>OX451739.1:473670538-474870538 GCA_948472305.1 Vicia faba
AACAAAAAAGTAGCTGGAATTAATTACCGCATGGGGAGTAACAAGTTCCCTCCTCAAAGCCAGGCCATCAAATTAAAAACAAGGAAGGATAATCGGTTACCCTATATGTTATACCCAGTTACCGAACACAGGCAGAAAACAATAGCTTTATTTCTCAATGTATGCAATAAATTTTTTGAAACTAGCACATAGACATGTTATTATATAATATAATGCAGCTTTTTATTATAAAAATAGGTCATATAAATATTTAGGGAAGAGTTTACCTTTGAGTCATTAGAGTTTTAATGAATAAAAGTTAATTTTGGAAGAATCATACGTCACCTTCATCTAAAATTCTAAGCTCTCGCAAAATTTTGTAAAAAGGTTCTTTTACGAAGAGGCTTTGTGAAGATATCTACTAATTGATTATGAGTATCTATGAAGGTGACTTTGACATCTCCTTGAAGCACGTGATCATGAAGAAAATAATGTTGTACGTCAATGTGTTTGGTTCTTGAGTACATGACCTGATTCTTTGTAATATTGGTCGCACATGTGTTGTCACAACATAGATGAATGCATCCTAGATCGAGTTTGTAGTCACAAAGTTGTTGCTTAAGCCAAAGTATTTGTGCACAAGAACTATCTGCTGCTATGTATTCTTCTTCGGCCGTGCTAAGAGAAACTCATGCTTGTTTCTTGCAAGCCCAAGATACTAATGCATTTCCAAGAATGTGACAAGTACCACTCGTACTTTTTCTATCAGTTTTACAACTTGCATAATCTGCATCAGAATAAACAATTAAGTTAAATATACTACCTTTTGGATACCACAAGCCGACATTTATTATTCCTTTAAGATACTTCATGATCCGCTTTACCGCCATGAGATGTGATTCCTTTGGGTTTGCTTGAAAGCGAGCACAAAGACAAACACAAAACATTATGTCAGGACATCTTTCCATCAAATATAATAAGGAACCAATCATACCTCGATATTTTGTAATATGAATGGAAACACTGGATTCATCCTGATCAACATAAGTTCCAGATCCCATTAGTGTAGACATTGTCTTGCAACTATCCATGTCGAATATTTTCTACAACTTTTTGCAATACTTGGATTGGTTGATGAAGATTCCATATTTTAGTTGCTTAATTTGAAGTCCAAGAAAATAGTTCATCTTACCCATCATGGACATCTCAAATTATCCTTTCATCATCAATGAAAATTCTTCACTCATTTATTTGTTTGTTGAACTAAAGATGATATCGTCAACGTAGACTTGAACCAATAAAGTGTTACATTTGGTTTTCTTAATAAACAAGGTCTTATTAACTTTACCTTTTTCAAATCCTTTTTTGCATAAAATATTACTAAGTCTATCATACCATGCTTTCAAACCATAAAGAGTTTTTCTCAACTTAAAGACATGTGAAGGATTCTTGAAGTCTTCAAATCCAGGGGTTGTTTGACGTAGACTTCTTCATGATGTAGCCATTCAAGAATTCGCTTTTGACATCCATTTGGTATAGCTAAAAATTTACATAACAAACATAAGCAAGTAAAAGACGAATAGCTTCTAACCTTACAACCGGAGTGAAAGTTTCGAATAATTATACCGTTTTCATCAAGTTTTTTCTTAAACACCCATCTTGTTCCTATGATGTGTTTATTGCTTGGCCTATGGACAAGTTCCTAAACTTGATTCCTTTCAAATTGGTTTAACTCTTTTTGCATATGAGTTATCCATTAGTCGTCTCCTAAGGCTTCATCAACTTTGGAAGGTTCTGTTTGAAAGACGAACTCCATGTTTAAGCAAGCATCTTTGAGACTTAATATTGTTGAAACTCTTTTGCTTATATCACCAATTACTTTGTCAATTGGATGATCACGATGGGTTCTCCATTATTGAGGTAAATCATTATGATTTGTATCTTGTTGTAAGACTTCTTTTTATTGTTTCGGTTGATCCTTGTTGATATCTTTGGAAGTATTTTCTTGAGGAACTTCTAATATATCATCATCATCATTACAAATAACAATAACCTCCTTGGAGGTGTTAGTTTCACCAAAAGAAACATGCATAGATTCTTCAATAGTTAAAGTTATTTTATTATATCTTCTATTAGCTTTACTAGAGAGAGAATAGCCGAGAAATATACCTTCATCAGATTTTCTCGTCAAACTTACTGAGATTGTCTTTGTCATTGTTGAGGAGAAAGCACTTGCATCCAAAAATGTGAAAGTGGGAAATATTTAGCTTTCTTCCTTTGAAGAGATCATATGGAGTCTTTTTCAAGATAGGTCTAATGATAACTCGATTTCCAACATAGCATGTCATACTAACTGTATCCTCCTAAAAATATTTAGGTAAATTTGCATCACTAAGCATTGTTCTTGCAAGTTCCACTAGAAATTGATTCTTTCTTTCAACTACACCATTTTGTTGTGGAGTCTTTGGTGCTGAAAAATTATGAGAGATACCATGTTCTTCATAAAATTATTCAAAAGATGCATTTTGGAATTCTCCACCATGGTCACTTCTTATGGATACAATATTTAATTACTTTTCATTTTGAATTTGCTTTGCATTCTTATTAAAAGCCTTTAAAGCATCACTTTTCTGCACAAAGAACAAAGTCCAAGAATATCTAGAAAAGTTATCAACAATAACTAAGGAATATACATTACATCTAAAGCTTATTGTTCTTGATGGACCAAATAAGTCCATATGCAATAATTGAAGTGGTCTTGTTGTTGATACCACATTCTTCGATTTGAAAGTTATTTTAGTTTGTTTTGCCTTTTGACAAGTATCACATAATTTATCTTTGACAAACTTTATCTTTGGTAAGCCAATGACAAGATCATGTTTGGTTAATTTATTTAAATGATCCATATGTGTATGGGTTGCCCTTTTATGCCATAACCATGATTCATTATTGTTTACCATAAGACATTTTACTTTCAAAGATAAATCATCTAACGAAATTATAAAAATATTGTTAATTATTTTACCTTTTAGTTTAACCTCATTGGTGACTTCATCTATTATCAAGCATTCATTTTTGGTGAACTTGATCCTGAAGCCCTTGTCACAAAGTTTTCTTATGCTTAGAAGATTATTCCTTAGTCCTTCAACATAAAGAACATCTTAAATGGATGTGAAAGGTGGTGCACCAACTTTGCCACTACCAAGAATTCTTCCCTTATTATTGTCTTCATAAGTTACAAAACCCTTGGCCTTTAGCACTAGATTTTAAAATTTGTTTACATCTCCTGTCATATGCTTGGAACAACCACTATCGAGATACCATAGATTTGAAGTGTTTTTCAAACAATCTTACAAAACAAATTAAGTTTTGTTAGATACCTAAGTTGCTTTGGGTCCTTCATAATTAGTACTTTTCTTTATCCACACATAATATCCAATTGTCACATTAAAGTTTCTAACATAGAAAATATTAGGTGTATCGCCTACAATACCACAATAAAAGCAAGTAGGTACAAAATTACTTATATATCTAGGAGGATAATATTTCTTCTTAACAAATCTTTTCTTTTTAGGATAATGAGGAACCACTTTAGGCTTTCTCACGTTATCTTGAGTTGTTTGGTCACTAGCCTTAACAAATATAGTTTTATTTGAACTTGGTTTTGAAAACTTTGAATAACAAAGTCCACTTTTATAATTGGAGTATCTTTGTTGACTAAGGACACCTTCCAATCCGATTTGTCCTTTTCATATCTTTCAAGAACTATTTTTAATTGGACAATTTAGAAAGAAAGTGATTCACAATTATTGCATACAAAATTCTATTTTTGATCATTAACCATCTTTTGTTTTTCATCTTTGAAATCTTTTTCCATTATTTCAACTTTTTCTTCTAAAGATGAGATTCGTTTCTTTTAAGATGATATAGTTTTGTACATAATTTTGCATTCACTTAAGAGTTCATCTATTGCACCTTGTGCATCATTATCATAAAGAGAAAATTCATTACTAACTTCATCGTCTTCATGATCGGAATGGTGTGAAGCCATCAATGTTAGATTTGTACTTTGGTCACTATCCAAATTGGATAAAGACTTATCTCATTGTGTTCCCATGCAACATAGGCTTTTTTATTCTTAAACTTATTTTTGCCTTTGAAGCCACATTTCTTGGAGAGTTTCGAAAAATACGGCTTTATGTGACCTTGCTTACCATATTCATAACATGTGACATCTTGTGTTGAAGTGGAAGCCTCCTTTTTCATGAAATGTTTCTTTCTTTTTGCATAAGAAGAAAATTTGTCATTTTTACCAAAGAACTTACCAAGCCGTTTCACAAGAAGCATGATGTTTTCATCTTCCTCCGGTGCATAATTATCTTGACTTCTTTTGAATCTACTTTCAAAGCGATGTCTTTGGATTTCTTCTCTTGATTTTCATGCTTCTCAAGTTTTCCTAGTTCTGTCTTATATTCTTGAAGTTTTCCAAACAATGTTGCAGAATTCATTGAGGAAAGGCTTTTTCTTTTCCAAAATTTTTGTCACTTTTGGTTGCCATTCCCTGGTTAAAGATCTGAGCACTTTAAGATTTAATTCATGTTAGTTAATGTCTTACTGAGTGCTTTCAAGTGATTCGTCAAATGCACGAATCTTTTTTGCATGTATAGGATTGATTCTCCGGGATGCATTCTAAATAATTCATATTCTTGACTTAAAGTATTCAATCTTGACCTTTTAACTTCAACCGTTCCTTCATGAGTCTCTACCAAGGTATCCCATATTTCTATTACTGTTGTACATATGCTGAAACACGAAATAATTCATCCATGCTAAGAGCACCTTGAAGAAGATTGATTGCTTTCTTGTCATAAAGGACTTTTTTCTTATCATCACCATCCCATGATGTTTTAGGCTTTGATGTTCTAACACCATTGACAACACATGTCAGAGTAAACAGACCATTTTGGACATCATCGCATATTTCTTCTCCTTGCTCTTCTAAGTGAACCTTCATGCGAATTTTCCAAAAAACAAAGTATTCACCACTAAACAATGGAGGCTTGTTATTGCTACCACTGTCTCTAAAAACCGGATTTTGATTTGCAGAAGCCATTCTAGATCTTTAGGAACATGTTACCTATAACCGGCTCTGGTACCAAATGTAAGTATGAAATGCGCCTCGAGGGGGGGGGGGGGGGGGAATTAGGTACATAAATTTTTTATCGGTTTTTAGTTGATATTTAGATTATTTTTTCTAGTTTATGGTGATTTTATTAAAGTAGTAAAGTGTATACAAATAAATGACACAAGAGAATTATACTGGTTCCCCTCACAGTCCAAGAGTACTAGTCCCCTTTCAACATGAAATATATTTCACTATTGTTGGTAACTTGTAAAAGAAAAACCAAAAACACCAAAAACAATCCTCTTAGATTTTCACTAAGTACCCTGAGAGAACAATCCTCCCTTAATGACTCTCTTGCTTACAACAATCCTGTACAACAAGGTTACAACAAGCATTCTGAATTTTTTATAAGAGTTTGGAATGATATAAACAATGTATAAATCACTCGATTGATCTTCTCTTTCAAGCATACAACTTTCTCAATGATATAATACAAGTGTTCAATGAATGATATGAAATTCATCTTAAGTTCCAATGAAAACTAAGTGCAGAAAATTTCACTTATAATTCTGGTTTTTTTATACTTGAATTTTGAAAGATGAGACGATTAGAAAATGTTAGAGTTGTAGATGAAAAAAGGTGTTTTAAAATATGAAATAATAGAGTTTTTATATCCTCTATACACCTCTACAAAATAGCATAATCAATGAAATAATGCAATGATTTAATTCCAAGTGAAGCAAAAATTTTAAACAAAAACTTCCCGTATTTTTCCTATGTTCAGTTAGGTAACCAGTTCCCGCATAAGGGATACCCGGTTACACGCTATTAACTTTAAAAAAATTGAAATATTTTCAGGCGTAACCGGTTCCCTCGTATGGTGTATCTAGTTATACCCTTATGAAAAAGCTTGGGAACGAAACAAAATCAAAGAGTAACCGGTTACAGCACGAAGGGTAACTGATTCCCTTCAGCCTAGAATTTCAAAAAAAATTTAGAAAATTATTCGAAGCCCTGTTTTTGTAAACCAAAACATGTTTAATGATCATGCAAATTATAAACCTATCATTATGAATACTTGTATGCATATTTGAGAGTTGAATGTTTATACCTTAGATAATATGATCAATCAAATGATACAATTCTTCAAGACTTAGATAATTCTTTAAACTTGATATGCTAGATGTATTGAGCCATTTTGTTGTACCCTAAAATTTTCCCTCTCTTTTCTCAAGTATTTTCAAAAGCTCAAGCTTGTGCAAGTATAAAGCAGACAAAAAGGGCAAAGCAAATAAAATGATTTTTTGAAGAAAAGCAAGTTTCCTTCGATTCATTATAGCTTCTATTAGGCATCTAGGATTCTTTAGAACAAGCTTGATTCATATTTAGATTGGGCATCTAGGCTTCCTTCGATTCAGAAGGCAATGGCCTTTGGAAGGTTCCCTTCGATTCACCAAGTAGGGACTTTCTGCATGCAATCCTCGTTTGGGCATTTAGGTTCCCTGCATACGTCCTTCGATTGCACCATTGGCCTTACATGTTTGTTTGATTCACAATACAATGAGTACCTGCATGCAAGCTTTGATTGGGCATTTAGTCTCCTAAATACAACCTTAAATTGAGCATTGGCCCCCTAACATGTTGGCTTTGATTCACAAAGCAATGGCTATCTGCATGCAACCTTCGATTGAGCAATGGCCTCTTTCTTACATGTTTCGATTCACAAAGCAAGGGGCTTCCACCATGCTAGCATGAACAAGGCAAAAGCTTCCCTATGGCTAGCATTCACTAGATTCACATTAGCACCCACAGTGCAATGGTTACCTGCATGCAAACTCTGACTGGGAAAAGTCTCCCTTTGAAACAACTTGGTGCAAGCTTCGACAGGGTAACACTTATCTTCAACTAGCTTCGATTCACACGTTCAATGCCTACATTCATGCTAGCACCCACAAAGCATTGACTAGTTTCACGCTAGTTTCGACTGGGCAGTATCTCCCTTGGAAAGTTTTGTTTCGACACACATAGTTTCTACACTATGGTGGCCCATTCGAAAGACATGCGAGACATACCTGGATGTCCCATTCGAAGGACATATTTTGGTGGACCATTCAAGAAGCATACTTTGTCCCCTTCAAAGGATAAACAAAAGACCCAATCGAAGGACACTTTGATTGGAAAGAAACATTATTATCTGAAGAGGAATCTGGTTGAAGGTTGGACCTATGGGGTCAAAACGAAAAGATGAAATATTCAAAGATGCTTGCTGCAAGTCCAAGCCGGATGCACTGGCCACAACACTCCAAAACTGCTACAAAGCAGTCCTACAATACTTCTCCCATTCTTGCACCAATTTGGCATATAAATACTGCCCCTCGAAAGCTACAAAGACAGTATACTCAATTTGTTCAAATTCTTTTGTTTTCCCTCCTAAACCTCAGCCAACTTTATCTATAAATAAGATGTTCCACAACACATATTTGTGGGATGGACAACACATCCAGAGGTTTTTGATAGCTGGAGAAACTTTGATTGTGTGAAAATCATCAAACACTTAACACATTCTCAAACCCAGAATCAAAAGACAATACCTTTGTTTCTGTCCCTTTCGAATCCAAAACTAGAAACATAACACTTGTTTCTTTTCCCTTTCAAAACTAGGAGCAAACCCATGCTTTGATCTTTCTTTCGAATCCAGCAGAAGGAACACTACACCTGTTCTTCTCATTCGAATCCAGAAACAACTAACAAAAACCCACTCTTCTTGACCTTCGAATCCAGTCAAAGAAACACCACACTTGTTTCTTTCCTTCGAATCCAGGAGAATCCAGTCAAATCACTCAAGGTCTAGAAGTACCAACTTCAGAAGCAAGGTAAGTCCCCTGACCTTAACCCTTTCATTTCAAGCATGTACATAACATTTGTTTACTTTTTGTTTCTGCCCTTTTTGTTTGTTTTTATTGTCCAAATGTATGGTAGAACTAAACTGTATAGACCCCAAACGAAAGAAGAAGTCTCGTGTGAAACGAAGCCTCAGGCTTCGCCCCCTTACTGTTTCACAGTTCAAACGAAGGAGCAAGAAGGGAGAAACAAAGGGTGTCTACATTGACTTCCAGGCCCCAATCGAAAGAAGGATAAAGGGCGTGATTGAAGGTTGCATCTCACACTGACTTCCAGGCCCAATCAAAAGCAGCAGTAAGAAGGCTGAATCGAAGGCTACATCTCACGCTGGCTGCTAGGCCCAAATCAAAAGAAGCCAGGAAGAGAAGAATCGAAGGGTGCATTATGTCTGGATCAAAAAACTTATCTTCCCTTCTTTTATTTTGTTTTGTCTTTATATTTTCTTGCTATTTAATATGGTTGTAATAGTGTAGGATATTTATTTTCTGCATTTTTATTTCTTTATACAAATGTTAGTAATTAGGATGTATGGCAAGATAAAACTAACAAGTAGACAACCCTAATCAAAGATTAAATGCATGCAATCAAACACACTTTGCACACATGCACCTCTAGGGTAATCTCACTTGTTGCCTCGGAAAATAGTCATGTCCCTCGAATATGGGAGTTTTAGCAAAGACCCTCGATAAAATATCGTAGTCCCTCGATGAACCTCGATGTTGCCTTCGGTAAATGATCTAGTCCCTAATGAAATTGCTAAAACGTCCCACAAGTTACTTTCTATGACTATACAAACGACCCATGCCGGTCCCTTCATATCTAACGATAGGGCTTCTTATCAATCAATGGTAAGATAGCAATATCTAAAGGAGGAGGAAAAGAACTTAGACCTTTTGAGTAGGTAGGATGCTCATAGTTGCTTGCTTGCTCACAACTAAAAAACCATTTTCACACTAACACTTTCAATTGAAACATTTTCAAAAGACAAAGCTCTTTGTACGCATTCTTATAGAGATGAGAATCATTACAAAGGCACTTTTCAAAATCACTTTCAAAAACATCTTCCACAAATAAACACCTCTTTGAACTATTTTCAAAACCAACACTTTGTACGCATTCTTATAGAGACGAGAATCATTACAAAGACGTTTTCAAAATATTTTCAATCCCACATCACAAAGCACATTTTCAAACAAAAGCAAGTGATCTAGAAAGAAACTAAGAGCCCGTAGATAACTACGAATGAAAAGGGTGATAATACCTTCCCTTTTCATAACCTACCCCCCGAACTCAAGAAATAATCTCGAAAGGTCTTTCCTGTTCTTTTCAGCCTTTCCTTATTGGATAAAAGAAAAGTCGATGGATACTCTTGCTATCCGCAAAAATTGAGATCAAACGCAAAACACCCAAGTCAGTTCTCCCACCGTATTACAGAACTGACGACTCTGTTGGGGAGTATTACTTAAAAGTGGGGTTACCTTAGGGCTAGATCACCTTTATTTGCTTTCTTTGTTTGACTTGCTTGCTTTACTTTTTTGGGTCCTTGTCTGGGTTATTGTTAAAGATCCTACACCTGGATATGGGGCACCTTTCTAGGTAAGTAGCAATAAATCATGGAGGTTGTACGGCATAGACCGATATGGACAAAGTGATAACTACGTTAGCGTGATACTCTGGCTTGTACTAATGTTCCTTGAGTCAGTCAAGGATAACATCAGGCTTCCTTCTAGTGTCATTAAGCGCTAACTGACCTTTAGAACCTTTAATTGACTCATCCTAAGCCATTAGGAAGTAGTGAGATAGGCGGCTTTGGTTCCGACCGAAGATTGGTTGATACTCGATGTAACACTCATTGAGATCAGACTTTTGGGATATCTCAGCCGCAAGAAAATATTGATTGAGAAGAGATCATTCCTAAAAGAAAGGTCGGTCATATTGAGATCCCTTAGAACCCGGTTACTTTCTAGGACAGGTTGAGCCAACTAAACTTCAAGAGGGTACTTACCTACAAACTCCATGCAAGCCTAAACCTGAGGACTTGTTTTGCTTTGTGTGTATATGATTATTTGTACATAAAGACTTGCTTGCTTTGAATACTTGTACATAACATCATGACATCATACCATAGAATTTTCAATAACCATTTCAAGGGTCTCAAGGGCCTATGATGCAGGGTCATGTTGAACCAGACGCCTATCAAGGGGCAAGAGGATTCATTCTCTAATAAAATGTCGTCAAAGACCAAACAACGGTAACTTGAGTCAAGGGCTATGACCCACTTGACATGGTGAGCTTGATTCTCGTGGAAGGACATCCATTGATAAAAAGTTCTCCAATCAAATTTGTGATCAAAATTCAACTTCTAACATCTTCTTGTGTTTACCCCGCGAGATCCTTGAAAACATGCATCTACATACCATGCATCATATCATGACAGGTTTCTCCCACACCGGTTTCCTTATCTTCCTACTGTTTATTTCAGTAATATGTACATGGAACAAATAGTGAAGGAGCTTCAAGCACAAAAGTCTCAATTCCAACAGATGTTCCTGACTTTGGCTAAAGGGTAAGAGGACTTGAAGACTCTTCTTCTCAAAGACAAGAAGAAAAAGAAGTCAGTGGGCATCCTGAATTTGGGAAGAAGGTTCAAAGGACCTGTTGTACCCCAATTTCCCCCCTAAGATCCCTTCATCATACCACATTGTTTCAATCACCACAAAATCACATTAGGAACTTTGGTTCTTCTCCCTATCTTTAGCTTTGCTCTTTGAGAAGTTACCAAACACCTTGATTTGTTTGCTTTTGTGATCATAAATATTGTACTCTGATTTTTATCTCTAATTAATAAAATGAAATATTGGTTTGTCTTACTTGTTGATAATGTAGGTAAAAGCAATAAGGTTAAGCAAGTTGCTTCATGGGTTCATGAGTTTATTTCCATGCCCTAGTCAAAAGCTTGAGAGATTCAAACCTCACCATTGAAGTTGTTTTGGAGATTGATATGAAATTGGTTTTGGTGGCCATAGGTCCTCATCATCATCCTCAACAAATTTCTATTTACAAAGGAAGAATATTGGCACAAAAAGTTTGTTCAAACTTGGCAAAGTTCCACCAAGCATTCTCTTGATCTAGAGGCTAGGGTTTTGGACTTCAAAGAGGCATATCTTGCTCATATTTTGTTATTTTTGAGTGATTCCAAAAACATTCTTCTCTTCAAAGAGTTACCAACAAATAATTTCAAAAGTTACAAATAGTTTTCATGTGGAAGGAATTTGGTGAAGAAGAAAGATTACAAGTCATCCAGTTGAATCCCTAATTTTCCATATGTGACTTCAAATTGTCATAACTTGGTCAATTTTTATCACCTTGAGCCCATTCGTTTTCCATGATGATCTTAAGGATGTTTACTTCATGCCTTATTATATGTGCAAAGTAAGAAAATGGATGGAAGTTGCCTTAAGAATGCAAAAGATTATAGATCATTTCATGATTTTTGGCCAACTTCAACAAGTCATAACTTGCTCAAGTTTTGGAGCTTTTGAGTGGTTCAAATTGCAAAATGCCATTAAAGAGATCTACTTTATTCCATATTTTTGGGTCAAGAGCAAATTCTAAGTGGAAAGCCATGTTTGGATGCAAGAGATTATAGGTCATTTTTTAAAGAAGAATTTGAAATATCCCTAAGTATGAAAAGTCAACTTTTTTCCTCCAACTTTGACTCCATGTAATTTTTAGCTCAAGCCTCCAATTGATTCCATTCTTTTTCCATTGCAAAGTTTGTTACCTCATCTTTTCAAAGCATCAAGAATCATGCCTTAAGACTCCCTGAGGTGGAAATGCCATTGTTTCAAAAGTGGTAACTTGGAATTGAAGTTTCCCTGCAAGTCAGAATTTGAATTTCATGTTACAACTTCTAAACCTCAAATTAGCATGCGTTTTGGGTCTAAACATGATTATCCAACTTTCCCAAGTGGATTAGTGCATCAAAACGCAAGAATTGGATGAGTTTTGGTGAAGTTTGGATCACACTTCACTCGTGCATCAGGTTTGCACGAATTCCCTCCAAAACACATCATTCACTCTTCCTTTTGATCCCATTTGCTTCTCCTATAAATACATGTACTATCCCATTCATTTTCTCAAGCTTAGATAGCCATAATCACCCTGCCAAACTTGCTTCACAACTCAGAATTCAGCTACTTCGAATCCTATTCTCAAGCCTTTTTCAATCTATTTTATCCATCAATTCACCTTCCTTGATCTTCCCTGAACCTAACCATACCATTACATTTAAGAATCGTGCCCTACATTGCTCCATAGAAGTCCAGTTTCAGAGCTCTGCAACTCAACTTTAATAGGTAGATTCCTTCATCAATTCTTCAAAACTTTGGTACCATTGTGTTGCTCTCATTGCCTTGGTTCTAGTCGCAACAGTTACTTTTATCTGGAAACACGTTTTGACCATGAATTTTCAAATCCCCTTTCAAAACTTTCTTTCCAAATTGCTTGAGTTACAATTTATATAAAAATGGCGCGAGGGTATGGTTATCTTCGTCTTGAAGAGACAAAACGAATGGCATAGGTCTGAGCTTCTGATTTTACAGTTTGAGAGACCTGCAATTTGTGAGGCTGGAGGTTGAAGATGACCAATGTGTCACCTTCTAACCAATGAAAGCGTGCCATTTTTTTTTGAATTTCTGATTTTACATTTGATTCAGTGCTTTATTCAGTAAAGACCATGATATGCACAGCACGCCAGATCCCTTGGATTTGATTACTAATGCGTTTTGACTCTCATCCAATGGTCCACATCTTTTTCTTTTATTTTCTTTTTCTGATTTTTATATTTTAATTGTTTTAAATTTCAAAAAATCATAGAAATTTCATTTTTAGTCAAAAAAATCTAAAAAATTATGAAAAATATTTTTGATTATTCTCTTTCTGATTTTTATTTTTTCACAATTTATTTTTGTGTTTTGGTATTTTTTATGAATTTTACACTCATTTGATTTGTTTAAAATGTTTAAAAATACTTTTACACACTTTTTAATTCTGAATAAATTATGGGATGATCCAATGATATTGTGACAAATATTGGTGACTTTATTTTATTTTTGCTTCTGACTTTACTATTTTTTTAACATTTTTGTTTATTTTACCCATTTATTTTAATTTTAAAAAAAATAGTTTCTGACTTTTAAAAATTCCCAAAAAAATTGTATAATTACTTGACCTATTTTCTGATTTTTCTATGGTCTTATCTTTCATTTCTTGATTAATTTGAATATAGTTTACTTTTTTCCCATTTATTTTCCATTTTTTAAACCCTTTAATGCATATATTAAATATATTATTATTTTGTGAATATTTTCTGGCTATCTTGGGTTGATTTTTTGATCATGGCTTTATTAACATCATTAGATCCATAGTGTTGAGTTTAACTCCACAAAAGATGGATGAATGATTTTAATAATAGTTTGATTAAATATTAATTCAAATGTGGTTTTTTTTCTTTTTTACCCTAATCCCTTTTCATCTCATCCCCTTCTCATTGCACTAAATATTGTTGGAGCATGATCTCAATATCATATCTCAAAACAAATGGTGCATAGATTGCTATTGACCGGCCTCAAAATAGGTGCGACTTCTATATAAGTCTACTTACGATTGCTTAACATAGCGCTAAATTTTGTCCCGATTCGAATAAATGATCATTCGTGGCCCAAACTTATGATTGCAAGCCCAAGTATGTTAATTTGATCTCTTTGATCCAATAACCTTGAGATTCATTGTATGGAGGCTTTGGTTCTACCAATCCTCTAATGGATCTACAACACCTTTGGTCAATGCGGATCACTTAAACATCATTGATCATTAAATGGTACTTATGAGAATTCCAAATGGATGATATACTTGACAAAAAGAAAATGCAACTTGTTATGTGGAGGCTTTGGTTCTACCAATCCTCTAATGAGTTCCAAATGCAAGTTTCAAGATGGTCATCCAACTAACCACTAATTATTAACTTGTTTTATTTTATGCTTCTTATTATTTTATGCTTTATGTATTATTTATTTTTTCAGCATTTTACATTTCATGCCATTTTCATCTTTGCTCATTTGAGCATTTATTTCGTTGTTATTTTTACTTTGCTCACTTGAGCTTTTCTTTTTTTCTTTTTTCTAAGATACTTAATAATCAACATAAACCCTAAAAAACTTTTAATGGCACTTGGACTATTTGGTTACTATCCTCGGCATTATGGAGCAGTGGACTTTTCTGGACTTAGGAATAGAAACCTTGGCCTATCTTGGAGACTTTGTGATCTTACCTAATTATTTTGTCTGGAGCTCTTGAGGTTTACCTCAAGACATTGGGTTGCTTGTTTGTTTTTGTGTGCATGTTTTTGTGATTACATTCTCTGTTTGTAATCTGGAATTCACCCGCATACAGCCGTTACTCTGCCCAATTTTTGTGAAGACTTAATACACTTGAAGGGGTCTAGTATCTTTGCTTGCTTGATTTCAATCCAAAGAATGGGAATTATATCTTGACTCATAATGACAAGTTTTTGGCTTCTTGTTGGTTAGATGGTCCTTATCCTTAGCTTTTACCTTATGCTTTAGGATAGTCTCTTCTTCTCCTCCCATCTTCTTTAATTTCAAAAATCCTCTCCCTCCTTTTGAAAACTCTTCTTGTTTTGAAACTTAAACACTTTTGTAATAAACTTGGACTTAGGTCCAGGAATTTTCAAAACATTTTCATAAATAAACCTCAATCAATTTAATAATACTTTGACATTTTTTTATGAGAAGACTAAAAGTCAACCAATCTCATTTCAAACCATTTTTCCACTTCGGCTTTTACCCTTAAACTTTTACTTAAAAGATTAGACTCTTGTCAATCCTTGTAGTGATGCAAACAACTATACTTCTACAATATGTAGTGAAGAGAGACATTTTCCACTTGGGTGTTGAGTGAGGCATTGTTGATTTTAAAATCCAAGCCATATCCTCCACTTTGAGATGATGCAAATTCTCCTTTCTCATGATTGTGGGTAGTAAGTATGTTTTCCACACGGACAATGACGATGATGTCTTATCTCTTAAAATTAACCAACACACTTATGTTTCAAATATTTTAAAAGAGGAACTACGTGTACCCTGATCCCCTATTGCATGAAAGGTGGTACGTAGGCACTAAAGGTTCGCAACCGCGGCGGGTGCAAAAACCATAAAAATATATTTCTTTTCTCACCTCCACCATCCATTTCATATATAACACATTTTATAGCCAAAATATACAGATTTTACAAAGAGGCTCCTGCGAAATAACATAGATGTTTAGGGTGCTAATACCTTCCCTTTGCATAACCAACCCCCTTACCTTGAATCTTTCCCCTTTTTTTTGGGTTATTCGCTCTTTTCTCATTCCTTTGGAAACAATAAAGCGCGGTGGAGATTTTGATTTTGATTTGTACAAAGTCTAGTCAATCCAATGGCTTAGTCTTGAACATTTCTACCGCTACAAGACCAACAGAGCGAGCTCTAGAATTCTCCACTCCGCCAACTGAAGGGGACAATCAGACAAAAGAAGGGGATCAGAGTCTGGGGTCTAACGAAGAAGAGGCTGACTACGCTGAAGAACATTATCCTCCTGCGGACGACAAATACAAACAACTGGAGGATCGTCTCAATGCCATGGAAATTCAGAGGGTACCTGGTCTAGATTTTGAAGATTTGGGTTTGGTTTCTGGAGTGGTCATCCCACCGAAATTCAAGATTCATGCTTTTTCCAAGTATGATGGGATCTCTTGCCCTAAGATGCATCTGAGATCTTATGTCTGCAAGATTCAACCATACACCATTGATCAGAAGCTCTGGGTCCATTTCTTCCAAGAGAGTCTAGCTGGTACTCAACATGATTGGTTCTATCAATTGGAAGGTTCTCGCATCTACACCTGGGAGGATCTAGCTGCTGCTTTCTAGAAGTAGTACCAATACAATGCTAATCTGGCACCAACTCGTGTGCAGTTGCAGAGTATAACCATGCATTCCAATGAGGGCTTCAAAGAATATGCCCAAAAGTGGAGAGACTTGGTTGGCAGGGTGCAGTCACCCTTAACTGACAGGGAGCTTATTGATATCTTTATGGGAACTTTGACAGAACCATTCTTCAACCATCTGATTAGAAGCTCCTTAGCTGGGTTCACCGAACTGATACTGACAGGAGAAAGTGTAGAAGTTGGCATCAAAAGCGGAAAAATACAAAGGGGTGCATCTTCAAGTGCATGGAAATAATCTTTCAATGGGAAGAAATAGTCTGATGCTATGTACGGCCAAAAAGGTCTTAACCAGAGTAACCACGACCAACACGTGGGGGCAATTATGATCTCTAATCCTGCATCAGGAAACAATGGCAACAGGGGAATCAACATAAGGAGGTTACGCCTAAAAGACAATTCAGCAAGATCAACATGCCATTGGTTCAAGCGTTATAACACAAGTTGAAAGCAGAGCTGATTACGTTAAGGGATCCTCTCTAAAACCCCAACACTTACTCCTACTTATCATCCCAATGAAAGGTGTGCGTACCATTCCGATAGTCCTGGACACGACACAAATAGTTGTTAGGCTCTGAAGAACAAGATTCAAGACATGATTGATGCCAAGGATATTGAATTTGATCCACCTGCTACTCCGAACGTGATCACTGCTCCTATGCCAAATCACTGAGAGCGTACTTTTCATTTGGAATTTTCAATTGTAACCTCTTTTATTGTTTAAACACTTATCTATTAATGTCAAACTTTGTTTCATTAATGCATTGCATATGTTTGTATTGAGTTAATCCATTCGTTTTCATTATATTCACTCTATGCTTTTAAACTCCCTTTATGATATTCAACTCTTGTTTTAAAAGTTGCAAGCCTTTAGAGGGAAGATAACGAAAACAATTCCATAATCTCATACAGTATGCTTTTGGACAGACCTTGCTGACGATGTACATGCGTTTGTTTCAATTCCTAAACACTAGAGTTATAAGGAGGATAATCCCTAGTCAACCCTTTTGAGCCAAAGAAGTAGGAGTTTTCTTTTTCACACAAATTGAAACCTTTAATCAAAACCTGGGGAAGAGTAGTTTCTCATTTAATTTAAATGTGCGTTCAGTCGTAAGCTTTCGCTTCATACACAGTGAATGACAATGAAAATGTCCTTCTGAATCAGAAAACAACGATGGTTCCTGTGATCGGTGGATCTGGAACTGACTGTTTAACACTGGTTCGCGAAATGTCGCGGAAGCAAGAGTCGCCACCGTCTTTTATTTTCTCCAAATGGAAAGGACAAAAGCACAGAAAAATTCCTTAAAGAGATCGCTCTCGGTTCGGGAGGTAGGTTATAGAAAGGGAAGGTGTTAGCACCCTTTCTATCCATGGTTATCCATGGGCTCTTAGATACTTGCTCATTTGTGTTTTCAAAAAGGGTTTGTTTGATTTTCAACTGTGGGTTTTTAAAAAGTTTCTTTGAAAATTCCAGTTCGACTCTTGTATCGGTCCTCAAGAGTGTTTGAAAAATTGCTTTCGAAAGCTTTTGAAAATGTGTTGGTGTGAAAAGTATTTTTGAATTTGTTTTGAAATTAGAGCAAGTATCTAGAGTCGTCTACCTACCCTAAGGAATTCGTCTGTGTAAATGTCCTTTAAAGTAGTGTCATCCCACCATTGAGAGGTAGGTAGCACCACTGTTTGAGGTGTTCGGGTCAATTCGAGGTTCGGGACATGGTGATCACCGGAGCAATAGGAAGACACCTTAGAAGCTACCCTCATGCCAGGTTCCCGGATCATGAGGACTTACTAAGACATCCTCTACTCGACGATCACCTTTCGAGGCAAGGCAACAGTGAGGCGTACCCTAGGGGTGGTGTGTGATTCGTGTGTCGTTTTCATTTATTTTTGTCTTATTCATGTCATGGGTGATCTACACGTTTGTTTTTATTTTATCATTCATTCTTGCATGCCATTATTAACAGTTAAAAAAGTTGCAGAAATATAAAGTTCTAAACTATTACAAAGGTGCGGGTCCACATCGCCAAAATAAATCCAGGACCCGATTTGACAGAAAGTAAATAAAGAAGTGCGAGAAATAAAATGTCCGAGTTTACAAGGCTTTGGGAGAATTACATTAATATTTACAAGAAGGAAATAAATAAAATGCGCAAAGAGAATAAAAAAAATCGCAGGCGAGGGCGTTGGACCCTTTTTAATGAAATTAAGTTATGATTATTAAATTAATGAAATTAAAAAGAAAAAAGAAATTATTTTGAGATTTTTTGGATTTATGGTTTTTTATGTGAATTAAATGAAATTAACTAATTAACCCTAATTCTACAACTTTTATTTATTAAGAAAAACATGTTAAAATTTAAACCTAAAATTAAATTAATTAATTAATGGTAATTTGATTTATAAAAATAAATAATTAATTATTAGTGAAATTTATTTACAAAAAATATTAATTAAATAAATATATTTTGATTTTTATGACTTTTCTGTTTTTTACTATTTTTTTATATTTTATGAAAATAAGTTAAATTAAAGGAATTAATTAAAAAAAGAAATAATTGAAATAAATAAAATAAGGAAAAGAAAGAAAATACAATACCTTGGGGGGTTTCTGTCCCCTTTTTGGAGGTGAATTGGAGTGGTTTGGCCATTTGTGTTCTGGCCTCATCATGCATAAGTTGTTCTACTTTGGCCATTTGGCTTTTGGCTTTTGGCCATTTGCGTTTTGGCCTCAACGTTCCTTAATCTTCTCAGGATGTCTGTCTCGCCATGTATTAGTGTCATGCATAAGTTTTTCTACTTTGGCCATTTGGCTTTTGGCTTTTGGCCATTTGGCTTTTGGCCTCAACGTTCCTTAATGAACCTGGGATCCTGTCTAAATCTGCAGTTGAATCTCACGAACACATTAAATAAAATCATAAAATGCAAATAAAGCCAATATATGAAGAAATTTAATGTTTAGACACAATATGGCATGTATGAATGATTATACCCTTTTGATCATGGAGATCAAATCAATCTTACCCTTACTGGAAAATCAGTGGTCTGAATGCTTTTATGCCTTACTGGAAAATTAGGATCATGGAGATCAAGTCAGCCTTACCCTTACTGAAGAAGTAGTGAGGTGTTGGTTTGTAACTGTGATGGCTTGTTTGTAGTGAGAGAGGGATTTGTAATAAGGATTTCAAGGTTTTAGGGTTCTTGAAAGAGTTTGATATTCTAACAGTGTTGTGGAAAGGTTTTTTCTCTCTTTTTCTCCTCTTTTTTTTTTCCTGGTTTGTGTGAAAAGAAGGTGATTATATAATGGAAATTAGGGTAAAGCAAATGGGCTTTGAACATGCAATTGGGCCTCCAATATTCACTTGAATTCGTCACTTTCCAGGCTAAATCGCAGGGACTTAAGTGCATTTTTTGAAGTTGCAATGTGAAAACAAAATGTAGCCGACATCGAGAACTAACTCCTGTCCGAAAATCGACTCAATCGGATAAACGGTGAATTAGTTATGAATTTTTGAAGTTTCAGCTCAGACAAACTTATTTTGGGCTCCAGTGTCGACTCTGACACGTTCTTCAATAAAAAACTGGTATTGATCGAAGTATAATCCGGTCTCGACTTTTGAAGCAAAGTTGTAGATCTATGAGTCAGTAACCTTGTGTAAAAATATGAGTCCAATCCGATAAAAATTGACCGAGTTATGAATTTTCGAAGTTTCGGCCCAGATGAAATAATATTCAGCATTCAGGATTTTCAGCGTGTCACGCACTCTGAGCAAAAAACGAAGGCCTTTTGAATACCGTTTGAACTCAATACCTTATGTGAAAATGTAGCCAACTCAATTTGTGAAATGTTGGCGCCAGAATCAGCTCGATACGATGAAAATCGACCAAGTTATGATTTTTTGAACATGACGCAAATAAACTTCTGTCACAAATTTTCTGCACGAAAATACTTGATAAATCCACATTTTTGAAGACCTTCTGATCGAAATTGGCTTCCAGCCGTGAGAGATGAAAACGTAGATAATGTCAAGACGGAATTTTGGCCACCGGAACGGGTTCAAAACGAGTCACGATCTTCAAGTTATGAATTTTTTAGCCCGTAAAAACTGCACTTTCAGCACACTTTTTCACCATATTTCTTCGAGAAAACTCACACATTCGGATACCTTCTTTAAAGAATTAACTCTTGAGCCGAACCTGAATTTGAGAATATGTTATCAGAGATATCTTGGCGAAAGAATACCTGAATATGACGCGCCGGGTTGGTCTTGTGAATTTTTCTTGAAATATTTTGAGAAATATGGGAGGGCAAATTTTGGGGTACAAGAGTTCCCTATAAAATAGGCAATCATTATCTCTCAAAACAAAAGTCCACTGAGTCAAAACCTACGAAGGAGACTTAAGAAAAAACGGGGGCATTCCGCTAACTGTAATCTCAAAAACAAGAGCAGACAGGCAAAAAAATCAGGGATAATAAAAAAAAAGAGGTCACTACGGATCCTCGACAAACATGAAAAATGTTGCAAAAATGATTGCCTTCACAAATAACTTCCAAGTTTCTAAACCATCACCAAAACGTCATTCCATACTCAATTGGAATTCAAACGCACAATTAACTGAGTTTAGTACTGGAGAACATCATGGAGAATAGGTTGGGTACAAATACACTTTGAGTCTCATTCTTTGTTTCTTAAACCGTAAACTAAACCACGCTACAACCCTTCAAAAGTCCTAATTGAAGCATGGGTTAGTTCAAAAGTATACTGTTACCAAAGGTATCCTGACTCCTGTAAGGCTTACTCTAAATCCTGAGTTGAATTACATTCTTACAAAAATTCTTTTATCTGCTAAAACGCATTTTCAAAACTTCAAGACAAGCATAAACTTTGCATTATTTGAATATCTCTGTTTGCATATGGATTTTTGTTTGACAAAAGAGAAATTCACACGAAGAATATCCAGCGAACAAAAACTCTCTCAATAAACATAATCACTTCAAATGGGATGACGCTTCCAAATGACAAATTCTACCATAAGCTAGGGGGCATGACATATCACTGTCCATATTGTCTGGGGCAGTCAAGTTGGGATTCTAAGAAATCTCTCACAACACTTAATAACCAGGGGCAGGTCTGTATCTGAATCACTTGGGGCATTGAACACGAATCCCAACAAAGGTTTACGTACGGCCAAACAAACATTTCATGGCAATACTACAACACTTACTACTAGGGGCAGAGATAAATTCCCACAAAGTCCTTTTAATAAGGTGATCCTCAGTCAAGTCCCCACGAAGTCATAATCTTCACGGACGAAGGTACAAACCCCTCAAGCCCAAATTCATGGATATCCCCATAAAGTTGGATCCAGGCAATCCCCATCCAGAGTTTTAACCTCCAGAAAACCACTCCCCAACTGAGTTGATATCAAGAATCCTCGAGGATTTCTGCCGAAAGGAAACACTTTTCCAGCATATTCGCAATAGGGTTTATTTCCCCAATGTGATCGGTGGGAATGAGAACTGAATGTTTTTGGAATGCTGATTCGCGTTTGCGTTTGTTTTCGCAAAATGTCGCGGTAAGCAAGAGTTGCCACCGTATTTTATTTTATCCAACAAGGAAAGGACAAAAGCACAGAAAAATTCCTTTTCGATATTGTTTCTCGGGTTCGGGAGGTAGATTATAGAAAGGGAAGGTGTTAGCACCCTTTCTATCTGTGGTTATCTACGGGCTCTTAGGTACTTGCTCACTGTGTTTTCAAAAGTTTGCTTTTCTTTGTGTTTGTGGGTTTGAAAAGAGTTTTGTTTTTGAAGAGAGTGTAAGTGCGAAAAGTTTTGTTTTGTTTTAAAAAGGAGCAAGTACTTAAGAACATCTACCTACTCGAAAAGGAATTAAACTGTGCTAATGTCCTTTAGACAGTGCTATCCCACTATTGAGGAGTAGGTAGCATCGTCGTTGGAGTTTTCGGGTCAATTCGATTTAAAGGACGTGTGGTCACTAAAGCAACGTTAGGACGCTTTAGCGATAATCCTAATGTCTTAGATCATTTTATCCGAGGCAACCGTTTCGAGGCAACTTATGATTTTTGGACAAAAGGACGACCTCTAACACATCCTATACTTAATGACCATGTTCAAGGCAACCAAGTGAGGCGTGCCCTAGGAGTGGCATGTGCAAGTGTGTCAATTTTCAGTTATATTATCTTTGCATGGCATGGTGAGCTACTGTTGATTTTAAGTTAAGAGTTAATCTTGTCATGCATAGCCTAGTTAGCATACATCTAAACAGTTAATATATATACAGGAATTTAAAGTGCGGGAATTATAAATCCTACGCTATTACAAGGCTTCGGGGAGGGGGATTATTTACATGTCCAAAATTGGGGGAATAAAGAAGTAAAGTGTAAAAGTCTTAGTTAAGCTATTACAAACCAGTAGGCAGTTACAATAAAATAAGCGCGCGCGAATCTGAAAATAACCTCTAAAAATCCTAAGAATGAAATCTTTTTGTTGTTTTATTTTATTTTGGGAAAATGATCTAAATCTACTTAATTTTAGTTTTGGAAAAATGTTAAAAAAATTGAATGATTAATTAACAAAGTTAATTTAATAGAAAAAAAACTAGCCTAATGTTTTTGTGTTTTTTTTTATTTTAATGTTAATTAAAAAGATAAAAAGATGTCAACGAAAACAAAAATAAAATACAAGGGGGGTCCTTCGATCCAGGGAACGAAAGGAGCTTAGAGCCAAGGAGGGAATGGAAGCTTCGATCTAAACAGGGTCATGGTTCTTTCGATTGGGCCAGGAAGTGGGCATGAACAGCCTTCGATACAGGGAAGGGGATTTCCCTTCGATCCTGGGAAAAATGCCTCCTTCGATCCAGGAGGACTATGGGAAGCTTCGATCCAGAGAAGGTGTCTCCTTCGATCTGGGATACTATACCTACAAAAGTATGTTAGCAAAATTAAACTCAGGGCCTGGTATTGAATCCCAGGCCCTTCGATCCTGCGTGCGCTGAGTCTTTTCAGGCTAAACCTGCAGCAAATGTTAGCAAACGAAGAACATGACCTGGGGCCAAACCCAAGCCCTTGAATTCTGTCTAGGATGGCAAATCGAATGGGATAGAAAATATGGAGGTGTTATACAAAATGAAAAGTTTTGACAATTTACCCTCTCTTACCAGCAGATTGAATCTTCGATTTGGGTACTGGCTGGATGGGAGCACTTTCAATCTGAGGGATTCTGGGCGTGAGCACCTTTGATCTGAAGGACTGCTTTGGCTTGGAAAATTTTGACAACCTTTGGTGGATTGTATGGGCAGCGCCTCTCCAATGTTTTTTTGTTCTCCTGTTCTGTTCTCTATTTTTTCCCTCTGTGTTTTTTCGTATGTTCTGCACTGCATGCTTGCCCCTATATTTATAGGAGTGTGGGGGTCTAGTAACGACAAGAGACAACCCATTAAACAGGCCTTTAAAGCCATGAGACAAGAATCGGACACATTAAATAATTTCCTTTTTTGAAATATTCATGTCTCTTGAATGAACCTAGACACTTTTGAATTTCGAATGCCTTCAGACCCTACTCTTCGATTGGTCTTGATTTGCCTCCTTCGAATGGACTTCTTATGTACCCTTCAAATGGGCCTTCTGAATGCTTCTTCGAATGGTCTTGAGTTGCACAAAATCACTCTGGTCGAATCAGCTCTTTAGGAACATAAAAGGCAAGAATCTGGCCTTTAACTCAGGAATTAAATCCACAAATCAGCATTTAATTATTTCTATATTTGCAAGGGAAACATGCCATTTTCTCATGTTCAGTGTACCTGGACATGTTTTTTGAGTGCCCTCTTGATGGCTTTGTTAACAGGCCAATCGAAAGGCTTTGTTAACAGGCCAATCAAAAGGTGTTATTCATGCTAATCGAAGGACATGGTTCACATGCCTGTCGAAGCTGCCTTGACACAATGCTAATCGAAGTGCTTGTCCATAATGCCAATCGAAAGTCTCATTCAGAATACCAATCGAAGGGTCTTTCAGAATGCCAATCGAAGGCCTTGACATAATGCCAATCGAAGTTCTTGTCCATAATGCCAACCGAAAGGCTCATTCAGAATACCAATCGAAGGGTCTTTCAGAATGCCAATCGAAGTGCTTGTCCATAATGCCAATCGAAAGGCTCATTCAGAATACCAATCGAAGGGTCTTTCAGAATGCCAATCGAAGTGCTTGTCCATAATGCCAATCGAAAGGCTCATTCAGAATACCAATCAAAGGGTCTTTCAGAATGCCAATCGAAGTGCTTGTCCATAATGCCAATCGAAAGGCTCATTCAGAATACCAATCGAAGGGTCTTTCAGAATGCCAATCGAAAGGTACTTAAAGCACCACTCAAAAAATTTCTTTTTCCTTAGGCAAGGGTTTCTGGTCAACCATGCAGGGGGAAGACTTTGGAAAACATGAGAGGGAAAATTTTGGGGTACAACAGTTGCCCCTGTTCAATTTTCTTAAACCTGAGGATGTAGATTGGCTTGCATGCCTTTCGTGATCTGAAGGTGGAAGATAATTGAACACTAGAGTGCCCAGAAATTTGCACTCGCATGGTGCAGTATCAGCATTGTGACTTCGAGAATGGGCTTACAGATGCCATTTGGAGATTGTTGGTAGGAGGATGGGCTTATAGATGCCATTTGGAGATTGTTGGTAGCTGTCTTGAGAGAAATAGATTTTTAGGAGCTTCAGTTGTCCATTACTCTACTGGGGAATTAACTCTGGAGGTGAACTGCATATCTGGGCTGAGAAGGAACCTGGGTAGGGTTACTTCAAGATGAGTCCATGTAAAACTTCATCTGGAAAGGAGGAACCTGTGTAGGGTTGCCTGATGATGAGTCAGTGTAAAACTTTATCTTTGGAAAGAGAGAACCTGTGTAGGGTTTCCTGATGATGAGTCCATGTAAAACTGCATCTGGAATGGAGGAACATGTGTAGGGTTGCCTGATGATGAGCCCGTGTAAAACTGCATCTGGAATGGAGGAACCTGTGTAGGGTTGCCTGATGATGAGTCCGTGTAAAACTGCATCTTGGAAAGAGAGGGAACCGGCATAGGGTTTCCTAATGACGAGTCCGTGTAAAACTGCATCTGAAATTGAGAAGGAACCGGTGTAGGGTTACTTCATGATGAGTTCGTGTAAAACTGCATCTGGAAAGGAGGAACCTGTGTAGGGTTGCCTGATGATGAGTCAGTGTAAAACTTTATCTTTGGAAAGAGAGAACATGTGTAGGGTTTCCTGATGATGAGTCCATGTAAAACTGCATCTGGAATGGAGGAACCTGTATAGGGTTGCCTGATGATGAGTCCGTGTAAAACTGCATCTAGAATGGAGGAACCTGTGTAGGGTTTCCTGATGATGAGTCAGTGTAAAACTGCATCTTGGAAAGAGAGGGAACCGGCGTAGGGTTTCCTGATGACGAGTCCGTGTAAAATTGCATCTGAAATTGAGAAGGAACTGGTGTAGGGTTGCTTCATGATGAGTCCGTGTAAAACTGCATCTGGAATGGAGGAACTTGTGTAGGGTTTCCTGATGATGAGTCCGTGTAAAACTGCATCTTGGAAAGAGAGGGAACCGGCGTAGGGTTTCCTGATGATGAGTCCGTGTAAAACTGCATCTGAAATTGAGAAGGAACCGTTGTAGGGTTGCTCCATGATGAGTCCGTGTAAAACTGCATCTGGAATTGAGAAGGAACTGGTGTAGGGTTGCTTCGGGATAAGTTTGTGTGAAACTTTTGGAGGAACCTGGGTAGGATTACTTTGGGATAAGTTCGTGTGAAACTTCTGGAGGAACCTGGGTAAGGTTACTTTGTGATAAGTTCGTGTGAAACTTCTGGAGGAACCTGGGTAAGGTTACTTTGTGATAAGTTCGTGTGAAACTTCTGGAGGAACCTGGGTAAGGTTACTTTGTGATAAGTTCGTGTGAAACTTCTGGAGGAACCTGGGTAGGGTTACTTCGGGATAAGATCGTGTGAAACTTCTGGAGGAACCTGGGTAAGGTTACTTTGTGATAAGTTCGTGTAAAACTTCAGAATGAAACGGGGTAAGGTTATTGTGGGATAAGTTCGTGTAAAACTTCAGGAGGAACCTGGGTAAGGTTACTTTGGGATAAGTTCGTGTGAAACTTCTGGAGGAACCTGGGTAAGGTTAATTTGTGATAAGTTCGTGTAAAACTTCAGAATGAACCGGGGTAAGGTTACTGTGGGATAAGTTCGTGTGAAACTTCAGGAGGAACCTGGGTAAGGTTACTTTGTGATAAGTTCGTGTAAAACTTCAGAATGAACTGGGGTAAGGTTACTTTGGGATGAGTTCGTGTAAAACTTCATTCAGAAATATATGATAAAGGACCCGTGTGAAGCTGCATTTAGGAGGAACCCGTGTAAGATTTCTTCATGACGAACCCGTGTAAAGCTGAATTTGATCGTGCAGATAATTACTCTATTTAGTTTCCGGAGTTAATCTTGAACTTGCTGGAAGTTGTTGATGATAACCATCTTTCCTGAAAAGGTACATGATTAATCGTATATGATGCATGACATGCATTGTATGATGATGTTCTCAAAATAAATGAGATTATGTTGTATGTAATATGTATGCGCACGTCATGATGTATGAACATGAAATGCTATTGTGGTACGTCCGAGTTTGGGAAAATAAATCCCTGACTGTTGTTGGAGAATAAAGAGTTTCACTCGCTGGAGATAACGACCGAAGATGATTGGGAGAATAATCTTGCAGGAGAGAATAACTCCGCTGGGGAATGGACTGACAAGGAAATGACTCTGTGGGGAGTATATACTCCGCTAGAAGATCTGCTGATTTGGAGAAATAAAACTCAGTTGGGGATGAATTACTGTTGCTGGTGACAGTGAACCCTGTTGGGGATTGAATTTCTGTCTATGAAAGGAATAAACTCCGCTGGGGATAGAAAGCACTTCGCTGGGGATGATCTTTCAGTTGCAACTTGCTGAGGATAACTCAGTTAGACTCTTGTGAGGATAACCTCTGAATTTGGCTGAGGAGACTTATTTGTGCTTCGCAGGGGACAAGCTTCCAGAGTCTACTGGGAAAGAGGAGTTGTGGTCCTTTGATTTGTAGTAGTCGGAGAGGCAACCCAAGCTGGGGAATCCTGGTGTTGTTGGGGAAATAAACCCTGTCGCCAGCCTGCTAGAGAAGTGACATCTTCGTTGGGGGAAGTCCTCGAGGATTCTTGAGGTTGATTCAGCTGGGGTGTCATCCTATGAGAAGGATTTTGGGGGAGACTTGTCATTGCCCCTAGTAGCAAGTATTTGTGGCACTGCCCGAAATGTTTAATTGTACGTAACCCTTCACTGAGATTGATGTTCAATGCCCCAAGTGATGGAGATGGAGACTTGCCCCTGGTTACTCTGCACTTCTTCAGAGATTTCCTGGAATCTTGACTGGACTGCCCTATGTGTGCTGGATAGTGACATGTCATGCCCCCTTGTTGATAGGATATTTGTCAATGGAAGTGTCATCCTTTTTGAAGTGATTTTGTTCACTGAGAGGGCTTTCGTTCATCGGATATTCGTTGTGTGAATTTCTCCGCTGTCAAACAAATAGCCAAATGCAAACAGTGATATTCAAATAATGCAAAGTTTATGCTTGTCTCGAAGTTTTGAAAAATGCGTTTTTTAGCAGAAAACTTTTTATAAGACAAATTCAACACAAGATTTAGGGCAAAGCCTTACAGGAGTCAGGATACCTTTTGTAACAGTATGCTTTTGAACTAACCCATGCTTCAGTTAGGACTTTTGAAGGGTTGTAACGTGGCTTGGTTCACGGTTTAAGAAACAAAGGATAAAGGCTTAAAGTATATTTGTACCCACCCGCTCTTCGTGATGTTCTTCAATCCTAAACTCAGTTAATTGTGCGTCGGACTCTATTCGAATTTGGAACGACGTTTTGGTGATGGTTCACACAAGTTGGATTTTTTAAGGCACTCATCATTTTTTTTGCAACATTTTTGATGTTGTCGAGGATTTGTAAGGACCTCATTCTTTTGATTTGTTATCCCTAACTTTTTCCTGACTGTTTCTGTTTTCGAGGTTACAGTCAGCGGGAAGCCCCAGCTTTCTTAAGCCTCCTTTATAGGTTTTGGCTCAGTGGGCTTTTCTCTTTTGAGGGATTGACTGCCTATGAGATAAGGAACCACCACTATCTTTTGATTCCAGAGGAATGATTTTGATGTCGTTCGTTGTATTATGAATTGAGAGTTTTGCGACTTAAAACACATTTGAATTAACTGAGAGACTACCCTGCCCCAGGTTTAAATTAAAGGTTTCAATTTGTGTTTAAAACAGAAAACTCCTACTTCTTTGGCTCGAAGGGGTTGACTAGGGATTATCTTCCTTATAACTCCAGTGTTTAGGATTTGAAAGAAACGCCTGTACATCGTCAGCAAGGTCTGTCCAAAAGCATACTGTATGAGATCATGGCATTATTTCGTCATCCTCCCTCTAAAGGATTGTAACTTTTAGCAAGAGTTGAATGTCATAAAGTGAGTAAAAAGCATAGTTTAAATGTAAATAAAATGATCGGATCAAATCAAGACAAACATATGCAATGCATTAATGAAACAAAGTTTGGCATTAATAGATAATTGTTTGAATAACAAAGAGATTACAACTTGAAAATTAAAATGAAATAAAGGCATTCTCAATGATTTGGCGTAGGAGCAGTCATTATGCTAGAGTCTCCGGAGGACCAAACTCAATCTCCTTGGCATCAATCAAATTCTGAATCTTGTACTTCAATGCCCAACAATCGTTAGTATCGTGCCCCGGGCTACCAGAATGATAAGCACACCTTGCATCTGGGTTGTAGTTAGGAGAAAAAGTCTTAGGGTTCGGATGAGGGTTTATCACCATAATCAGATTCATCTTCAACATCTGCTGCAATGCTTGTGACAATGGCATGTTGATTTGGGTGAACTTCCTTTTAGGCTCATCTGGCTTTCGTTAATTTCCCTTTTGCTGTTGTCGGTGTGACGCAGAACCAGAGACCAGGACTGCCCCTATGTGTTGGTGACGGTGACTTTTTTGACTGTTCACAGCATTGGACTCTTTCTTCCCATTGTAGGGCTTTTTCTGAGCATCAGAAAGTGTAGCTTCTTGAATCTTCCCACTTTTGATGCCAGCTTCGATCCTTTCGCTGGTCAGTATTAGCTCGGTGAACCCGGCTGAAGAGCTTCCGATCAAGTGATTGAAATAGGGACCAGACAAAGTCCCAAGAAACATATCCACCAACTCCCTATCAGACAGAGGGGGTTGGACTCTTCCAGCAAGATCTCTCCACTTCTGAGCGTAGTCCTTAAAGCCTTCACCTGTACCCATAGACATACCCTGAAGCTGAGTACGCGTGGGAGCAAGGTCGACATTATACTGGTATTGCTTGTAAAAAGCAGCAGCAAGGTCCTCCCAGTTGTGGATGTTAGCTCCTTCCAGTTGACAGAACCATTCAAGTTGAGTCCCCGACAGACTATCTTGAAAGAAATGAACCCAGAGATTTCTATCAGCAGTATAGGGTTGAATCTTCCTCACATATAACCGGAGGTGCAGCTTGGGACAGGAAGCTCCGTCATACTTGGCAAAGGCAGGTGCTTTGAATTTATGGGGAATCACCACCCCAGAGGATAGACCTAGATCTCTGAAGTCCAGACCGGGCACCTTCTGTATTTCCATAGCGCTCAAACGGTCTTCTAGTTGTTTATATTTATCCTCAGCAGGAGGATACTGTTCTTCATCATAGTCCGTCTCGTTGTCGGATATTTCAGGGCTAGGAGCCTTCCTTTCTTGTGGACTGTCTTTCCCTCCAGATGGGGTGGTCAGATCAACTTCATTCTGCAGCCCATTTCCAAACCTGCGTCCAGTGTTGAACAGGATGGTCCTCTTCTTCTTCTTCTTCCTCTCTTTCAGAATCAGGGTCTTCAGGTCCTGTTGACCCTTAGCTAGGCTCATGACCAACTCTTGAAATTGGGCATTCTAGGCCTGGAGGGCCTTGATAGCTTGCTTAGTGGAAGGTTCAGTAGACATGATGATTGCTGAAATAAACAGCGAAGAAGATAAGAGATCTGTAATGGTACCTGTAATGCAATGATATGTATGATATATGTATGCAATGTTTTCAAGGATCTCGCGGGGTAAACAAGAAACTTGTTAGAATCTGAATATGGTAGCTTGATTGAAGGAACTTCATGTTGCTGAGAGTCCTTCTTCAAGAGTCAAGCTCACCATATCGAGTGGGTCATAGCCCCTGACTCAAATTATCGTGTTCTGATTTCTAGACAACCTTGGCTAGAGGAAAATAAATCCCCTTTTCCCCTTGCTAGACATTTGATTTACCATAACCTGCATCACAAACCCTTGAGATCCTTGAAATGGTTAAAGAAATGTTAAGGCATGATGTTATGATGTGTATGCTATGTGTTTAAGCAAAAGTGTGAGGTGATGTAAGTAAGCCCTGCAATAAATCCAGATTATTAGATGAGGATTGTAAACAAAACCTGCAAGGAACTCATGTTGTCAGATAAGTAGTTCAAGTTTGAAGGCACACAAGTCACACAAAAGAGCCCTTAGATTTCAGGCTTGCATGAGGTTTCATAGGTAAGTACCCTCTTGAGTTTAGTTGGCTCAAAACCTGTCCTATAAATAGTAACCGGGTTCTAAGGAGCTCAATATCATTGGATTGTTTTCTATGTTCATCGTTTTGGTTTAGCCACTGAACTAGCGACCAAAATATTCCAAGAAAACAATCCTCAATGAGTGTAGTATCGAGTATCTACCAAATTCGGACTGTACCAAAGTCGGTCATCTCACTACCCCTAAAAAAAAGGCCAAGATGGTCAAGCAAGGTTCTAGGTCATTAGTGCTTAGTGACATCACTCAGCGGCCCCGTATTCTCTTTGATTAACTCAAAGGCTATCGGTACTCACAAATATGTCGCACTAATATAGCTATTGCTTCAACCGTGTCGGTATACCCCGCACAGTTTCCACAACGTATTGCTATCTATGAATGTTTTCCAAATCCAGGTGGAGGATTTATAGAACTCCGATACAAGCCCACAAAATTAAAAGCATACAGAGCAATACAATCGAAAACACAAGTGATCTAATCCTAAGGTACACCTCACTTATAAAGAGTCCCCAGCAGAGTCGTCAGTTCTGTGATCGGTGGGAATGAGAATTGACTGTTTTTGGAATGTTGATTCGCGTTTGCGTTTGTTTTTGCAAAATGTCGCGGTAAGCAAGAGTCGCCACTGTCTTTTATTTTATCCAACAAGGAAAGGACAAAAGCACAGAAAAATTCCTTTTTGAGATTGTTTCTCGGGTTCGGGAGGTAGATTATAGAAAGGGAAGGTGTTAGCACCCTTTCTATCCATGGTTATCCACGGGCTCTTAGGTACTTGCTCACTGTGTTTTCAAAAGTTTAATTTTCTTTGTGTTTGTGGGTTTGAAAAGAGTTTTGTTTTTGAAGAGAGTGTAAGTGCGAAAAATTTTGTTTTGTTTTAAAAAGGAGCAAGTACTTAAGAACATCTACCTACTCGAAAAGGAATTAAACTGTGCTAATGTCCTTTAGACAGTGCTATCCCACTATTGAGGAGTAGGTAGCATCGTCGTTGGAGTTTTCGGGTCAATTCGATTTAAAGGACGTGTGGTCACTAAAGCAACGTTAGGACGCCTTAGCGGTAATCCTAATGTCTTAGATCATTTTATCTGAGGCAACCGTTTCGAGGCAACTTATGATCTTTGGATAAAAGGACGACCTCTAACACATCCTATACTTAATGACCACGTTCAAGGCAACCAAGTGAGGTGTACCCTGGGAGTGGCATGTGCAAGTGTGTCAATTTTCAGTTATATTATATTTGCGTGGCATGGTGAGCTACTGTTGATTTTAAGTTAAGAGTTAATCTTGTCATGCATAGCCTAGTTAGCATACATCTAAACAGTTAATATATATACAGGAATTTAAAGTGCGGGAATTATAAATCCTACGCTATTACAAGGCTTCGGGGAGGGGGATTATTTACATGTCCAAAATTGGGGGAATAAAGCAGTAAAGTGTAAAAGTCTTAGTTAAGCTATTACAAACCAGTAGGCAGTTACAATAAAATAAGCGCGCGCGAATCTGAAAATAACCTCTAAAAATCCTAAGAATAAAATCTTTTTGTTGGTTTATTTTATTTTGGGAAAATGATCTAAATCTACTTAATTTTAGTTTTGGAAAAATGTTAAAATAATTGAATGATTAATTAACAAAGTTAATTTAATAGAAAAAAAACTAGCCTAATGTTTTTGTGATTTTTTTATATTTTAATGTTAATTAAAAAGATAAAAAGATGTCAACGAAAACAAAAATAAAATACAAGGGGGATCCTTCGATCCAGGGAACGAAAGGAGCTTAAAGCCAAGGAGGGAATGGAAGCTTCGATCCAAACAGGGTCATGGTTCTTTCGATTAGGCCAGGAAGTGGGCATGAACAGCCTTCGATCCAGGGAAGGGGATTTCCCTTCGATCCTGGGAAAAATGCCTCCTTCGATCTAGGAGGAGTATGGGAAGCTTCGATCCAGAGAAGGTGTCTCCTTCGATCTGGGATGCTATACCTGCAAAAGTATGTTAGCAAAATAAAACTCAGGGCCTGGTATCGAACCCAAGGCCCTTCGATCCTGCGTGCGCTGAGTCTTTTCAGGCTAAACCTGCAGCAAATGTTAGCAAACGAAGAACATGACCTAGGGCCAAACCCAAGCCCTTGAATTCTGTCTAGGATGGCAAATCGAATAGGATAGAAAATATGGAGGTGTTATGCAAAATGAAAAGTTTTGACAATTTACCCTCTCTTACCAGCAGATTGAATCTTCGATTTGGGTACTGGCTGGATGGGAGAACTTTCAATCTGAGGGCTTCTGGGCGTGGGCACCTTTGATCTGAAGGACTGCTTTGGCTTGGAAAATGTTGACAACCTTTGATGGATTGTATGGGCAGCGCCTCTCCAATGTTTTTTTTGTTCTCCTGTTCTGTTCTCTATTTTTCCCTCTGTGTTTTTTCGTGTGTTCTGCACTGCATGCTTGCCCCTGTATTTATAGGAGTGTGGGGGTCTAGTAACGGCAAGAGACAACCCATTAAACAGGCCTTTAAAGCCATGAGACAAGAATCAGACACATTAAATAATTTCCTTTTTTGAAATATTCATGTCTCTTGAATGAACCTGGACACTTTTGAATTTTGAATGCCTTCAGGCCCTACTCTTCGATTGGTCTTGATTTTCCTCCTTCGAATGGACTTCTTATGTATCTTTAGAATGGGCCTTCTGAATGCTTCTTCGAATGGTCTTGAGTTGCACAGAATCACTCTGGTCGAATCAACTCTTTAGGAACAGAAAAGGCAAGAATCTGGCCTTTAACTCAGGAATTAAATCCACAATCAGCATTTAATTATTTCTATATTTGCAAGGGAAACATGCCATTTTCTCATGTTCAGTGTACCTGGACATGTTTTTTGAGTGCCCTCTCGATGGCTTTGTTAACAGGCCAATCGAAAGGCTTTGTTAACAGGCCAATCGAAAGGTGCTGTTCATGCTAATCGAAGGACATGGTTCACATGCCTGTCGAAGCTGCCTTGACACAATGCTAATCGAAGTGCTTGTCCATAATGTCAATCGAAAGGCTCATTCAGAATACCAATTGAAGGGTCTTTCAGAATGCCAATCGAAGGCCTTGACATAATGGCAATCGAAGTGCTTGTCCATAATGCCAACCGAAAGGCTCATTTAGAATACCAATTGAAGGGTCTTTCAGAATGCCAATCGAAGTGCTTGTCCATAATGCCAATCGAAAGGCTCATTCAGAATACCAATCGAAGGGTCTTTCAGAATTCCAATCGAAGTGCTTGTCCATAATGCCAATCGAAAGGCTCATTCAGAATACCAATCGAAGGGTCTTTCAGAATGCCAATCTAAATGCTTGTCCATAATGCCAACCGAAAGGCTCATTCAAAATACCAATCGAAGGGTCTTTCAGAATGCCAATCGAAAGGTACTTAAAGCACCACTCAAAAATTTTCTTTTTCCTTAGGCAAGGGTTTCTGGTCAACCATGCAGGGGGAAGACTTTGGAAAACATGAGAGAGCAAATTTTGGGATACAACACCCAACAAACGGCAAAATTCCCCAGCCTGAATTTGCCTCCCAAACTATCACAATTTAGGGGACCACAACCCCTCTTCCCCAGTAGAATTTTCTACAATCCCCAAGGATTTGCTGCAAAATCTAGAACCCAACCAGATAACAATTAACTTCTTTATCCCCAACAAGTTGTTAATTTCCTTTCTCTCCAACCAAGGGATAACTCCCCAGTAGAGCAACGGACAACTAAGACTCCTGAACTCTTTTTCCCCAAGCAGGAATCAACACTCTCCACAGAGTTTTCTTCTCAAGCAAAATCAACATTCCCCAGCGGAGTTCTCCTCAAACAACAAAATAGGAATCCCCAGTAGAGTTCTCCTCAAACAACAAAACAGGAATCCCCAGCAGAATCATTCTAAAACAAGGTCTGGAGAGGTGCATACTCTTCATCCCCAACAGCAGTCCATGATTTAACTTCCTTAAGCTCCCCAACACTTGTCAAGGACTTATTTTCCAAGACAAAAATACATTTCAACAACATTCATAGCATATGCATACGAAATGCATATAGCACAATCTCATTCATTTTGAGAAACTACATTACACCATACATTTCATACATCATGACATTGCATGCAACTAACTCTTTAGATTTTCATAAAAGATCAATCAACAGATAATTATCATCAATAATTTTCAACAAGTTCCAGATCAATACCTGAAACAAGATAGGAAAACTATTTGTGAATGACTGATTATAGATTAATACCTGTAACTAGCTAGGAAAATTATCTACATTAGAAGATTGGAGATTAATACCTGTAACAAGCCAGGAAAATCATATTTCTTTCTAAGGTTAGAGATTAATACTTGAAACCATCTAGGACAACTATCTCTACGACCAACAAAAACAAGTTCCAGATTAATACTTGAAACAAGACAGGAAAACTATCTGCGAACGACTGGTTATAGATTAATACCTGTAACTAGCCAGGAAAACTATCTACATGAGCAGATTAAAGATTAATATTTGTAACAAGCCAGGAAAACTATCTTTCTCTCTAAGGTCAGAGATTAATACCTAAAAACAGCTAGGGAAACTATCTCTACGACCAACAAAAACAAATTCCAGATTAATACCTGAAATAAGAAAAGACAACTATCTGAGGACAACTGATTGTAGATTAATTCCTGAAACAAGCCAGTACAATTATCTACACGACCAACTGAAGCAATCCTACACGGGCTCCTTCTCACGCACTCTTCTAGAAACAGTTCAGATGCGATCCAAATACAGCTGGCATTCTGATACTTATTCCATATTTCTTCTAAAAATAGTTCAGATGCGAACCGGATACGGCTGACATTCTGATACTTGCTCCAGATTCTCTTCTAGAAACAGTTCAGATGCGATCCAGATATGGTTGACATTCTGAAACTTATTCCAGTTTTCTTCTAGAAACGGTTCAGACGCGATCCAGATACAGATGACATTCTGATACTTACTCCAAACTCCCTCTAGAAATGGTTCAGATACGATCCAGAGATGAATATTATTCTGATACTTACTCCAGATTTTTCTTAAATACAGTCCAGATACGATCTATATATTGATGTCATTATGACACTCATTCAGCATATTTCTCGAATACAGTCCAGATACGATCCAAATACGGATGTCATTCTGACACTCAATCAACACATTTCTCAAATACAGTCCAGATACGATCCAGATACGGATGTCATTCTGATACTCACTCAACACATTTCTCAAATACAGTCCAGATACGATCTAGATATGGATGTCATTCTGACACTCATTCAGCATATTTCTTAAATACAGTCCAGATACGATCCAGATACGGATGTCATTCTAATACTCATTCAGCATATTTCTCGAATACAGTCTAGATATGGATGTCATTCTGACACTCATTCAGCATATTTCTCAAATACAGTCCAGATACAATCCAGATACGGATGTCATTCTGACACTCATTCAATATATTTCTCGAATATAGTTCAGATATGATCCAGATACGAATGTCATTCTGACACTCATTCAACATATTTCTCAAATACAGTCCAGATACGGATGTCATTCTAACCCTCATTCAGCATATTTCTCGAATACAGTCCAAATACGATCCAAATACGGATGTCACTCTGACACTCATTCAGCATATTTCTCAAACACAGGCCAGATACGATCCAGTCTGAATCGACCATAGATTTATTCTGATACTTCTTCCAATTTTTGTCAACAATCACTTTTGGGTGGCATCTATAAGCCCATCTCCGACAACTCTCCAAATGGCATCTTTAAGCCCATTCCCTACACAATCAACCACCACATCATCGAGTGCAAATTTCTGGGCACTCTAGTGTTCAATCATCTTCTACCTTCAAGTCACGAATGGCATACTCTCCAATCTAACTCTTCAGGTTTAAGAAGATTGAACAGGGGCAGCTGTTGTACCCCAAAATTTTCCCTCTCTTTTCTCAAGTATTTTCAAAAGCTCAAGCTTGTACAAGTATAAATCAGATAATAAGGGCAAAGCAGATAAAATGATTTTTTGAAGAAAAGCAAGTTTCCTTCGATTCATTCTAGCTTTGATTGGGCATCTAGGATTCCTTCGAACAAGCTTAATTAATCTTTCGATTGGGAATTTAGGCTTCCTTCGATTCAGAAGGTAATGGCCTTTTGAAGGTTCCCTTTGATTCACCGAGTAGGGACTTTCTGCATGCAAGCCTCGTTTGGGCATTTAGGATCCCTGCATACGTCCTTCGATTGCACCATTGGCCTTACATGTTTGTTTGATTCACAATACAATGGGTACCTGCATGCAACCTTCGATTGGGCATTTAGTCTCCTAAATACATCCTTCGGTTGAGCATTGGCCCCCTGACGTGCTGGCTTTAATTCACAAAGTAATGGCTATCTGCATGCAACCTTCAATTGAGCAATGGCCTCTTTCCTGCATGTTTTGATTCATAAAGCAAGGGGCTCCCACCATGCTAGCGTGCACAAAGAAAAAGCTTCCCTATGGCTAGCATTCACTGGATTCACATTAGCACCCATAGTGCAATTGTTACCTTCATGCAAGCTCTGACTGGGCAAAGTCTTCCTTTGAAACAACTTGCTGCAAGATTTGACAGGGAAACACTTATCTTCAACTAGCTTCGACTCACAAGGGCAATGCCTATCTTCATGCTAGTGTCCATAAAGCATTGACTAGTTTCACACTAGTTTCGACTGGGCTATATCTCCCTTGGAAATTTTTGTTTCGACACGCATAGTTTCTACACTATGGTGGCCCATTCGAAGGACATGCGAGACATACCTGGATGTCCCATTTGAAGGACATATTTTGGTGGCCCATTCAAGGAGTATACATTTGGCCCCTTCGAAGGATACACAAAATACCCATTCGAAGGACATTTTGATTGGAAACAAATATTGTTGTCTGAAGAGGAATTTGGTCGAATGTTGGACCTATGGGGTCAAAACGAAAAGATGAAATATTCAAAGATGCTTGCTGTAAGTCCAAGCCTGATGCACGGGCCACAATGCTCCAAAACTGCCGCAAAGCAGTCCTGCAATACTGCTCTCATTCTTGCACCAATTTGGCATACAAATACTGCCCCTTGAAAGCTATAAAGACGGCATACACAATTTGTTCAAATTATTTTGTTTTCCCTCCTAAACCTCAGCCAACTTCATCTATAAATAAGATGTTCCACAACACATCTTGGGGGCTGGACAACACATCCAGAGGTTTTTGATAGCTGGAGAAAATTTGATTTTGTGAAAATCATCAAACACTTAACATATTCTCAAACCCAGAATCAAAAGACCATACCTTTGTTTCTGTCCCTTTCAAATCCAACACTAGAAACCCAACACCTGTTTCTTTTCCCTTTCGTATCCAGGAGCAACCCCATGCTTTGTTCTTTCTTTCGAATCCAGTAGAAGGAACATTACACATGTTCTTCTCCTTCGAATCCAGAAATAACAAACACAACCCCACTCTTCTTGACCTTCGAATCCAGTCAAAGAAACACCAAACTTATTTCTTTCCTTCGAATCCAGGAGCATCCAATCCAATCACTCAAGGTCCAAAAGTACCAACTTCAGAAGCAAGGTAAGTCCCCTGACCTTAACCCTTTCGTTTCAAGCATGTACATAACATTTGTTTACTTTTAGTTTATGCCACTTTCGTTTTTTTTTCTTGTCCAAATGTATGGTAGAACTAACTTGTATAGACCCTAAATGAAAGAATAAGTCTCATGTGAAACGAAGCCTCGGGCTTCGCCCCCTTACTGTTTCACAGTCCAAACGAAGAAGAAACGAAGGGTATCCACACTGACTTCCAGGCCCCAATTGAAAGAAGGATAGAGGGCATGATTGAAGGTTGCATCTCACACTAACTTCCAGGCCTAATCAAAAGCAGCAGCAAGAAGGTTGAATCGAAGGCTACATCTCACACTGGTTGCTAGGCCCAAATCGAAAGAAGCCAGGAAGAGAAGAATCAAAGGGTGCATTCTGTTTGGATCGAAAAACTTATCTTCCCTTATTTTATTTTGTTTTGTCTTTATATTTTCTTGCTATTCAATATGGTTTTAATAGTGTAGGATATTTATTTTCTGCATTTTTATTGCTTTATACAAATATTAGTAATTAGGATGTATGGTAAGATAAAACTAACAAGTAGACAACCTTAATCAAAGACTAAATTCATGCAATCAAACACACTTTGCACACATGCACCTCTAGGGTAATCTCACTAGTTGCCTCGGAAAATAGTCAAGTCCGTCGAATATGGGCGTTTTAGAAAAAAACCTCGATAAAAGATCGTAGTCCCTCGATGACCCTCGATGTTTCCTTCGGTAAATGATCTAGTCCCTAACAAAATTGCTAAAACGTCCCATAAGTTACTTTCTATGACTATACAAACGACCCACGCCCGTCCCTTCACATCTAACGATGGGGCTTCTTATCAATATATGGTAAGATAGCAACATCTGAAGGAGGAGGAAAAGAACTTAGACCTTTTGAGTAGGTAGGATGCTCATAGTTTCTTGCTTGCTCACAACTAAAAAACCATTTTCACACCAACACTTTCAATTGAAACATTTTCAAAAGACAAAGCTCTTTGTATGCATTCTTATAGAGACGAGAATCATTACAAAGACACTTTTCAAAATCACTTTCAAAAACATCTTCCATAAACAAACACCTCTTTGAACTATTTTCAAAACCAACACTTTGTACGCATTCTTATAGAGACGAGAATCATTACCAATACGTTTTCAAAATACTTTCAAACCCACATCACAAAGCATATTTTCAAACAAAAGTAAGTAATCTAGCAAGCAACTAAGATCCCGTAGATAACTACGGATGAAAAGGGTGCTAATACCTTCCCTTTTCAAAACCTACCCCCCGAACTCAAGAAATAATCTCGAAAGGTCTTTCCTGTTCTTTTCAGTCTTTCCTTATTTGATAAAAGAAAAGTCGGTGGCGACTCTTGCTATCCGCAACAATTGCGATCAAACGTAAAACACCCAAGTCAGTTCTCCCATCGTATTACACATTCCATTTTGCAAACCTTCTATGTTAGCTTGTGTGATCGATGGAAATAGAACTGACTGTTTTGGAATGCTGGTTCGCGTTTGCGTTTAGCAAAATGTCGCGGTAAGCAAGAGTCGCCACCGTATTTTATTTTCTCCAACAAGGAAAGGACAAAAGCACATCAAAATTCCTTTTCGAGATGTTTCTCGGTTCGGGAGGTAGATTATAGAAAGGGAAGGTGTTAGCACCTTTTCTATCCGTGGTTATCCACGGGCTCTTAGGTACTTGCTCACTATGTTTTCAAAAATGTTTTGCTTTTCTTGTGTTTGTGGGTTTTGAAAAAATTTCATTTTGAAAACTTCTAGGTAACTCTTGTATCAGTCCTCAAGAGTGTATGAAGTATTTGTTTGAAAACTTTTTAAAAGTGTAGGTGCGAAAAGTTGTTTTCGTTTTTTGAAAGAGCAAGTACCCAGGAGAAATCTACCTACTCTAAGGAATTAGGCTGTGTAAGAGTCCTTTGGACAGCGCTATCCCACTATTGAGAAGTAGGTAGCACCGCCGTTGGAGTTTGTCGGGTCAATTCGATTATAGGGACATGTGTGGTCACCAAAGCAATAGTAGGACGCCTTAGCGGTAACCCTAATATCCTAGATCCTTTTTATCCGAGGAAACCGTTTCGAGGCAACTGGATCTTTAGACAGGAGGGCGACCTCTAAAACACCCTATACTCAATGACCACGTCGAGGCAACCGAGTGAGGCGTGCCCTAGGAGTGGCATGTGCATGTGTGTTGAGTTTCATGTTAAGATTATCTTGTACATGTTATTTTTGAGCTACAGATTGATTTTATTTTTCATACAAGTCTTGTCATGCATAATTAATAGTTAATGTTTGTGCGGGAAATAAAGTGCGGAAAGGTAAATCTACGCTATTACAAGGCACGGGTCTATACATCGCCAAAAACAAAACCCGTTTGGAAAATAAATGCGAGAAAAGTAAAGAAAGTGGTAAAAGACCTAATTAACTATTACATCCTCGGAAACAGTTACATCAATATAATCAAAAGGAATTAAAGCGCGAAAGAAATTAAATCGGGAACGTCTTAGGGTTTTGACCCTTTTTGAGAAAAGAAAGGAAATTTGTTTTTTTTTGCATTTAATTAAATATTAACCCTAAAACTAATTAATTATTTAATTAAAAGAAAAAATATTTTTGTGTTTTTTATGTTTTTAATGAAAATAAAAATAAGAAGTTAAAAGTCAAAAGAAAAACCCTAATTCTAAATTTATTTTAGTTATTATGAAAAAGATTAAAAATTGAACCTAATTACACTAAATTAATTTGGTTAGTATTTATTGACAAAATAATGAAGTGAAATTAATAATTAATAATAATAATAAAAATATTTAGTTTTCTGATTTTTGTTGTGAAGAAAATTAATTAAGTTAATTTTAGTGATAATAATGATAATTAGAAAAAATAGTTAATAAACAAAATAAAAAATAAAAAATAAGAAAGAGGAATGAACCAAGGGGGGTTCTGGGCCCTGATGGAGGTGTTGTTAGCAATCTGAAGCCCAAGAAGAATCAAGCCCTGTTGACTTTATGGGATTGTCCATGCTGGCTTTGACCAGGAGCATGGTGTTCTCCACTTTTTGACCATTGGATTGGTATTATGAGACACATGGCATGATGTTGCTGGGAGCGCACGGTGAAGCCTTTCATGAAGCCTGCACATGATCATCTGAAGAAAAGAACTAACAAATATTTTGGGGGGACCTGGGATTCGAACCCAGGTCCCAATGGTTCATGTCCACCTCACTTTCCACTGAGCCGCGCACTTGTATCTGTTATTATAATGATCAATAAGATTAATATATGACAACAACAATTATGTTGGACGAAATAAAAATTATGTGCGCGTTATTTGAATGCTCCAACCATAGCTCAACACGTCAGTCATCTTCTTCCTTTTTCCTGTAAAATAAAATCAAATAGCGGGGGTTTTAAACCCCCACAAAATAGCTTGAGGAATAATAGCGATTAGAATTCCAGGCTATATAAATATGGCGCGATATGTGATTTGGATTCGTCTGATTCTCACGAATTTAACCATAGGCATGAGAGGTTCTGATTTTACTGGATGTGGAAAGCCCTAATTTTGAAACTGAAGAACCCTAATATTTGTCAATGGTGATTTGCGATTCAGGGTATTTTAATCCAATTGAACCACACCAAAAGCTTCGTATGAATCCTATGAACACAAAACAATCACAAAAAGATGTTAAACATGCATGAATCAATGATTATGATTTTGGAAAAAAGTGGTAAACCGTGAGCCTGTTCTTGCGTGTTCCTGGAGCTTTAAGGCTTAATTTTGATTGCAAAACGTTTCTCCCACCTCCAGCAATGTGTTTGAATCACTATAATGCTTTGAATTACCCTGGAGTATGAAGATCAGTTTCAAGTTTTCTTTGAACTTTTTCAATGTGGTAATGGCTCTTTGCAGCAGTTTCTCACGTGAATGGCATTAGGGTTTGGTTATGCATATGTAATGGAAGGGAATTAGGTCAAGTCTTGGCCCAAAGATCCATGGAATTCATGTTTTCAATATTTGATTTTCAATCAAATCTTTTTGCATATTTTTGATTGAAAAACCTTGCCAAATTGGGAGATTTTGTCCCCTTGATGTGTACACGAAATCTCCAGCTCATATTGGTCATATTTGCTTCATAAAAAGATTTGAAAACCATATCTTTGAATTTCCTACATTTTAAATCAATTAAATGAATTAATATTAATAAAAAATTCAATTAATTAATTGAAAATAAGAAAATAAATCAATTTAAACTCAATGGGTCGTGCATAAGCCTTGGACAAAGTTTCAAGAAGGAATTTGAGGCCCATTAGCAAAAATGATGTGTTTTGAGCAAAGTTGACTTTTGCAAATTCACAAAAATTTCCCAACTTCTCCTATGCATATCTTGCTCAATTTTGATCATATGAACATGTTCTTGGACATTTTGGAAAGTTCTTGAAGTCCTCTAACCAATGCCTTTGGTCCCATGTCATTTGGATTTATCAATCTCAAGTTATGGTCTTTGACTTAAAATGCCTTTTTGTTGACTTTTGAAATTGACCTATAATGTAGAAATTGATAAATTTTTGTGAGAGCATTTCTTGGACTTGGAATGTGAATATGAGTTGTAGGAAATATCATCCCCTTCAAAATGAGCATTGGATGGGATTTTTATGATGAAACATGAAAAAGTTATGCCTTGGTCAAGATACAGTTGACTTTTCTACTGTCCAAAAATAGTAACTTTTGCATCTTTGATGATTTTTGAGCCATGCTTAAGGAATCATGATCAAGACTTGATCAAATGATGATTGTGGCTTCAAAATAAGATGTTTACCCAAAATTTTGACTTTTGACTGTAAAATGACCATTTTACCCTTGCAGTTGATTGTGAACCAAATGAAGCTTTTGACTGTGCAACTTGGGACTGTGAGTCCTGAAACTTGACATGTAGATGCTTGACAATGTATATAGGCACATGAGACTTGTTTGAGCCATAGAAAACCTAAAATTCCTTGCAAGAAATAAAACCCTAATTTCAGTTGGCTTAGGAGGCATTTGAACTGTGCAATCCCTTGAGAAATCTTGAACCATTTGAAGATGATTCTTGATAAACTTGAAGAATATGGGAGGGAAAATTTTGGGGTACAAAAGTTGCCCCTGTTCAATCTTCTTAGACCTGAGGATGTAGATTGACTTGCGTGCCTTTCGTGATCCGAAGGTGGAAGATGATTGAACACTAAAGTGCCCAGAAATTTGCACTCGCATAGTGTAGTATCAGCAATATGATGTCGGGAATGGGCTTACAGATGCCATTTGGAGAGATGATGGATAGGAGGATGGGCTTAAAGATGCCATCTGAAGATGTGACAGAATCTTGTCGGGGAATGGGCTTATAGATGCCATTTGGAAATGTAATGGATAGTTGTGGAGATGGGCTTAAAGATGCCATCCGGGGGTGTCGATCGCGTAAGAGATTCCTTAGCGAGAACTTACGTACTTGAGAAAGAAAGATAATTTCCTGGCTTGTTACAGGGGTTGATCTTCAAACTCTTCATGCAGATATGCCCTGGCTAGATACAGGTATCGAATCTACAATCAATTACTCACAGATATGCCCTAGCTAGATACAGGTATCGAATCTGGAATTAGTCGTCTACAGATATGCCCTGGCTGGATACAGGTATCGAATCTCTAAACTCTTCATGCAGACATGCCCTGGCTGGATACAGGTATCGAATCTACAATCAATCACTCACAGATATGCCCTGGCTAGATACAGGTATCGAATCTCTAAACTCTTCATGCAGACATGCCCTGGCTGGATACAGGTATCGAATCTACAATCAATCACTCACAGATATGCCCTGGCTAGATATAGGTATCGAATCTGGAATTAGTCGTCTACAGATATGCCCTGGCTGGATACAGGTATCGAATCTCTAAACTCTTCATGCAGATATGCCCTGGCTAGATACAGGTATCGAATCCACAATCAATCGCTCACATATATGCCCTGGCTGGATACAGGTATCAAATCTGGAATTAGTCGTCTACATATATGCCCTGGCTGGATACAGGTATCGAATCTCTAAACTCTTCATGCAGATATGCCCTGGCTGGATACAGGTATCGAATCTACAATCAATTACTCACAGATATACCCTGGCTAGATACAGGTATCGAATCTGGAATTAGTCGTCTACAGATATGCCCTGGCTGGATACAGGTATCGAATCTCTAAACTCTTCATGCAGATATGCCCTGGCTGGATACAGGTATCGAATCTACAATCAATCACTCACAGATATGCCCTGGCTAGATACAGGTATCGAATCTGGAATTGGTCGTCTACAGATATGCCCTGGCTGGATACAGGTATCGAATCTCTAAACTCTTCATGCAGATATGCCCTGGCTGGATACAGGTATCGAATCTACAATCAATCACTCACAGATATGCCCTGGCTAGATACAGGTATCAGATCTGGAATTAGTCGTCTACAAATATGCCCTGGCTGGATACAGGTATCGAATCTCTAAACTCTTCATGCAGATATGCCCTGGCTGGATACAAGTATCGAATCTACAATCAATCACTCACAGATATGCCCTGGCTAGATACAGGTATCGAATCTGGAATTAGTCGTCTACAGATATGCCCTGGCTGGATACAGGTATCGAATCTCTAAACTCTTCATGCAGATATGCCCTGGCTGGATACAGGTATCGAATCTACAATCAATTACTCACAGATATGCCCTGGCTAGATACAGGTATCGAATCTGGAATTTTGAAAGTTGATGATAATCGTCTTTTGATTGACCTTTTCCTAAAAAGGCAAAACATTAGTTGCACGCAATGTCATGATGTATGAAATGCATGATGTCATGATGTTCTCAGGGATAAATAAGATTGTGTCGTATGCACTTTATTATGTATGTAAGCAGGACGTATGAAATGTGAAATGTCTATGAATGTATTTTCGTCTAAGAAAATAAATCCTTGACGAATGCCGGGAGCTTGTTGAATCCTGGGCTGATGTTGCAGAGTGGAGTTCTTCGTTTCCACTGGGGATGATGATTGCAAGAATAAACCGGTAGGAGAAGATGACTACGTTGGGGAATAAACTTGAAGAGATTACTCTGCGGGGGATTACTCTGTGGGAAGAGATGCTTCGCTGAGATTTTAATGAGAACTCCACTGGGGATTCCATTGATAAGTTATGTTGGGGAATTTGATGAACTCCGCTGGGGATAGGAAGAAATTCGCCGAGGATGATCTTTCCGTGGCAATTAGCTGAGGATAACCTAGTTATAAGCTCTGGTGGGGGATAACCTTCTGAATAAAGTCGGGGAGAGGCTTTTGCACTCTGCGGGGGATAAGCTTCCAGGATCTACTGAGGATAAGCTTCCAGAATCTACTGGGGATAAGCTTCCAGAATCTACTGGGAAGATTGATTCAACTCTCCTAGGGAAACCTTTTAGACTGTACTGGGGGAACGGCTCCACTGGGGGTATCTTGTATTCCGCCGGGGAACATTCTTATACTCTGTTGAAGAATATTAAGAACGCCGGGGATGCTTGCTGAGGAATATCTGTATACTCTGCCGGAGAATATTGTGATCTTCTGGGGATACCCAACTTCCTTAATGCTGACAGTAGACTAACTCTGCTTGGGGAGAGTGTCGCTGGCTTGCTGGAGATACTGTGCCTTTTCGGACTGATTGCAGACCAACTCTGCTTGGGGAGAGTATGGCTGATCTGTCTTACTCTGCAGGGAGTGAAGGAATCTTAGTCACGTTCTTCAGCCGAACCTACCTTGGTACCTTGGTGGACAGAGCAACTAGATCACTTAGATAATTCTTATTGCCCCAGCTTCTGTGGGAGAAGGTGGCCTATGGAGGTGCTTGATATCGGTTGATTGACGAATCTTCTTCTGGTAGGCAAGTGACGAGATGACAGGACATAGTCGTACGCTTTGATCCCTAATTTTTGCCTGGATCCGCCCTTTCAGGTTTTCAGTCCATCGGGATACCCTTTTTTGCCCAAGCCGCCTTTTCAGGTTTTCAACTTGCCGGGTGTACATATTTTTTTCATTTTCATCCCTTATTTTGCTCGAACCCTTTTGGTTCGCCGGGAAGCCCTTATTTTTGCCTAGGTGTGTCAACCTAGCGGGTCTTTGATTGTGCGTAACATTTTTTCGACTATGTCCACGTTCTCAGAGCGCAGGGAGTTGTCACTGTCAATAGTGTTGTGTTGCCATATCACCAGAAGATGTTTGATCATGCAAGATTCGTTGCGGGAATCCATGTCCAATGCCCCAAGTGACTCAGGCGGAGATTTGCCCCTTGCATTTTGGCATCTTGAGAGATTCTCTGAATCTTGACTTAACTGCCCCAGATGATGGACAATGATCACGCCATGCCCCTTGATTGGAAGTGTTTCTTCCATTTGAGATGACCTTTTTGTTGAGAAGATTCTTGTTCACTAGATATTCGTCATGTGAATTTCTCTGTTGTTTGAACAAATAGTCATATGCAAACAATGTTATTTTAAGAATGCAAAGCTTATGTCTGTCTTGACGTTTTTGAAAATGCAGTTTTTAATAAAACAAGCGAATTTTTGTAAAAATGTGATGTCAACTCAGTATTTGGCAGCAAGCCTTAAGGAGTCAGGATACCTTTTGTAACAGTATGCTTTCGAACTAACCCATGCTTCAGCTAGGACTTTTAAGGGTTATAACGTAGCCTGGTTCACGGTTTAAGAAACAAAGGATAAAGGCTCAAATTTTATTTGTGCCCACCCGCTCTTCGTGATGTTCTTCAAACCTAAACTCATCTAATCGTGCGTTAGACCTTGTTTGAGTCTTTGCTTTGATATTCCGGTGATGGTTCGGATGTTGACAGTTTATTTTGAATAGGCAGTCATTCCTTTTTTGTTGAGGGTTTGTAGGACCTCTTTCTTTTTGATTTCATTATCCCTGTTTTTTGCTTGAACTGTTTCTTTTTGTATTTACAGTCAGCAAGATGCCCCAGTTTTTGTAAGTCTCCTTCATAGGTTTTGACTTGTTGGGCTTTTATTTTGAAAGATAACGACTGCCTGTCCTTATGATTATAGGGAACCCATCATCGTCTTTTGTTTTGGAAGGACTTCTTTGATGCTGTTCATTGTGCACCTGGATTAACTGAGAGAACTACCCTGCCCCAGGTTGTGATTAAGGGTTTAAATTCGTGTTTAACCAGAAAACTCCTACTTCTTTGGCTCGAAGGGGTTGACGAGGGATTATCTTCCTTATGACTCCAGTGTTTAGGAATTGAAACAATGCCCGTACCTCATCAACGGGGTTTGTCCAAAAGCATACTGTAAAGATAGTGGTATCGTTTTCGTCATCCTCCCTCAAAAGGCTTAGAATTTAATCGAGAGTTGACATCAAAAAATGAAAGCAGTTTGAATATAGCGAATGCGAGTATATTAATTCAAAACAGACATATGCGACGCATTGATAAAGTAAAAGAGTTTGACATGAACAAATGTTTGAACAAGCAAAGAGAAATACAACTTGAAACTTCTAATGAACAAAAGGTCTTCTCGTCTAGGGATAGTAGAAGAACTCGACCTGACCATCTGGGGTGAATTCCACTGCTCCTTCATCAATTAGGTCCTGGATCTTGTTCTGCAGAGTCCAACAGTCATTGGTGTCGTGTCCAGGACTGTCAGAATGGTAGGCACATCTCACACTCGGGTTATACCTGGAAGAAGAAGTGTTGGGATTCTTAGGAGGGTCCCTTAATGTGATCAAATTCAATCTCAACAGGCGTTGTAAGGCTTGAAACAGCGACATGTTGAGCTGAGTGAATTGCCTCCTAGGCTTGTCTGGCTTGCTCTGATCAACCCGTTGTTCTTGGCGAGGTCGTTGTTGGACCTGTGAAGTAGTAGCAGCTCGGAGAGGTCTATTCATCAAACCAAACCTTTGACTTCTTGGGGGTTGATTACCGGTTTGGTCTCCAACCCTGACTACTTGCTTCATACTGTCTTGCTGAAGCTGGTGAGGTTGATGCTGAATTTGTGACCCTGAAGCAAGTTGAGGAGCTTTTCCCTTATCTTCTTATGTCAAAGGGAATTTAATGATGACTGGCTCTTCAACCTTAGATGTTTGCCCCAGTTGGTTATCCCGAAGCAGTTGGTTGACGAGAGCCCTGAGCTCTTCTTGTCTTTGAGCTAAGTCTTGAATGAGAGTCATCTGCCCCAGCATCTGGGTTCTCATTGTATCCACCTCAGCTTGCAGATGTTTCAGTCGTTCATCCTTACTGTCTTCTTGTAAGTGTTTAGTTATTGGCATGTATTTTTGGTAAAACCAGGTGTGTGAATGTCATGACTGATGTCATAACATTCTGGTTTATTAGGTACTTTATGCAGAAAAATTATGGCATACAGTAGCTATTGTGTATGAGTGTGTATCTGAGCATTTTGCAAAAGATCACATTTATTGCCTTCTACCAAAATCAGTAAACATGAATTCTGATGTCATAACAAATGTTAAGACATCCTGTACTGATCTAACAGTAGTGCAGTTTGGTTAATTCTGAGATTTTTCAGGAAGTTGGCTCATTCCTTCCAGAACAAGATCTCCCGTTGTCTTTGGGTTAACCTAGCTCAACCCTAAACTGGTTGATAAAGTCTTGTGACCAAGTCTTATGGTTAAACCTAATTAACCCTAGCTTTTTGTGGAAACCCTAACTGAAGAAACAACTGCTATATATTCAACAGGATTGTTGTTTGGAAAATATCTCTTTGGACTGAAGATCAATTAGAAACTGTATAGTTTTAACTGCTGTAATCCAAGCAATTATCATTGTGATAAGTGACTTGGAATAGGTTTTGTTTGTAAGGGTTTTTGTACCACTCAAAGCTTTGAAGCAAGAGTGTTTTGTGTCTCTTGACTAAAGCTTTGAAGCAAAGTCAAGTTAGGTTTATGTATCACTCAAAGCTGTGAAGTAAGAGTGTTTGTGTTACTTGATTAAAAAGCTGTGAAGCATAATCAAGTGTATGTTCTGAAGAGTGTCTTCATTAATTCATTAGTCAATTGTTTTAAGTATCGCTGCTGTGATTGAGGGGGAGTGAGTGGGAACTCAGGTTTAAGTAGAACTTAGATTGAAGTTTCATTGGGTAGGTCTTAAGTGAAGGAGATAAACTGGTTGGTTTATTCCTGAATTAATATCTCTTATAGTGGATTTCCTCCCTGGCTTGGTAGCCCCCAGAGTAGCTGTTGTTTCACACTGAACTGGGTAAACAATTGACTGTGTTCTTTACTGTTTTTATTTATTATCTTATAGAAAGTCAGATACGGTGTCATAACATTCACTGTGACATTGAGTATCTGCTGCCAGAATTTTCAATTGGAATCAGAGCAGGCACCCTGCCTGTATTACTGGGTGAGATATAGGGATATCACTTTCTGGCACTATGGACAAAGAAGGAGTTTTTGGAAATAGACCACCCATTCTGGATGAACTCATTGGGTCTCTTCAGACTTTTGAGATGGGGATCACTGACAATGTTGACAAGAAAAACAAGAGCATAGCACTTGTATCCAACACTGAAGATGAAAACAAGGAGGATGAAGAAGAAAATATTTCAGAAGCTATTGCCATGCTTGGAAGACAACTCAACAAACTCATCAAGAGAATGGATCCAAAGTCAAGGTAAAATGTTGATAACATTCCCTCTGACATTAACAGATCTTATGACTCCAGCAGAAGACCAAGGTCTGAAGAGAAGGGAAATCAAGACAGAGGAATTTAATGCCATGGTTGTGAAGGATATGGGCATATTCGAGTTGAATGCCCTACCTTTCTTAAGAAACAAAAGAAAGGAATGACTGTTACCTGGTCTGACTGTGATTCAGAAAGTAATTCTGAAGAAGAATCTGCCAAACTAGTTACTGCTCTAACTGGTGTTTGTACCTCTGAAAGTGACACCAATGATGAGGAAGTGACATTTGAAGAACTGGCTGATACTTACAAGAAATTGTGTATCAGAAGTGCTGAAGTCTGTGTGCAAAATGAGAGACAAACAAAGCTCATCATAAAGTTGGAGGCTGAAAAAAGGGCAGACCTTGAAACTATAAGTCATCTAGAAGGGGAAGTTCAATTGCTAAACTCACAACTGAACCAAATGACCAAATCTGTCAAGATGCTGACAAATGGAACTGACAAATTGGAAGAAATCCTTCAGGTTGGACAAAATGTGGGAAACAAGTCTGGACTAGGATTTGTGGAAGCAAAGAAATCTGGTGCAGACAAGAAGATCAGGTCTGATAAACAAATGTCAAAGCAGATGTCACAACATAACACTCAACATCGGGAACAGAGAAATATGAAGAAAAAGTACCAAAGATGGAGATGTCACCATTGTGGGAGGTTTGGTCACATAAAGCCTTTCTGCTTCAGATTGTATGGATACCCTAATCAGAACCCAGGTGTCAAACCTAAGGCTAACAGGGTACCACATACTCCTCAATGGAAGAAAAAGGCTACTGCCCTGATAGCCCACACTTCCCTGAGAATCTCTGCAAAGGAAGACTGGTACTTTGACAGTGGGTGTTCTAAGCACATGACTGGAATCAAGAACATTCTCAATCATGTTAAACCTCACACCACTAGTTATGTGACCTTTGGAGATGGTGCTAAAGGTGAAATCAAAGGAGTTGGTAATTTGGACTGCCCTGGAGTTCCAAATCTGAATGAAGTACTATTGGTAAAAGGCCTGACTGCTAATCTCATTAGTATCAGTCAATTATGTGATCTAGGATTCAAGGTCAACTTCTCAAAATCTGAATGTCTTGTAATTAATGAAAAACAAGAAGTTGTAATGAAAGGAGTCAGATCTAAAGACAACGGTTACTTGTGGCAGCCTGAGAACACTAATAACTCCACCGTGTGTTCTATTGCCAAAGAAGAAAAAGAGGTGAAACTGTGGCACCAAAAACTTGGCCATCTTCATCTAAGAGGAATGCAAAGGATTATCTCCATGGAAGCAGTCATAGGGATTCCAAGACTGCAAATTGATAAAGGGAGAGTTTGTGATGAATATCAGGTGGAAAGTCTTGGTGAAAAGAGATATGCCTATGTTGTGGTGAATAACTTTGAAGTTTTTAAAGAACTGTGCAAAAGAACTAAAAAAGAAGGGTGTATTGTCAGAATCAGAAGTGATCATGACAAGGAATTTGGAAACAGCAAGTTTAATAAGTTCTGTTTCTCAGAAGGAATTAGTCATGAATTCTCTTCTCCTATAACTCCTCAACAAAATGGAGTTGACAAAAGGAAAAATAGGATCATACAGGAATCTGCCAGAGCTATGATTCATGTCAAAAGAATTCCTTTTCAACTTTGTGCTGAAATAGTTGCAGCTGGTAGTAGCTGCTCTCAAATTATCTGGACAAAACAGATGCTCACTGAGTATAATGTCTCACAAGATGTTGTGACATTGTACTGTGACGATCTGAGTACAATCAATATTTCCAAGAACCCTATTCAGCATAGCAGGACCAAGCATATTGACCTTAAAAATTACTTTATCAGAGACCTTGTAGAGGAGAAGACAATTAAACTGGAACATGTTGCCATTAAGCTACAGCTGGCTGACATTTTTACCAAGGCTCTTGATGCAAATCAATTTGAAAACTTGAGGGGCAAGTTGGGTATTTGCCAACATGAGAAATTATAGCAATTAATTTTGCTCAAAACAAGGGTTGAAGGAGTTATTTTTGTTAAGTCTATTTTAAGTGGGTTAATCATATATTTCCCCAATTCTCTCAAAATTATTAAGAAGTTGAATAGACACACATTTGCCTCCTTCCACTCTCGACTTTGCAACATCTCTTTTTCTCTCAATCAAAGTTTTCTCCCTAGTTGCTACTGGTTTTCCAAGTCAATCAAAATGTCTCAAACTTCATCCTCATCCAAGACAACCGTTTCATCTTCATCATCTGATCAAGATTCTCGAGCAATCACCTCATGCATGGATTCTGAAGTCCTGGAGATTACTCCTCTCAGAGAAATAGCAACTAACCCTTCCAAGGTCAAAAAGCTGAGAACAAGGCATGCAGGAAGGTCTCAGGCTACGTCATCCGGTAATCCCTCTCAACCTTCATCTTCTGTACCTAATAGGGAAGGATCAGCTTATGTACATCAAGAAATAGCTAGGCTTGTTACAAGAATCCTGAGTGAAAACCACTATGTACCGGGGATTTCTGTTCCATTAAATCAAGAGTCAGCAAGCCCAAATGTTGAAGCAAATCCAGATGTCTCTGAGAATGTTGAGACACCAAATGACAACATTCAAAAACCATCTGAAAACCTGGATGATATTCAGAACCCTTCAGAGAAGAATGTTGAACCACCTATTATTGATGTGGATGAGGAATACTCAGACAATGACCTGATTGCAAATATCAACCCTAGCATAGCTAGGAGAATGATGAACAGGAAGGGTAATCAAGATGCTGCAAAAGGTCTGAACAAAGAGAAACCTGCTGATAAGAAAACCAGGTCTGAAGGGAAGACTGGTACTGTGAAGACTGGACTGTCCAAAGGGAAGGTGAAAGCCCAAGTGCATGTTGGGAGTCTCTCAAAACCTGCAAGGCAACCGATAACAAAGAAGAGAAAAGAACCTGAGCCTACTGATTCTGATGAGGAGTCAGATTTTGAAATTGATACTGAAGACATTCCCCTCAGAAGGAAACTCCCTTCCAGCAAAATGGCTAGAGTTCCTGAAGTCCCCACTGATAACATTTCATTTCACCACCCTGAAAATGCCAACAGATGGAAGTATGTTTGCCTGAAGAGAATAGCCTTGGAAATAGAACTAAACAATGGTGCCATGGATTGCAAGGAAATCATGGACCTGATAAAAGCTGCTGGACTAATGAAGACTGTGGTAAAATTTACCAAATGCTATGAAAATCTGGTCAAGGAATTCATAGTGAATTTGTCTGATGAATGTGCTGATGGAAGGTCAGCTGACTTTGAATGTGTATATGTGAGAGGAAGAAGGGTTAATTTCTCTCCATCTGAAATTAACAAATTTCTTGGAAAATCAAATGAGGTCTGCCCTGAACTGGAAGTTATTGACAATGAAGTTTGCCAAACCATCACAGCAAGACAAGTCAAGTGCTGGCCCTCAAAAGGCAAGCTAAATACTAGCAAGCTAAGCATAAAATTTGCCATCCTGCACAAGATTGGTGCAGCCAACTGGGTCCCTACAAACCATAAATCAACCATCTCTACAGGATTGGGGAGATTCATTTATGTTGTTGGTACCAAGACTGAATTTGACTATGGCAGGTACATTTTTGATCAAACCTTAAAACATGCTGGTAGCTATGCTGTTAAAGGCCCAATTGCCTTTCCCTCCCTCCTATGTGGAATCATTCTTGCTCAGTACCCTGATATCCTGGCGGAAAGAGACACTACTTGCAAAAGAGCTCCTGCTCTTGGGTTACACTACAAGCTGTTTCAGGGATCTCATGTTCCTGACATTGTCATAACATCAGCTGAGACATCATCTGCAAAAACTCAGTCCAAGACATCTGATGTTATAGCTGTATTGAAAGAGACAAGCAAAGAGATGGAGACCAGGAAAAAGACTCTAGAAAACCTAATTGCCAAATTAGAACAGGAGGAGACTGAAGGAAACAGAAGGGAAGAGGGTGCTGCTGAAGATCAGCTCAATGCTGGAGAAAGTAGCTCCTCTAAAGGTGCTTAAAGTCTGGTGGAATTGTCAAGCCTGATGCTGATGTTGTTGATGCAAGTCTCTTCAGATTTTATTTGTTGTTTTTATTACCTATTTTGGATAACTGTATAACATTTAAGTACATGTTTCTTTGGCCCATTTGTGGCTAAAGAGGGGGAGATAATTTCTGTGTTAATCACTTGGTAGACCTCATATTTTTTCTGCAGTCATATTCATTCTGCTGCTCTATATTCTCTGATTGCTTAGGGGCTTTAGCCAAAAATCTGCCAAAGGGGAAGTTTGTAAGTGTTTAGTTATTGGCATGTATTTTTGGTAAAACCAGGTGTGTGAATGTCATGACTGATGTCATAACATTCTGGTTTATTAGGTACTTTATGCAGAAAAATTATGGCATACAGTAGCTATTGTGTATGAGTGTGTATCTGCGCATTTTGCAAAAGATCACATTTATTGCCTTCTACCAAAATCAGTAAACAGGAATTCTGATGTCATAACAAATGTTAAGACATCCTGTACTGATCTAACAGTACTGCAGTTTGGTTAATTCTGAGATTTTTCAGGAAGTTGGCTCATTCCTTCCAGAACAGAATCTCCCGTTGTCTTTGGGTTAACCTAGCTCAACCCTAAACTGGTTGATAAAGTCTTGTGACCAAGTCTTATGGTTAAACCTAATTAACCCTAGCTTTTTGTGGAAACCCTAACTGAAGAAACAGCTACTATATATTCAACAGGATTGCTGTTTGGAAAATATCTCTTTGGACTGAAGATCAATTAGAAACTGTATAGTTTTAACTGTTGTAATCCAAGCAATTATCATTGTGATAAGTGACTTGGAATAGGTTTTGTTTGTAAGGGTTTTTGTACCACTCAAAGCTTTGATGCAAGAGTGTTTTGTGTCTCTTGACTAAAGCTTTGAAGCAAAGTCAAGTTAGGTTTATGTATCACTCAAAGCTGTGAAGCAAGAGTGTTTGTGTTACTTGATTAAAAAGCTGTGAAGCATAATCAAGTGTATGTTCTGAAGAGTGTCTTCATTAATTCATTAGTCAATTGTTTTAAGTATCATTGTTGTGATTGAGGGGGAGTGAGTAGGAACTCAGGTTTAAGTAGAACTTAGATTGAAGTTGCATTAGGTAGGTCTTAAGTGAAGGAGATAAACTGGTTGGTTTATTCCTGAATTAATATCTCTTATAGTAGATTTCCTCCCTGGCTTGGTAGCCCCCAGAGTAGGTGTTGTTTCACACTGAACTGGGTAAACAATTGACTGTGTTCTTTACTGTTTTTATTTACTGTCTTATAGAAAGTCAGATACGGTGTCATAACATTCACTGTGACATTGAGTATCTGCTTCCAGAATTTTCACTTCTGGACTGTTCCTGACCAAAGTCCCCGTGAGGAGTGTTCTCAGCTCTTCCTTCCCCTTGGATAGATTTAGGAGGATCTCCCCGAACCGAGTCTCTTGAGCATGAAGATCCTGGTTGTCTTGTTGGGAAGCCATTGCTGAAATAAATAGCGAAGATGGTAAGTGACCTGTAACAAGGGTACCTGTTATGCAATGATATGTATGATATATGTATGCAATGTTTTCAAGGATCTCGCGAGGTAAACAAGAAAGTTGTTAGAATTTGAATTTGTAGCTTGATGAAAGGAACTTCATGTTGTTGAGAGTCCTTCTTCAAGAGTCAAATCTCACCATATCGAGTGGGTCATAGCCCCTGACTCAAGCTACCTTGGCTAGAGGAAAATAAATCCCCTTTGCCCCTTGCTAGACATTTTGATTCATCATGATCTGCATCACAGACCCTTGAGATCCTTGAAATGGTTAAGGAAATGCTATGGTATGATGTTATGATGCGTATGATGTTATGTACGTGGATGCAAAGGTGTGAGGTGTAAGTAAGCCCTGTAATAAGTCCAGATTAAGGACAAAACCTGCAAGGAACTCATGTTGTCAGATAACACGAATATGCAAGTAGTCAAGTTTGAAGGCATACAAGTCACACCAGACAGCCCTTAGAGTTTAGGCCAGCATGAAGTTTAGGTACTACCCTCTTGAAGTTGGTGGGCTCAAAACCTGTCCTATCAAAAGTAACCGGGTTCTAAGGAGCTCAATATCATTGGGTTGTTTTCTATGTTCATTATTTTGATTTAGCCACTGAACTGGCGATCAAAATATTCCAAGAAAACAACCCTCAATGAGTGTAGTATCGAGTATCTACCAACTTCGGACTGCACCAAAGTCGGTCATCTCACTACCCCTAAAGAGGCCAGGATGGTCAAGTAAGGTTCCTAAGGTCAGTTGATGCTTCATGACACCACGCGGCGGCCCCGTACTCTCCTTGACTTGACTCAAGGGTTATCGGTACTCACCAAAGTGCCACATCAACGTAGCAACTGCTTCAACCGTGTCGGTATACCCCACACAGTTCCCTCACAGTTTGTTGCTACTTCTAAAAGGTATCCCCCAGATCCGGGTTAGAATCTATGAAACTCCAAGACAAGCCCATAATATTAAATCAAACAAAGCAAGCAATTGAAAACAAGAGTGGTCTAATCCTAAGGTACACCTCACTTATAAGTGTCCCCAGCAGAGTCGCCAGTTCTGTAATCGGTGGAAATAGAACTGACTGTTTTGGAATGCTGGTCCGCGTTTGCGTTTAGTAAAATGTCGCGGTAAGCAAGAGTCGCCACTGTCTTTTATTTTCTCCAACAAGGAAAGGACAAAAGCACAGCAAAATTCCTTTTCGAGATGTTTCTCGGTTCGGGAGGTAGATTATAGAAAGGGAAGGTGTTAGCACCCTTTCTATCCGTGGTTATCCACGGGCTCTTAGGTACTTGCTCACTATGTTTTCAAAAATGTTTTGCTTTTCTTGTGTTTGTGGGTTTTGAAAAAAATTTCGTTTTGAAAACTTCTAGGTAACTCTTGTATCAGTCCTCAAGAGTGTATGAAGTATTTGTTTGAAAACTTTTTAAAAGTGTAGGTGCGAAAAGTTGTTTTTGTTTTTTGAAAGAGCAAGTACCCAAGAGAAATCTACCTACTCTAAGGAATTAGGCTGTGTAAGAGTCCTTTGGACAGCGCTATCCCACTATTGAGAAGTAGGTAGCACCGTCGTTGGAGTTTGTCGGGTCAATTCGATTATAGGGACATGTGTGGTCACCAAAGCAATAGTAGGACGCCTTAGCGGTAACCCTAATGTCCTAGATCCTTTTTATCCGAGGCAACCGTGTCGAGGCAACTGGATCTTTAGACAGGAGGGCGACTCTAAAACACCCTATACTCAATGACCACGTCGAGGCAACCGAGTGAGGCGTACCCTAGGAGTGGCATGTGCATGTGTGTTGAGTTTCATGTTAAGATTATCTTGTACATGTTATTTGTGAGCTACGGATTGATTTTATTTTTCATACAAGTCTTGTCATGCATAATTAACAGTTAATGTTTGTGCGGGAAATAAAGTGCGGAAAGGTAAATCTACGCTATTACAAGGCGCGGGTCTATACATCGCCAAAAACAAAACCCGTTTGGAAAATAAATGCGAGAAAAGTAAAGAAAGCGGTAAAAGACCTAATTAACTATTACATCCTCGGAAATAGTTACATCAATATAATCAAAAGGAATTAAAGCGTGAAAGAAATTAAATCGGGAACGTCTTAGGGTTTTGACCCTTTTTGAGAAAAGAAAGGAAATTTGTTTTTTTTTGCATTTAATTAAATATTAACCCTAAAACTAATTAATTATTTAATTAAAAGAAAAAATATTTTTGTGTTTTTTATGTTTTTAATGAAAATAAAAATAAGAAGTTAAAAGTCAAAAGAAAAACCCTAATTCTAAATTTATTTTAGTTATTATGAAAAAGATTAAAAACTGAACCTAATTACACTAAATTAATTTGGTTAGTATTTATTTACAAAATAATGAAGTGAAATTAATAATAATAATAATAATAATAAAAATATTTAGTTTTCTGATTTTTATTGTGAAGAAAATTAATTAAGTTAATTTTAGTGATAATAATGATAATTAGAAAAAATAGTTAATAAACAAAATAAAAAATAAAAAATAAGAAAGAGGAATGAACCAAGGGGGGTTCTGGGCCCTGATGGAGGTGTTGTTAGCAATCTGAAGCCCAAGAAGAATCAAGCCCTGTTGACTTTATGGGATTGTCCATGCTGGCTTTGACCAGGAGCATGGTGTTCTCCACTTTTTGACCATTGGATTGGTATTATGAGACACATGGCATGATGTTGCTGGGAGCGCACGGTGAAGCCTTTCATGAAGCCTGCACATGATCATCTGAAGAAAAGAACTAAAAAATATTTTGGGGGTACCTGGGATTCGAACCCAGGTCCCAATGGTTCACGTCCACCTCACTTTCCACTGAGCCACGCGCTTGTATCTGTTATTATAATGATCAATAAGATTAATATATGACAACAACAATTATGCTGGACGAAACAAAAATTATGCGCGCGTTATTTGAATGCTCCAACCATAGCTCAACACGTTAGTCATCTTCTTCCTTTTGCCTGTAAAATAAAATCAAATAGTGGGGGTTTTAAACCCCCACAAAATAGCTTGAGGAATAATAGCGATTAGAATTCCAGGCTATATAAATATGGCGCGATATGTGATTTGGATTCGTCTGATTCTCACGAATTTAACCATAGGCATGAGAGGTTCTGATTTTACTGGATGTGGAAAGCCCTAATTTTGAAACTGAAGAACCCTAATATTTGTCAATGGTGATTTGCGATTCAGGGCATTTTAATCCAATTGAACCACACCAAAAGCTTCGTATGAATCCTATGAACACAAAACAATCACAAAAAGATGTTAAATATGCATGAATCAATGATTATGATTTTGGAAAAAAGTGGTAAACCGTGAGCCTGTTCTTGCGTGTTCCTGGAGCTTTAAGGCTTAATTTTGATTGCAAAACGTTTCTCCCACCTCCAGCAATGTGTTTGAATCACTATAATGCTTTGAATTGCCCTGGAGTATGAAGATCAGTTTCAAGTTTTCTTTGAACTTTTTCAATGTGGTAATGGCTCTTTGCAGCAGTTTCTCACGTGAATGGCATTAGGGTTTGGTTATGCATATGTAATGGAAGGGAATTAGGTCAAGTCTTGGCCCAAAGATCCATGGAATTCATGTTTTCAATATTTGATTTTCAATCAAATATTTTTGCATATTTTTGATTGAAAAACCTTGCCAAATTGGGAGATTTTGTCCCCTTGATGTGTACACGAAATCTCCAGCTCATATTGGTCATATTTGCTTCATAAAAAGATTTGAAAACCATATCTTTGAATTTCCTACATTTTAAATCAATTAAATGAATTAATATTAATAAAAAATTCAATTAATTAATTGAAAATAAGAAAATAAATCAATCTAAACTCAATGGGTCGTACATAAGCCTTGGACAAAGTTTCAAGAAGGAATTTGAGGCCCATTAGCAAAAATGATGTGTTTTGAGCAAAGTTGACTTTTGCAAATTCACAAAAATTTCCCAACTTCTCCAATGCATATCTTGCTCAATTTTGATCATATGAACATGTTCTTGGACATTTTGGAAAGTTCTTGAAGTCCTCTAACCAATGCCTTGGGTCCCATTTCATTTGGATTTATCAATCTCAAGTTATGGTCTTTGACTTAAAATGCCTTTTTGTTGACTTTTGAAATTGACCTATAATGTAGAAATTGATAACTTTTTGTGAGAGCATTTCTTGGACTTGTAATGTGAATATGAGTTGTAGGAAATGTAATCCCATTCAAAATGAGCATTGGATGGGATTTTTCTGATGAAACATGAAAAAGTTATGCCTTGGTCAAGATACAGTTGACTTTTCTGCTGTCCAAAAATAGTAACTTTTGTATCTTTGATGATTTTTGAGCCATGCTTGAGGAATCAGGATCAAGACTTGATCAAATGATGATTGTGGCTTCAAAATAATATGTTGACCCAAAATTTTGACTTTTGACTGTAAAATGACCATTTTACCCCTACAGTTGATTGTGAACCAAATGAAGCTTTTGACTGTGCAACTTGGGACTGTGAGTCCTGAAACTTGACATGTAGATGCTTGACAATGTATATAGGCACATGAGACTTGTTTGAGCCATAGAAAACCTCAAATTCCTTGCAAGAAACAAAACCCTAATTTCAGCGGGCTTGTGAGGCATTTGAACTGTGCAATCCCTTGAAAAATCTTGAACCATTTGAAGATGATTCTTGATAAACTTGAAGAATATGGGAGGGCAAATTTTGGGGTACAACAGATTGTCTTAATCAAAACAAGTTGGGAAGCTTGACTTCACAACCTTCTATGTTATCTTGTCTTCATCAAAACAAGTTGGGCGCATTTTATCCCGACGTGCTTGGCTCAGAATAATGTCGCCCCAACATACTCTCTTCGGTCAAAGCATTCTTAGACGAACTCTGTTTAAAATCACTTTGATCGCTCATAACTTTGTCTTCGGTACTACTAGCCATGTTACCTGAAAAGTAGAGGAAAAAAGTGAATTCGACATCAAATCAAATCCACCCTTCCACCACTAATCAAGTGAAAGGATACATAAAGGAACAAGGACCCTGTCCCCGACCAGAGCCCTCACTTAATTAGCAAAAAATGGACAAAAGGACGATTCCCTTTAACGCGTTAGGCTTCTGTCCGCCAGGCTAAACCCTAACCCGCGTGAGGAGTAATATCCCTAACGTATGGGTTTAAACCTTACTTGAGGGTTCATCAGAAACGCATGAAGATCATAATAGAAGCCCATAAACAACTTAACTTCATTGAAAAACTCATCGCAACTCGCTGTTACAGGCCTTAATGCCAGACATTTCCAACGAATTCACGACGGAGCTGGCATCCTCATGTGGTAGAACCATCGTTAGACGCCAACAAACCACTAGAAATATTTGTACTAAAGCTACTTTAATCCTAACCGCATGCATATCTAAAAGAAAAATATGAAAATCTAACCTAGAACAGAGATGAATTTCACATAAACATGGGAAAAATCAAGAAACTTAATTGGTCGGGGAGGATTAATGGCGGAACGGGCAGAAACTTTGACGCTGAACCATGGCGCTTTACAGATCTAGAAGCAACGAGCGGGAGAAAGAACGCAAAAAGTGCAAATGAAGCTTCCTCTCTCCCATTTATAGGCAGTTTCGCTAGCACGTGAGCGGGCACGCGCCTAGGGAGGCCGAGGGGTTGTCATCATTATGCCCTAGCCCCTAGACTTGCCATCATTATGCATTAATGACAGCATGTGGCTCGATGCACGCATGGCTTGATATCTTTCAGAGTCCAATCAAGCATTAGGCTCTCCGTGCGCCGAACACAAGAGACCATGTTTGAGCCCCCTAACACAGTTTCCCCTGAATGCATCCTAAAGCGTCCTCGTCTCCTACAACGAGCACCAAAAGCATTTTTTACCTCCTTTACACACGACCTACCTCTAAGTTATCACTCCTTTTCCTAGGAGCAACGACTTGAGGGGATCTTGTTCTGGAATGGCCCAACAGCTAGAATTGGCCCAATTCGCTTCCACTTTCCACATGGCCCAACAATGTTGGGCCATTAACTTTGGCCCTTCTGTCAGGTACACCTCACTGACTACACCTTGCAGACAGCGAGGCCAATAATTCCTAAGACACACACCTACCCGCTTCAGAAGCTACATCTCAGTCTGCTTGACGCATATAAAGCAGACAATCATGAAAGCACTCATGACGCATCTGCCTATAACCTCTTCCTTGCTCAGAGCAACAACTAGTTATGAGCACGACTGCCCGTTTTGACCAAGTTTTGGCAGTTACCTATTTTTGAGGAACCTAATATCTAGGTCCAAAAATAAGAACCAATGGCAAAGCGTTGAGGGCATTATATAAATCCTCACACTTGTGAGGGCCATGTATCTAATATTCACACTCTAAAACCCTAATATCTTTCTTGTATCTCTTTGTAGCCATTCTAACTTGATCGTCGAAGTGCCTTGCAGGCACACCCCCTCCTCTCCTCAAATTTCCAGACAAGAAGGCGTCATCCTTCGACCCACTTTGAGGTTTTAATCATTCGGTAAGATCAGAAATAGATTATCATATTGAGTTAAGATCAATGACACAATTAAGTTTATATATCATACATAATATATTCACACAAAATTTTAAGAAATTACAGTATAAGTTCTCAACATCTACTTTCCTTCAAATAACTTTTTTTCTTTTATGATATTCGGTCTAATGATAGATTAATTTGGAAAACCCATCGAATAGTTTGCTGCTAGAAGATGACCCAGTTGATATAAGAGCAAAATTATGTATGGCTAACTCAACAAAAAAATATAGGCAATTTCTTAGGCAATTTATCTTTCCACCCTATAGTGAAAAGAAATAATCTATTCATTTCCTAAACTACCCCTAGAAACCATAAATATATTTCCGGTGAGCACCTATTTATGTTCAATGTTGTTTAGAAACAAGAAATATATTTCCAAAGAGAACCGGTTACTATGCTGACCGAACCAGAAAGAGTTATGCTGGTAGTGGGTCTTTTTTGTGCGTTGTTTCACATTGAATACAAAGGCGTATACACCAAAGCATACTAAAAATACATATAGAACAAAGACATATATAAATAGATATCAGTAAATGATACAAAAGGTGCCTGTAGTCAATATAGGGGGTAACCCAAAATATTATCCAAATACAATCTAAAAAACAATAACTGAAATACATATACAACAAAAAACACTATTGGGTATAGCGGACTCTGAGTCGGCCCGTCACCCTCCCCGCGTTCCTTCGCTACCTCCTGTACTATAGAGCCCCCTTAACCTCCTCCATGGTGGCATCCAGAACACCTCTAACATCAGAGCCATGAGTAAACAAACCACCATCAATACCCGCCAGTGAAATCTCCATGATATGATGACACACCTAGATAATACATCAGTGGCATGATCAGCCTGTGCCTTCTCCTCCTCTAGAATCTCCTGATGAGCTGGCTTCTGAGGGTTTCCTGGAGCATCTTGTACCAGGTATACATGGGATACCCTGAAGAACCATATGATATAATCGTCCACATAGTCATCTAGAGCAATGGTACTCCGGGCCTCATCTGGAATAAGATGATTCTCATAATCATCAAATAAAACATTCATATCCCTGCATTTCACCAGAGGAGGAGCAAATAAAGCAGGATCCCAGAGAATTGTTTGGGTGAACTCAAACTGGCGGATGACACGCTCAGGCATATAAGGCGCCGTCTTATGTGACCTGCAAGCCATCCATCCCGTAAACAACACAACATCATCAAATGGTATTGTGACACGATGGTCATGGTATGAATGGAAGTGTGTGTCCTTAAACACCATCCAGTCAATATACACCCAGAATGGATCTATCGCCTGGTTCCCTCGGAGGGGGTCATATGCAGTGGCACGCAGCTTAGCTTTAGTATAATCAGTATCTAGTGTCCAACCCGAGATGCAGGGGAAGAGCGTTGGAATCCCTCCCTGAAATAACAATAATTACTAATTAGCAACAAAATCACAATAATTAACAAAATGCCACATAGACTAAGAAATTTTACCGCTAGGACTGTGATGTTGTCGGTCATCTGCTTCATCTTCCACTTACTTCTGTCAGACAGCTTCGTATACAAGTACACTAGACAAGCAGCCCCCTAGTTCCACTGGCAGTGCTTCTCAAAATCATCAAAGTACCCCAGATACATCACATCTGTGTAAGTGGCACTAGTGTCCATAAAAATCTGTGTGCCAACCAGAAATAAAAGGTATGCTCTCATAGCCTGACTTTTGTGTAGGGTAACCTGCTTGCGATCACCATCAGCCTCTCGTGCATGACTAATATCATTTGGGAACACCCTCTTCAAATAACTATATCTAACATGGGAACCACATGTAAAGTCCAACTCATTCGTGGCACTCTTAGGGGTCACTCCCAATTTCTCTACCAACATACCCAACGCCTCATATTTGTTAACCCTTTCATTGTCTAAGAATGTCCCTTTAATCGAGAGATGTAGCAGAGACACAACGTCGTCTAGTGTGATCATCATCTCACCATTTGGTAAATAGAATGACGATGTCTCATGGTGCCACATCTCAACAAAAGTGTTAATCATACCATGTAAGCATCAACAAAAATGGAAGTGGGGATAATTCCTAAAACAAAATGCCATTGATCATCAAAAAGAGCCTTCCAACAGTTAACTAATGATGCCTAATATTGAAAGCAAACAACAAATTTCCAATTTCTAACCTAAAACACAAATTTGAATAGAAAATACATAAACTCTAAATAACTCTAAAACAACTTACAAATTGTGACGATTTTTTTGCAAATTTGGTTTGATATTGAAAAAATGGTGTTTGAGAGAAATGGGTATTTGAGTGTGTTTTGTTTTTGATGTTTTGAAAAATAATTCTATAATGAGAGAGGGGAAGAGTTCTGGCGTGTTTAAGTCTCAATCAAAATCGGAAATATATTCTGGTTTATACTATAAGTGCATTTCCGGTTTATATATTGCCTGTAGCTTGGTTTCATAGGCCGCAATTATGGTTGGGGTGTGTTGTACCCTAAAATTTTCCCTCTCACTTATCAAGATTTTTCTCACAAGATCTCTTTGACTCAAGACTGGATTAGGGTTTGACCAGCTCAAGACATCTCCTCATGCACTGATGACCAAAATTAGGGTTTGAGTTTTCACAAGGATTTTTGGACTATCAATGCTTCATATGACTTTCAAGTATCATTATGGACCCCCAAGATTATTCATGTCAAGTTTCAAGCTTTGAATCACACTTTTAATCAGTCAATTGGACATTTGACCTAAAAATCAGATGTATTGGGGAAAAAGTCAACCATGGCCAATTTAAAGTCAAACTTCATAATTTTTTATCCACATCAACATCTTAGACCCATATGTATCATTTAATCAAGTTTGGACCATAATTCCTCAAGAAATTTGATCAACTCATCAAAAGGGCAAAATGGTCAAAATTAAGGTTTTGAGTGAGAAAGGGCAAATTCTGATTTTTGACCAAGAAAATGATCAATTGGGTTGAAGCATGATTTCAAGAGTTAAATTGCACCATCTTGACCTAATGACATGGTTCAAAACATGGCAAATCCATTTAATTAACAGATGAATTTTTCAGTCAACTGATCAAAAGTCAATTGTATACTGAAAAGTCAAACTTTGACTTTTTGGTCAAAATCAAGTGCCAAAGATCATAACTCATCAAAACATGTCAAAATGTGAAACTTGTTCATCAAGAAAGCAAGGGTTTAAGTTTTGGTTTTGAAAAGTTGAAATTTTTAACTTAGAAAATTTTCTAAGTATAAAAAAATTCTTATTTTTTATCAACTTTGAGCCAAATTATCACCATGATGAAAGATGATTCAAAGGAAACTTCCAACATGAAAGTTGTAGATCTCAAGGAAATCTACAACTTTTCTTCACACAATTTCTCCTAAAAATGCTTGGATCTCAAGATATAATTTTGTGAATACATGCTCATGAACTAAAATAACTTAGTGAAATTTTGCCCTAGTTAGCCACGTTTTTGGCCTAACTTCATGCTAATTTTTCACATAGTTCCAAGGGGAATCTTTGAAAGAAATTGAAAGATGAGTTGTAGAGCATATTTCAAGCTTTCCAAAATGTCCAATAACTCCTTGAGATCATTCTTGAGTAGGGAGAATCGAGGAGATGAAGTTGGTAATTTCTCACTTTGATTTCAAGTCATTTCATGAAGAACAAAAATTCAAATCCTCAAGCATGCTGAACAAATCTTAATTTGAAGGTCTCAAACTTGTTTCTCACTCCATAATTAAATGATTTTACAGATGTTGGAAGCTTTAGGCCAAGCATTGAATGCATTGTACAAGAATAATTCCATTTTTGGCACAAATGTGCCATTTCCATTTTGATAAAGCACAACTTTTGCAATTTTCCACTCCTTGAGCCTTGCACTTGTTTTTTCTGCACACACAAACCCTATAAACCAAAAAGCAATGTTCCTGAAACCTCTACCAAACCAGACCATGCTTGTACAACACTTAGGGACTTGTCTCCTCACTTTTCTTCAAAAGCAAGTAATAGAACCAAAAGGCTATAACTCAAAAACCTGGTGTGGAATTGATCCAAAACCTTTTCTATACTTATACATAAGTGTATTACAACCTAACACACGGTGGCTAAAGCTCAGAAACTCTCCCAAACACTCTATCACTGAAAATATTCCATAACTTACAGTTTTAAACCTTACATAGAAATCTCAAAAACCCACTCGTGCGTTTTGAGTTTTAACCACCTAAACACTTAATATACATCATATCTAAGTGTTCCAAACCCCTGTTCCCTCACTGTAACTCCTCCTTCTCCATCTGCCATTTTTACATTTCAACTTGCAGGTTGACTTGAGTAGGGAGATTCAGGAACTTTCAAGGCAAAGTAAGGATTGGAACATACTCAAGGAGGTCCAGGCAAGCTAAACAGATCCTCAGGCCTTCTCAAAACTTGCTCAAACTCCATTCATAATCTCAACTGAAAGAGGTAAACACTCAAACTTCTATCTCTTCATACAAGCATCCTTTGGTCTTGATTTGTGAAAACAAAATGTAGATATCCTTGCACTAAATCCAACCATGCTCATAGATTTCATTTATATTCATTGTGTATAGAGAATTTTGGATTTGAATTTTCTGTAAAAATTAGGTTTTAAATTAGGGCAAGCAAAATTAACTTTGATCTTTGACTTTTAGTTTACATAAGATATATGGTTGAACTTGTGAGAAGAAACACTGTAATTTTCATGTTTGGACTTTCCATTTTTATGGAGAAATGAGAGAGATACAGGTGGTTTGGCCATGGCTCAAGGTTGAAGATGAAGTTGCCTTCAGGAGGCGTTTTATAATATATATTTATGCCTTTGTTTATATGAACGGATGTACAGCCACCCCAGTGGTAAGGCAGCGCACAAAAATGCCATAGGTCATGGATTCGAGCCTTGGCGCTGCCTTTTGCAATTGTTTTCTCATTTGTTTTTCCATTTTTTGCTAGCTTGCAGTGCATTGGGCTTCAGTTCTTGGGCCTTTTTTGTTTTTGCTAACATGCTACGTCTTGTTTGCTTGCAGCACCCCTGGCCCATATATTTTTATTATTCATTTTATTTTCCTTTCTATTTTATTAAATATATTTTCCTTAATATTAAAAAATCATAAAAAATATATAAATGATAGATTTTATTTTGACTTATTTTATTCTATTTTTTCCAATAAAAAATATTTTCTATAGTTATATATATTATCTATTTTATAAAATAACTTTGTAAATTAATTTAAAATTAGTTTAATATTTATTTATCTTTCTTCACACTCATTAAACATATTACTTTAATACAAAAAGACCAAAATACCTCATAAATACCACATATTATTTTTCAAGACAAAAAATGCAAAAATACTTACTTTTTCTCAAAGAAATTTATTCCCTTTTAATAAAATAGAATTAGGGTTTAATCAAAATTCTTTCTAAAAATAATTTCCTTTCCTAATTAATTTGAGTTTAATCTTGATTTATTTATTAGGTTTAGGTTAAAACTTTTTCATATAAAAAACCAAACAAAATCTTCTTTGCATTCATACATCTTTGCATATTGAATTTATCTTGTCAATTATTTATTCCAATATTTGTACATATTCAATTTGGTTGTAATAGATTAATTAGGTTTATATTATTGCAATCCCCATTTATAAATTGTATACCCCCCTCCCACAAATGTTGTAATAGCGTAGGACATTTAAATTTCGCAATTTATCATTTTTTAAGGTTTGTATGGCAAGATAAAATCAATCAAATAGAAAACCATAATTCAAGACAAAATCAAGTATGAAAATGACACACTTGCAGACAAAACACCCCTTAGGGTTATCCAACTTGGTTGCCTTACAAAAATGGCCATATTACGCATGTAAAGTGTCTTAGCAAAAAAAACAAACAAATACAAGATCATAGTCCCTCGATGACGCTATCCAAAGTTGCCTCACAAAAATGATCTTAGTCCCTAAAAAATGCTAAGATACTTTGCAACATTGCTAATCATGGCTATACGATGACCCACGCCCGTCCCGTTTACATCCAAAGATAGGGTTGCTTACCAAATCAAAGGTAAGACAACAATATCAAAGGAAAAGAAAATGAACAAGAAAGACATTTGAGTAGGTAGATTACTTTTAATTACTTTCTCCATTTCAAAACAAATATCCTTGCAATTTTCAAAAAAACATACACATTTCCAAACATCTTACAAAATTGAAAACATTTTCAAAAAAGACAAACATCTTTGTATACATTCTTACGAACGAGAATCATTACAAAGATTGCCTAAACAATGGCCTATTTACAAAATACTTTCAAAAACCACACAAAACACAATTTCAAACAAAAGAAAGTGATCTAGCAAGTAACTAAGAGCCCATGGAAAACCACAGATGAAAAGGTTGCTAATACCTTCCCTTTTCATAATCTACCCCCTGAACTCAAGGAACAATCTCAAAGGTCTTTCCTGTGCTTTTTCACCTTTCCTTTTGGATAAAAGAAAAGTCGGTGGCAACTCTTGCTAACTGCAACATTTGCGATAAAACGCAAAACCTTCAATTCAGTTCTCCCACCGTATTACAGAACTGGAGACTCTGCTGGGGAAATTTCTAAAAGTGGGGTTACCTTAGGGATATATCACATTTACTTGCTTACATTGTTTTATTTGTATGCTTTACACTATGATTCTTTGTTTGGGTTTGAATCCTCTACTCGGATTTGGGATACATTATAGCTAAGTAGCAATACGTTGTGGAAACTGTGCGGGGTATACCGACATGGTCTAAGCAATAGCTACGTTAGTGTGACATATTTGTGGGTACCGGTAGCCTTTGAGTTAATCAAAGAGAATACAGGGCCGCTGAGTGATATCATGAAGCTCTAATGAACTTCTAGAACCTTTACTTGACCAACTTGGCCTTTTAGGATGTAGTGAGATGACCGACTTTGGTGCAGTCCGAAGTTGGTAGATACTCGATACTACACTCATTGAGGTTTGGTTTCTTGGGATATTTTGGTTGTCATTAAAGAGGCTTGTGCTGAAACAATGGCCAAGGAAACAAACCAGTGATATTGAGCTCCTTAGAACCCGGTTACTATTACTAGGACAGGTTTAAGCTAACTAAACTTCAAGAGGGTACTTACCTATAAAACCCCATGCAAGCCTAAACCTAAGGACTTGTTTGCTTTGCTTGTATATGCATACTTGTACATAACATCATGGACATCATGAACATCATATACATCCACTAACCATTTCAAGGATTATGGAATTCATCTTTGTTCTTGTTTTGTAGGATATGGATTCACTTTGCAGGAAAACTATTCAAATCAACCTTGTGAGGGTCCATCCACAACTTAAGGAGCTAGTTTCAAGGATCCCTGAAAACTCTCCATTCACCGAGAGACATGGTCGCCTACTCAACTTGGTCACCTCCAACACAGATGAGGATATGATGAAGGTGCTCTTTCAGTTTTTTAATCCTTTGCGCCATTGCTTCACATTCCCCGACTATCAACTTGTGCCTACTTTGGAAGAATTCTCCCAACTCTTGAGGATTCCCATTCTCAGTCAACTACCTTTCAATGGTACGGAAAGAGATTCAAAGCCAGAAGAGATTGCTCAAGCTTTACACTTGCACTCATCTGATGTCACAACTCATTGGCAAACAAGGAGTGGTGTCAAAGGTTTCTTAGCAAAGTTCCTGTTTGAGAAAGCCCAAAGTTGTTGGAGTTCCTTAGACTTGCAAGCCTTTGAGGAAATTGTTGCTCTCCTCATCTATGGGATGGTTTTGTTTCCAAACCCTGACCAACTCATAGATATCAACACCGTCAAAATCTTCATATCATGCAACCCGGTGCCTACATTGCTAGGGGATATCCTACACTCTTTTCACACTCGTACAATGAGGAAAAGAGGTGTCCTCATGTGTTGCACTCCTCTCTTGGAAAGATGGTTTATTTCTCATCTTCCCCAATCTGTATTAAAGAATGAGCAAGGTTCAAGGTGGTCACAAAGGTTGATGACGCTCAAACATTCAGACATTTATTGGTGCTCTCGTTCCAAAGAGAATGTTATCATTGTCGACCGTTGTGTAGAATTTCCTAATGTCCCTTTACTTGGCATTAGGGGAGGCATCCCCTACAACCCACATTTAGCCTTAAGATAGTTTGGTTACATCCGAAGGGATGGCCTGCACGAGATGCTGATTCAAGGTTTGGTATTTGACTACGACAACAACGATCAAGGTCTTCCCCAGAGATTCATCCGAGCTTGGAGGATGCTAAACAAGGTGGATAGAAAGACTTTGGGGCACAAGAATTCCATCCCTCTTGAGCCTTACCTCAAATGGGTACAAACTCGTGCTCAGAGTCTTGTGATGCCTTACCCCTCCATTCTCCCGGTAATCATTTAGCCTGTCATGGAAGGAGACCTTCCATACACTATCCTACATCCTGACATGCCCACCTCTCTTGAAGACCTCCAAAGGGATTGGATACAACTCAAAGGAGAGCGAGATGCTTTCGAAGCCCAATTTTATGCAAGCGAGAAGAAGGTTTTGGAACTCACTAGGCTACTTCATGAGGAGCAGACTCTGAATGCCTACATTGCACCAAAGAGGGTGCGCACTACTTTTCTATCTTAGAGTTTTGTATTATTTTGCCCGAGGGGCATTGATGTACTCAAACTTTATCTTATTAATATAACGTGTGTTTCCTTTTTGTCTAAAACAAATTTGAATCTTTGAAATCCTTGAAAACATTGCATATGCACATATCATTCATCATAACATAAACAGGTCTTTTGCAACAAGTCTCCTCATCTCTCTACTGTTTATTTCAGTAAGATGGATCTCGAACAAATAGTGAAAGATCTCCAAGCTCAGAATATGCAGTTTCAACAGTTGCTCATGACCCTAGCCAAGGGGCAAGAAGAGTTGAAGACTCTGCTGGCTGAAGAGAGGAAAAAGAAAACAAAGAAGGTAACCGGAGTCTTAAACATGGGAAGAAGATTTCATGGGCAGACAAGAAGGACTTTGGACTTTGCAACAACATCCGGTGAAGGAGAGGGGAAAGGTAAGGAAACAGTTGTCTCGTCAGAATCTGAAGAGGGGGAAGAAGAAGAGGACTACTCTGAGGAACAATACCCTCCAACTGATGATAAGTATAAACATCTTGAAGAGCGGTTGAGCGCGATGGAAATCCAAAAGGTGTCAAGCTTAGACTTTGAGGAATTGGGGCTAGTGTTGTACCCCAAAATTTGCCCTCGCGCTTTTCCCCAAAAAATCTCAGCTTCAAACATTTCCTGACTTTTCAAACTGGCTCAAGAATCGGACAAACGGACTTTTCTCGACAGTCAATCAAAATTAGGGTTTTTACTGATTTTCAGAGCTCTGAATTGTTTCATACAGTGGGCTTAGGGTTTGATTGATTTTTTGTTCGATTTTGATCAAGCGAGCGTGATTTGGCATTTAATCGGGAATTAGGGTTTTATGGGCATATTCTCAGAAGAATTTGAATTCCACAGCACTTTGCGACTTATTTCAAGATCCGGATTAAAATTCGCGTTATCTTGGTTTAATCAGTAAAAGAGACGGTGGTTTGAGTTCAGTACGTTTTGATTGGGCCAGTCAGATACAAGATGCAGTCTTGAATTCACAGAGTTTATGTGTTGATCAGTTTACTTGGTTTAATTGCTGCTTTGCTTTGGATGTTGGATAAGACAGGTTTATTAGATCAATGTTGTTTTATTTTAGTTATTCATTATTCTGAAATTAAATGATTGAATTTATTTTTCAATTGTTTTAATTCTAAGAATTTTAAATAAATAAATAAGCAATAAAGAAAATGGAACCAATTGGATAATTTGGATTTTTATTGATATTTGAATTATTTACAAATTGTTGTTACAAACAATAATTTACATTTAATTTAAATATTACATAGAATGAAAAAACTATCCTATTTTCTAAAATACTCTTCGTTCTTCACTCTGCTCCGGTATTCCATTTTTCATCTGCAAAAAGAAACAAGAAAAGTCAAAAGCAGTTAATTGGAAAAGACAGTTAAATTGCTCATCATTAGGGGCCGCTGACTGGGATCAGTTGCCCTCTCTGCAAATCACGGGATTTCTCCCGGTTCACAGAGAGGGAAGATTATTTTTATCTCATGAAATGCAAATGTCAGATGCATAGTTTCTAAAAAATTGCAAGCTGCATAAAATCTCAATGTCCAATTCAAACCATGTACTTCAAATCTAAACTGAGAAAGTCCAATCCAAAACAAAGTCCACTCAAAGAAAATCAATAAAAGCATACAAGCTGTCATGGAAAGATTTTTGGAAAAGATATCAAAAGGCCAAGTCAGATCAAAATTGTCAAAAAGATGAAGATGCAAAATGTAAAATGCAAGCAATCTTTTTCATCATTTCCCTAGTCATAGCCCCTTCAGAGCAAGTACAATTTAAATCATATAAAATTTTCAAACTGTACTTTGGAGAGAGAGTAAAGAGAGATAAAGCAAGTAGGCTTGATTAGGCACAGTTCAGCACAAGACAGTTCAGGAAAGACAGAAACCAATGGACAGTAGAAAAGAAGGACAAAAGGAGCAAGCTAAAAAGCTCAGTTCAGCAGGCCATTCAAAGGGAGATAAAGCCAAAACTCAGCATAGCAGAGATAATAGCAGTTCAGCAGTAAGACAGTTCAATAGCAGCACAGCAGACAGTAGGCAAGTCAAAGAAAAAGATTATGCAAATCAAATCCAAGCCTAGTTCAGTAGCAGGCAGCAAGACAAGAGGAAGAGACAAAATCAAAGAGATAATATCAGTTCAGAAGAGAGCAACATAGCAAGGGGGAAGAGAGATACAAAACAGTCCAACAGGGCAGAAGCAAAAAAAACCAGAAACTATCAAAACCTGAGTTTGGCCAAAACCCCCCCCAGAACCTGATAACCAATTCTGCATAGTAAAAGAGAAGGCAATTCAATAAGGTTAGAAAGGAAGAGAAACTGATATCCAAACTCACACCACTACTGTCATAACCAAAGCCATAAAACTTCATCAAATTTCATCAACCAATGCAAAAACTGAACCAGCATTAGCCTCAACACAACAAAAACACATAAACCTGCATCCTCCTCAAAAACACCCCAAAACCTGTCTAACCCCTAAACCAATACCCTGTCATCTAACCAATACCAAAAACTAAACCTTGTCCACAAAAACAAACCGACTGTACCAAGCCTCAACACCACATAGCACATTCTCAAAAACACCATAACCTGAACACCATCAAACCAACATTAGCCTACAACCCTGTGAAGCTGAGCATCCCAAGCCACAAAGCTAAGTTCCAACACTGAACATTCAAACACCAAGCCTCAGAAGGAGGACTTCATCATAGGCATCTCAGAAGGCAACATCAAGGCAATATTTGTTCAAACACTCAAGGCAACCTAGGCCCTCAGAACCCTAGGTTCATCCTTGGGCAAGCAAGCACACATAAGCAATCACATACATCAAGCAAGAGTTTAAACCAACAAATCAAGGCATCACAGTGGAAGAAGAAGAAGAAAGAAGCAATTCAAAGTGAACTCAGAAGCTTCATCAAAAGGAAGCAATGTTCTAAATCATAAGCATAAAGAAGAAGAGGTAAAGAAGCGAGGATTTAGGATTTCTCAGTGAATATCATCATCAAAAACCTTAAGCATAAGCAACAAGAACGAAGTTACCAGGAAGGCATCAGAAGCGTAGCAAGCATCTCCCTTCGCCGCTCCGGCCTCCTGAACGCTACTTCTCCACCTTCCCTCCACCTCCAAAAATCAGGTAGCGATCTCTTCTCTTTCACCTCATAATGAAAACGAAAAAATAAAGAACTCAAAATTAAGCAAATGTGTATCGTTCACGAAGAAACATAAAGCGTTGTCATCATACCTTAAATCAAGGACGATAGGCTCATGCCTTGGAGGGAGGAAAGGCGTTGAAACGCGCTGGTGGCCGGAGGAAGCTCAGGGAAGACTAGAACGAAGAAGACGAAATGCAAGTGAACACGGCGCCGCTGTTAACCCTAGCCTTTCGTTTCAAACTGTCAAAATGCCAAACAATGTGAAACCCTAAAATTTTGCCTTTGGATCACCATGGGCTTAATCTGACCCGTTTCCTAATTCTCCTCAAAAGCCCATCAAATGCCTTTCTTCATTTCCTTTACAAAATTAAACTCTAATCTCATTTTTTATCATAAACAATACATACCTTTTTTATATATAAAACACTAACGATCCTTTTCATATGAAACACTAACTATTCTTTTCATTTTTATAAAAGCAATATTTTTATTCCTTAAAATACTAACTTAATTAAAATGTCCTTTTTTATTATTATTATCATAAGGTTAAGACTCTTTGTTAATACATCTTGTACATACATGTTATATTAAAAATTAATTTTGTATATATCATATAAAACATTTTCTTTAGATTAATACACCTTTGTACATAAATAAACAAAATACTTCTTACACATAATTAAATTGAAAATCTTTTTTTCTTAATCAAAATACTTTTTATATACCATTAACTTAAAAAAAAACATTTTTTGAAATACATTTGTACATATTATACATTTTTCATGCATAATTAAAATTAAACTTTTTTAATTAACATTCTTTATACATAACCATTTAAATACGTTTTTTCTCTAAATATTAAATTCACAAACATTTTGACTAAAATACTCTTTTAATTGAAACTTAACATTTAAAAGCACTTCATTTTTCTGTTGTACATAATTAATATACAAAAAAATCAAGATTCATCATAAAATACATATCTAGGTCAAAAAACCCTAATACGATTCAACTTCACAATTCGCACCTGTACATATTTACATTTACACAATACATATACATTTGCACTTACACAATATATTGCCCTATACACACTTTATCTTATATTTGTATATTTGATATTCATTTTTGATCGCACATTCGATTTGGTTGTAAATTATTGGGTACTATAAGTCTCATCCCCTTGTACATTTATACCCCCACTCCCGGACATTATTTTGTAATAGCGTAGGTTTACATTCCGCAATTTACAGCTTTTCAATTATACCATGGTTAGACCTAGGGTTTGTATGTACATAAAATCAAAACGCTAGACAACCTAATACAAGACAAATGCATGTAATCAATACACAATCACACTTGCACCCCTTAGGGTAATCCCACATGTTGCCTTCCAAATGGGCCATGCTTGCACGTCGAATGCCTTTGGCAAAACAAAATCAAATGATCATAAGTCCCTCGATGACGCTTTCGAAAGTTGCCTAAACGGAATGATCATAGTCCCTTCAAAACAAATTGCCAAAGACACTTGGCATCATTGCATTCATGGTCTATGCGATGACCCGTGCCCGTCCCGAATAAACTTCCTAAACGCAAGATTGCCCATCAATTTCAATGGTGGAACAAAATTGTTAAAAGGGGTTAGAACATGACAAAAACCTTTGAGTACAATAGGGTAGACAAAACTCTTAGTTACTTGAGATCAAACTCGCAAAAACACTTGCCTTCTTTTCAAAAACCACAATCCACAACACTTTCAAAAATCAACTCTTCAAACTTTTGAAACATCTTTTCGAAAAGATATGCACCTTTGTAAAACATTCGAGTAAAGAATTATTACAAGGTTGGCCTAAGACAAGGCATCTTTTTCCAAAACATTTTCAAAAAGCACCCACACACACACCATTTTCAAAGCAATCGAAAAACAAGGCAAGTGATCTAAAAAACCAAGTAACTAAGAGCCCATGGATAACCATGGATGAAAAGGGTGCTAATACCTTCCCTTTTCATAATCTACCCCCCGAACCCACGAAATATCTCAGAAAAGGTTTTTGCTGTGCTTTTTTAACCTTTCCTTTAGGATAAAATAAAAAGTCGGTGGCGACTCTTGCTCAACCGCACAAGTGCGAATACGAACGCAAAACACTAGTCAGTTCTCCCACCGTATCACAGAACTGGCGACTCTGCTGGGGATGTACTTTTAAAGTGGGGTTACCTTAAGGGTTTAGATCACCTTTACTTTCAATTAATTGCTTTGTTTGCTTTACATTTATGGGCTTTGTATCGGAGTTTTATCAATCCTAACCCGGATCTGGGGAAACCCTTTTTTAGATAGCAACAAGGCTGTGAGGGAACTGTGCGGGGTATACCGACATGGTTGAAGCAGTCTGCTACGTTGATGTGGCACTTTGGTGTGTACCGGTAACCCTTGAGTTCAGTCAAGGAGAGTACGGGGCCGCCGCGTGGTGTCGCGAAGCATCAACTGACCTTAGAACCTTAATTGACCATCTTAGCCTTTTTAGGGTAGTGAGATGACTACTTTGGTGTACTCCGAAGTCGGTTGATACTCGATACTACACTCAGTTGAGGGTTGCTTTCCTGGGATATTTTGATCGCCAGTCAGTGGCTAAATCGAAACGATGAACAATGAAAGCAATCCAATGATATTGAGATCCTCTAGAACCCGGTTACTTTTGATAGGACAGGTTTTAACCAACAAACCAAAAGAGGGTAATACCTGAACCTCATGCAAGCCTAAACCTAAGGCCTTGCGTGCTTTGTGTGAATATTGTCTGCCTGTATATACACTTACTTGCTTGTGCATACATGTACATAACATTATGACATCATAGCATTTTAGCATTTTCAATAACCATTTCAAGGATCTCGAGGGTTCTGTTGATGCAGGATTACGTTGAACCAGACATCTATCAAGGGGCCAGAGGTCTCTCCTCCAACCAATCCAGTCAAAATTCAAGAACAACAACTTGAATCAGTGGCTATGACCCACTCGATATGGTGAGCTTGATTCTCGGGGAAGGACGTCCACCAGTGCAAAGTTCCCCAATCAAAGATTGAAGTTCAACCTCTAACATTCTCTTGTGTATACCCCAAGAGGTCCTTGAAAACATCGCATATATATCACACATATCATTGCATAACAGGTTTCTCCCCTACAGGTCTCCTTATTCTTCCTACTGTTTATTTCAGTAAGATGGATATGGAACAAACAGTGAAAGAGCTCCAGGCTCAAAATGCTCAATTCCAACAAATGCTGCTGGCTGTGGGTAAGGGGCAAGAGGATCTGACAGCTCTCCTTCTCAAAGACAAAGAGAAGAAGTCCAAGAAGGCAGCCCGCATCCTGAATTTGAGGAGAAGGCCTAAGACCCAAGACCTTGCAACTCCATCCAACACAGTGGTTAGTCTTGAAGAAGACCATAATGAGGAGATGGTTGAAGAGGAAGCTGATTACTCCGAAGAACAATATCCTCTTACGGATGACAAGTACAAAAAGTTGGAGGATCGCCTTAATGCTATGGAGATCCAACAAATACCTGGCTTGGATTTAGGAGATATGGGGTTGGTTCCCGGATTGGTCATCCCTCCAAAATTCAAAGTTCCTACCGTTGCTCTGTACGACGGAGTTTCTTGCCCTAAGATGCATCTAAGATCTTATGTCCGCAAGATTCAACCATACACAGCCGATAAGAGGCTTTGGATCCATTTCTTCCAAGAAAGTCTAGTAGGGGCTCATCTCGAGTGGTTCTATCAATTGGAGAGTTCTCGCATCCACACCTGGGAAGATCTAGCCGGGGCTTTTTACGAACAGTATTGGTACAATGCTGATCTCGCACCAACTCGTGTGCAGTTGCAGAACATGACCATGAGTTCTGACGAGAGCTTCAAAGGGTATGCTCAAAAATGGAGAGATCTGGCTGGTAGAGTGCAACCCCCTCTGACTGACAGAGAGCTGATTGACATCTTCATGGGAACTTTGACAGGGCCTTTCTTCAAGCACTTAATTGGAAGCTCCTCGGCCGGGTTCGCCGACCTAATACTAACCGGTGAGAGGGTCGAGGCTGGCATCAAGAGTGGAAAGATCCAGGGAGCCACAACCTCCGATACTAAGATAATCCCCTACAACGGGAAGAAAGAGTCCATTGCTGCGAACAGTCAAAAGGGTCGTCATGACCAACATGTAGGGGCAATCCTGATCCCCAATCCTGTACGTGCTCAACAAAGACAGGGGCACCAGCATAAGGAAGTCGCACCTAAGAGGCAGTTCACCAAGATCAACATGTCACTGTCTCAGGCACTGCAACACCTGTTGAAGAGGGGTATGATTACTTTGAGGGCTCCTCTCCGGAACCCGAATACTTCTGCTCCTACCTATCACCCCAATGAAAGATGTGAATACCACTCTGATAGCCCGGGGCATGATACCAACAACTGTTGGCCTCTGAAGAACAAGATCCAGGACATGATCGATGCCAAGGAGATTGAGTTTGGTCCCCCAGAGACTCCAGCATGATCACTCCTCTTATGCCAAATCATTGAGATTGCGTTTGTTTCATTTTGAATTTTCAAAGTTGTAATTTCTTTTGTTGTCAAACAATTGTCTGTTGATGTTAAACTCTGTTTTCATTAATGCATTGCATATGTTTGTCTTGAATTCATCCATTCGTTTCACTATTCTTATGCTTTTCTTTATGATATTTAACTCTTGATAAAAAGCTGCAAGCCTTTAGAGGGAGGATGACGAAACAATACCGCGATCTTATACAGTATGCTTTTGAACAGACCTTGCTGATGATGTACAGGCATTTCTTTCAAATCCCAAACACTGGAGTTATAAGGAAGTTAATCCCTAGTCAACCCCTTCGAGCCAAAGAAGTAGGAGTTTTTTCTGTTCTAAACAATCAAAACCTTTGATATAAACCCGGGGCAGGGTAGTATCTCAGTTAATTCAAAGAAAATGCGCATTGAAGTCGCAAACTCTCAGTTCGTAACACAACGAACGACGTCGAAAAAGAAAGCATTCCTTTGGAATCAAAAGACAAGGGTGGTTCCCTATCACATAGACAGTCAATCTCTCAAAAGAGGAAAGCCCATCAAGCCAAAACCTATGAAGGAGGCTTAAGAAAGCTGGGGCATCCCGCTGACAGTAATCCCGAAAAACGGTAACCGTCAGGCAAAAGTTAGGGATAACAAATCAAAATCAAAATAGTGAGGTCATTACAAAACCCTCAACAACATGAAAAATGTTGAAAAAGAAAAAGGAGATGATGACTGTCTCCCAAATTCAAAACCGGTGAACCATCGCCCAAAAGTCGTTCCAAACTCAAAACAGAGTGCGACGCGCAATTAACTGAGCTTAAGTTGAAGAACATCACGAAGAGCGGGTGGGTACAAATATACTTTGAGCCTTTATCCTTTGTTTCTTAAACCGTGAACCAGGCCACGTTACGACCCTTCAAGAGTCCTAATTGAAGCATGGGTTAGTTCGAAAGCATACTGTTACAAAAGGTATCCTGACTCCTGTAGGGCTTTGCTCTAAATCTTGTGTTAACTTGTCTTGTGAAAAGTTTTCTGCTAAAAACGCATTTCTCAAAACTTCGAGACAAACATAAACTTTGCATTAGTCGAATATCACTGTCTGCATTTGACCCTTTTATTTGACAGCGAAGAAATTCATACAGCGAATGTTCGGAGGAACGAAAACTCTCTCAGTAAGTCAAAATCACTTCAAGAGGATAACACTTCCATCAAATCTCCTACCAACAAAGGGGCATGACATAGCACGATTCAGTAACCTGGGGCAGTCCAGTCAAGGTCCGACAGATCTTTCAAAGTTCAGTTAACCTGGGGCAGTCCAGTCAAGATTTCAAGAAATCTCTCAATATGCAGAGTAATCTGATTCAAGACTCCTTCATCACCACTTGGGGCATTCGAATGTCAAAAGTGTTCAACAAGTTCCTTATCACCTCAAAAGACAAGATATAGTTCAAGATGTGACCCAGACATGGCGACATTCTATAACTCATTCAGACTTCCAGATATGGTTCAAGATGTGACCCAGACATGGCGACATTCTATAACTCATTCAGACTTCCAGATATAGTTCAAGATGTGACCCAGACATGGCGACATTCTATAACTCATTCAGACTTCCAGATATAGTTCAAGATGTGACCCAGACATGGCGACATTCTATAACTCATTCAGACTTCCAGATATAGTTCAAGATGTGACCCAGACATGGCGACATTCTATAACTCATTCAGACTTCCAGATATAGTTCAAGATGTGACCCTGATTTGGCGACATTCTATAACTCATTCAGACTTTCAAGATATAGTTCAGGATGTGACCCAGACATGGCGACATTCTATAACTTATTCAGATCTTCTTTCAAGATATAGTTCAAGATGTGACCCAGACATGGCGACATTCTATAACTTATTCAGATCTTCTTTCAAGATATAGTTCAAGATGTGACCCTGATTTGGCGACATTCTATAACTCATTCAGACTTCCAGATATAGTTCAAGATGTGACCCAGACATGGCGACATTCTATAACTCATTCAGACTTCCAGAAATAGTTCAGATGTGACCCAGACTTGGCGACATTCTATAACTTATTCGAAGTGCTTCTAAATATGGTTCGAGATGTGACCCAGCGATGGCGACATTCAGTAACTTATCCCAAACCAACACCTACAACAATCAGAAAATTCTTCCCATCCCCAGCGGAGTTCATCAAAATTCCCCAGCAGATCAAGAGCTTCAAGTGGACAATCCCCAGCAAAATCAGACTTTTAAATCTTCTCCCCACAGAGTTTTTAGAAGGACAAATCTTGAGTTCCCCAGCGAGGTCTCCAGAGTTACCTCCCATCAAGCTGACGATTCTCAAGTCTGACTTCCCCAGCATGAGTCTACTAGTTGACACCCCCCCAGTAGAGGTCATCAGGGATTCTCTTCCCCAGCAACAGCCCAGGATTTATTTTCCCCGGCAGCAGTCAAGACGCTTTTATCCTCAGCCATTTCGGATTCATATATCCTTGGCAGGATTAGCTCATCAGCTTACACGTGCATCCATCACATTCATAAATATTGATGTCACATACATTGCATCATGCATCATAACATTGCATACAAATAACCCTTTGCCTTTTCAGGTAAGATCAGTCGACAGACACAGATCATCTCCTGAGGTTCATCCAAAAAAAATTTCAGATGTGACCCGGACACGGCAACATTTTTGATACTTATTCCAGATTCATTCAGACGCATCAGCAGAAACCCTACACCGGTTCTTCTTCAACTTCAGGATTTCTGAAAACAGTTCACGGGTTCTCCAAGTAAACGGATGTTAACCTATCGCTTGTTCAGATTCCTCTTCAAAGTGTCTGAAAATAGTTTACGGATTCTTCCCAACAACGGATGTCAATCTACCGACTGATTCAGACTCTTCTCAATTTTTGAAAATAGTTTACGGACGTGTCCCAACAACGGATGCTGCTCTATTGCTTATTCAATCTCAAATAGTTTACAGATTCTCCAGACACGTACGTCAATCTGTTGCTTGTTCAGACCCCAATTCAGAGATATTCCAAAACAGGGATGCCCTCCTGACATTTGTCCACTCACCATTGACGTACAGTTCAACATCATCAGATGGCATCTCTAAGCCCATCCCCCGACAAATTCTTTCGCACCAGGTGGCATCTTTAAGCCCATCACCAAATGGCATCTTTAAGCCCATTCACCTCCACCGTCACATCGACGAGCGCAAATTTCCTGGGCACACTAGTGTCCAATCTCCTTTTACCTTCAAGTCGCGAAAGGCAAACTTGCCAATCTAACTCTTCAGGTCAAAGAAGATTGAACAGGGGCAACTGTTGTACCCCAAAATTTGCCCTCGCGCTTTTCCCCAAAAAATCTCAGCTTCAAACATTTTCTGACTTTTCAAACTGGCTCAAGAATCGGACAAACGGACTTTTCTCGACAGTCAATCAAAATTAGGGTTTTTACTGATTTTCAGAGCTCTGAATTGTTTCATACAGTGGGCTTAGGGTTTGATTGATTTTTTGTTCGATTTTGATCAAGCGAGCGTGATTTGGCATTTAATCGGGAATTAGGGTTTTATGGGCATATTCTCAGAAGAATTTGAATTCCACAGCACTTTGCGACTTATTTCAAGATCCGGATTAAAATTCGCGTTATCTTGGTTTAATCAGTAAAAGAGACGGTGGTTTGAGTTCAGTACGTTTTGATTGGGCCAGTCAGATACAAGATGCAGTCTTGAATTCACAGAGTTTATGTGTTGATCAGTTTACTTGGTTTAATTGCTGCTTTGCTTTGGATGTTGGATAAGACAGGTTTATTAGATCAATGTTGTTTTATTTTAGTTATTCATTATTCTGAAATTAAATGATTGAATTTATTTTTCAATTGTTTTAATTCTAAGAATTTTAAATAAATAAATAAGCAATAAAGAAAATGGAACCAATTGGATAATTTGGATTTTTATTGATATTTGAATTATTTACAAATTGTTGTTACAAACAATAATTTACATTTAATTTAAATATTACATAGAATGAAAAAACTATCCTATTTTCTAAAATACTCTTCGTTCTTCACTCTGCTCCGGTATTCCATTTTTCATCTGCAAAAAGAAACAAGAAAAGTCAAAAGCAGTTAATTGGAAAAGACAGTTAAATTGCTCATCATTAGGGGCCGCTGACTGGGATCAGTTGCCCTCTCTGCAAATCACGGGATTTCTCCCGGTTCACAGAGAGGGAAGATTATTTTTATCTCATGAAATGCAAATGTCAGATGCATAGTTTCTAAAAAATTGCAAGCTGCATAAAATCTCAATGTCCAATTCAAACCATGTACTTCAAATCTAAACTGAGAAAGTCCAATCCAAAACAAAGTCCACTCAAAGAAAATCAATAAAAGCATACAAGCTGTCATGGAAAGATTTTTGGAAAAGATATCAAAAGGCCAAGTCAGATCAAAATTGTCAAAAAGATGAAGATGCAAAATGTAAAATGCAAGCAATCTTTTTCATCATTTCCCTAGTCATAGCCCCTTCAGAGCAAGTACAATTTAAATCATATAAAATTTTCAAACTGTACTTTGGAGAGAGAGTAAAGAGAGATAAAGCAAGTAGGCTTGATTAGGCACAGTTCAGCACAAGACAGTTCAGGAAAGACAGAAACCAATGGACAGTAGAAAAGAAGGACAAAAGGAGCAAGCTAAAAAGCTCAGTTCAGCAGGCCATTCAAAGGGAGATAAAGCCAAAACTCAGCATAGCAGAGATAATAGCAGTTCAGCAGTAAGACAGTTCAATAGCAGCACAGCAGACAGTAGGCAAGTCAAAGAAAAAGATTATGCAAATCAAATCCAAGCCTAGTTCAGTAGCAGGCAGCAAGACAAGAGGAAGAGACAAAATCAAAGAGATAATATCAGTTCAGAAGAGAGCAACATAGCAAGGGGGAAGAGAGATACAAAACAGTCCAACAGGGCAGAAGCAAAAAAAACCAGAAACTATCAAAACCTGAGTTTGGCCAAAACCCCCCCCAGAACCTGATAACCAATTCTGCATAGTAAAAGAGAAGGCAATTCAATAAGGTTAGAAAGGAAGAGAAACTGATATCCAAACTCACACCACTACTGTCATAACCAAAGCCATAAAACTTCATCAAATTTCATCAACCAATGCAAAAACTGAACCAGCATTAGCCTCAACACAACAAAAACACATAAACCTGCATCCTCCTCAAAAACACCCCAAAACCTGTCTAACCCCTAAACCAATACCCTGTCATCTAACCAATACCAAAAACTAAACCTTGTCCACAAAAACAAACCGACTGTACCAAGCCTCAACACCACATAGCACATTCTCAAAAACACCATAACCTGAACACCATCAAACCAACATTAGCCTACAACCCTGTGAAGCTGAGCATCCCAAGCCACAAAGCTAAGTTCCAACACTGAACATTCAAACACCAAGCCTCAGAAGGAGGACTTCATCATAGGCATCTCAGAAGGCAACATCAAGGCAATATTTGTTCAAACACTCAAGGCAACCTAGGCCCTCAGAACCCTAGGTTCATCCTTGGGCAAGCAAGCACACATAAGCAATCACATACATCAAGCAAGAGTTTAAACCAACAAATCAAGGCATCACAGTGGAAGAAGAAGAAGAAAGAAGCAATTCAAAGTGAACTCAGAAGCTTCATCAAAAGGAAGCAATGTTCTAAATCATAAGCATAAAGAAGAAGAGGTAAAGAAGCGAGGATTTAGGATTTCTCAGTGAATATCATCATCAAAAACCTTAAGCATAAGCAACAAGAACGAAGTTACCAGGAAGGCATCAGAAGCGTAGCAAGCATCTCCCTTCGCCGCTCCGGCCTCCTGAACGCTACTTCTCCACCTTCCCTCCACCTCCAAAAATCAGGTAGCGATCTCTTCTCTTTCACCTCATAATGAAAACGAAAAAATAAAGAACTCAAAATTAAGCAAATGTGTATCGTTCACGAAGAAACATAAAGCGTTGTCATCATACCTTAAATCAAGGACGATAGGCTCATGCCTTGGAGGGAGGAAAGGCGTTGAAACGCGCTGGTGGCCGGAGGAAGCTCAGGGAAGACTAGAACGAAGAAGACGAAATGCAAGTGAACACGGCGCCGCTGTTAACCCTAGCCTTTCGTTTCAAACTGTCAAAATGCCAAACAATGTGAAACCCTAAAATTTTGCCTTTGGATCACCATGGGCTTAATCTGACCCGTTTCCTAATTCTCCTCAAAAGCCCATCAAATGCCTTTCTTCATTTCCTTTACAAAATTAAACTCTAATCTCATTTTTTATCATAAACAATACATACCTTTTTTATATATAAAACACTAACGATCCTTTTCATATGAAACACTAACTATTCTTTTCATTTTTATAAAAGCAATATTTTTATTCCTTAAAATACTAACTTAATTAAAATGTCCTTTTTTATTATTATTATCATAAGGTTAAGACTCTTTGTTAATACATCTTGTACATACATGTTATATTAAAAATTAATTTTGTATATATCATATAAAACATTTTCTTTAGATTAATACACCTTTGTACATAAATAAACAAAATACTTCTTACACATAATTAAATTGAAAATCTTTTTTTCTTAATCAAAATACTTTTTATATACCATTAACTTAAAAAAAAACATTTTTTGAAATACATTTGTACATATTATACATTTTTCATGCATAATTAAAATTAAACTTTTTTAATTAACATTCTTTATACATAACCATTTAAATACGTTTTTTCTCTAAATATTAAATTCACAAACATTTTGACTAAAATACTCTTTTAATTGAAACTTAACATTTAAAAGCACTTCATTTTTCTGTTGTACATAATTAATATACAAAAAAATCAAGATTCATCATAAAATACATATCTAGGTCAAAAAACCCTAATACGATTCAACTTCACAATTCGCACCTGTACATATTTACATTTACACAATACATATACATTTGCACTTACACAATATATTGCCCTATACACACTTTATCTTATATTTGTATATTTGATATTCATTTTTGATCGCACATTCGATTTGGTTGTAAATTATTGGGTACTATAAGTCTCATCCCCTTGTACATTTATACCCCCACTCCCGGACATTATTTTGTAATAGCGTAGGTTTACATTCCGCAATTTACAGCTTTTCAATTATACCATGGTTAGACCTAGGGTTTGTATGTACATAAAATCAAAATGCTAGACAACCTAATACAAGACAAATGCATGTAATCAATACACAATCACACTTGCACCCCTTAGGGTAATCCCACATGTTGCCTTCCAAATGGGCCATGCTTGCACGTCGAATGCCTTTGGCAAAACAAAATCAAATGATCATAAGTCCCTCGATGACGCTTTCGAAAGTTGCCTAAACGGAATGATCATAGTCCCTTCAAAACAAATTGCCAAAGACACTTGGCATCATTGCATTCATGGTCTATGCGATGACCCGTGCCCGTCCCGAATAAACTTCCTAAACGCAAGATTGCCCATCAATTTCAATGGTGGAACAAAATTGTTAAAAGGGGTTAGAACATGACAAAAACCTTTGAGTACAATAGGGTAGACAAAACTCTTAGTTACTTGAGATCAAACTCGCAAAAACACTTGCCTTCTTTTCAAAAACCACAATCCACAACACTTTCAAAAATCAACTCTTCAAACTTTTGAAACATCTTTTCGAAAAGATATGCACCTTTGTAAAACATTCGAGTAAAGAATTATTACAAGGTTGGCCTAAGACAAGGCATCTTTTTCCAAAACATTTTCAAAAAGCACCCACACACACACCATTTTCAAAGCAATCGAAAAACAAGGCAAGTGATCTAAAAAACCAAGTAACTAAGAGCCCATGGATAACCATGGATGAAAAGGGTGCTAATACCTTCCCTTTTCATAATCTACCCCCCGAACCCACGAAATATCTCAGAAAAGGTTTTTGCTGTGCTTTTTTAACCTTTCCTTTAGGATAAAATAAAAAGTCGGTGGCGACTCTTGCTCAACCGCACAAGTGCGAATACGAACGCAAAACACTAGTCAGTTCTCCCACCGTATCACAGCTAGTGTCGGGGATTGTGATTCCTCTGAAATTCAAAGTGCCTACATTTTCCAAATATGATGGAGTGTCATGCCCTAAAATGCATCTCCGATCATATGTGAGGAAAATCCAACCCCATACCGCTGATAAAGACTTATGGGTGCACTTCTTCTAAGATAGTCTGTCTGGAACACAACTTGACTAGTTCTACCAACTAGAAAGGGCTCATGTTCACAATTGGGAAGATCTTGCCGCAACTTTCTACAAGCAATATCAATACAATGCTGATTTGGCGCCTACCTGTACTCAACTCCAGAGTATGGCCATGGCTTCCAATGAAGGTTTCAAGGATTACGCACAAAAATGGAGAGATTTGGCTGGAAGAGTTCAACCACCTTTGTCTGAAAGGGAATTGGTGGACATGTTCTTAGGCACCTTATCTGGTCCCTTTTTCAACCATTTAATCGGAAGTTCATCTGTAGGCTTTACCGAACTAATATTGACCGGAGAGAGGATAGAAGCCGGTATAAAGAATGGAAAGATTCAGAAAGACACATCTTCTTCTACAACTATAAGGAAGCCTTTCATCGGGAAGAAAGAGGTGGTTGTTATATATCCGCAAAGAAACCAAGATAGGGTCGAACGCCGATCAATGGTGGGGGCTGTTATGATCCCAAAGCTTACATCTGATCAACAAAGAAATAATCAACCAAGGGTAGAAAGGCCAGTCAGGAAGTTTACCAGAATCAACATGACTCTGTCTCAAGTATTACCTCATTTGCTAAGATCCAACTTGGTAACCTTGAAAGAAGCTCCGAAAAACCCCAACACAACATCCCCTCATTATCATCCCAATGCCCGTTGTGTATATTACTCTGAAAGTCCTGGTCATGATACTAATAACTGTTGGGCCTTGAAGAACAAAATACAAGGCCTCATCGAAGCAAAAGAAATTGAGTTTGATGCGCCCGAGAAGCCAAATGTCATTTCTGCTCCTATGCCCAGACATGGCCACAATACCAATTCCATTGAAGAAGATTTGTTTGTTACCTCAGTTGACGAGCTCATAACCCCATTTTCGACTATTAAGATGAACTTGTTGAAAGCCAGTGTGTTCCCAGGCTGTAATGAAGTTTGCCATCTCTGCTTATCCTCACCAGCTGACAGTCCTTTGTTAAAGGAAGGCATTCAGTGCCTGATGGATAACAAAGAGATTTTGTTTGAAAAGACTCCTGTTTCACCTATTCCTATTGAAGACTTTTCTATCATTACCATTTCCGCCAATTCTTCCAGGGTCTCCACCAAAAGACTCGTTAGAATTCCATCAGTTCCGAAAGCAGCTCCTTTAATAATCACAATTCCTGGGCCAGTCCCGTATGAATCAGACAAAATCGTGCCGTGGAATTACAGAGGGGACGTTTACTACCATGGCATCAAGCAAGACTGATCGGCCGCCGAAGAGATAAATTCTGAGAAATAAGATTTCGACATCAGTAATATTATCGGAACTAGCAAAATTACCCGAAGTGGTAGGATCTTTTCTCCATAAATTGCTCCCCCAAAAGTAGTTTCTGGACCCTTAATTATCCATGTGGCTTCTCCAAAGGTTACTTTCGTACCCATAATCATCACTGCAAGTACTCCCATTGAAAAAGTTGTTACAACCTCTGATATCATACCTACCAACACTCCTGCTACTGAAGCTCGAGGAAAAAGTATTTTGGTCGAGCCTGTCCAGACGAAGGCCCAGTCATTAACTATCCCCGAGACTTCCAAGAAAGAAATGGAGGAGATCCTAAAAATTATAAAGAGGAGTGACTACGACGTAGTTGAACAATTGGGGCAAACTCCCTCTAAGATCTCCATGTTGTCATTACTACTGTGTTCCGAGGCGCATGTAAAAGCCTTGGTGAAGTTCTTAAAAATAGCCCATGTACCTCAAGAGACGTCTGCCAATCAGTTTCAAGATTGCGTGGCCAGCCTAACTGCGGACAATGGTTTAGGTTTTTCAGATGCTTATCTGATGCCGAGGGGAAGAAAGCATAATGAGGCGCTGCATGTCTCAGTGGAATGTAGGGGCACCACTCTGGCACATGTTTTGGTGGATACTGGCTCATCTCTGAATGTATTACCCAAAAAAGCTCTTGACAGACTTGACTGTGAGGGGTTGACTTTGAAGCCAAGCAACATAGTGGTAAGGGCTTTTGACGGCTCAAAGAGGATGGTACATGGGGAGGTGGACATTCCCATAAAGGTTGGAACCCAAACCTTTAATTCAACTTTTATGTGGTGGACATCCGCCATTCATATTCATGCTTGCTAGGATGGCCATGGATCCATAATGTTGGGGCTGTCACCTCTACATTGCACCAGATGCTGAAGTATCCGATTTAAGGTAAGATTATCACTGTCCTTGGAGAGGAAGAATACATGATTATCCATCTCAATTCCTTCAGATATGTGGAATTGGACGGCGAATTCATTGAAACTCCATTTCAACACTTCGAAGAGGTCCCTCAAGAGGTGGCAGTGACTAAGGTTTCTCCCAAGATTACAAGGCCTCCACTCCGGATGTCATCTCTGAAGGATGACAAAGCAGTGGTGGAAGAAAGTGGATGCACTATTTGGGGGCAACTCCCAGATATCCCATATAAGTCTGACAAGTTTGGCCTAGGTTTCACTTCAAGTGCTCAAAAGGTTGTGCGCCGTGCCCGTGCTGGAGGGCCACCCTTGAAGATCAGCATCCGTGAGGTCAACGCGGTAGAAGATGGTGAAGATGGTTGCAACCTGGAGGAATGGATCTTTCCAATCCAATGGAGGGCTCAGAAATTGGGAGGCTAGAGACTTCATCCCAATCACTTTCATCCCTCAGTAATTTATCTTTACATTTTGTTGGATCTATAATATTCAAAACAATTCGCACTCTTAAAACCTTGTGTCTTACCCGAGGCACAATGGTCCATTTGTAAGGGTTATTATCTCATTTTTCATATGACATCAATGAATCATGGACGTTTTCGCATACAAACTTTTGTGCTCATTGTTTTTCTTTTACATTTTACTTTCTTTCAAAGATAGACATACCCTTACACACACACACACACTCACAATGCAAGTATACATCCATTCTTGATCCCATGGATAACGATACTGCTATGGCCTTTTGTAACTCTGAGAATCTAATCTACCAAGCCGAAGACGAAGGTGAGGAAGATTGTGAAGTACCAGGGGAACTTGCCAGACTGCTACAACAAGAAGAGAGAACCATTCAGCCTCACGAGGAACCTGTGGATACGACCAACCTAGGTACTGAAGAAGATAAAAAGGAGGTCAAAGTGGGTGCCAATCTGGAACCCAGTATCAAGAAACGTCTGATTCAGTTGTTGCATGATCACGTCGAAGTCTTTGCCTGGTCATATGAAGACATGCCAGGACTTGATGAAGATATTATGGTACATCGTCTGCCTACAAGAGAAGATTGTCCGCCAGCAAAATAAAAGGTACGTCGAATGAGGCCTAATATGTCAGAAAAGATTAAAGAATAGGTCATGAAGCAATTCAACACTGGATTCATGGTTGTCACCTCTTACCCCCAATGGGTGGCCAATGTTGTTCCCGTACCCAAAAAGGATGGTAAAGTGCGAATGTGTGTGGACTACTGAGATTTGAATAGGGAAATCCCCAAGGATGACTTTACACTCCCCCACATTGATATCCTAGTTGACAATACGACACAACACAAAGTGTTTTCCTTCATGGACAGATTCTCAGGTTACAACCAAATTAAAATGGCGCTTGAGGACATGGAGAAAACAACATTTGTCACACTGTGGGGCACATTCTGTTACAAGGTGATGTCATTTGGACTGAAGAATCCTGGGGCAACCTATAAATGTGCCATGGTAGCTTTATTTCACGACATGATACATCATGAAATAGAAGTCTACATGGACGATATGATAGCCAGATCACAAACAGAAGAAGAGCATCTTGATCACTTACAAAAGCTGTTTGAGAGACTGAAGAAGTACTAGCTGAGGTTGAATCCAAACAAATGCATGTTTGGGGTACGGTCTGGTAAACTTTTAGGCTTTATCATCAGCAACAAGGGTATCGAGGTCGATCTTTCCAAAGTTAAAGCAATACAAGAGATTCCAGCTCCTCGTACTGAGAAGGAAGTCAGAGGATTCTTGGGACGTTTGAACTATATCTCCAGATTCATTTCTCACCTAGCGGCTACTTGTGAGCCAATCTTCAAACTATTGAAGAAAGATCAAGTAGTTAAATGGAATGATGAATGCCAAGTTTCTTTTGACAAAATCAAAGAATACTTACAAGAGCCTCCTGTGTTGATGCCACCTGTCGAGGGAATACCGTTGATTATGTATCTGACTGATTTAGAAAACTCAATGGGGTGTGTATTGGGGCAGCATGACAAGTTTGGCCGAAAATAGCACGCTATTTACTACCTGAGCAAAAATTTTACCGACTGTGAAACCAGATATTCACTGCTCGAGAAAACTTACTGCACTCTGGCATAGGCTGCTCGCCAGCTAAGACAGTATATGCTGACTCATACTACCTTGTTGATATCTAAATGGATCCGATAAAATACATCTTTGAGAAGCCTGCTCTTTATGGGAGAATAGCGAGATGGAATATGATCCTGACAGAATACGACATACAGTATATGTTGTACCCCAAAATTTTCCCTCCCATATTTTTCAATACATTTCAAGTGAGGTCCTCAAATTGCTCAAGGAAGTCCAAGGGTTGACCAGACAAACTCTCTCCTAAGGCAGTCTACCTCAAATTAGGGTTTCAGTTTGCATCAAGATGTTTGAGTCCAAAGGATCCCAAATGCTCACCATTGTCCTAATATGTTCTCAAGATCATCCATGTCAAGTTTCAAGCCTTACAGAGGAAATTTTCTCAGTCAATTGCTCAAAGGCCTGAAAATCAACTATGCTAGGGCAAAAGTCAACTGTGTCCTACATACAGTCAAACTTCAATATTTTTGGTCAACATCCTCATTTTGAAGTATTATTCATCATTTGATCAAGGGTTGATCATGATTCCTCAAGGATTGCTCACAATTCATCAAAACCCAAAAGTTGCTAAATTAGGGTTTTGTAGGAAAAGTCAACTCAACTTTGACCAAGCATAACTTTCTCATACTTTATCAAAAATGATCCATACAAAGCTCATTTTGAATAGGATGCAATCCCCTACAATTCATCTTCATCTCTAAAGTTTAAAATATGCACTCACAAGAAGATATAAATTTGGACATTATAGGTCATTTTGAAAAGTCAGCAAAAACACCTTTTTTGTCAAAGCTTCATACATGAACATGGAAGACTCAATTGAGATGAGACTAAAAGGGTTGCTTATAGGACACCCTAAGATTTCTAAAAAGTACAAAAACACATCTCTAGGGTCAAAATTGAAGGAGTTATACATTGGCAAAGTTGACCTTTTTTGCAAAATTGCCAAAAGTTAAATATGGCCAAAATTGCAATTTTTGTCAAATGGGCCCAATTTTTTATGCTTGCATTGAGTTTGTAACATGACCCACGAGCCATGATCTCTCCCACTTGTCTTTATTTTATTTTTTTCATTTATTTTGATTTTTATTTCAATAAAATCAAATAAAATCATGAAAATATCAAAACTAATCAAAGCTTGAGATTTTGTGCATGTTTAGGCTTCTTATACATCTGGAAGAAGAATAAAATCGTGCAAGCTTCAAATGGACACAAAAGGATTGGATTTTCTCAATTTGGAAAGATTTGCACAAAGGATCAAATCTTGAATCAATGATCATTATTGGAGAAGATTTGAAACCAAATTGCAACCCTAATTCATTCTAGGGTACATATAGAACAAGTGCAGATCAAAAGAAGGAGGATGGGAGGTGTGCAAAGGTGAAAACAACTTTCAAAAAATCAAGAAAAGTTGCAAACTGTTTTCTCAGTTCCAGGCTTCCTCAAGCCATTCCAGTCACACAAATCTCTTCCTGGACGTTCTAGGAAACTTTTACAATCATTAACAAGCCTATTAACGCTTAGAATTGCAATGTAAGCATCTCACGACATCCATGCTTTCTTGAAATCGAATATCACAATTATGTCACTTTTAGCATGATTTATTTGCATATTCTGAATCCTTGAATCATTTGTAAGCTAATGGTAATACTTAATTGCATTTTCATTAACTGTAGAGCAAGATGCCATAGTTAGGGTTCTTGGCTCGTTTTTGGGGTTTTTCTTTACAGGTACAATTGGCCATGGACAAGGGTACCATGATGCTCGTGAGGTTTCCACGAGTTGATTGGTAGCATTGTTGTACATTTATCATGCTTACATAGAATTCTGGAGAATCACAGGGTTATACCTGCGCCCGTTTGTCCGTAGGTAAAAGTTAAAAGACTTTTAGCAACGGTGGGAGGAAGGAGATGATAGCGTGGAATCCTGTTATTTTCTCATTCAAAAATTCGCACGTTTTTGTATTATGTCATGTTGTTTTTCCATATATTTCTTGTTTATTATTATTCATATAAGAAAACAAGCCAGCTCAGATGGTCAGTGTGCATTGGGAAAAGCCAAAGGGCTTGGGTTCGATCCCCAGGTCCCCATATTTGTTCAATATTATTTTCTTTTACATGATCAGGTGTACAAGTGTCCAAGGCATCCACCGTGCATCATCAATATCTCATCATCCAGGTCATCAACAAGCTAGGTCCAAGGGCCATCCTTTGGAGGTCCATCATAGGCCTAGTCAAACTTGCAACACAGGATCTGGAAAGTCAACATGGGATAGGCGTTATTGGTCTTGGGAGTTGCCATTCAGACCCCTCCCCCACCCTTCTTACTATAACACCAAGCCCATTCTAATTTCCTTTCTATTTCTTTCTTTAATTTAATTTATTTATTTAATTATTTTCTAACACAAAATTAAATTCTCTTTTTTACAAAAAAAATCATAAAATCAATTTCACCAATTTAGAATTTAGGTTTTATTTTATTTTATCAAATTAATTTTATATTAGTTTTAATTTTAGGGTAATTCTAACCTTTTTTGTAAATATTTAAAATGAATTAGAAAAATTAGGGTTATCATATGATTTAATTTTTATTTCTCTTTTTTTCACAAAATAACAAAAATACAAAAATAGTTAATTTAATTTATTTTTCTTAAATAAAATTAATTAGTCATTAGGTTTTCTTTATTTATTCAAATAAACTCTATTTTTCTCAAAATAACATAAAAACCACAAAAATATGATTTTTCTTTCAATTAGGTTTAGACGGGGTCAAAACCCTAATTTTTCTCGTTCTTAATTCGTCGCGCACGTTTACTATTTTTTGCGATATTAATGTAACTGCTCATGATATGTAATAGCTTAATTAGGATTTTCTTTTATTTATCGTTTTACGGGTTTTTGGCTATGTAATTAATCCCCCTCCTCGAAGCCTTGTAATAGTGTAGTTTTATTCCTTGCATTTTAATTCCCGCAAAATATTAATTGTTAGATGTATGATAATAGGATTGCATGACAAGACTGTATGTTAATTTAAAACCGCTAGAAAACCCTAAATGTGCAAAGATAATAACTGAAATCAAATCACTCGCACATGCACACTCCTAGGGTATATTCTCACTTCGGTTTCCTTCGGTAAACGATTATTAAGTATAAGGTGTCTTAGTAGTTGCCCTCTTGTCTAAACAAAGATCAAATGTCCCGTTAGGAAATGTTGCCTCGGAAAAGTTACCTCGGAAAGGTTGCCTCGGAAATGTTGCCTACAATATGATCTTAAGAAATTAGGGTTATTACTAAGACGTCCAAACATTGCTTTAGTGATCGTACGTCCCTTTTGAATTGACCCTTACAACTCCAACGACGGTGCTACCTACTCATTAATAGTGGAATAGCGTTGTCTAAAGGAAACAAGAACAGAAACATTATTTTTTCGAGTAGGTAGATGCTAGTAGGTACTTGCTCAAAATAATCTTTTCCACACTTACACTCTTTTCAAACAAAGTTTACAAAAACACTTCGTAACACTCTTGAGGACTGATACAAGGGTTAAAACGAAGTAAAACCAAAACTTTTCAAAACACGCATACACGGAAGCAATTTTTAAAATGATGAGCAACTACCTAAGAGCCTGTGGAAAACCACAGATAGAAAGGGTGCTAATACCCCGTACTCAAAATCTCGAAAAAGGAATTTTTTTGTGCTTTTTTCCTTTCCAGTTGGATAAAATAAAAGTCGGTGGCGACTCTTGCTTACCGCGACATTTTGCGAACACAAACGTAAAACTCAAACCAGCATTTTCCTAAAACAGCCTGGTTCTGCCACCGTATCACAGAACTGGCGACTTTGCTGGGGAGATATTAAGTGGGGTATACCTTAGGATTTAAGTTCATCATAAATTGCTTCTCTTGTTTGTTTTGGTTGCTTTACTATTAAAGGGTTTTGTATTGGGAGATACTATAGATCCTAACCCGGATCTGGGGAACACCTTTTAGGTAAGTAGAAATAAACTGTGAGGGAACTGTACGAAATAGACCGATAGGGTTGAAGCAGTAGCTACGTTGATGTGGCACATTGGTTGGTATCGGTATCCCTTGTGGAGAAACGAGGAGAATACAGGGCTGCTATGTGTGTCGTTAAGCATCAACTGACCTTAGAACCCATAATTGACCGACTTGGCCATTAGAAAGTAGTGAGATAGCCGGTCTCAGTGTAAAGCTGGGAACTGGTTGATACTCGATGCTACACTCATTGAGACCATACTCTCGAGATAGTTCCGGCTGCAAGAAAAGATTGTGTGAGCTGAAACCATGACCGATGGAGGATGCTCAGTGATATTGAGAACCTCTAGAACCCGGTTACTATTACTAGGACAGGTTGAAACCAACTGAACTTCAAGAGGGTAATACCTAGACCCCATGCAAGCCTTAAACTTAAGGGCTTTTGTGTGACTTGTTTGCCTTTGTCATGTCTGTTATCTGTTATACCTGTGTTGTTTTTACCATGACATCATGCATCATAACATAGCATGCATACTTCATTATACTAACCATTTCAAAGACTGGGGGGATTTATCTTTATTCTGTTTTGCAGATTATGGCTTCCGTACGCAGAAACACCATCCGAGTTAACTTTGTGCAAATATATACTCAACTCAAAGAGTTAGCCTCAAGAGTGTCTGAGACTTCTTCCTTCATTAAGAGACATGGTCAGCTTCTTAGCTTGGTTATCTCCAAGTTTGATGAGCAGATGATGAGTGTTCTTTTCCAGTTCTTCGATCTTGTGCATCATTGCTTCACGTTCCCAGATTATCAGCTAGTTCCCACTTTAGAAGAATTTTCTCACTTATTGGGCATATTCGTCCTTGAGCAGATGCCCTTCACAGGTTTGGAAGAGAATCCTATACCAAAAGACATTGCTTCAGCTCTGCATCTGACACGGACTGATGTAATATCCAACTAGGAGACACGAAGCAGGGTTGAAGGTTTCTTAGCTAAGTTTCTGATAGATCAAGCTCATCTGTTCTGGGATAGTTTGGACTTTCAGGATTTTGAAGATATCTTGGCTCTCCTTATCTACGGTTTGGTTCTTTTCCAGAATCCAGATTCCTTCATAGATGTGAATGCGGTTAAGATCTTCCTGTCTCGCAATCTTGTGCCTACTCTTATGGGTGATATTTTGCATGCCCTATATACTCGTACTGTGCGAAGAAGAGGGACTCTCATGTGTTGCATGCTGTTGCTGGCGAGGTGGTTTATTTAGCACCTCCACAAGTCCGTGTTGAAGAATGAGGAAGGTTTAGGACGGTCTTACAGGATAATATCCCTTGCCCATACAGATATTATTTGGAGTTCTAAGGCTATGGAAAGCATTGTTGTCTGTTGTACCCCAAAATTTGCCCTCCCATATTCTTCAAGATTTGCAAAGAGCATGCTTCAAAATCTCCCAAGGGTTGCACAGTTCAAGGGCCTCCTAACAGTCAAAAATTAGGGTTTTGGTTCTGGCAGAGAAATTGAAGTTTCCAAGGGTCCAAACAAGTCCTATATGCCTACAAACATGGTCAAGCATCCATATGCTAAGTTTCAAGACTCACAGCACAAAATTGCACAGTCAAAGACCCTAATTGCTCGGCAGTCAACTGTAGGGGTAAAATGGTCATTTGACAGTCAAAAGTTCAAATTTTTGGTCAACATCTTATTTTGAAGCCACAAACATCATTTGGTCAATTCTTGATCATGATTTTCAAGGCATGGCTCAAAAAGTCTCAAGATGCAAAAGTTTCCATATTTGGACAGTTGAAAAAGTCAACTGTAAATTGACCAGAGCATAACTTCCACATGGTTTATCAGAAAAATTCCATCCAAATCTCATTTTGAAGAGAATGACATTTCCTACAACTCATCTTCACACTTCAAGTCCAAGAAATGCTCTCACAAAAAGTTATCAATCTCAACATTATAGGTCATTTTCAAAAGTCAACAAAAAGGCACTTTAAGTCAAAGACCATAAATTGAGATTGGTAAACCAAAATTACATGGGACCACAGGCATTGGTTAGAGGACTTAAATAACTTTCCAAAATGGCCAAGAACATGGTCAAAGCTTAAAAATTGAGCAAGATATGCCTTGTGGAAGTTGGGGAATTTTTGGGAATTTTGAAAAGTCAACTTTGCTTCAAATGCCTCAAAATTGCTAATGGGCCTCAATTTCTTCCAAGAATCATCACCCAAAAGCTATGCACGACCAATTGACCCAAAGGGGAGTTATTTTCCTATTTTTAATTAATTAATTGAATATTTAATCTATTTAATTCATTTAATCAAAATTAATTATAAGAAAAATACAAACCCATGCTTTTCAAATCTTTTTGTGCATAGAATTCACTCAAGATTTCGTGCACTATTCAATAAGGAAAGAATCAAGGTGATTGGCAATGATTGGCATCAAAAGGACATGAAAAAGATTGAAAAAGATTACATTGAAAACCAAATATTTGAATCATGAATGCAAAGGTTTTTGGACTTGGATTTCTACCCTAATTCAGTCACACATATAAACATAATGCAACCCTAATGCTAGGGACAAGCTAGCTGCGCTCAGAGTCAAGAATCAAACTTTGCATTTTTCCAAAAAAATTGAAATCTGCTTTCATAGTTTCAGTGCGTTTCAAGACAAATGAACGATCCCACAAGCTTGCCAAGACTGCCAGGAAGCTATCCCAATCAAAACCACAGCCTCTAACCTCAAGAATCGGTAGAATGAAGCCGCCTTGTTCTTGATATTTTACATATTCGTATTTACATTTTCATGCCATATTAATGCATTCTAATGATTGTTTTGCACTAACATGAACTCACTAAAGCTAATGGTGCCATTGAATTGGATTAATAGTGCTTGTATAGAAAGATGCCATTGACGTTTTCTAGGTTTTCAGAGGTTTGAATTTGGGGCTTTCCTCTTCTGGAAAAATCAGACAACAAGACCTATGCCATTAGGATCAGGACTTCCTGACGATTCAAAACCATGCCTCACGCTTAATTTATGATGAACCAGGCCCTATTCGCTATTATTCGTGGCTTCAATTTGTGGGGGTTTAAAACCCCCGCTATCTAATGCATATATTTACAGGAAAACGAAGAAGAAGATTGGTTGTCCTCACGTGGTTGGCTGGTTCAAAAAGCTGGTGCGTTTTTTTGTCTCCATATCACTAACCCTTACTTTTTATTATATTAATTGTTTTCCATTATATTAACAAAGATGCTAAATAGCTCAGTTGGTAGAAAGTGATGTTTGCAAGCATTGGGACCTGGGTTCGATCCCCAGGTCCCCCATATTTCCCTATATTTTTCTTTGTAACATGTTCAGGTACCTTGGGCCTTCAATGATCTACCATGCACCCTACGCTCAAGCTGGCCACGTGTCCAACAACACCAATCCAAGGGCCAACATAGGAGGACTACCATACGCATTGGTCAATAGATCCACACGCATCCTTGAAAAGTCAAAAAAGGCCAAGAATCAGTGGGCCTATTTGCTTTCTACAAACCTCCACAATGGGGTCAGAACCCCCCTCTTGTTTGTATCTCTATCTCTTTTCTTTTTCTTTTTTTAATTTGTTTCAATTTAATTGTTTTTTTTCTTTTAATTCATCAAAAAATAATTTTTACCATACAAAATACAAAAAAAATCAGAAAGTCAAAAAATAAAAATATATTTTATTATTTAATTCACTAATGTTTTATTTTGTAAATAAATTTAATAATTAACTTAGTTTTAATTTTAGGTTTAATTTTAATGCTTTCTTAATAAACTAAAAAAATGTAGAAATTAGGGTTTTGATACTTCTATTCTTTTTTCCCTTTTTTACCATTATTAATTATTAATTATTTTTGTAAATAAATATGCCATTTAATTAATTAGGGTTAAATTAGGTTACAACTTAAACATTTTTTTTTAATAATTAAAAGCCATTTAGAATTAGGTTTCTTTCAATATTAATTTTCTTTATTCTCTTTAATTTCATAAATACAAAAAAAAACATAAAAAATAAGTCCTTTCCTTTATTTAATTTAATTAATTTAATAATTTCGATTTAATTTCCTCAAAGGGTCCAACGCCCTCGCACCTTCGAATATAATTTTCTCTTCGCGCGTTTATTTTATTTTTCTTTGTGAAATTTATGTACTTGCCCCAAAGCCTTGTAATAGATTAATTAGATATTTACTTTCTGCATTTTATTTATTCAAATCGGGTCTTGGTTTAATTTGGCGATGTAGACCCGCGCCTTTGTAATAGCGTAGGACTTTTATCTTCCCGCACCTTTTAACTGTTAATAACCACATGAAAGAATGAATGCCAAAAATAAAAACAAAGCGTAGATTACAAATGCATGACAAGATAAACATAATTGAAAATGACACACAATTCACACACCACCCCTAGGGTACGTCTCACTGTTGCCTTGCCCCTCGAAACGTGGTCGTCGAGTAGAGGACGTTTTAGTAAGTCCTCATGTCCATGAACATGGCATGGGGGTAGCTTCTAAGGTGTCTTCCTATTGCTCTGGTGACCACACTGTCCCTAATCCTCGAATTGACCCGAACACCTCCAACGGTGGTGCTACCTATATCTCAATGGTGGGATGGCACTACCTTAAGGACATTTACACAGACTAATTCCTTAGGGTAGGTAGATGACTCGTAGATACTTGCTCTAATTCAAAACAAATCAAAAACTTCTTTTCACACCGACACTTTGCAAAAAGCTTTCAAAAGCAATTTTTCAAACACTCTTGAGGACTGATACAAGAGTCGATCTGAAACTTTCAAAGAAACTTTTTCAAACCCACTCACCTTGAAAAGCAAACAAACATTTTGAAAACACAAATGAGCAAGTATCTAAGAACCCATGGATAACCATGGATAGAAAGGGTGCTAACACCTTCCCTTTCTATAAATCTACCTCCCGAACCGAGAACTAATCTCAATAACGAATTTTTCTATGCTTTTGTCCTTTCCATTTGGAGAAAATAAAAGACGGTGGCGACTCTTGCTTCCGCGACATTTCGCGAACCAGCGTTAAACAGTCAGTTCCAGATCCACCAATCACAGAACTGGCGACTCTGCTGGGGAAATTACTTAAAGTGAGGTGTACCTTAGGACTAAGATCACTTGTGTTTTCAATTGCTTTGACTTGTTTGCTTTATCATTGTGGGACTGTCTTGGGAGTTACATAGATCCTAACCCAGATCTGGGGATACCCTGTTTAGGTAGCATAAGCTGTGAGGGACCTGTCCGGCGTAGACCGACATGGGTGAAGCAGTGGCTACATTGGTGTGGCGCCTTGGTCTGTACCGATATCCCTTGTGTTGTAACGAGGAGAATATGGGTCTTCTGAGGAGTCATTAAGCACCAACAGACCTTAGAACCTTAAATGACATAACTTGGCCATTAGAACAGTAGCAGTATGCTACGCCCATTGAGGCTAAACTCTCGTGATGGTTCTGGCCGCAAGAAAAAATTGCGATGCTGGAGTTATGACCGATTGAGGGTAGTCAATGATATTGGGATCCTCTAAGAACCCGGTTACTTTTGATAGGACAGGTATGAACCAACAAACTGAAAGAGGGTAATACCTAGACCTCATGCTGGCCTAAACTTTAAGGGCTTGTCTTGTGTGACTTGTGTGCCTTATCATGTTTGCCTTTGTAAATATCTGTGGTGTACTTTATCATAACATCATAACATCATGAGCATTGCATGCATCCTGCATAAGGACTGACCATTTCAAAGACAAGAGGGTTTCACCTTTGCTCTGTTTTGTAGGACATCATGAAACCTATGCGAAGGAATACTATCCGGTTCAACTTTGTTCACCCACCTGAGTTGCTTGAAGAGTTGGTTAGCAGGATTCCAAATACCACTTCCTTCATCCAGAGGCATGGTTCTCTTCTCAGTTTAGTCACTGCAAAGCGGGATCAACAGTTGATGAGTGTCCTGACCCAATTCTATGACCCTCTGTACCAGTGCTTCACCTTTCAAGACTTCCAGCTGGTCCCTACCCTGGAAGAGTTCTCTGATTTGCTTGGCATCCCTATCTTGGATCAGATTCCTTACACTGATTGGGAAAAGACCCTCAAGCTTGAGGAGGTTGCTGTAGCTCTTCCTTTGACCCATCAAGAAGTAATGGATAACTGGGTGACTAGAAGCGGGGTTAAGGGTTTCTTGGCCAAGTTTCTGGTTGGTAAAGCTAACAGTTTCTGGAATGACTTGGACTTTAGGGTATATGAAGACATCCTGGCTCTCTTAATCTATGGGCTAGTCTTGTTTCCTAATCCTGACAACTTCATCAATGTCACTGCCATAAGGATCTTCATGTCTCAGAATCCTGTGCCCACTCTCTTGGGTGACATCCTGCAACAACTTTATGCTCGTACTGCCCGAAGACGAGGAACTCTGTGGTGTTGTATCCCTTTGTTGGTGAGGTGGTTTATTTCGCACCTCCCTAAGTTCGTACTAAAGAACCAAGAAGGAAGAGGTTGGGCTCGTAGGTTAATGTCTCTCACTGATAAAGACATCATTTGGACTTTCAGAGGTTTGGATGAGATAGCTGTTATTGATTGTTGCGGAGAATACCCTAATGTTCCTTTGATTGGTACCCAAGTAGGAATCTCTTATAATCCATGTCTAGCACTCCGTCAGTTTGGAAGAGCCAGAAGAGCAGGGCCTCATGAGATGTTGGTGCCTCACATCAGTTTTGAGTTTCAGGTGGATAGTGACGAGCTGCGTCGTAGGTTCATCAAGGCTTGGGACAGAGTTCACAAAGCTGACCCACAAGAGTTAGGACCAAAGACTTCTCTACCTATGGAAGCCTACTACAAATGGGTTCGCATCCGTGCTCAGAAGTTAGGTATGCCATACGAAGCTGTCAGACCCGTCATTCTTGAGTATCCTGACAAAGATGGGATTCCCCCAACTGTTCTCCCTCCTCAGATACCCACTGATTATGAGACATTAAAGAGGTCTTGGTCGCAAATGCGAGAAGAGCGGGATTCTTACCGAGAAAAGTTCAACGAGCAGGAATTGAATATCCAGAAGCTGACAAAGCAGTTGGAGAATGAGCGAGCTCTGAATGACTACATCCGTACTGAGAAGAGGAGACCATGGGATCAATAAGGAGCTCTAGATGTTCTTTTACAGTTTTATTTCCCTTTTCAGTATTTCCCTTTTATGTAACGCCTAAGGGCAATCTGTTGAACAATTTAAGTTTCAAAGTTGAATCTAATGAAGTGTGTTCCTTTTTGTTTACAAAGTTGATTCCCGATTGTCTTTGAAAACATAAATCATACGCATTCCATTCATCATGTGCATAGCAGGTATTCTTCTTTTCAGGTTGTTTACTGTTCTTCGCTGTTTATTTCAGCATCATGAACCCTGACTCATCATCAACCGAGATGTCTATCAAGGCCCTTCAGGCGCAGAACGTGCAATTTTAGGAGCTGATCATGGGTTTGGCTCAAGGCCAAGAAGAGATGAAGGCTTTACTCCTGAAGAAGGAGAAGAAGAAGAAGAGAACTGTTCTTTTCAACTCAGGCCGGAGGTTTGGTAACACTCTACAGAATGAAGAAGCTGGTTCTTCTGTAGGCAAAGACAGTCCCCAGGGGGGAAAGGCTCTAAGTCCAGTAGTCTCTGACAACGAGACTGGCTTTAATGAGGAACAGTATCCTCCTGCTGAAGACCGGTATAAGCAGTTGGAAGACAGACTGAATGCAATGGAGATCCAACAAGTGCCTGGGCTGGATTTCGGAGACTTGGGCTTATCTACTGGTGTGATCATTCCTCACAAGTTTAAAGCACCATCTTTCACCAAGTATGACGGGGCGTCTTGTCCCAAGCTACACCTCAGATCTTATGTGCGGAAGATTCAACCGTACACAGTGGACAAGAACTTGTGGATCCACTTCTTCCAGGAGAGTCTTTCAGGGACTCATCTCGAATGGTTCTATCAGCTGGATGGGACTAAAGTTCGTAACTGGGAGGAGTTGGCTACTGCTTTTTATAAGCAGTATCAATATAATGCCGACCTTGCTCCTACACGTACCCAACTCCAGGGTATGTCGCTAGGATCAAGCGAAGGTTTCAAAGAGTATGCACAGAAGTGGAGGGATCTGGCTGGCAGGGTGCAGCCTCCGTTAACAGACCGTGAGCTGGTGGATATGTTCTTGGGGACCCTATCTGGGCCATTTTTCAATCATCTTATCGGTAACTCATATGCAGGGTTCACTGACCTTATTCTGACAGGGGAGAGGATAGAGGCTGGAATGAAGTCCGGTAAAATTCAGAAGGGTGCATCTTCAAGTTCTGAGAAGAAACCCTTTAAGAAGGAGGCCAGTGCTGTATATGGGCCTAGGAGACATGATAAACTAGAACGCCGCCAATCTGTCAACGCGGTGGTGATTGCTAAGCCTGCTGCCGCTCCTCGACAAACCAATCCACAAAGGGCTGAGAGACCCAGAAGAGAGTTTACCCGGCTGAGTATGACCCTATCACAAATCTTGCCACAGTTGCTATCCACCAACTTGGTGACTGTCAGAGAGGCCCCGAAGGTTGTGAATACTGCCTCTCCCAAGTATAATCCAAATGCCCGCTGTGCTTATCACTCCGATAGCCCGGGGCATTCTACTGATGACTGTTGGGCCCTGAGGAATAAGGTGCAAGACCTTATTGATGCGAAGGAGATACAATTTGAGGCGCCTGAGAGGCCAAATGTGGTGACTGCTCCTATGCCCCAGCATGGAGTGAATGCCATTGATGAAGATGTGTATGCCGTTTCTGTGAATGATGTAGCTACTCCTCTGATGACTGTTAAGAGGAACCTACTGCTGGCCGGTTTATTTTCGGGTTGTAGCAAAGGGTGCCTTTTCTGTGCTGTTTCCCTTTCTGTTTGTCCTTTGCTGAAGTTGGGCATCCAAAGCCTGATGGACAGCAAAGAGATTCTGTTCAAGAAGACCGTTGTTCCGTTTGTTCCTGTGGAAGATGTATCTGTTGTTACAATTTTCAATAATCCAATCAAGGCTCCCCCGAGGAAGCCAGTTAAAATCATGATTGTCGCACCCATTGTGATTACTGTTCCGGGGCCTCTCCCCTATGAATCTGATAAGGCTATCCCATGGCACTATGGGGAAGATGTATATGTACATGGTATAAAGCAAGAGTTCAACACTGGTACCAGCATCAGCAATATCACTGGTCCAGCCAAAGTTACCCGCAGTGGCAGGCTCTTCTCGCCTGACATTGCGCCACCAGCTATTCGAAGACCTCTCATTATAACACCTGCAAGTGCACCTGTTCCCATTTCTGATCAAGTTGTTTCCCCTGCCGCCGAGTCATCTAATGCTCGGGGCAAAGGGATTGAAGATGAGCCTGCCCGGATGGAGGCACCAAAATCTGTGAATGCTGAGGCCTCCCAACAAGAGATGGAGGAAATTCTGAAGATAATCAAGAAGAGCGATTTTAATGTTGTTGAACAGCTGGGGCATACCCCCTCCAAGATCTCTATGCTCTCCTTGCTGCTGTGCTCAGAGGCCCATGCTAAGGCCTTGATTTCATTTCTAAAGACGGCCCATGTGCCACAGGAGACATCTGCAGTCCAGTTTACTGATTGCGTAGCCAATTTGACAGCCGACAATGGTTTGGGTTTCTCGGATGCTGACCTTACTGCTAAGGGAAAGAACCACAATGACGCCGTGCATGTCTCTATTGAATGCAGGGGCACTACTCTTGCGCACGTGTTGGTGGACACCGGTTCTTCCCTGAATGTGTTACCCAAAAAGGCCTTAGACCGGTTGGATTGTAAGGGCCTGGAGCTGAAACCTAGCAACATCATTGTCAGAGCCTTTGACGGTTCTAAAAGGATAGTTCACGGAGAGGTAGACATTCCTATTCGTGTGGGTTCTCAAGTATTCGACTCAACTTTCTATGTGATGGATATCCGTCCATATTATTCCTGTTTACTGGGTCGACCTTGGATTCACAAAGCTGGGGCAGTGACTTCTACCCTACACCAGAAGCTCAAGTACCCTGTCAGAGGGAAGATTGTCACTGTGCAGGGAGAGGAGGAGTATATGGTTAGTCACTTGAATTCCTTCCGATATATTGAGATGGACGGGGAGTTTATTGAAACCCCCTTTCAACATTTTGAAGAGGTACCTCCAACATTGGCAGCAGCAGAAACAGTGGTTGAAGAGGACTTTCCCTTGAAGATGGCTTCCTTGAAGGACGCCCGGGCTGTAATCAAGAAAGGTGAATGTGCTAACTGGGGCAGGCTCCCTGATTTTACACCTAAAACTGACAAGTTTGGACTGGGTTTTACTGCAGAGGCTCAGAAGGCTGTGCGCAAAGTTAGAACCAGAAGACCTCCTGTGCTCATCACCAATCCAGGAGTGAATGCTATTGGGGATGAAGATGAAGTAGAAGAGTTAGAGTTCGATAGCTAGATTTACCCGACGACTGATGGTGGATTGACCAATTGGACTGCTAAAGATCATACTCCTGTTACTTTTGTTACGCAATAATAAGCTCCTTTGTTTTGTTATTTGTAATAAACAATGAATTAAAACTCTATGGCCCGGTGTCTTACCCGGGGCACCGTGGCTTCATTTGTGAGGGCATATTAATTGTCATTTCATATATCATGAATAAAGACCTTGGACATTTTCTCGCATTTCAAATCTTATGCTCCTTTTCTTTCTTTCCTTTCTTTATATATTGCAAAACAGCTGTATTTACACACACTCACTCATACAGGTTTCAATCCACTCTGGATCTCACTGGTAACGACTCTGCTACTGCCAGTTATGACTTCGAAAATCCGATCAACTTAGCCGAAGACGAAGGTGAAGATGATTGCGAAGTGCCTGGCGAGCTTGCAAGACTGTTACTCCAGGAGGAGAGGGCGATTCAACCACATGAAGAGCCAGTGGAAACGATAAATCTGGGTACTGAGACGGACAGAAAGGAGGTTAAGATTGGTGCCAACCTAGAGCTCAGCGTGAAGCAACGGTTGACTCAGATGTTACATGATTACATGGAAACCTTTGCCTGGTCCTACGAAGACATGCCTGGTTTAGATACTGACATTGTGGTCCATCACTTGCCTACCAAGGAAGACTGCCCTCCGGTCAAGCAAAAGGTCCGCCGTATGCGTCCAGAGATGTCTGAGAAGATCAAAGCCGAGGTTATGAAACAGTTTGATGCCGGGTTCCTTGCAGTGACTTCTTATCCTGAGTGGGTTGCTAATGTGGTGCCGGTACCAAAGAAAGACGGTAAGGTCAGAATGTGCGTTGACTACAGGGATTTGAACAGGGCCAGCCCCAAAGATGACTTCCCCCTACCTCACATTGATGTCCTGGTTGACAATACTGCTCAGCATAAGGTGTTCTCTTTCATGGATGGTTTTTCAGGCTATAATCAGATCAAAATGGCACCTGAAGACATGGAAAAAACTACCTTTGTTACTCAGTGGGGCACCTTCTGCTACAAGGTCATGCCTTTTGGACTGAAAAATGTTGGGGCAACCTACCAACGTGCCATGGTTGCTTTATTTCATGGCATGATCCATCATGAGATAGAAGTGTATGTTGACGACATGATCGCAAGGTCCCAAACTGAGGAAGAACACCTTGATCATCTGCAGAAATTGTTCGACCGTCTGAAGTTGTACAAGCTGAGGTTGAACCCGAACAAGTGCACCTTCGGGGTAAGATCTGGAAAGTTGCTAGGCTTCGTTGTAAGTGATAAGGGTATTCAAGTGGACCCTGCCAAGGTTAAAGCCATTCAAGAGATGCCAGTTCCTAAGACAGAGAAAGAAGTCAGAGGCTTTTTAGGACGCCTGAATTACATTGCTCGATTCATCTCACACCTAACTGCCACCTGTGAACCAATCTTCAAGCTGCTGAAGAAAGATCAGGTAGTACGTTGGAATGATGAATGTCAGGCCGCCTTTGACAGGATCAAAGAGTATCTCCAAGAACCACCCATCCTTATGCCACCGGTTGAAGGGAAACCTCTGATATTATACCTAACAGTACTTGACAACTCAATGGGGTGTGTGCTGGGGCAGCATGACGAGTCTGGCTGAAAAGAGCATGCCATTTATTACCTTAGCAAAAAGTTTACCGACTGTGAGACCCGATACTCACTGCTTGAGAAAACTTGCTGCGCTTTGGTATGGGCTGCTCGCCGGCTGAGACAGTATATGCTGACTCACACTACCTTGTTGATTTCAAAGATGGATCCAATAAAGTATATATTTGAAAAGCCTGCTCTGTCTGGGAGAATAGCAAGATGGCAAATGATCTTGACAAAATACGACATCCAGTACACAACCCAGAAATCCATCAAGGGAAGTGTATTGGCAGACCACTTGGCACATCAGGCAGTAGACGACTATCCGTCAATGAACTTCGAGTTTCCAGACGAGAGTATCATGATAGTGACTGATTGTGAAGTACCTGGACCGGACGAAGGACCTGAGGAAGGATCCCGATGGTCTATGCACATTGACGGAGCCTCCAACGCTTTGGGTAACGGCATTGGCGCTGTGATCATATCCCCTCAAGGCACTCATACTCCACTCACTGCCCGGCTATGCTTCAACTGCACCAACAACATGGCGGAGTATGAGGCATGCATCATGGGTCTTCAAGCTGCGATCGACCTAAGGATCAAGTATCTGAGTGTCTTCGGAGATTCCGCTCTCGTGATCAATCAGATCAAAGGAGAGTGGGATATGAAACATCCGAATCTTATTCCTTACAGAGAATGTGTGTTGACCTTGATCCCCCACTTCACAGAGATAACCTTTGAACACTTTCCGAGAGAGGAGAATCAGCTGGCAGACGTGTTTGCTACGATGTCTTCTATGTTCAAAGTCAAATGGGACAATGAGGCTCCCCGGATCATTATCTGGAAACTGGACGAACCGGCATACTGTTGTGATCTTGAGACTAAATTGGTGACCGAGAAGCCTTGGTACCATGTGGTGAAGAGATACTTGGAAGCTCAGGAATACCCTGAAGGTGCATCTGTTAACGACAAGAAGTTCCTGAGAAGGTTCGCAGCGAAGTTCTTCCTTAGCAACGGCATTCTGTATAAGCGAAACCATGATTCGACCTTACTACGTTGTGTGGATAAGACTGAAGCAGAAAGGATCATGGAAGAGCTAGATGAAGGGACCTTCGGAACACATTCCAGTGGACACACTATGGCAAAGAAGATCCTTCGGGCAGGGTATTTCTGGTCCACAATGGAAGCCGACTGCTACCAACATTCTCGGACATGTCACAAATGCCAGATTTATGCAGACAAGGTGCATGTTCCTCCAGTTCCTCTGAATGTCTTGACAACACCTTGGCCGTTTGCAATGTGGGACATAGATATGATCGGTGAGATTAAACCTACGGCATCCAACGGGCATCGCTTCATCCTGGTAGCGATTGATTACTTCATGAAGTGGGTTGAAGCAGCTTCCTACGCTACAGTAACCAAGAACGTTGTGGCACGGTTCATTCAGCACAACCTGATCTGTCGATACGGCGTCCCTGAAAGAATTATTACTGACAACGGTACCAACCTTAATAACAAGATGATCACTGAGCTCTGCGAGCAATTTAAAATACAGCACCACAACTCTTCTCCCTACCGGCCGAAGATGAATGGGGCTGTAGAAGCAGCAAATAAAAATATTAAGAAAATTGTGCAGAAGATGACAGTGACTTACAAAGATTGGCACGAGATGTTACCGTTCGCTCTTCAGGGGTACCGTACCTCAACAAGGACGTCAACCGGGGCAACTCATTTCTCCTTGGTCTACGGTATGGAGGCAGTCTTACCGATCGAAGTGCAGATACCCTCTCTCCGGATAATGAAGGATGCAGATCTGAGCGAAGATGATTGGATCCAGACACGACTTGATCAGCTAAACCTTATTGATGAAAAAAGACTTGCTGCTATCTGTCATGGTCAGACGTATCAGAAACGGATGATCAGGGCATTTAACAAAAAGGTCAGACCACAAGAATATCAAGTTGGGGATCTGGTAATCAAACGCATCATCCTTCCTCAGAGTGATCCAAGGGGCAAATGGACCCCTACGTACGAAGGGCCATTTGTGGTTAAATATGTGTTCTTAGGAGGAGCCATGATTCTAACCAACATGGATGGTGACGACCTTCCTCACCCCGCCAATGCAGACATAGTAAAAAGATACTACGCATAATAAAGACCCGCTAGGTTGACATACCTAGGCAAAAATTAGGGCTCCCGGCGAACCAAAAGGTTTCGGGCAAAATGAAGGGATGAAATGAAAAGAATCTGTACACCCGGCAAGTCGAAAACCTGAAAAGGCGGCTTGGGCAAAGATGGGTATCCCGGTGGACTGAAAACCCGAAAGGGCGGTCCAGGAAAAAGTTAGGGATAAAGCGTAACACTATGTCTCATTGGATCACCTTGCATCCAGAATCCGGTATCAACCTCAAGTTCAGACGGCATCGATCAATCAGCTTCATCTTCAGCTAGGTCATCAAGTGATGAGACGCTCGAAGATATAAAGGCAATAGCAGAGTTGGAACCCAGTGGGATTATTCTTTTCACACAGCTGTTTTGTTTTCCCTATTGTACAAATTGTATAAACTCTTTTGTTCGGCGGCGTTCTCTTACTAGGACGTCAGCCTCTTGTACATAAACGCCTATCTTACAGGCAAATTCAAAAATCAATACAAATCACTTTTCAGTTAAAATTGCCAAGTGTTTTTTCCTTTTTCTGTTTTGTTTTGCGAAGAACGTCCAAGGTTCAATTTGTGATATATGCATTGACACTAATTGCTAACTCATAAATATTTGCATACGAAACAAAGGATTAATTACAGGTAACATTAGAAACAGGGGCAATAATGAGTGGTCTAAGCGATCTAATTGTTCTGTCCACCAAGGTATCAAGGTAGGTTCAGCGGAGTCACTTCCCCAATACATCTTAATTCCCCAGAGAGTGAGTCATCAAATTAATGCACTCTCCCCAAGCAAAGCTATACAATCAGCCTTAAGGAAGTTGGGTATCCTCCAGCAGATCTCAACATTCCTCAGCAAAGTATACAGATATTCTTAACAAGCATCCCCGGCAGTCTTGATCTAAGATTGTTCCCCGGCGGTATACCAGACATTCAGCGGAGCCACTTCCCCAATGCATCTCAAAATTTCCCCAGGAGAGTCCAATCAAGATTTCCCCAGGAAAGTTTGAATCATCTCCCCAGCAGGAAGCTTATCCCCAGTAGATTCTGGAAGCTTATCCCCTACAGAGCACGAACGCATCCCCCGGCTGTATTCAAAGGTTATTTCCCTATCAGGATATAACTGGGTTATCCTCAGCCAAAAGCCACGGAAAGATCGTCCTCGGCGAAGTCTTCTTATCCCCAGCGGAGTCCATTAACACTTCCAACATAACAATGGTATCCCCAGCGAAGTTATCATCAACATCCCAGCAAGTACCTCTCTTCCCACAGAGTATTGTTCCCCAGCAAGATCGCTAGAATAATTTTCTCCCCGCAGAGTAATCCATTCGCCAAGTTTATTCCCCAACGGAGTTATCTTCTCCTACCGGTATTCTTGCAACCATCACTCCCCAGTGGAAACAGAAGCTCTACATCAGCCCATGATTTAACTTCCCGGCACCCGTCAAGGATTTATTTTCCTAAGACGAAAACATACGTTCAAAAACATCACATACATCATGATACATGCATAAACGCATCATATCTTACAATCCCATTTATGTTGAGAACATCATTGCTTGATCCATATCATGCATTGCATATGACTGACCTTTACCTTTCAGGAAAGATCCAGTTAAGTTCTCAGCTATATTCCAAGACTTTAGCCTGGTTCAGTTAAATCGACCCTAAGATTTTCCTAATTCTTATCCAGTCAAAGGCCTTCTCTGGTTCAGTCAGATCGACCCTAAGATCTCCCTGATTCTTATCCAGTTGAAGATATTCCAAGACCTAGCCTGGTTCAGTTAAATCGACCCTAAGATTTTCCTGATTCTTATCCAGTCAAAGGCCTTCTCTGGTTCGGTCAGATCGACCCTAAGATCTCCCTGATTCTTATCCCAGTAGAAGACATCCAAGATTCTCTCAGCGTTCCTGTTGAGGTAGTAATCGCCCCAAGATTCTCTCAGCGTTCCTGTTGAGGTAGTAATCGCCCCAAGATTCTCTCAGCGTTCCTGTTGAGGTAGTAATCGTCCAAGGTTCTCTCAGCGTTCCTGTTGAGGTAGTAATCGTCCCAAGATTCTCTCAGCGTCCCCGTTGAGGTAGTAATCATCCAAGGTTCTCTCAGCGTTCCTGTTGAGATAGTAAACGCCCAAGGTTCTCTCACCGTCCTGTTGAGGTAGTAACCATCCCTAATTCATTCATCACCTTTCGAAACTCCAGACTCGACTCCTGTATCTCGCCAGGGCACGTCTGAAGAGGTCTAAAGATTCCATTCCTGTAACCAGTCAGGGCACATTTACACAAAGAGATTAAAGACCAACTCCTATAACAGGTCAGGTAATCATCTTTCTTTTTCAGGTACGCAAGTTCTCGCTAAGGAATCCCTTACGCGATCGACACCCAGATGGTATCTATAAGCCCATCCACCTATCCGTCACCTCTCCACATGGCATCTATAAGCCCATACTCCTATCCATCAATCTCCAAATGGCATCTGTAAGCCCATTCCCACCATCACACTGCTACTATGTGAGCGCAAATTTCTGGGCACTCTAGTGTTCAATCATCTTCCACCTTCGGATTACGAAAGGCACGTCAGCCAATCTACATCTTTAGGTCTAAGAAGATTGAACAGGGAAACTGTTGTACCCCAAAATTTGCCCTCCCATATTCTTCAAGATTTGCAAAGAGCATGCTTCAAAATCTCCCAAGGGTTGCACAGTTCAAGGGCCTCCTAACAGTCAAAAATTAGGGTTTTGGTTCTGGCAGAGAAATTGAAGTTTCCAAGGGTCCAAACAAGTCCTATATGCCTACAAACATGGTCAAGCATCCATATGCTAAGTTTCAAGACTCACAGCACAAAATTGCACAGTCAAAGATCCTAATCGCTCAGCAGTCAACTATAGGGGTAAAATGGTCATTTGACAGTCAAAAGTTCAAATTTTTGGTCAACATCTTATTTTGAAGCCACAAACATCATTTGGTCAATTCTTGATCATGATTTTCAAGGCATGGCTCAAAAAGTCTCAAGATGCAAAAGTTTCCATATTTGGACAGTTGAAAAAGTCAACTGTAAATGGACCAGGGCATAACTTCCACATGGTTTATCAGAAAAATTCCATCCAAAGCTCATTTTGAAGAGAATGACATTTCCTACAACTCATCTTCACACTTCAAGTCCAAGAAATACTCTCACAAAAAGTTATCAATCTCAACATTATAGGTCATTTTCAAAAGTCAACAAAAAGGCACTTTAAGTCAAAGACCATAACTTGAGATTGGTAAACCAAAATGACATGGGACCAAAGGTATTGGTTAGAGGACTTCACGACCTTTCCAAAATGGTCAAGAACATGATCAAAGCTTAAAAATTGAGCAAGATATGCCTTGTGGAAGTTGGGAAATTTTTGGGAATTTTGAAAAGTCAACTTTGCTTCAAATGCCTCAAAATTGCTAATGGGCCTCAATTTCTTCCAAGAATCATCACCCAAAAGCTATGCACGACCCATTTACCCAAAGGGGAGTTGTTTTCCTATTTTTAATTAATTAATTGAATATTTAATCTATTTAATTCATTTAATCAAAATTAATTATAAGAAAAATACTAACCCATGCTTTTCAAATCTTTTTGTGCATAGAATTCACTCAAGATTTCGTGCACTATTCAATAAGGAAAGAATCAAGGTGATTGGAAATGATTGGCATCAAAAGGACATGAAAAAGATTGAAAAATATTACATTGAAAACCAAATATTTGAATCATGAATGCAAAGGTTTTTGGACTTGGATTTCTACCCTAATTCAGTCACACATATAAACATAATGCAACCCTAATGCTAGGGACAAGCTAGCTGCGCTCAGAGTCAAGAATCAAACTTTGCATTTTTCCAAAAAAATTGAAATCTGCTTTCATAGTTTCAGTGCGTTTCAAGACAAAAGAACGATCCCACAAGCTTGCCAAGACTGCCAGGAAGCTATCCCAATCAAAACCACAGCCTCTAACCTCAAGAATCGGTAGAATGAAGCCGCCCTGTTCTTGATATTTTACATATTCGTATTTACATTTTCATGCCATATTAATGCATTCTAATGATTGTTTTGCACTAACATGAACTCACTAAAGCTAATGGTGCCATTGAATTGGATTAATAGTGCTTGTATAGAAAGATGCCATTGACGTTTTCTAGGTTTTCAGAGGTTTGAATTTGGGGCTTTCCTCTTTTGGAAAAATCAGACAACAAGACCTATGCCATTAGGATCAGGACTTCCTGACGATTCAAAACCATGCCTCGCGCTCAATTTATCATGAACTAGGCCCTATTCGCTATTATTCGTGGCTTCAATTTGTGGGGGTTTAAAACCCCCGCTATCTAATGCATATATTTACAGGAAAACGAAGAAGAAGATTGGTTGTCCTCACGTGGTTGGCTGGTTCAAAAAGCTGGCGCGTTTTTTTGTCTCCATATCACTAACCCTTACTTTTTATTATATTAATTGTTTTCCATTATATTAACAAAGATGCTAAATAGCTCAGTTGGTAGAAAGTGATGTTTGCAAGCATTGGGACCTGGGTTCGATCCCTAGGTCCCCCATATTTCCCTATATTTTTCTTTGTAACATGTCCAGGTACCTTGGGCCTTCAATGATCTACCATGCACCCTACGCTCAAGCTGGCCACGTGTCCAACAACACCAATCCAAGGGCCAGCATAGGAGGACTACCATACGCATTGGTCAATAGATCCACACGCATCCTTGAAAAGTCAAAAAAGGCCAAGAATCAGTGGGCCTATTTGCTTTCTACAAACCTCCACAATGGGGTCAGAACCCCCCTCTTGTTTGTATCTCTATCTCTTTTCTTTTTCTTTTTTTAATTTGTTTCAATTTAATTGTTTTTTTCTTTTAATTCATCAAAAAATAATTTTTACCATACAAAATACAAAAAAAAATCAGAAAGTCAAAAAATAAAAATATATTTTATTATTTAATTCACTAATGTTTTATTTTGTAAATAAATTTAATAATTAACTTAGTTTTAATTTTAGGTTTAATTTTAATGCTTTCTTAATAAACTAAAAAAATGTAGAAATTAGGGTTTTGATACTTCTATTCTTTTTTCCCTTTTTTACCATTATTAATTATTAATTATTTTTGTAAATAAATATGTCATTTAATTAATTAGGGTTAAATTAGGTTACAACTTAAACATTTTTTTTTAATAATTAAAAGCCATTTAGAATTAGGTTTCTTTCAATATTAATTTTCTTTATTCTCTTTAATTTCATAAATACAAAAAAAACATAAAAAATAAGTCCTTTCCTTTATTTAATTTAATTAATTTAATAATTTCGATTTAATTTCCTCAAAGGGTCCAACGCCCTCGCACCTTCGAATATAATTTTCTCTTCGCGCGTTTATTTTATTTTTCTTTGTGAAATTTATGTACTTGCCCCAAAGCCTTGTAATAGATTAATTAGATATTTACTTTCTGCATTTTATTTATTCAAATCGGGTCTTGGTTTAATTTGGCGATGTAGACCCGCGTCTTTGTAATAGCGTAGGACTTTTATCTTCCCGCACCTTTTAACTGTTAATAACCACATGAAAGAATGAATGCCAAAAATAAAAATAAAGCGTAGATCACAAATGCATGACAAGATAAACATAATTGAAAATGACACACAATTCACACACCACCCCTAGGGTACGTCCCACTGTTGCCTTGCCCCTCGAAACGTGGTCGTCGAGTAGAGGACGTTTTAGTAAGTCCTCATGTCCATGAACATGGCATGGGGGTAGCTTCTAAGGTGTCTTCCTATTGCTCTGGTGATCTTACTGTCCCTAATCCTCGAATTGACCCGAACACCTCCAACGGTGGTGCTACCTATATCTCAATGGTGGGATGGCACTACCTTAAGGACATTTACACAGACTAATTCCTTAGGGTAGGTAGATGACTCGTAGATACTTGATCTAATTCAAAACAAATCAAAAACTTCTTTTCACACCGACACTTTGCAAAAAGCTTTCAAAAGCAATTTTTCAAACACTCTTGAGGACTGATACAAGAGTCGATCTGAAACTTTCAAAGAAACTTTTTCAAACCCACTCACCTTGAAAAGCAAACAAACATTTTGAAAACACAAATGAGCAAGTATCTAAGAGCCCATGGATAACCATGGATAGAAAGGGTGCTAACACCTTCCCTTTCTATAAATCTACCTCCCGAACCGAGAACTAATCTCAATAAGGAATTTTTCTGTGCTTTTGTCCTTTCCATTTGGAGAAAATAAAAGACGGTGGCGACTCTTGCTTCCGCGACATTTCGCGAACCAGCGTTAAACAGTCAGTTCCAGATCCACCGATCACACTGTCATTGATCGATGTGGGGGATACCCTAATGTCCCATTGCTCAGAATCAGAGGAGGGATAACCTACAGTCCTTGTTTAGCTTTGCGACAATTCGGTCGGGCTCGGAGAGACGGTCCTTGTAACGCCCCGTTTTATTTAATATTATATTATATTAATATTTTCGAGTTACCATTTGATGTTTATTTTTGCGACGAGAATATTTAAATTAACCGCTATATCTGTTAATATATTCGGCGATGTTTTATTCGGACCGGTATTTATTTTATTCAGTCCAGTATTTATTTTATTCGGTCCGGTATTTATTTTGAGGGACCGGTAATTATTTTGTTCAGTCCGGTTTTTATTCTGTTCGGTTCGGTAAAATATTATTTGGAGTTATTTTATTATTTGGGTTAATAATATTATTTAGTATTATTAGTGTTATAATTACTAGTAAGACCAAGGGCTTTTTGGGTATATTGCTAGCTTATATCTTGTTCTAAGCAAACCAAACACTTGTTTTATGTCATAAAACAAAAACACACTTAGAGAAGAGAAAGAGGAGTCTTAGAAGAGAAGAGGAAACAAGAACACAAGAGCAAGCTAGGGTTGATTTTGTGGAAACATCAAGAATCAATTCAAGCATTTAAGGTAAGGGGTTTGATTTTCCAATGCTCATAATTAGAGTTTGATTTGGTATATTTTGGATTTGGGGAAAAATTGATATTAGGGTTCTTGAGTTTGTTGAGATAAATTAGATGAGTTAATATTGCTGTTGTTGTTGATGGATTATTATCATGTTAATTGAAATGGAAATTGGAAATTAAATTAGGAAGGAAAATTGAATTATATTAAGTTTAAGAAATATAATTCACAATATGTAAATGGAACTCTGGTATTTAGGTACAGACCCCACCCACAGATGCAGTATACATTACATAGTCAATAGTAGGTTTGTAATATCAAAAAAATTCTGATTTTAACAATATTTCAAAAATGAGTGTGGAGTTTATAAATATCAGATAGTCAGCTTTAGTACGGAATTAAGCATGTTATTTCCTTCACATATCAATCCATTGCAGCAGATGTTTGGATCTGATAAACTGCATAACCCTTTCGTCACTTTGAAACAATGCGGTGAGAACAGAAGGACACAGTGCGAGTCAAAGTTGTTTCAACCCACATACGAATTTAGATCGAGGTGTAGGTGGATATATTTTAACAAAAACATCTCTGTAGGGAATATGTAAGACCCTGAAGGTTGTTGTGACCAATCACGCCGTAGTTACTAGTGTTGTTTGTTGGTTTTCTCAATTTATAATCTTTTGACAAACTGGGTGTTAGTAACAGCCAAGGGATATTTGCCTACAAATCCAAAAGTGTCATAAGGATTACAGTATGCAAAAATTTAAAAACTAAGCTATGAAATTAATTAAGTTACGTTTAGTTTTTTTTGTTTTTTTTATTTTCTTAATTTAATATATTAAATATTTATATTAATTAAATATAAATATGACATAAGTTAGTCGATTTAATTTGGAACCCGATTATGTTTCGATTTCCCTATTTCGGTAAATTTCGGCGACAGAGCAAGTTGCTCCGAATTTAACGAAAATTGACGTGCTAGCTAATTTTGATGTGTAGAACGTTGTGGTGAGGTTAGTTTTTCGAGATTACGAGTTTTTAACGGAGCGACCCGTAATAATCAATTTACGGTTAAGTTGAACCGGGTTGCGTTTTAGTCGGTTTAAGTCGCGTATGGATAATTCGATTTCGACGTTAATGTTTTTAATTGATGTCGATTATTATGAATGACTTTCACGACGATTATTGATGTTTGACTATTTTTCCGTGTTTGAAATTTAGTGAATTATTTGATAATGAAGTGGTGTGATTAAATATGATGTTTGCGACGGTTTATTTATAATGAATACTTGATGATATGCGATGCGATGATATCTTTATCTTGATGTGGATAAATATGGCGACGTGGGTTTTATACTAATTTTGACGTGCGATGATGATGTTTTGTTGTGTCGTGTTTGTGATGTCGTGTTGTCGAGTCACATACATTGCATTGGCGACGAGGGCTTTTATGCCAAGCGACGAGGGCTTTTATGCCAAAGCGAAGATGGGCTTTTATGCCGAATGTCCCTAATTATGGACAAAGCGACGGGTACCACATGCATAACATAGTCGTGTCTCATGGAGTCGATTATGTTTATGTTTGAGTCTTTTGGCGTTGAGTTTTATTTGATGGCTTATGACGAATTGCGATGTTATATGATACTTTGTTTGTGATGGTTTTTGTGTTGAACATAAAGTGAATATATGTGATGATCTCATGATAAGTAAGCGATGAATACAACATGACGGTAAAGCGATGATATGAGTTATGGCGATGGAGTTTATGTTTTATTTTGATATGATTATGGTGATTATGTGATGAAATTAAAGTGTTGATTTTATGCACTAAATGGTGATTTTTAAAGTATGTGAGATTTTGATATTTGTTGACATATTCTTATTAATCCCATATCATTTATGATTCCAAAACTATTTATATATATTTTATCATGCCTTTAATTATATGTTTTGGAGTATCTCACCCATTACTTGTTTCGCCGTTGCCTTTATATTGGTAACGTGCAGGTGATCCACGAGGATGATGAGGATTAGCTCGAGTCTCTTTATTTTGAGTCGCTCTGCTCTGATAGTAGTAACACTCGGGATTTGGGGCGACGTTATTATTTTGATAGGATAGTTTATGTATACTATCTTATGACTTTATGTATTAATGATAACATGATGATATATACATTTTGTGAACACATCCGCTGTGCTATGAATATTCATATGTTTATATGATGATTTGTGATATGAATCGGTATATCCGACTTTTGATTTTTGTGATGTGCATTATAATGCAAAGTGATGAAAAACACGAATATGTGATACCTCAATTTATGTTTGGATGAAATTTTGAAACTCTGATTTTATTATTAATTACGAGGGGTAGAATTGGGGTGTTACAGTCCTCATGAGCCACTTCTTACAGATATTGCATTTGACTACAAGGAGGACGTTGACGAGCACTGCCAGAGGTTTATACAAGCTTGGGGCACGGTGAATAGATCTGACCCTCAAGAACTAGGACCAATGACTTCTCTCCCTATGCAGCCTTATCTCCAGTGGGTCCAAGCTCGGGCCCAGAAGCTTGGGATGCCTTATGAAGCTGTGTTGCCAGTAATTATGGAGCCCACCAATGAAGAGGGCATTCCTTATACAGTCCTTTATCCCTACATGCCCACTGATCTTGGGGAATTGAAGAGGTCTTGGATTCAGCTGAAAGAGGAGAGGGATACCTACCAGGAGAAGTGCCATGAGCAAGAAAGGAAGATCTTGAAGCTCACCAGGAAACTTGAGAATGAAAGAATAATCAATGACTACGTCAGCACCAAGGGGAAGCGTCCATGGGATTTCTGATTTTGCTTTTTCTAGTTTAGATTTGTTTTTCATTTACTTCTTTGTAAACGCATTAAAGGCATTGTTGAACCTTTTTACAAGTTTAATCTAATAAAGTTTGTTTGTTTCTTGGTTTGCAAATTTAAATCTCCCAAAGTCTTTGAAATCATTACATACGCATCCCATTATCATGCACACCATTACAGGTACCATTACAGGTTTCTCATCTTCTTCGCTGTTTATTTCAGCAGAAATGTCTTCTGATCAAGCAATCAAAGATCTTCAGGCACAAAATGCCCAATTCCAAGAGATGTTCTTAAGCTTGGCTAAAGGTCAAGAGGACTTGAAATCTCTCATTCTGAAAGAGAAAGAGAAGAAGAAGAAGAAGAAGAAGGTCGTTCTTCTGAGTATGGGCAAAAGGTTTGGGGATAGGTTGAAACAACAAGTTGATCTGTCCTTTTCATCCAAGGAAGGGGAGAACCAAGAAGAAGAAAAGGGCCCCAGTCCTGCAGTTTCTGATAATGATACAAATTTTGATGATGAGCAATATCCTCCTGCTGAGGATAGGTACAAGCAATTAGAAGACCGTCTGAGTGCTATGGAGATTCAGAAGATCCCTGGTTTGGATTTCGGGGAGCTGGGATTGGTATCGGGAGTGGTGATCCCTTATAAGTTCAAAGCTCCGGTTTTTGCCAAGTACGATGGAGTATCCTGTCCAAAACTCCATCTCCGCTCGTACGTCAGAAAAATCCAACCTCACACTGCTGATAGAAATTTGTGGGTGCATTTCTTTCAAGATAGTCTGTCAGGGACTCAGCTTGAATGGTTTTATCAATTTGAAGGAGCTAATGTCTGAAACTGGGAGGACCTTGTTGCTGCTTTCTACAGGCAGTTTCAGTATAACACCGACCTTGCTCCCACTCGTACTCAGCTTCAGGGTATGTTTATGGGTGCAAGTGAAGGCTTTAAGGACTATGCTCATAAGTTGAGAGACTTGGATGGAAGAGTCCAACACCCTTTATCAGACAGGGAGTTGGTTGACATGTTTCTAGGGACGCTATCTGGTCCATTTTTCAATCATTTGATCGGCAGTTCGTCATCTGGGTTTACTGAATTGATCTTGACTTGGGAGAGAGTAGAAGCTAGTATCCAAAGTGGTAAGATACAAAAGGATACTTCATCAAGTGCAGTAAAGAAGCCTTTCACCGGTAAGAAGGAAGCCAGTGCGGTCTACGGCCCGAGGGGCCAAAGCAGACCTGGACACTGTCAAGTAGTGAATGCGGTAGTGATATCAAGACCCACAGTTGCTCCACAATGCAACAATCAACAAAGGGTGGAGAGACCACAAAGACAGTTCACTCGGCTCAATATGACCCTGTCTCAAATTCTACCATAATTATTAAAGACCAACCTGGTAACTCTGAGGGAAGCCCCGAAGAGTCCCAACACAACATCTCCGTTGTATAACCCGAATGCCCGCTGCTCCTATCACTCCGATGGCCCAGGTCATGATACAAACAACTGTTGGGCCTTGAAGAATAAGGTGCAAGACTTGATTGAAGCTAAAGAGATTGAGTTTGATGCTCCGAAGAAGCCCAATGTCATAACTGCTCCTATGCCCAAACATGGTCATGGAGTGAATGTTGTGGATGATGATTTATTTGTGACCTCCGTGGAAGAAATTTCTACTCCTTTGATGAGAGTTAAGAAGAATCTATTGTTGGCCGGTTTATTTTCGGGTTGTGGCGAAGGTTGCCACGTGTGTTCAATTCTGCCTACTGGTTGCCACTTATTGAAATCAGGTATTCAATGCCTGATGGATAATAGAGAGATCATGTTTGAGAAAAATATAATTCCGTTAGTTCCAATTGAAGATGTTGCCATCATAACCATTTACGCCAATCCTTCCAAGGCTTCCTCGAGAAATCCTGTTAGGATTACACCCGTTCCAAGAATCGCTCCGTTAATCATTACTATCCCTGGTCCTATCCCATACACTTCGGACCAGGCTATCCCTTGGCACTATGGTGCCGATGTGTATTACCATGGAGTTAAGCAAGACTTAAAGAGTGAAGAAGTTGATGCTGATGTCAGCAATATTTTCGGGGCCAGCAAGGTCACCAGAAGAGGAAGACTCTTTTCTCTCGAGATTTCCCCTCCGACTGTTCACAAACCTGTTGTTATTCCATCTGCTAGTACATCAGCTACTGTCCCAGTTCTTATTCCGGTTATCACCCCTGTCGTCGAACCATCTGGGACTCGGGGCAAAGAAATCACAAGTGAGCTTGCCCGGACGGAGGCACCTAAGAAGATCATTATAGAAACCTCTAAGCAAGAGATAGAGGAAATTATGAAGATTATCAAGAAGAGCGACTACAACGTAGTCAAGCAGCTGGGGCAGACCCCGTCAAAAATCTCTATGTTGTCCTTGCTATTGTGTTCTGAAGCCCATGCAAAGGCTTTAATTACTTTCCTCAAAACTGCGCATGTGCCACAGGAAACTTCTGCCGATCAATTCAAAGACTGCGTAGCTAGTTTGACTGCCAACAACGGGTTGGGTTTCTCAGACGCAGATCTGACTACTAAAGGAAGAAATCACAATGATGCTCTGCACGTCTCAATCGAGTGCAGGGGCACTACTATGGCCCATGTACTGGTGGATATCGGGTCCTCATTGAATGTTTTACCAAAGAAAGCATTAGACCGTCTGGACTGTGAAGGTTTGATTCTGAAGCCGAGCAATATTGTGGTTAGGGCTTTCTACGAGTCAAAAAGGATGGTGCACGGGGAAGTGGACGTCCCTGTTAAAGTTGGCTCTCATACTTTTGCATCTACGTTTTGTGTGATGGATATCAGACCATCATATTCTTGCTTGTTGGGTCGCCCTTGGATTCATAAGGCTGGGGCAGTGACTTCTACGCTCCATCAGATGTTGAAATATCCAGTAAAGGGGAAGATCGTCACAGTACAAGGTGAGGAGGAGTACATGGTGAGTCATCTCAATTCCTTTCGCTATGTGGAGATGGATGGGGAGTTCATCGAAACCCCTTGTCAGAACTTTGAAGAGGTCCCCCAGACTTTGGCATCGACTGAAGTTGCTATTGACAAACCTCCGACGAAGATGGCTTCCCTCAAGGATGTCAGGGCTGTAATTGAAAAATGTGGGTGTGCAAATTGGGGTCAGCTCCCTGATTTCACACACAAAATTGACAAGTTTGGTTTGGGCTTTACTGCAGAGGCTCAAAGGGATGTTCAGCGCGCGCGGATTGGAAGACCTCCTCTACATATCAGTAATCAAGGAGTTAATGCAATTGAATATGGTGAAGAAGATTCAGATATCGACAGCTGGATCTACCCTACAACCAATGGTGGCTTGAACAAATGGACGGCGAAAGACTTCCTACCTGTTTCTTTTATTACACAGTAATTGACCTTTGTTTTGAGATTTGTAACAGACAATTTGAAACTTTACGGCCCGGTGCCTTGCCCGAGGAACCTTGGCTTTGTTTGTGAGGGCTTATTATTTGTCATTTTCATATATCATCAATAAAGCATTGGATGTTTTCTAGCATTACAAATTTTGCGCTCCTTGTTTTTCCATTCTATCTCGCACTTTATCAAAACAGCTATTGTCTTACACACACTCACGTATCATAATGCAGATCCATATCCACTTTGGATCCCATTGATAACGACTCTGCTATTGCCAGTTATGACTTTGAAAATCCGATCAACCAAGCCGAGGACGAAGGTGAGGATGATTGTGAGGTTCCTGGAGAGCTTGCTAGACTATTACTGCAGAAAGAGAGGGCCATACAGCCTCATGAAGAGCCAGTGGAATCAGTGAATTTAGGTACAGAGGAAGACAGGAAAGAGGTCAAGATAGGTGCAAATTTTGAACCTAGTGTCAAGCAACGGTTAATACAGATGCTATGCGACTATGTTGAGATCTTCGCTTGGTCTTATGAAGATATGCCTGGTTTAGACACTGACATTGTGGTACACCGCCTGCCAACTAAAGAAGATTGTCCTCCGATAAAGTAGAAGGTTCGCCGTATGCGCCCTGAGATGTCTGAGAAAATCAAAGCTGAAGTCATGAAACAGTTTGACGCCAGATTTCTAGCTGCCACTTCTTACCCACAGTGGTTTGCCAACGTTGTTCCAGTACCTAAGAAGGATGGTAAGGTACGAATGTGTGTGGACTATAGAGATCTGAGTAGGGCGAGCCCCAAAGATGATTTCCCACTTCCTCACATCGATGTTCTGGTCGACAACATCGCGCAGCATAAGGTCTTCTCATTTATGGATGGTTTTTCTGGTTACAATCAGATCAATATGGCTCCCGAAGACATGGAGAAGACAACCCTCTTTACGCAGTGGGGCACCTTCTGTTACAAGGTAATGCCCTTCAGGTTGAAGAATGCTGGGGCAACTTATCAGCGCGCCATGGTCGCTTTGTTCCACGACATGATTCACCATGAGATTGAGGTTTATGTTGATGATATGATCGCATGGTCCCAGATTGAGGAAGAACACCTTGACCATCTCCAGAAACTATTTGACAGGTTGAAGATGTATAAGCTGAGGTTGAACCTGAACAAGTACACCTTCGGGGTAAGGTCTGGTAAGCTGCTGGGTTTCGTCGTCAGTGATAATGGTATTCAGGTGGACCCTGCCAAGGTGAAGGCTATACAGGAGATGCTAGCTCCCCGAACGGAAAAGGAAGTTGGAGGCTTTTTGGGACGTCTAAATTACATTGCAAGATTCATTTCACATCTGACTGCTACTTGTGAGCCAATCTTCAAGCTGCTGAAGAAAGACCAAGTAGTAAAGTGGAATGATGAATGTCAGACCGCCTTCGAAAGGATCAAGGAATACCTCCAAGAGCCACCTATCCTAATTCCTCCAGTGGAAGGAAGACCTTTGATCTTATACTTGACAGTGCTGGATAATTCAATGGGGTGTGTGTTGGGGCAGCATGACGAGTCTGGCCGAAAAAGGCATGCTATTTACTACCATAGCAAAAATTTTACCGACTGTGAGACCCGATACTCACTGCTCGAGAAAACTTGCTGCACTTTGGCATGGGCTGCTCGCTGGCTGAGACAGTATATGCTGACTCACACTACCCTATTGATATCAAAAATGGATCCAATCAAGTATATCTTCGAAAAGCCCGCCTTGTCCGGAAGAATAGCAAGATCGCAGATGATCTTAACCGAGTATGACATCCAATATACAACCCAAAAAGCAATCAAGGGGAGTGTATTGGCAGATCATTTGGCGCATTAGGCCATGGATGACTACCAGTCCATGAATTTCGAGTTCCCGAATGAGAACATCATGTTGGTGACCGACTGTGAAGAACCTGGACCGGATGAAGGACCTGAGGAAGGATCCCGATGGTCCATGTATTTTGACGGAGCCTCAAACGCGTCGGGTAATGGCATTGGCGATGTGATCACATCTCTTGAGGGCTATCATACTCCATTCACCGCCCGACTATGTTTTAACTGCACCAACAATATGGCAGAGTATGAAGCGTGCATCATGGGCCTTCGAGCAGATATTGACCTGAGGATTAAGTTCTTGAGTTTATTCGGAGATTCCGCTCTAGTGATCAGTCAGATCAAAGGCGAGTGGGATACGAAGCACCCAAATCTTATTCCTTACAAAGAGTATGTACTGACGTTGCTCCCACACTTTGAGGAGATAACCTTTGAACACTTTCCAAGAGAGGAGAATCAGTTAGCGGACGCGCTAGCTACCATGTCTTCTATGTTCAAAGTCAGGTAGGACAATGAAGCTCCCCATATGACCATTGAGAGGTTGGACGAACCCGCACATCGTTGTGACATTGAGACGGAAGAGGTAGCAGATAAACCCTGGTTTCACGAGGTAAAAAGGTATCTTGAGACTACAGAGTACCCCGAGGGTGCATTTGTTAATCATAAGAAGTTTCTGAGGAGATTCGCTGCGAAGTTCTTCATCAGTAATGGTATCCTTTACAAACGTAACCATGATTCAACCTTACTGCGATGTGTGGACAAGAACTAGGAAGAAAGGATTATGGCAGAGTTACATGAAGATACTTTCAGAACTTATTCCAGTGGACATACCATGGCAAAGAAAATCCTACGGGCAGGATATTATTGGTGTACTATGGAAGCCGACTGTTATCAGCACTCTCGGGCCTGCCATAAGTGCCAAGTCTATGCTGATAAGGTGCATGTACCTCCAGTTCCTCTGAACATCTTGACGGCTCCTTGGCCTTTCGCAATGTGGGGCATCAATATGATTGGGGAGATTAGACCTACTGCGTCCAACAGGCATCGTTTCATTCTGGTGGCTATTGATTACTTTACGAAGTGGGTTGAGGCAACTTATTTTGCTACAGTAACCAAGAACATCGTGGCGCGGTTCATTCGACACAATCTGATATATCGATACGGTGTACCAGAGAGGATCATTACGGACAATGGTACAAATCTCAACAATACAATGATCACCGAGCTCTGCAAATAGTTCAAGATACATCATCATAACTCTTCTCCCTACTGGTCGAATATGAATGGGGTTGTTGAAGCGGCTAATAAGAACATCAAGAAGATTGTGCAGAAGATGACGGTGACATACAAAGACTGGCATGAGATGTTACCATTCGCTCTTCATGGGTATCGCACCTCAGCACGGACGTCGACAGGGGCAACACCCTACTCTCTGGTATATGGCATGGAGGCAGTCTTACCCATTGAAGTCCAGATACCCTCTCTCTGGATTATGAAGGATGCAGGTTTGAGTGAGGAGGATTGAATCCAGACCCGACTTGATCAGCTGAATTTAATCGATGAAAAGAGACTCACTGCTATTTGTCATGGTCAGACGTATCAAAAGCGAATGATTAAGGCTTTTAACAAGAAAGTAAGACGACAAGAGTATCAAGTCGGAGATCTGGTGATCAAACGCATCATACTACCGCAAGGTGATCCCAGGGGCAAATGGACTCCCACATACGAAGGGCCATTTGTGGTTAAGAACATTTTCTCGGGAGGATCTATGATTCTAACCTCCATGGGTGGTGACGACCTTCCTCACCCTGTCAATGCAGACATAGTGAAAAAATACTACGCCAAATCAAAGACCCGCTAGGTTGACTGGCCTAGGCAAAAATAAGGGCTTCCCAGCAAACCAAAAGGGTTCAGGAAAAATAAGGGATGAAATGAAAAAAACTGTACACCCGGCAAGTCGAAAACCTGAAAAGGCAGCTTGGGCAAAAAAGGGTATCCCGGTGGACCGAAAACCCGAAAGGGCAGTTCAGGCAAAAATTAGGGATTGAAGCGTAACACTATGTCTCATTGGATCATCTTGCAACCAGACTTCGGTATCGATTATCAAGCTCGGACGGTGCCAATCAATCTGATCTACCTTCGACCAAGTAGCAAAGTGATGAGACGCTCGAAGACATAAAGGCAATAGCATAGTTGGAACCCAGTGGAATTGTTTCACATAGATGTTTTTCTTTCTTTTTCAAAAATTGTAATTTCTATCTTTCGGCGGTGTTCCCTTACTAGGACGTCACCCTCTTGTACAAAACGCCTATTATAGGCCAACTTCAAAAAATCAATACAATTCATTTTCACAAGAAATTTCAAACTTGTTTTTTCTTTTTCTGTTTTGTTTTGCAAGAACGTCCAATGATTCATTTTTTATATATGCATTTGGAAATAATTGTTGCTCATAAATATTTACATATGAAACAAAAGACAATTACTCATAATTCCCGGAACAGGGGGAAGCAAGAAATGTCCAAACCTTACAGTTGCTCTATCCACCAGGTACGAAGATAGAACCAGCCTGAGGATATGACTAAAGATACATACATTCCCCGCAGAGTAGGAAGTATACGAAGACAGTGATGTTAATTCTCCCCAAGCAGAGTTTATATATCACCAACAATAGAAGTTCACCATCAGCTGAATTTAGTTCTTCCACAAGCGGAAACTCAGTCCCCGGCAGGGTTCATTATCACCAGCAACAGTAATTCATCCCCATCTGAGGATATTTCTCCAAATCAACAGATCTTCTAGCAGAATATCTCTCTTCCCCACATAGTCATTCTCTCGCCAATTTATTCTTAAATCATCTTCGGTCGTTACCCCCAGCGAGAACGAAGAACTCAACTCCTTGTACTCTCCAACAGCAGTCCAGGATTCATTTTCCCTAGCTAGAGAACCTCACAAGAACATTGCATATCCATACATCATGGCATACGCATAAGCATCATACAGCACAATCTCATTTATTTTGAGAAAATCATTACTCGATACATGTCATATATCATGACATTACATACGACTAACTCTTTACCTTTCAGGGAAAGATAAAATCAAATTCTCACAAGTTTTCTCTGGTTCAGTCAAATCGATGCTAAGATTTCTTTCCAGTTCAAGCTATGAAGCTCGGATCCGACCGGATAATATCTCGATTTCTCCATCATACTGTGAAGCCCGGAGAATGACCGGATAATAGTACCAAAATACTACGAAGCCTGGAATAAACCAGATAATGGTATATCGCAAAATTCAAAGCTATGGAGCCCGGAAATCGACCGAAAAATAGTTGAATCCCCATCAAGTTACTGTGAAGCCTGGAAATCGACCAGATAGCAGTACAAGACACCATGAAGCCTGGAATCGACCAGATAAGGGTATATCATAAACACAAGCTGTGAAGCCTAGAGATCGACCAGAAAATAGCTTAACCCTCAGCAAGTTATTGTGAAGCCTTGAAATCGACCAGATAGCAATACAAGATACCATGAAGCCTGGACTCGACCATATAATGGTATAAGACACCGTGAAGCCTGGATGACGACCAGATAGCAGTAAAGGATACTGAAGCCTGGATCACGACCAGATAATAGTAAAAGACACTGTGAAGCTTGGATTTCGACCAAATAGCAGTCTACCCGGCCAATTACTTTGAAGCCTGGAAATCGACTGAATATTAGTAGGCTTTAAAATCAAATGGAAGCCCAGATGCAACCGGATAACCACTTGATTTCTTATGAAGCCTGGAACACGACTAGATAAGAAGTAAGAAGTTGTGAAGCCTGGAGAATAACCAGATAGCAAGTTTAATCTCATCCCCCAGTAAGTCGCTGTGAAGCCTGGAGCACGACCAGATAGCAGTCAATCTTATCACTATGAAGCCTGGATCACGACCAGATAGCAGTTCATGTTCACCTCTTCGACCAAGAGATAATTCCCCAGTAGAATAACGGACGACTGAAGCTCCTAAAATTCTACTTTTACCAAGACAGAGACTAGCATTCCCCAGTGAAGTCCTTCTCAACAACGAGTATACGGGCTCTCGCAAAGGAATCTCTTATGCAATCGACACTTCTTATGATGGCATCTTCAAGCCCATCTTCCGAAATCAACCTCCAAATGGAATCTATAGGCCCATTCTCGACATCACAAGACAAATAGCACTTCATGCGAGTGCAAATTTCTGGGCACTCTAATGTTCGATCATCTTCCACCTTCGGATCACGAAAGGAAGACAAGCCAATATCTACATCCTCAGGTTTAAGAAGATTGAACAGGGGAAGCTATTGTACCCCAAAATTTTCCCTCCCATATTTTTCAATACATTTCAAGTGAGGTCCTCAAATTGCTCAAGAAAGTCCAAGGGTTGACCAGACAAACTCTCTCCTAAGGCAGTCTACCTCAAATTAGGGTTTCAGTTTGCATCAAGATTTTTGAGTCCAAAGGATACCAAATGCTCATAATTGTCCTAATATGTTCTAAAGATTATCCATGTCAAGTTTCAAGCCTTACATAGGAAATTTGCTCAGTCAATTGCTCAAAGGCCTGAAAATCGATTGTGCTAGGGCAAAAGTCAACTATGTCCTACATATAGTCAAACTTCAATATTTTTGGTCAACATCCTAATTTGGAAGTATTATTCATCATTTTATCAAGGGTTTATCATGATTCCTCAAGGATTGCTCTCAATTCATCAAAACCCAAAAGTTGCTAAATTAGGGTTTTGCAGGAAAAGTCAACTCAACTTTGACCAAGCATAACTTTCTCATACTTTATCAAAAATGACCCATCCAAATATCATTTTGAAAAGGACGCAATCCCCTACAATTAATCCTCATCTCCCAAGTTCAAAATATGCACTCACAAGAAGATATAAATTTGGACATTATAGGTCATTTTGAAAAGTCAACAAAAACACCTTTTTTTATCAAAGCTTCATACACGAACATGGAAGACTCAATTGAGATGAGACCAAAAGGGTTGCTTATAGGACATCCTAAGATTTCTAAAAAGTCCAAAAACACATCTCTAGGGTCAAAATTGAAGGAGTTATGTATTGGCAAAGTTGACCTTTTTTGTAAAATTGCCAAAAGTCAAATGTGGCCAAAATTGCAATTTTTGTCAAATGGGCCCAATTTTTTATGCTTGCATTGAGTTTGTAACATGACCCACGACCCATGATATCTCCCACTTGTCTTTATTTTATTTTTGTCATTTATTTTGATTTTTATTTCAATTAAATCAAATAAAATCAAAATAAAATCATGAAAATATCAAAACTAATCAAAGCTTGAGATTTTGTGCATGTTTAGGCCTCTTATACAGCTAGAAGAAGAATCAAATCGTGCAAGCTTCAAATGGACACAAAAAGATTGGATTTTCTTAATTTGGAAAGATTTGCACAAAGGATCAAATCTTGAATCAATGATCATTATTGGAGAAGATTTGAAACCAAATTGCAACCCTAATTCAATCTAGGGTACATATAGAACAAGTGCAGATCAAAAGAAGGAGGATGAGAGACGTGCAAAGGTGAAAACAACTTTCAAAAAAATCAAGAAAAGTTGCAAACTGTTTTCTCAGTTCCAGGCTTCCTCAAGCCATTCCGGTCACATAAATCACTTCCTGGACGTTCTAGGATCCTTTTACAATCATTAACAAGCCTCCCAACACCCAGAATTACACTGTAAGCATCTCACGACATCCATGCTTTCTTGAAATCGAATATCACAATTATGTCACTTTTAGCATGATTTATTTGCATATTCTGAATCCTTGAATCATTTGTAAGCTAATGGTAATACTTAATTGCATTTTCATTAACTGTAGAGCAAGATGCCATAGTTAGGGTTCTTGGCTCGTTTTTGGGGGTTTTCTTTACAGGTACAATTGGCCATGGACAAGGATACCATGATGCTCGTGAGGTTGCCACGAGTTGATTGGTGCCATTGTTGTACATTTATCATGCTTGCATAGAATTATGGAGAATCACAGGGCTGTACCTACGCCTGTTTGTCCGTAGGTAAAAGTTAAGAGACTTTTAGGAACGGTGGGAGGAAGGAGATGATAGTGTGGCATCCTGTGATTTGCTCATTCAAAAATTCGCATGTTATTGTATTATGTCATGTTGTTTTTCCATATATTGCTTGTTTATTATTATTCATACAAGAAAATAAGCCAGCTCAGATGGTCAGTGTGCGTTGGGAAAAGCCAAAGGGCCTGGGTTCGATCCCCAGGTCCCCATAGTTGTTCAATATTATTTTCTTTTACATGATCAGGTGTACAAGCGTCCAAGGCATCCACCGTACATCATCAATATCTCATCATCCAGGTCATCAACAAGCTAGGTCCAAGGGCCATCCTTTGGAGGTCCATCATAGGCCTAGTCAAACTTGCAACACAGGATCTGGAAAGTCAACATGGGCTAGGCGTTATTGGGCTTGGGAGTTGCCATTCAGACCCCCCTTCTTACTATAACACCAGACCCATTCTAATTTCCTTTCTATTTCTTTCTTTTATTTAATTTCTTTATTTAATTATTTTCTAACACAAAATTAATTTCTCTTTTTTACAAAAAAATCATAAAATCAATTTCACCAATTTAGAATTTAGGTTTTATTTTATTTTATCAAATTAATTTTATATTAGTTTTAATTTTAGGGTAATTCTAACCTTTTTTGTAAATATTTAAAATGAATTAGAAAAATTAGGGTTATCATATGATTTAATTTTTATTTCTCTTCTTTTCACAAAATAACAAAAATACAAAAATAGTTAATTTAATTTATTTTTCTTAAATAAAATTAATTAGTCAATAGGTTTTCTTTATTTATTCAACTAAACTCCATTTTTCTCAAAATAACATAAAAACCACAAAAATATGATTTTTCTTTCAATTAGGTTTAGACAGGGTCAAAACCCTAATTTTTCTCGTTCTTAATTCGTCGCGCGCGTTTACTATTTTTTGCGATATTAATGTAACTGCTCATGGTATGTAATAGTTTAATTAGGATTTTCTTTTATTTATCGTTTTACGGATTTTCGGCTATGTAATTAATCCCCCCCCCCGAAACCTTGTAATAGCATAGTTTTATTCCTCGCATTTTAATTCCCGCAAAATATTAACTGTTAGATGTATGATAATAGGATTGCATGATAAGACTGTATGTTAATTTAAAATGACTAGACAACCCTAAATGTGCAAAGATAATAACTGAAATCAAATCACTCGCACATGCGCACTCCTAGGGTATACTCTCACTTCGGTTGCCTTTGATAAACAATCATTAAGTATAGGGTATCTTAGTAGTTTCCCTCTTGTCTAAACAAAGATCAAATGTCCCGTTCGGAAATGTTACCTCAGAAAAGTTACCTCAGAAAGGTTTCCTCGGAAATGTTGCCTCGAATATGATCTTAAGACATTAGGGTTATTACTAAGACGTCCTAACATTGCTTTAGTGATCGTACGTCCCTTTCGAATTGACCCTTACAACTCCAACGACGGTGCTACCTACTCATTAATAGTGGAATAGCGTTGTCTAAAGGAAACAAGAACAGACACATTCTTTTTTCGAGTAGGTAGATGCTAGTAGGTACTTGCTCAAAATAATCTTTTCCACACTTACACTCTTTTCAAACAAAGTTTTCAAAAACACTTTGTAACACTCTTGAGGACTTACACAAGGGTTAAAACAAAGTAAAACCAAAACTTTTCAAAACACGCATACACGGAAGCAATTTTTAAAATAATGAGCAAGTACCTAAGAGCCCGTGGAAAACCACGGATAGAAAGGGTTCTAATACCTTCCCTTTCTATAATCTACCCCCCGTACTCACAATCTCAAAAAAAGGAATTTTTCTGTGCTTTTTTCCTTTCTAGTTGGATAAAATAAAAGTCGGTGGCGACTCTTGCTTACCGCGACATTTTGCGAACACAGACACAAAACGCAAACCAACATTTTCCTAAAACAGTTCGGTTCTGTCACCGTATCACAGTATGCTACCTAGAAAGCTATAAGGGGGAGCATACTAGCTGATCACCTCGCTCACCAAGCTGTAGAAGACTACCAGTCCATGAGGTTCGAATTCCTGGATGAAGACATCATGACATTAGACAACTGTGAAGAAATCAGGCCATATGAAGGACCTGAACAAGGATCCCGATGGACCCTGTTCTTTGATGGAGCATCCAATGCGCTTGAAAATGGTATCAGTGTTGTACTCATATCTCCAGAAGGGTTTCATACTCCATTTACAGCCAGACTTTGCTTCAATTGTACAAACAACATGGCAGAATATGAAGCATGCATCTTTGCTCTCAGAGCTACCATAGACTTGGGAATCAAATCCTTAGATGTGTTTGGAGATTCATCTTTGGTCATCAGTCAGATCAAAGGGGAATGGGACACCAAACACCCAAACCTTATCCCTTACAAATAACATGTTTTGACATTGCTACCACATTTTGAGAAGATTACCTTCGAGCATTTCCCGCGAGAAGAAAATCAGCTAGCAGACACTCTAGCCACAATATCATCTATGTTTAAACTTAATTGGGATAACGAAGCTCCCCAGGTCACCATTGAACGAATGGATGAACCAGCACACTGTCACGAGATTAATACTGAAGAAGTAGTGGACCAGCCTTGGTTTCACGAAGTAAAGAGGTATCTCGAGGCTCAAGAATATCCGGAAGGAGCTTCAATCAATGATAAGAAGTTCTTAAGGAGATTCTCTGCTAAATTCTTCCTTAGTAATGGCATCCTGTATAAACGTAATCATGACTCTGTGTTACTTTGGTGCGTAGATAACGTTGAAGCTGAAAAGATCATGGCTGAATTGCATGAAGTCACTTTTGGTACCCATTCCAGTGGGCATACGATGGCAAAAAAAATCCTATGGGCAGGCTATTACTGGTCTACCATGGAAGCAGATTGTTATCAGCACTCTCGAACCTGCCATAAGTGTCAAATTTATGCTGACAAAGTACATGTATCTCCGGTTCCTTTGAATGTCTTGACAGCTCCTTGTCCCTTTGCTATGTGGGGGATTGATATGATTGGGGAAATCAAGCTGACGGCCTCCAATGGACACTGTTTCATCTTAGTGGCCATTGATTATTTTACAAAATGGGTGGAGGAAGCTTCCTTCGCTTCCGTCACCAAGAACGTTGTTGCCCGCTTCATCAAGCAAAATCTCGTCTACCGGTACGGTATCCCAGAAAGGATCATCACTGACAATGGAACAAATCTCAATAACACTATGATCACCGTATTGTGCGAGCAATTCAAAATTTAACATCACAATTCTTCTCCCTATCGGCCGAAGATGAATGGTGCTGTAGAAGCTGCAAATAAAAACATTAAAAATATCATATAGAAAATGACAGTCACATACAAAGACTGGCATGAGATGTTACCATTCGCTCTCCACGGATATTGTACCACGACTCGCACATCAACCGAGGCAACACCCTATTCTTTGGTTTACGGCATAGAGGCTGTCTTGCCTATTGAGGTTCAGATACCCTCTTTGAGGATTATGAAGGATGCAGGGTTGAACGAAGACGATTGGATCCAGACTCGACTTGATCAACTGAACTTGATTGATGAGAACAGACTTACTGTTGTTTTCCATGGTCAAATGTATCAAAAACGGATGATCAAGGCTTTCAGCAAGAAATTCAGACGCCAAGTGTATCAAGTTGGGGATCTAGTGATCAAACACATCATCTTGCCACAAAGTGATCCCAGGGGAAAATGGACTCCTACCTATGAAGGACCATTTGTAATCAAAAACATATTCTCCGGTGGGGCAATGATCTTGACCACCATGGATGGCGACGACCTACCACACCCTGCAAATGCAGACATAGTCAAAAGATACTAGGCATAAGAGACCTGCTATGTTAACATACCTAGGAAAAACAAGGGCATCTCGGCGAACTAAAAAGGTTCGGGCAAAAATTAGGGATAAAACAAAAAAATTTGTACACCCGGCAAGTTGAAAACCTGAAAGGGCAACTTGGGCAAAAAAGGGTTTCCCGGTGGACTGAAAACCCGAAAGGGCGGTCTAGGTAAAAATTAGGGAATTAAAGCGTATGACTATGTCCCGTAGGATCACTTTATGGACAAACTTTAGCTTCCACTGATCAATTCAATCATCTTCGAACGAGGCAACAAATAAACAAGATACTCAGAGATACGAAGGCTTTAGCAGAATGGAAACCCCATGGGATTTTTGTACACATAGCTATCTTTTCTTTGTATCAAAATTTTCATTTTTTTACGACAGCATTCTCTTACTAGAATGTTTGTCTCCTTGTACAAAAAATACTTATTCAATTTCAATACAAAATATTCCTTTGAAAGTACAAAAACTATTTATCTTTTCTTTACACTTGTGTTTTGTTTACAAAAACGTCCAATGATTCATTGTTGAGCATATGCATTTGAACATAATTATTGTTTACAAATAAACGAAATGAAAAGAGACAACTACTGATAGGTTGAAAGAATAGGAAAATGTCTCTAGGCTATTCCATGAGTAATCCCCTACAGTACGTCATTTAAATCCCCAGCGGAACAAAGTTTCAAATTGTTGATCCCCAGTAGAAGTTGTCAAATTTCTCAGGACTCCCCAATAGATTTTACAAATAGCACATGGCATTGACCTTACAACAGAGTTTATTTCTCTCGACAGAAATTCATCAACACTTCAACTTCAAAGCATGAAGACTTACATATCCTCAGCAGCAACCAGGGATTTATTTTCCTCAACCCAACAACAATGCATCAAATTAGCTCACATACACATACATCGCATTCATATATCATAAACATTGATAAGCACGAATGCATACAGCATAATCCCATTTTGCATACATTTCATGCATCATGACTTGGCACTTTAGCTAACATTTTTCCTTTTCAGGATAAGATTAACAGCTATCATTAACAATGTTCAACCTAGAGATACAATTCAGATGCGCTCTAGACGCGGATGCCATTCTGATACTCATACAGATTTCAACTTTTGATACAGTTCAGATACGCTCCAGATATAGATGACATCCTGACACTCATTCAGACCCAACTCTCAGATACAATACAGATACGCTCCAGACACGGATGCCATTCTGATACTCATTCAGATTCAACTCTCAGATACAGTACAGATACGCTCCAAACACGGATGCCATTCTGATACTCATTCAGATTCAGACTTCAGATACAGTACAGATATGCTCCAGACACGGATGCCATTCTGATACTCATTCAGACTCAACTTCCATATACAGTACAGATACGCTCCAGACACGGACGCCATTCTGATACTCATTCTTTCAGCTTACAAATTACAATTCAACAATCACCTTTGATGGAATCTTTAAGCCCATCTCTTACAACTTTCTATCACCTCTCCAAATGGCATCTGTAAGCCCATTCCTTCTATCATCACATCATCAAGTGAAAATTTATGGGCACTCTAGTGTCCAATCATCTTCCACCTTCGAGTCACGAATGGCAAAACTCGCCAGTCTAACTCTTCAGGTTTAAGAAGATTGAACAGGGGCAGCTGTTTTCCCCAAAATTTTCCCTCTCACTTATCAAGATTTTTCTTACAAGATATCTTTGACTCAAGACTGGATTAGAGTTTGACCAGCTCAAGACATCTCCTCATGCACTGATGACCTAGAACATCCAATGATTCATTTTTTATATATGCATTTGGAAATAATTGTTGCTCATAAATATTTACATATGAAACAAAAGACAATTACTCGTAATTCCAGGAACAGGGGGAAGCAAGAAATGTCTAAACCTTACAGTTGCTCTATCCACCAGGTACGAAGATAGAACCAGCCTGAGGATATGACTAAAGATACATACATTCCCCGCAGAGTAGGAAGTATACAAAGACAATGATGTTAATTCTCCCCAAGCAGAGTTTATCTATCACCAACAATAGAAGTTCACCATCAGCTGAATTTAGTTCTTCCACAAGCGGAAACTCAGTCCCCGGCAGGGTTCATTATCACCAGCAACAGTAATTCATCCCCATCTGAGGATATTTCTCCAAATCAACAGATCTTCTAGCAGAATATCTCTCTTCCCCACAGAGTCATTCTCTCGCCAATTTATTCTCAAATCATCTTCGGTCGTTACCCCCAGCGAGAACGAAGAACTCAACTCCTTGTACTCTCCAACAGCAGTCCAGGATTCATTTTCCCCAGCTAGAGAACCTCACAAGAACATTGCATATCCATACATCATGGCATACGCATAAGCATCATACAGCACAATCTCATTTATTTTGAGAACATCATTACTCGATACATGTCATATATCATGACATTACATACGACTAACTCTTTACCTTTCAGGGAAAGATAAAATCAAATTCTCACAAGTTTTCTCTGGTTCAGTCAAATCGATGCTAAGATTTCTTTCCAGTTCAAGCTATGAAGCTCGGATCCGACCGGATAATATCTCGATTTCTTCATCATACTGTGAAGCCCGGAGAATGACCGGATAATAGTACCAAAATACTACAAAGCCTGGAATAAACCAGATAATGGTATATCCCAAAATTCAAAGCTATGGATCCCGGAAATCGACCGAAAAATAGTTGAATCCCCAGCAAGTTACTGTGAAGCCTGGAAATCGACCAGATAGCAGTACAAGACACCATGAAGCCTGGAATCGACCAGATAAGGGTATATCATAAACACAAGCTGTGAAGCCTAGAGATCGACCAGAAAATAGCTTAACCCTCAGCAAGTTATTGTGAAGCCTTGAAATCGACCAGATAGCAATACAAGATACCATGAAGCCTGGACTCGACCAGATAATGGTATAAGACACCGTGAAGCCTGGATGACGACCAGATAGCAGTAAAGGATACTGAAGCCTGGATCACGACCAGATAATAGTAAAAGACACTGAAGCTTGGATTTCGACCAAATAGTAGTCTACCCGGCCAATTACTTTGAAGCCTGGAAATCGACGGAATATTAGTAGGCTTTAAAATCAAATGGAAGCCCGGATGCGACCGGATAACCACTTGATTCCTTATGAAGCCTGGAACACGACTAGATAAGAAGTAAGAAGTTGTGAAGCCTGGAGAATGACCAAATATCAAGTTTAATCTCATCCCCCAGTAAGTCGCTGTGAAGCCTGGAGCACGACCAGATAGCAGTCAATCTTATCACTATGAAGCCTGGATCACGACCAGATAGCAGTTCATGTTCACCTCTACGACCAAGAGATAATTCCCCAGTAGAATAACGGACGACTGAAGCTCCTAAAATTCTACTTTTACCAAGACAGAGACCAGCATTCCCCAGCGAAGTCCTTCTCAGCAACGAGTATACGGGCTCTCGCAAAGGAATCTCTTATGCAATCGACACTTCTTATGATGGCATCTTCAAGCCCATCTTCCGAAATCAACCTCCAAATGTAATCTATAGGCCCATTCCCGACATCATAAGACAAATACCACTTCATGCGAGTGCAAATTTCTGGGCACTCTAGTGTTCAATCATCTTCCACCTTCGGATCACGAAAGGAAGACAAGCCAATATCTACATCCTCAGGTTTAAGAAGATTGAACAGGGGAAGCTATTGTACCCCAAAATTTTCCCTCCCATATTTTTCAATACATTTCAAGTGAGGTCCTCAAATTGCTCAAGAAAGTCCAAGGGTTGACCAGACAAACTCTCTCCTAAGGCAGTCTACCTCAAATTAGGGTTTCAGTTTGCATCAAGATGTTTGAGTCCAAAGGATACCAAATGCTCATAATTGTCCTAATATGTTCTAAAGATCATCCATGTCAAGTTTCAAGCCTTACAGAGGAAATTTGCTCAGTCAATTGCTCAAAGGCCTGAAAATCGACTGTGCTAGGGTAAAAGTCAACTATGTCCTACATACAGTCAAACTTCAATATTTTTGGTCAACATCCTCATTTTGAAGTATTATTCATCATCTTATCAAGGGTTTATCATGATTCCTCAAGGATTGCTCACAATTCATCAAAACCCAAAAGTTGCTAAATTAGGGTTTTGCAGGAAAAGTCAACTCAACTTTGACCAAGCATAACTTTCTCATACTTTATCAAAAATGACCCATCCAAATCTCATTTTGAAGAGGACGCAATCCCCTACAATTAATGTTCATCTCCCAAGTTCAAAATATGCACTCACAAGAAGATATAAATTTGGACATTATAGGTCATTTTGAAAAGTCAACAAAAACACCTTTTTTTGTCAAAGCTTCATACACGAACATGGAAGACTCAATTGAGATGAGACCAAAAGGGTTGCTTATAGGGCATCCTAAGATTTCCAAAAAGTCCAAAAACACATCTCTAGGGTCAAAATTGAAGGAGTTATGCATTGGCAAAGTTGACCTTTTTTGTAAAATTGCCAAAAGTCAAATGTGGCCAAAATTACAATTTTTGTCAAATGGGCCCAATTTTTTATGCTTGCATTGAGTTTGTAACATGACCCACGACCCATGATATCTCCCACTTGTCTTTACTTTATTTTTGTCATTTATTTTGATTTTTATTTCAATTAAATCAAATAAAATCAAAATAAAATCATGAAAATATCAAAACTAATCAAAGCTTGAGATTTTGTGCATGTTTAGGCCTCTTATACAACTAGAAGAAGAATCAAATCGTGCAAGCTTCAAATGGACACAAAAAGATTGGATTTTCTTAATTTGGAAAGATTGGCACAAAGGATCAAATCTTGAATCAATGATCATTATTGGAGAAGATTTGAAACCAAATTGCAACCCTAATTCAATCTAGGGTACATATAGAACAAGTGCAGATCAAAAGAAGGAGGATGGGAGACGTGCAAAGGTGAAAACAACTTTCAAAAAAATCAAGAAAAGTTGCAAACTGTTTTCTCAGTTCCAGGCTTCCTCAAGCCATTCCAGTCACATAAATCACTTCCTGGACGTTCTAGGATCCTTTTACAATCATTAACAAGCCTCCCAACACCCAGAATTACACTGTAAGCATCTCACGACATCCATGCTTTCTTGAAATCGAATATCACAATTATGTCACTTTTAGCATGATTTATTTGCATATTCTGAATCCTTGAATCATTTGTAAGCTAATGGTAATACTTAATTGCATTTTCATTAACTGTAGAGCAAGATGCCATAGTTAGGGTTCTTGGCTCGTTTTTGGGGGTTTTCTTTACAGGTACAATTGGCCATGGACAAGGATACCATGATGCTCGTGAGGTTGCCACGAGTTGATTGGTGCCATTGTTGTACATTTATCATGCTTTCATAGAATTTTGGAGAATCACAGGGCTGTACCTACGCCCGTTTGTCCGTAGGTAAAAGTTAAGAGACTTTTAGGAATGGTGGGAGGAAGGAGATGATAGCGTGGCATCCTGTGATTTGCTCATTCAAAAATTCGCGTGTTTTTGTATTATGTCATGCTGTTTTTCCATATATTGCTTGTTTATTATTATTCATACAAGAAAACAAGCCAGCTCAGATGGTCAGTGTGCGTTGGGAAAAGCCAAAGGGCCTGGGTTTGATCCCCAGGTCCCCATAGTTGTTCAATATTATTTTCTTTTACATGATCAGGTGTACAAGCGTCCAAGGCATCCACCGTACATCATCAATATCTCATCATCCAGGTCATCAACAAGCTAGGTCCAAGGGCCATCCTTTGGAGGTCCATCATAGGCCTAGTCAAACTTGCAACACAGGATCTGGAAAGTCAACATGGGCTAGGCGTTATTGGGCTTGGGAGTTGCCATTCAGACCCCCCTTCTTACTATAACACCAGACCCATTCTAATTTCCTTTCTATTTCTTTCTTTTATTTAATTTCTTTATTTAATTATTTTCTAACACAAAATTAATTTCTCTTTTTTACAAAAAAATCATAAAATCAATTTCACCAATTTAGAATTTAGGTTTTAATTTATTTTATCAAATTAATTTTATATTAGTTTTAATTTTAGGATAATTCTAACCTTTTTTGTAAATATTTAAAATGAATTAGAAAAATTAGGGTTATCATATGATTTAATTTTTATTTCTCTTTGTGATCGGTGGAAATAGAACTGACTGTTTTGAAATGCTGGTTCGTGAAATGTCGCGGTAAGCAAGAGTCGCCACCGTCTTTTATGTTCTCCAACATGGAAAGGACAAAAGCACAGCAAAATTCCTTCTTTGAGAATGTTGATCGGTTCGGGAGGTAGATTATAGAAAGGGAAGGTATTAGCACCCTTTCTATCCGTGGTTATCCACGGGCTCTTAGGTACTTGCTCTTATATTTTCAAAATTTGTTTGCTTTTCAAATGTGGGTGGGTTTTGAAAAAGTTTCGTTTGAAAAATTTCTAAGTATCTCTTGTATCTGTCCTCAAGAGTGTATGAAAAATTTGTTTGAAAACTTTTAGAAAGTGTGAGTGTGAAAATATTGTTCTTGTTTGTTTTGAAAGAGCAAGTACCCATGAGATCTACCTACTCTAAGGAATTAGGCTGTGTAAGAGTCCTTTAGATAGTGTTATCCCACCATTGAGAGGTAGGCAGCACCATCGTTGGAGTTATTCGGGTCAATTCAATTACAGGGACAATGTGGTCACCGAAGCAATAGTAGGACACCTTAGAAGTAACCCTAATGTCCTAGATCATTTTTTATCTGAGGCAACCGTTTCGAGGCAACTGGATCTTTAGACAGGAGGGCGACCTCTAAAACACCCTATACTCAATGACCACGTCGAGGCAACCAAGTGAGGCGTACCCTAAGAGTGGCATGTGCTTGTGTGTTGTTTTTCAGTTAAGGTTTATCTTTGAACATGTTATTTGTGAGCTACGGATTGATTTTATTTGTCATTCAGTCTTTCATGCGTATTAACAGTTAAGAGTGCGGAAAATAAAGTGCGGGAAGGTAAATCTACGCTATTACAAGGCGCGGGTCTATACATCGCCAAAATCAAAAACCCGTTTTGGAAAATAAATAAGTGCGAGAAGGTAAAAGAAAGCGGTAAATCCTAATTAACTATTACATCCTTGGAAACAGTTACATAAATGATTAAAAATAATGATAATGCGCGAAAAGAAATAGAATCGGGACGTCCTTAGGGTTTTGACCCTTTTTGAGAAAAATATGAGTTTTGGTCCTTTTTTGCAATTTAATTAAAATATTAAACCTACTACTAATTAATTAATTAATTATTTACAAGAAAAATGTTTTTTTGTGTTTTTTATGTAAATAAAGCAAAAGGAATTAAAATTAAAAGTTAGCAAAAGCTAATTCTAAGTTTATTTTATTTATTGTAAAAAAAGTTAAAGTTAACCTAATTTAACTAATTTAATTAATTTACATTTTATTTACAAAAATAATAAATTAATAAATAAGAATAATGATAATAAGGAAATATGATTGAAAATTGTCAAACCCTAATTCTACATGATTTTTATTTATTTATGAAAAAAGATTAAAATTGACCTAAATTAAAACTAAATCAATTAATTAGTATTTTATTTACAAAAATAATTATTAGTGAATTTAATAAATAATAAAAATATTTACAATTTTTATATTATCTCAATTTATTATGAAAAATTAGTTTGTTGGTTAATAATAATAATGATTATAATTAAAAGAATTAAAAGGAAAAAGAAAATAAAATAAAAAAATAGTAAAACCATGGGGGGTTTGATGGACCCAATGGAGGTGAAAGTTGGAAATCTTAGGCCCAATAAGCCAAGCCTGTGCTGACTTTCTTGAATCGTCCAGAGGCACGTTGACTAGGGAGCATGGTAGTCAACACTTCATAGCCCTTGGATTGCTGATTATGAACACCTGGCGCTTGGATGGTTGAGGTGTATGGTGGAACCATTAGAAAGCGCTGCATGGGAATTTGTTAGAAAAAATAGAACAAGTATTTTGGGGGACCTGGGAATCGAACCCAGGTCCCAATGATGAACAAACACCTCACCAACCACTAGGCCATTATGCTGCATTTGTTAGTATAATAATAGACAATGATAATATGTGAAAACCAACGCCTATACTGTAAAGCACGCGCGCGTCATTTTATTTGAATGACCCACTAGCATATTGCCAGCTCACCGTCTTCTTTGTTTTCCTGCAACAAAACACAACAGATAGCGGGGGTTTTTAACCCCCACAAAGTGAAACGACCAAAAATAGCGACTAGCTTCCTAGGCAATATAAATAGGGCGCGAGGGTTGGTTCAAGTTCGTCTTGTCCTTCTGAGTTCAACCATGGGTATCATTGGTTCTGATTTTACTTGTGCAGCAAAGCCCTAAAATCAAAGCTTCGAAACCCTAGATTTCTCCAATGGTGTCTTTTGATTTAAGGCTCTATACCTCAATTCACCTATACCATCAGCTTCAGAAAGGTCGTAGCAATGCAAAGCAACAATTATATCATGTTAATGATGCATAAAACTTGAGTTTCGATTCTAGAAAAATTAAGCAAACCGTGTGACTGAAGCGAGTGATTCTTTGAGTGTTAAGGCTTGATTTTGATTGCAACGTGTTCCTGGGGACTTATGCAAGGTATTAGAATCCTCAAATTGGTTTGAAAGGGCCTGGAATGTGGAAAACTGTTTTCAAATTTTTCTTGAGTTTTTTGGAATTGGCTATGGCTTCTGCAGCAGCTTTTGCACGTCCAAGGCTTTAGGGTTTGCTTCAGTATTTGTATTGAAAGGGAATTATGGTACAAACTAGGTCAAAGATCCATGAAATAATGTTTTGCATCTTTGATTTTCAATCAAATATTTTTCAATCTTTTTGATTGAAAAACCTTGCCAAAATTGGATATTTTTGCCTCTTTGATGGATGCACGAAATTGCCAGCTTGCCCTAATCTTATTTGCTTCACAAAAGATTTGAAAACCATATCTTTTGAATTTTCCTACAATTAAATGAATTAATATTAATAAAAATTCAATTAATTAATTAAAAATAAGAAAATAAATCAATTTAAGTTCAATGGGTCGTGCATAGGCCTTGGACAAAGTTTCAAGAAAGAATTTGAGGCCCATTAGCAAAAATGAAGTGTTTTGGGCAAAGTTGACTTTTGCAAATTCCCAAAAATTTCCCAACTTCTCCAATGCATATCTTGCTCAATTTTGATCATATGAACATGTTCTTAGACATTTTTGAAAGGTCTGGAAGTCCTCTAACCAATGCATTTGGTCCCATGTCATTTTGATTTACCAATCTCAAGTTACGGTCTTTGACTTAAAGTGTTGTTTTGTTGACTTTTGAAATTGACCTATAATGTAGAAATTGATAACTTTTTGTGAGAGCATTTCTTGGACTTGGAATGTGAAGATGGGTTGTAGGAAATGTCATCCCCTTCAAAATGAGCATTGGATAGGATTTTTATGATGAACCATGAAAATGTTATGCCCTGGTCAAGTTATAGTTGACTTTTCAGCTGTCCAAAAATAGAAACTTTTGCATCTTGATGATTTTTGAGCCATGCTTGTGGAATCATGATCAAGACTTGATCAAATGATGATTGTGGCTTCAAAATAAGATGTTGACCAAAAATGTTGACTTTTGACTGTAAAATGACCATTTTGCCCGTGTAGTTGATTGTGAAGCAAATGGAGCTTTTGACTGTGCAATTTGATGCTGTGAGTCTTGCAACTTGACATGTAGATGCTTGACAATATATGTAGGCATATGGGACTTGATTGAGCCATTGAAAACCTCAAATTCTTTGCAAGAACCAAAACCCTAATTTGACTTGCTTAGGAGGGTGTATGAACTGTGGAATCCCTTGATCCAATTGAAGATTGATCTTGACAAATATTAGAGAATACGGGAGGGCAAATTTTGGGGTACAACAGTTGCCCCTGTTAAATCTTCTTAGACCTGAGGATGTAGATCGGCTTGCGTGCCTTTTGTGATCCAAAGGTGGAAGATGATTGAACACTAGAGTGCCCAGAAATTTGCACTCGCATAGTAGAGTATCAGCAACGTGATGTCGGGAATGGGCTTACAGATGCCATTTGGAAATGTAAAGGATAGTTGAATCCGAGTAAGAAATAGAATAGCTTCCGTGTCTGGAGCATATCTAGTCTATATCTAATTGTTGACGTCTGAATAAATAGTAGAATGACCGCCGCGTCTGGGGTATATCCATATTATATCTAAGTGAGTGATAGAGTGTCATCCGAATCTGGATCGTATCTGGAATGTCTTTTGAATGAATCTGGACTAAACAATAGAATAGCCTCCGGGTCTGGAGCATCTCTAAGTTGTCTTTAGAAGTTTGAATCTGAATAAGCAATAGAATAGCGTCCGGGTCAGGAGCATCTCAAAGTTATCTCTGGAATAAACAATAGAATAGCATTCGTGGTTGGAGCATCTCTAAGTTATCTTAGAGGGAATCTGAATAAGTATCAGAATGTAGCCATATCTGGGTCGCAACTGAACTATCTCTAGAAGGAATCTCTGAATAAGCAATAGAATAGCATCCGGCTCTAGAGCATCTCTAGGCCATCTCCGGAGAGAAATCTGAATAAGCAATAGAATAACATCCGGATCTGGAGTATCTCTAAGCCATCTCTGAAAGGAAACTTTGAATAAGCAAAAGAATAGCATCCATGTATGGAGCATTTCCAAGCCATTTCTGGGAAGAAACTCTGAATAAGCGATAGAATAGCATCCGGGTCCGGAGCATCTCTAAGCCATTTCTGGAAGTAAATCTGAATAAGCAATAGAATATCATCCGTGTCGGGAGCATCTCTAAGTTATCTCTAAAAGGGAATCCGGAATAAGTATCAGAATGTCGCCATGTCTGGGTTGCATCTGAACTATATCTAGAAGAAATCTAGAATAAGTATCAGAATGTAGCCATGTCTGGATCGCATCTGAACTATATTGAGAAGGACTCTCTGAATAAACAATAGAATAGCATCTGTGGTTGGAGCATCTCTAAGTTATCTCTGAAAAGAAACCCTGAATAAGCAAAAGAATAGCATCCATATCTGGAGCATTTCCAAACTATCTCTGAGAAGAAACTTTGAATAAGCAGAAGAATAACATCCATATCTGGAGCATTTCCAAGCTGTCTCTGAACTCTCTTTAATGTAGATATGCCCTGGCTAGATACAGGTATCGAATCCACAATTGATCGCTCATAGATATGCCCTGGCTAGATACAGGTGTCGAATCTAGAACTAGGTCGTCTACAGATATGCCCTGGCTGGGTACAAGAATCGAATCTCTAAACTCTTCATGCAGACATGCCCTGGCTGGATACAGGTATCGAATCTACAATCAATTACTCACAGATATGCCCTGGCTAGATACAGGAATCGAATCTGGAATTGCGACGGTTGATAGTAACCATCTTTGGATTGACCTTTTTCCTGAAAAGGAAAAACATCAGTTGTATGCAATGTCATGATGCATGAAATGCATGATGTCATGATGTTCTCAAGAATAAATGAGATCGTGTGTTTATGATGCGTATATGCATGCGTTATGATGTATGATAATGTGATGTTTATGAATGTATTTTCGTCTAGGAAAATAAATCCTTGACGAATGCCGGGAGCTTGTTAAATCCTGGGCTGATGTTTGAAGAGTAGAGTTCTTCATTTCCGCTGGGGATGATGGTTGCAAGAATAAACCGGTAGGAGAAGATGACTCCGTTGGGGAATAAACTTGTTGGAGAGATCACTCTGCGGGGAATTACTCTGTGGGGAAGAGATGCTTTGCTGAGGTTTTGATGAGAACTCCGTTGGGGATTCCGTTGATAAGTTATGTTGGGGAATTTGATGAACTCCGCTGGGGGATAGGAAGAACTTCTCCGAGGACGATCTTTCCGTGGTAATTAGCTGAGGATAACCCAGTTATAAGCTCTGGAGGGAATAACCTTTGAATAAAGCCGGGGAGATGCGTTCATACTCTGCAGGGGATAAGCTTCCAGAATCTACTGGGGATAAGCTTCCAGAATCTACTGGGGATATTGATCCAACTCTCCTGGGGAAACTTTTGAACTGTACTGGGGAATGGCTCCACTGGGGTGTCTGGTATTCCGCCAGGGAACAATCTTAGATCAAGACTGCCGGGGATGCTTGTTTAGGAAATTCTGTATACTCCGCTGGGGAATATTGAGATCTTCTGGGGGTACCCAACTTCCTTAAGGCTGACAGTAGACTAACTCTGCTTGGGGAGAGTGTCGCTGACTTGCTAGGGATACTGTGCCTTTTCAGGGCTGATTGGAGACCAACTCGGCTTGAGGAGAGTATGGCTGATTCTTGTCTTACTCTGGGGGGAGTGGAGGTAACTTGGTCATGTTCTTCAGCTAAACTTACCTTGGTACCTTGGTGGACAGAGCATCTTGTACAGTTCGGACAATTTTATTGCCCCAGCTTCTGTGGGAGAAGGAGACCTGTGAGGTGCTGATAGTTACTGACTTGACAAATCTTCTTCTGGTAGGCAAGTGACGAGATGCCGGGACATAGTCGTACGCTGTGATCCCTAATTTTTTCCTGGACCGCCCTTTCGGGTTTTCAGTCCACCGGGATACCCATTTTTGCCCAAGCTGCCTTTTTAGGTTTTCGACTTGCCGGGTGTACAGATTTTTCCATTTCATCCCTTGTTTTTGCCCGAACCCTTTTGGTTCGCCGGGAAGCCCCTATTTTTGCCTAGGTGTGTCAACCTAGCGGGTCCTTGATTTTGTGTAGTATTTTTTCGACTATGTCCACGCTCTCAGGATGTCTGGAGTTGTCACTGTCAGTAATGTTGTGTTGCCATACTACCAGAAGATCTTCGTTTGATCGTGCAAGATTCGCAGCTGGAATTCATGTCCAATGCCCCAATTGATTCAGGCGGAGATTTGCCCCTGATATTTGGCATTTGAGAGATTCTCTGAATCTTGACTTAACTGCCCCAGATGATAGACAATGATCACGTCTGCCCCTTGGTTGGAAGTGCTTTTGTTCACTAGATATTCTTCATGCGAATTTCTTTGCTGTTCGAACAAAAAGTCATATGCAAGCAATGTTATATTAAAAATGCAAAGCTTATGTATGTCTTGAAGTTTTTGAAAACGCAGTTTTTTCCATAAAAACAAGTGAATTTTTTGTAAACTGTGATGTCAACTCGTTATTTTACCACAAGCCTTAAGGAGTCAGGATACCTTTCGTAACAGTATGCTTTCGAACTAACCCACGCTTCAGCTAGGACTTTTTAGGGTTATAACGTGGCCTGGTTCACGGTTTAAGAAACAAAGGATAAAGGCTCAAAATTTATTTGTACCCACCCATTCTTCGTGATATTCTTCAAACCTAAACTCAGCTAATCGTGCGTTAGACCTTGTTTGAGTCTTTGCTCTGATATTCCGGTGATGGTTCGGATACTGATAGTTTATTTTGAATAGGAAGTCATTTTTTGTTGAGGGTTTGTAGGACCTCTTTCTTTTTGATTTTGTTATCCCTGTCTTTTGCCTGAACTGTTTCTTTTTGTATTTACAGTCAGCGGGATGCCCCAGTTTTGTAAGTCTCCTTCATAGGTTTTGACTTATTGGGCTTTAGTTTTTTTTTTTTTGGTAATGATTGCCTGTCTTGGTGATTATTCAGAACCATCATTGTCTTTTGCTTTGCAAGGACTCCTTTGATGCCATTCATTGTGCACCTGGATCAACTAAGAGAACTACCCTGCCCCAGGTTATGATTAAGGGTTTTAATTTTTGTGAAAAGAAAAACTCCTACTTCTTTGGCTCGAAGGGGTTGACGAGGGATTATCTTCCTTATTACTCCATTGTTTAGGATTTGAAACAATGATTGTACCTCATCAGCGGGGTCTGTTCAAAAGCATACTGTAAAGATCGTGGTATCGTTTTTGTTATCCTCCCTCAAGAGGCTTAGGATTATTAACCGAGCGTTGATCATCACAAAAATATATGAAAGAAATTTGAATATAGTGAATATAATTGGATTCATTCAAAACAGACATATGCAATGCATTAATGAAATAAACAAGTTTGCTATGACATTAATTGTTTGTATAAGCAAAGAAAAATACACTTGAACATTCAAATAAAACAAAAGCCTTCAATGATTTGGCAAAGGAGCAGTGATTATGTTTGGAGTCTCTGGCGCTTCAAACTGGATTTCCTTGGCATCAATCATGTCTTGGACCTTGTTCTTCAGAGCCCAGCAGTTGTCTGTAGTATGCCCCGGGCTATCAGAGTGGTAAGCGCAGCAGGCGTTGGGATGATAGTTAGGAGCAGAAGTGTTTGGATTCCGGAGAGGAGCCCTTAAGGTAATCAGCCATGCCTTCAACAATTGCTATAGCGCTTGATCCAGTGTCATGTTGATCTTAGTGAACTATCTTTTGGGTGCGACCTCCTTACGTTGCTGCCCCTGTCTTTGCTGAGCAGGCAAAGGATTGGAGATCTGGGTTGCCCCTACATGTTGATCATGACGGCTCTTTTTACCATGCACAGCATTGGACTCTTTTTTCCCAGTGTAAGGCTTTTTGTGAGTATCAGAAGGTGTAGCTTCTTGAATCTTTCCAGCCTTGATACCAGCTTCAATCCTCTCCCCGGTCAAAATCAGATCTGTAAACCCAGCAGAAGAATTACCAATCAGATGGTGGAAGAACGAACCAGACAGGGTCCCCAAGAACATGTCAACGAGTTCCCGGTCAGTCAGAGGTGGTTGCACCCTTCCAGCAAGGTCTCTCCACTTTTGCGCATATTCCTTGAATCCTTCACCCGTCCCTAGTGACATACCCTGGAGTTGGGTACGCGTAGGAGCGAGGTCGGAATTTTACGGATACTGCTTGTAGAATGCAGTAGCCAAGTCATCCCAGTTACGAATATTGGCTCCATCCAGCTGATAGAACCATTCGAGTTGAGTCCCTGAAAGACTTTCCTGGAAGAAATGGATCCATAAGTTCTTGTCTGCAGTATATGGTTGGATCTTCCTCACATATGATCTGAGATGCAGCTTAGGACAGGATGCCCCGTCGTACTTTGCAAAGGCAGGTGCTTTGAATTTGTGAGGGATCACCACCCCAGAGGATAAACCTAGATCTTCGAAATCCAGACCGGGTACCTTTTGTATCTCCATAGCACTTAGCCGGTCTTCTAGCTGTTTGTACCTGTCCTCAGCTGGAGGGTACTGTTCATCATTGAAATCTGTCTCGTTGTCGGAGACCACAGGACTAGGAACCCTTCTCTCTTGGGGACTGTCTTTTCCCACAGATGAGGTAGCCAGCTCATCCTCATTTTGTGATCCATTCCCAGATTTACGTCTAGGGTTGAACAGCACAGTCCTCTTCTTCTTCTTCTTCTTCAAGAGCAGGGTCTTCAATTCCTGTTGACCCTGGGCTAGGCTCATAACCAACTCTTGGAACTGGACATTATGGGCCTGGAGGGCCTTGATAGCTTGTTCATTGGATGATTCAGGATTCATGATGATTGCTGAAATAAACAGCGAAGAAGGTAAGTGACCTGTAAAAAGTGGTACCTGTAATGCAATGATATGTATGATATGCCTGCGATGTTTTCAAGGATCTCGCGGGGTAAACAAGAAAATTGTTAGAATTTGGTAGCTTGATTGAAGGAACTTCATGTTGTTGAGAGTCCTTCTTCAAGAGTCAAAGCTCACCATATCGAGTGGGTCATAGCCCCTGAAAAACTTTGGCTAGAGGAAAATAAATCCCCTTTGCCCCTTGCTAGACATTTGGTTCATCATGACCTGCATCACAAACCCTTGAGATCCTTGAAATGAATTAGTCCTTATGTAGGATGTATGTAATGGTATGATGGTATGATGTTATGCGTGGAGCAATGCAGGTAAACCCTGTTATGAGCCTCGATTAAGGACAGTAAACAAAACCTGCAAGAAACTCATGTGTTAGGTAACAAGAATGCAAGTAGTCAAGTTTGAAGGCACACAAGTCACACAAGACAGCCCTTAGAGTTTAGGCCAGCATGGAGTTTAGGTATTACCCTCTTGAAGTTGGTGGGCTAAAAAACATGTCCTATCAAAAGTAACTGGGTTCTAAGGAGCTCAATATCATAGGGTTGTTTTCTATGTTCATTGTTTTGATTTAGCCACTGAACTGGCGATCAAAATATTCCAAGAAAACAACCCTCAATGAGTGTAGTATCGAGTATCTACCAACTTCGGACTGCACCAAAGTCGGTCATCTCACTACCCCTAAAGAGGCCAGGATGGTCAAGTAAGGTTCCTAAGGTCAGTTGATGCTTCACGACACCACGCGGCGGCCCCGTACTCTCCTTGACTTGACTCAAGGGTTACCGGTACTCACCAAAGTGCCACATCAATGTAGCAAACTGCTTCAACCGTGTCGGTATACCCCGCACAGTTCCCTCACAGTTTGTTGCTACTTTCTAAGAGGTATCCCCCAGATCCGGGTTAGGATCTATGAAACTCCCAAGACAGGCCCACAATATTAAAGCAAGCAGATCAAGAAATTGAAAACATGATGATGAACTATTCCTAAGGTACACCTCACTTATTCCTATCCCCAGCAGAGTCGCCAGTTCTGTGATCGGTGGAAATAGAACTGACTGTTTTGAAATGCTGGTTGGCGAAATGTCGCGGTAAGCAAGAGTCGCCACCGTCTTTTATGTTCTCCAACATGGAAAGGACAAGAGCACATCAAAATTCCTTCTTTGAGAATGTTTCTCGGTTCGGGAGGTAGATTATAGAAAGGGAAGGTATTAGCACCCTTTCTATCCATGGTTATCCACGGGCTCTTAGGTACTTGCTCTTATATTTTCAAAATTTGTTTGCTTTTCAAATGTGTGTGGGTTTTGAAAAAGTTTCGTTTGAAAAATTTCTAAGTAACTCTTGTATTTGTCCTCAAGAGTGTATGAAAAATTTGTTTGAAAACTTTTAGAAAGTGTGAGTATGAAAATATTGTTTTTGTTTGTTTTGAAAGAGCAAGTACCCATGAGATCTACCTACTCTAAGGAATTAGGCTGTGTAAGAGTCCTTTAGATAGTGATATCCCACCATTGAGAGGTAGGCAGCACCATCGTTGGAGTTATTCGGGTCAATTCGATTACAGGGATAGTGTCGTCACCGAAGCAATAGTAGGACACCTTAGAAGTAACCCTAATGTCCTAGATCCTTTTTTATCTGAGGCAACCGTTTCGAGGCAACTGGATCTTTAGACAGGAGGGCGACCTCTAAAACACCCTATACTCAATGACCACGTCGAGGCAACCAAGTGAGGCGTACCCTAAGAGTGGCATGTGCTTGTGTGTTGTTTTTCAGTTAAGGTTTATCTTTGAACATGTTATTTGTGAGCTACGGATTGATTTTATTTGTCATTCAGTCTTTCATGCGTATTAACAGTTAAGAGTGCGGAAAATAAAGTGTGGGAAGGTAAATTTACGCTATTACAAGGCGCGGGTCTATACATCGCCAAAAACAAAAACCCGTTTTGGAAAATAAATAAGTGCGAGAAGGTAAAAGAAAGCGGTAAATCCTAATTAATTATTACATCCTTGGAAACAGTTACATAAATGATTAAAAATAATGATAATGCGCGAAAAGAAATAGAATCGGGACGTCCTTAGGGTTTTGACCCTTTTTGAGAAAAATATGAGTTTTGGTCCTTTTTTGCAATTTAATTAAAATATTAAACCTAGTACTAATTAATTAATTAATTATTTACAAGAAAAATGTTTTTTGTGTTTTTTATGTAAATAAAGCAAAAGGAATTAAAATTAAAAGTTACCAAAACCTAATTCTAAGTTTATTTTATTTATTGTAAAAAAAGTTAAAGTTAACCTAATTTAACTAATTTAATTTATTTACATTTTATTTACAAAAATAATAAATTAATAAATAAGAATAATGATAATAAGAAAATATGATTGAAAATTTTCAAACTCTAATTCTACATGATTTTTATTTATTTATGAAAAAAGATTAAAATTGACCTAAATTAAAACTAAATCAATTTATTAGTATTTTATTTACAAAAATAATTATTAGTGAATTTAATAAATAAAAATATTTACAATTTTTATATTATCTGAATTTATTATGAAAAATTAGTTTGTTGGTTAATAATAATAATGATTATAATTAAAAGAATTAAAAGGAAAAAGAAAATAAAATAAAAAATAGTAAAACCAGGGGGGTTTGATGGACCCAATGGAGGTGAAAGTTGGAAATCTTAGGCCCAATAAGCCAAGCCTGTGCTGACTTTCTTGAATCGTCCAGAGGCACGTTGACTAGGGAGCATGGTAGTCAACACTTCATAGCCCTTGGATTGCTGATTATGAACACCTGGCGCTTGGATGGTTGAGGTGTATGGTGGAACCATTAGAAAGCTCTGCATGCGAATTTGTTAGAAAAAATAGAACAAGTATTTTGGGGGACCTGGGAATCGAACCCAGGTCCCAATGATGAACAAACACCTCACCAACCACTAGGCCATTATGCTGCATTTGTTAGTATAATAATAGACAATGATAATATGTGAAAACCAATGCCTATACTGTAAAGCACGCGCGCGCCATTTTATTTGAATGACCCACTAGCATATTGCCAGCTCACCGTCTTCTTCGTTTTCCTGCAACAAAACACAACAGATAGCGGGGGTTTTTAACCCCCACAAAGTGAAACGACCAAAAATAGGGACTAGCTCCCTAGGCAATATAAATAGGGCGCGAGGGTTGGTTCAAGTTCGTCTTGTCCTTTTGAGTTCAACCATGGGTATCATTGGTTCTGATTTTACTTGTGCAGCAAAGCCCTAAAATCAAAGCTTCGAAACCCTAGATTTCTCCAATGGTGTCTTTTGATTTAAGGCTCTATACCTCAATTCACCTATACCATCAGCTTCAGAAAGGTCATAGCAATGCAAAGCAACAATTATATCATGTTAATGATGCATAAAACTTGAGTTTCGATTCTAGAAAAATTAAGCAAACCGTGTGACTGAAGCGAGTGATTTTTTGAGTGTTAAGGCTTGATTTTGATTGCAACGTGTTCCTGGGGACTTATGCAAGGTATTAGAATCCTCAAATTGGTTTGAAAGGGCCTGGAATGTGGAAAACTGTTTTCAAATTTTTATTGAGTTTTTTGGAATTGGCTATGGCTTCTGCAGCAGCTTTTGCACGTCCAAGGCTTTAGGGTTTGCTTCAGTATTTGTATTGAAAGGGAATTAGGGTACAAACTAGGTCAAAGATCCATGAAATAATGTTTTGCATCTTTGATTTTCAATCAAATATTTTTCAATCTTTTTTATTGAAAAACCTTGCCAAAATTGGATATTTTTGCCTCTTTGATGGATGCACGAAATTGCCAGCTTGCCCTGATCTTATTTGCTTCACAAAAGATTTAAAAACCATATCTTTTGAATTTTCCTACAATTAAATGAATTAAATGAATTAATATTAATAAAAATTCAATTAATTAATTAAAAATAAGAAAATAAATCAATTTAAGTTCAATGGTTCGTGCATAGGCCTTGGACAAAGTTTCAAGTAAGAATTTGAGGCCCATTAGCAAAAATGAAGTGTTTTGGGCAAAGTTGACTTTTGCAAATTCCCAAAAATTTCCCAACTTCTCCAATGCATATCTTGCTCAATTTTGATCATATGAACATGTTCTTGGACATTTTGGAAAGGTCTGGAAGTCCTCTAACCAATGCCTTTGGTCCCATGTCATTTTGATTTACCAATCTCAAGTTATGGTCTTTGACTTAAAGTGGATTTTTGTTGACTTTTGAAATTGACCTATAATGTAGAAATTGATAACTTTTTGTGAGAGCATTTCTTGTAATTGGAATGTGAAGATGAGTTGTAGAAAATGTCATCCCCTTCAAAATGAGAATTGGATGGGATTTTTCTGATGAACCATAAAAAAGTTATGCCCTGGTCAAGTTACAGTTGACTTTTCAGCTGTCCAAAAATAGAAACTTTTGCATCTTGATGATTTTTGAGCCATGCTTGTGGAATCATGATCAAGACTTGATCAAATGATGATTGTGGCTTCAAAATAAGATGTTGACCAAAATTTTTGACTTTTGACTGTAAAATGACCATTTTTCCCCTGCAGTTGATTGTGAAGCAAATGGAGCTTTTGACTGTGCAATTTGATGTTGTGAGTCTTGCAACTTGACATGTAGATGCTTGACAATATATGTAGGCCTATGGGACTTGATTGAGCCATTTAAAACCTCAAATTCTTTGCAAGAACCAAAACCCTAATTTGACTGGCTTAGGAGGGTGTATGAACTGTGCAATCCCTTGATCCAATTGAAGATTGATCTTGACAAATCTTGGAGAATATGGGAGGGCAAATTTTGGGGTACAATACTCTTCTTTTCACAAAATAACAAAAATACGAAAATAGTTAATTTAATTTAACTTTCTTAAATAAAATTAATTAGTCATTAGGTTTTCTTTATTTATTCAACTAAACTCCATTTTTCTCAAAATAACATAAAAACCACAAAAATATGATTTTTCTTTCAATTAGGTTTAGACGGGGTCAAAACCCTAATTTTTCTCGTTCTTAATTCGTCGCAAGCGTTTACTATTTTTTGCGATATTAATGTAACTGCTCATGGTATGTAATAGTTTAATTAGGATTTTCTTTTATTTATCGTTTTACGGATTTTTGGCTATGTAATTAATCCCCCTCCCCGAAGCCTTGTAATAGCGTATTTTTATTCCTCGCATTTTAATTCCCGCAAAATATTAACTATTAGATGTATGATAATAGGATTGCATGACAAGACTGTATGTTAATTTAAAATGACTAGAAAACCCTAAATGTGCAAAGATAATAACTGAAATCAAATCACTCGCACATGCGCACTCCTAGGGTATATTCTCACTTCGGTTGCCTTCGGTAAACAATCATTAAGTATAGGGTGTCTTAGTAGTTTCCCTCTTGTCTAAACAAAGATCAAATGTCCCGTTCGGAAATGTTGCCTCAGAAAAGTTACCTCGGAAAGGTTTCCTCGGAAATGTTGCCTCGAATATAATCTTAAGACATTAGGGTTATTACTAAGACGTCCTAACATTGCTTTAGTGATCGTACGTCCCTTTCGAATTGACCCTTACAACTCCAACGACGATGTTACCTACTCATTAATAGTGGAATAACATTGTCTAAAGGAAACAAGAACGGACACATTCTTTTTTCGAGTAGGTAGATGCTAGTAGGTACTTGCTCAAAATAATCTTTTCCACACTTACACTCTTTTCAAACAAAGTTTTCAAAAACACTTTGTAACACTCTTGAGGACTTATACAAGGGTTAAAACGAAGTAAAACCAAAACTTTTTAAAACACGCATACACGGAAGCAATTTTTAAAATAATGAGCAAGTACCTAAGAGCCCGTGGAAAACCACGGATAGAAAGGGTGCTAATACCTTCCCTTTCTATAATCTACCCCCCGTACTCAAAATCTCGAAAAAGGAATTTTTCTGTGCTTTTTTCCTTTCCAGTTGGATAAAATAAAAGTCGGTGGCGACTCTTGCTTACCGCGACATTTTGCGAACACAGACACAAAACGCAAACCAGCATTTTCCTAAAACAGTTCAGTTCTGCCACCGTATCACAGTATACTACCCAGAAATCTATAAAGTGGAGCATACTAGCTGATCACCTCGCTCACCAAGCTGTAGAAGACTAGCAGTCCATGAGGTTCGAATTCCCGAATGAAGACATCATGACATTAGACAACTGTAAAGAAATCAGGCCATATGACGGACCTGAACAAGGATCCCGATGGACCCTATTCTTTGATGGAGCATCCAATGCGCTTGAAAATGGTATCGGTGTTGTACTCATATCTCCGGAAGGGTGTCATACTCCCTTTACAGCCAGACTTTGCTTCAATTGTACAAACAACATGGCAGAATACGAAGCATGCATCTTTGGTCTCAGAGCTGCCATAGACTTGGGAATCAAATCCTTAGATGTGTTTGGAGATTCAGCTTTGGTCATTAGTCAGATCAAATGGGAATGGGACACCAAACACCCAAACCTTATCCCTTACAAAGAACATGTTTTGACATTGCTACCACATTTTGAGAAGATTACCTTCGAGCATTTCCCGCGAGAAGAAAATCAGTTAGCAAACGCTCTAGCCACAATATCATCTATGTTTAAACTTAATTGGGATAACGAAGCTCCCCAGGTCACCATTGAACGAATGGATGAACCAGCACACTATCACGAGATTAATACTGAAGAAGTAGTGGACCAGCCTTGGTTTCACGAAGTAAAGAGGTATCTCGAGGCTCAAGAATATCCGGAAGGAGCTTCAATCAATGATAAGAAGTTCTTAAGGAGATTCTCTGCTAAATTCTTCCTTAGTAATGGCATCCTGTATAAACGCAATCATGACTCTGTGTTACTTTGGTGCATAGATAAGGTTGAAGCTGAAAAGATCATGGCTGAATTGCATGAAGTCACTTTTGGTACCCATTCCAGTGGGCATACAATGGCAAAAAAAATCCTATGGGCAGGCTATTACTGGTTTACCATGGAAGCAGATTGTTATCATCACTCTCGAACCTGCCATAAGTGTCAAATTTATGCTGACAAAGTACATGTATCTCCGATTCCTTTGAATGTCTTGACAGCTCCTTGGCCCTTTGCTATGTGGGGGATTGCTACGACGGCCTTCAATGGACACCGTTTCATATTAGTGGCCATTGATTATTTTACAAAATGGGTGGAGGAAGCTTCCTTCGCTTCCGTCACCAAGAACGTTGTTGCCCGCTTCATCAAGCAAAATCTCGTCTACCGGTACGGTATCCTAGAAAGGATCATCACTGACAACGGAACAAATATCAATAACACTATGATCACCGTATTGTGCGAGCAATTCAAAATTTAACATCACAATTCTTCTCCCTATCGGCCGAAGATTAATGGTGCTGTAGAAGCTGCAAATAAAAACATTAAAAATATCATATAGAAAATGACAGTCACATACAAAGACTGGCATGAGATGTTACCATTCGCTCTCCACGGATATTGTACCACGACTCGCACATCAACCGAGGCAACACCCTATTCTTTGGTTTACGGCATGGAGGTTGTCTTGCCTATTGAGGTTCAGATACCCTATCTGAGGATTATGAAGGATGCAGGGTTGAACGAAGACGATTGGATCCAGACTCGACTTGATCAACTGAACTTGATTGATGAGAACAGACTTACTGTTGTTTGCCATGGTCAAATGTATCAAAAACGGATGATCAAGGCTTTCAGCAAGAAATTCAGACGCCAAGTGTATCAAGTTGGGGATCTAGTGATCAAACGCATCATCTTTCCACAAAGTGATCCCAGGGGAAAATGGACCTCTACCTATGAAGGACCATTTGTAATCAAAAACATATTCTCTGGTGGGGCAATGATCTTGACCACCATGGATGGCGACGACCTACCACACCCTGCGAATGCAGACATAGTCAAAAGATACTAGGCATAGGAGACCTGCTATGTTGACATACCTAGGAAAAACAAGGGCATCTCGGAGAACTAAAAAGGTTGGGGCAAAAATTAGGGATAAAACAAAAAAATTTGTACACCCGGCAAGTTGAAAACCTGAAAGGGCAACTTGGGCAAAAAAGGGTTTCCCGGTGGACTGAAAACCCGAAAGGGCGGTCCAGGCAAAATTTAGGGAATTAAAGCGTATGACTATGTCCCGTTGGATCACTTTATGGACGAACTTTGGCTTCCACTTATCAATTCAATCATCTTCGGACGAGGCAACAAATAAACAAGATACTCAGAGATACGAAGGCTATAGCAGAATGGAAACCCCATGGGATTTTTGTACACATAGCTATCTTTTCTTTGTATCAAAATTTTCATTTTTTTACGACAATATTCTCTTACTAGAATGTTTGTCTCCTTGTACAAAAAATACTTATTCAATGTCAATACAAAATATTCCTTTGAAAGTGAAAAAACTATTTATCTTTTCTTTACACTTGTGTTTTGTTTACAAAAATGTCCAATGATTCATTGTTGAGCATATGCATTTGAACATAATTATTGTTTACAAACAAACGAAATGAAAAGAGACAACTACTGATAGGTTGAAAGAATAGGAAAATGTCTCTAGGCTATTCCATGAGTAATCCCCTACAGTACGTCATTTAAATCCCCAGCGGAACAAAGTTTCAAATTGTTGATCCCCAGTAGAAGTTGTCAAATTTCTCAGGACTCCCCAACAGATTTTACAAACAGCACATGGCATTGACCTTACAACAAAGTTTATTTCTCTCGATAGAAATCCATCAACACTTCGACTTCAAAGCATGAAGACTTATATATCCTCAGCAGCAGCCAGGGATTTATTTTCCTCAACCCAACAACAATGCAGCAAATTCGCTCACATACACATACATCGCATTCATATATCATAAACATTGATAAGCACGAATGCATACAACATAATCCCATTTTGCATACATTTCATGCATCATGACTTGGCACTTTAGCTAACATTTTTCCTTTTCAGGATAAGATTAACAACTATCATTAACAATGTTCAACCTAGAGATACAATTCAGATGCGCTCTAGATGCGGGTGTCATTCTGATACTCATACAGATTTCAACTTTTGATACAGTTCAGATACGCTCCAGATACAGATGCCATCCTGACACTCATTCAGACCCAACTCTCAGATACAATACAGATACGCTCCAGATACGGATGCCATTCTGATACTCATTCAGATTCAACTCTCAGATACAGTACAGATACGCTCCAGACATGGATGCCATTCTGATACTCATTCAGATTCAGACTTCAGATACAGTACATATATGCTCCAGACACGGATGCCATTCTGATACTCATTCAGACTCAACTTCCATATACAGTACAAATACGCTCCAGACACGGACGCCATTCTGATACTCATTCTTTCAGCTTACAAATTACAATTCAACAATCACCTTTGATGGAATCTTTAAGCCCATATCTTACAACTCTATCACCTCTCCAAATGGCATTTGTAATCCCATTCCTTCTATCATCACATCATCAAGTGAAAATTTATGGGCACTCTAGTGTCCAATCATCTTCCACCTTCGAGTCACAAATGGCAAAACTCGCCAGTCCAACTCTTCAGGTTTAAGAAGATTGAACAGGGGCAGTTGTTGTACCCCAAAATTTTCCCTCTCACTTATCAAGATTTTTCTTACAAGATCTCTTTGACTCAAGACTGGATTAGAGTTTGACCAGCTCAAGACATCTCCTCGTGCACTGATGACCAAAATTAGGGTTTGAGTTTGCACAAGGATTTTTGGACTATCAATGATTCATATGACTTTCAAGGATCATTATGGACCCCCAAGATTATTCATGTCAAGTTTCAAACTTTGAATCACACTTTTGATCAGTCAATTGGACAGTTGACCTAAAAATCAATTGTATTGGGGAAAAAGTCAACCATGGCCAATTTACAGTGAAACTTCATAATTTTTTATCCATATCAACATCTTAGACCCATATGTATCACTTGATCAAGTTTGGACCATAATTCCTCAAGAAATTTGATCAAATCATCAAAAGGGCAAAATGGTCAAAATTAGGGTTTTGACTGAGAAGGAGCAATTTCTGATTTTTGACCAAGCAAATGATCAATTGGGTTGAAGCATGATTTCAAGAGTTCAATTGCACCATCTTGACCTAATGACATGGTTCAAAACATTGCAAATCCATTTAATTAACAGATGAATTTTTCAGTCAACTGATCAAAAGTCAACTTTATACTGAAAAGTCAAACTTTGACTTTTTGGTCAAAATCAAGTGCCAAAGATCATAATTCATCAAAACATGTCAAAATGTGAAACTTGTTCATCAAGAAATCAAGGGTTTATGTTTTGGTTTTGAAAAGTTGAAATTTTTAACTTAGAAATTTTTTTAAGTATAAAAAATTTCTTATTTTTTCTCAACTTTGAGCCAAATTATCACCATGATGCAAGATGATTCAAAGGAAACTTCCAACATGAAAGTGGTAGATATCAATGAAATCTACAACTTTGATTCACAGCATTTCTCCTAAAAATATTTGTATCTCAAGATATAATTTTGTGAATACATGCTCATGAACTAAAATAACTTAGTGAAATGTTGCCCTAGTTAGGCAGGTTTTTAGCCTAACTTCATGCCAATTTTTCACATAGTTCCAAGGGGAATCTTTGAAAGCAATTCAAAGATGAGTTGTAGAGAACATTGCAAGATTTCCAAAATGTCCAAGAACTCCTTGAGATCATTCTTGAGTAGGGAAAATCGAAGAGATGAAGTTGGCAATTTCTCACTTTTATTTCAAGCCATTTCATGAAGAACAAAAATTCAAATTCTCAAGCATGCTGAACAAATCTTACTTTGCAGGCCTCAAACTTGTTTTTCACTCCATAATTAAATGATTTCACATATGTTGGAAGCTTTAGGCCAAGCATTGAATGCATTGTACAAGAATAATTCCATTTTTGGCACAAAGGTGCCATTTCCATTTTGATAAAGCACAACTTTTGCAATTTTCCACTCCTTGAGCCTTGAACTTGTTTTTTCTGCACACACAAACCCTATAAACCAAAAGAAATGTGCCTGAAACCTCTACCAAACCAGACCATGCTTGTACAACACTTAGGGACTTGTCTCCTCACTTTTCTTCAAAAGCAAGTAATAGAGCCAAAAGGCTATAACTCAAAAACCTGGTGTGGAATTGATCCAAAACCTTTTCTATACTTATACACAGGTGTATTGCAACCTAACACACGATGGATAAAGCTTAAAAACTCTCCCAAACACTCTATCACTGAAAATCGGCCATAACTTTTAGTTTTGCACCTTACATAGAAATCTAAAAAACCACTCGTGCGTTTTGAGTTTTAACCACCTAAACACTTAATATACATCATATCTAAGTGTTCCAGACCCCTGTTCCCTCACTGTAACTCCTCCTTCTCCATCTACCATTTTTACATTTTAAGCTTGCAGGTTGACTTGACTAGGGAGATTCAGGAACTTTCAAGGCAAAGTAAGAATTGGAACACACTCAGGGAGGTCCAGGCAAGCTAAACAGATCCTCAGGCCTTCTCAAAACTTGCTCAAAATCCATTCACGATCTCAACTGAAAGAGGTAAACACTCAAACTTTTATCTCTTCATACAAGCATCCTTTGGTCTTGATTTGTGAAAACAAAATGTAGATATCCTTGCACTAAAGCCAACCATGCTCATAGATTTCATTTATATTCATTGTGTATAGAGAATTTTGGATTTGAATTTTCTGTAAAAATTAGGTTTTAAATTAGGGCAAGCAAAATTAACTTTGATCTTTGACTTTAAGTTTACATAAGATATATGGTTGAACTCGTGAGAAGAAACACTGTAATTTTCATGTTTGGACTTTCCATTTTTATGGAGAAATGAGAGAGATACAGGTGGTCCGACCATGGCTCAAGGTTGAAGATGAAGTTGCCTTCAGGAGGCGTTATATAATATATATTTATGCCTTTTTTTATATGAACGGATGTACAGCCACCCCAGTGGTAAGGCAACGCGCAAAAATGCCATAGGTCATGGATTCGAGCCTTGGCGCTACCTTTTGCAATTTTTTTCTCATTTTTTCCATTTTTTGCTAGCTTGCAGCGCATTGGGCTTCAGTTCTTGGGCCTTTTTTGTTTTTGCTAACATGCTACCTCTTGTTTGCTTGCAGCACCCCTGGCCCATATATTTTTATTATTCATTTTATTTTCATTTCTATTTTATTAAATATATTTTCCTTAATATTAAAAATCATAAAAAATATAAAAATGATAGATTTTATTTTGACTTATTTTATTCTATTTTTTCCAATAAAAAATATTTTCTTTAGTTATATATTGTTGTACCCCAAAATTTGCCCTCTCATTTTTCAAGTATTTGCTCATAAGATGTTCTAAGACGTCAAGTTTGCAGCACTGATATATCAATTTAGGCTTGAAATTGGTACAAGGGAAAAATGGTCAATTGCATACTAGAGAGTCAAACTTTGACTTTTTGGTCAACATTCCAACCCAAAGATAAAATTTCATCAAGACATTCAAAAATATCAAGCTTGATCATTAAGAAGTCAAGAGAATCAAAATTCCAACTTTGCAAGACTTTGAGATTTTTCTAAGTATTTTCTATACTTGGTTAATTTAATTTGCTTCATGGCATTTTACTACAACTCCAAATAATTCAAGATGATGCAAGTGATTCAAGTTATTACAAAGTGACATTTTGCAAAATTACAAATTCTAAAAATATGTCTTGATTAAAACCTTGTCACAATATTTTTGCCTTTGACATAATGTGCACAAGACTAAATTGTGACATGCTACAAACTATGTAGTCCAAAGTTGAAGAAAATATGATATGCTACTTCTATACATTTCCACAACACTCCAAACCTGCATTGCTGTCCTATACAATCCAAAATATATCCACAAAACAAGTCAAAAACTGCTCTATGCAATCTGCCCAAGCCTGCACCATGACAGCCCCAGAATTGCACCAAAATGGCAAAGGAAAAATTATGGGAAGAAAGTGTCAAAACAGTAGGCAAAAGCAATTCAAAATGAATTATTTATTTTCCCCCCTAAACCACAGTCAAGGGGCCTACAAAAAGGGGGTTGTCTCATAAGACAAGGGGTTGGACTTTGGAAGAGGGATAGAGAGAGAGAATAGAGAGTCTCATTGAGCAGAAAAACAGTATCCTTATTAACCTTGACTGATTTTTCAAAATCAAATCTGTTCTTGTTCAAAACAGAACCCCAACCTCTTACTCCACCATACAAACTCTCCCTAAGGCAAACACTTCATACAAAGTTTGTCCAAACATAAAAACAGTCCTTGTAGTGCTACTCACCTTCATCATCAAAAATATCAAAAATATTACAGTACAGTCCAACTCAGTTCTAGCAGTCCAGAGCAGCTTCCTGAATACTCACAAGGTTATCACATCATTTGGAAAAGCATTCAGATCTAAAATAACCAGTGTAGCCCAAAGGTAAGTCCTCTTAACTTGATATCTTGTCATTACATCATTAACAAGTTGTTGTTCTTTGAAGACAAGATGTAATACTTTAATATTTTTTTTGAACTAGTCATCTGCACTTTGTTTAGGCATATTCAATCATTTGTTGTTCATGTTTATCCATCATATGCCATAAGCTAACCTGTACATTCAGTAAAATAATGTTTAAGGCAGGAAAATGCAGCATATATCGACTCATATCCTCATGTGTCGGCTCATCCTAGTGAAAAAATAGGGTATGAGTCAACACATAACCCCCATGCATCAACTCATACTGATTTTAGGTTACAAAAGAGAAGCTGGAAAGGACTATGAGTCGACACATACGCAATTCGCGTCGATACAAGAAGGTGCATGAGTCGACACATCCCATTATGTGTCGACCCATACTGAATTTATTTTGTTTTACAGGGGCAGGAAGAAGCTATGTGTCGATGCATAGCAACATGGGTCGACACATAGCAGTTCAAAATGCAGTTTTCCTTTTATTTTACACTGTTTTTACATTGTTTTCATTATCATTCGATATGGTTGTAATATTTCAGTCTCCACTTCATCCCCATTGTAAATTTGTACCCCCATCCCCCTAAAGTGATGTAATAGCTTAGGATTTATTTTCCGCATGTTTACTTGCTTTCATATATTGCTAGTAATTAGGATGTATGGAAAGATAAAATCAGCAAATAGATAACCTTTCAAATACAAGACAAAATGCATGCAATCAAACACACTTTGCACATATGCACACCTTAGGGTTACTCCACTTTGTTTCCTATCGGAAAATAGTCATGTCCCTCGAGTATGGACGTTTTAGCAAAGACCCTCGATAAAAGATCGTAGTCCCTCGATGACCCTCGATGTTGCCTTCGGTAAACAATCTAGTCCCTAAAACGACATTGCTAAAACGTCCCATATGTTGCCTTCTATGACTATATAAACGTCCCAACACCCGTCCCTTCACATCCAACGATAGGGCTTCTTACCAAATCAATGGTAAGATATCCACATCTAAAGGAGGAGGAAAAGCATATTTAAGACCTTTTGAGTAGATAGATTCGTTCTTAGTTACTCGCTTGCTCACAACAAAAACATTTATACACCAACACTCTCATTTTGAAACACTTTTGAAAACAACACTTTGTACGCGTTCTTATAGAAACGAGAGCCATTACAGAGAAAACCCTTTTCAAAATCACTTTCAAAAACACATCTCACAAACACACCTTTGAACTATTTTCGAAACAAACACTTTGTAGGCGTTCTTATAGAAACGAGAACCATTACGAAGTTCCATTTTCAAAATACTTTCAAAAAATCACCACCACAAGCACACATTCAAACAAAAGCAAGTGATCTAGCAAGTAACTAAGAGCCCATGGAAAACCATGGATGAAAAGGGTGCTAATACCTTCCCTTTTCATAATCTACCCTCCGAACTCAAAAACATCTCAAAGGTCTTTCCTGTGCTTTTTCACCTTTCCTTTTGGATAAAAGAAAAGTCGGTGGCGACTCTTGCTAACCGCGACATTTGCGATAAAACGCAAAAAACCCAAGTCAGTTCTCCCACCGTATCACAGAACTGGCGACTCTGCTGGGGAATTTCTAAAAGTGGGGTTACCTTAGGGTTAGATCACCTTTACTTACTTACATTGTTTGATTTGTTTGCGTTATATTTTTGTTCCTTGTTTGGGTTTGTTTTAAATCCTACACCCGGATTTGGGGGCACCTTTTAGGTAAGTAGCAATAGACTGCGAGGGAACTGTGCGGGGTATACCGACATGGTTGAAGCAGTAGCTATGTTGATGTGGAACTTTGGTTGGTACCGGTAACCCTTGAGTTGAATCAAGGAGAGTACGGGGCCTCCGCGTGGTGTCGTAAAGCATCAACTGACCTTAGAACCTTACTTGACCAACTTGGCCATTAGGACGTAGTGAGATGATCGATTTCAGTGTAGAGCTGAAAATTGGTTGATACTCGATGCTACACTCATTGAGACTTAACCCCTGAGTTTTGTTTGGTTGTGAGTCAATTGCTTATTGAACGAAGCTTGTGGGAAAGGTCAGTGATATTGAGATCCCTTAGAACCCGGTTACTATTAACTAAGACAGGTTGAGCCAACTAAACTTCAAGAGGGTACTTACCTATAAACTCCATGCAAGCCTAAAACTAAGGATTTGTTTGCTTTGTGTGAATATGATTATTTGTATATAAATTTGCTTACCTCGCATATCTGTATATAACATCATAACATCATACCATAGCATTTTCAGTAACCATTTCAAGGATCTCAAGGGTCTTTGATGCAGGGTCACGTTGAACCAGACGTCTATCAAGGGGCAAGAGGATTTATTTTCCTCTAAACAAACACCGTCAAAGATCAAGTACAATAACTTGAGTCAAGGGCTATGACCCACTTGACATGGTGAGCTTAATTCTCGTGGAAAGACATCCACCGATACAAAGTTCTCCAATCAAAGTTGTTGATCAAAGTTCAACTTCTAACATTTTCTTGTGTTTACCCTGCGAGATCCTTGAAAACATGCATCCACATATCATGCATCATATCATGACAGGTTTCTCCCTTACAGGTCTCCTTATCTCCCTGCTGTTTATTTCAGTAAGATGGATATGGAACAAACAGTGAAAGATCTCCAAGCTCAAAACGCTCAATTCCAACAAATGTTTCTGGCTATGGGTAAGGGGAAAGAGGACCTGAAAGCTCTCCTTCTTAAAGAAAAGAAGAAAAAGTCCAAGAAGTCAGTAGGCGTATTGAACTTTAGAAGAAGACCTAAAGCCCTAGATCTTTCAACTCCATCCAACATAGTGGATAGTCTTGAAGAAGACCACAATTTGGAGATTGATGAAGTTGAAGCTGACTACTCCGAGGAACAATATCCTCCCGCTGATGACAAGTACAAACAGTTGGAGGATCGCCTCAATGCTTAGAGATTCAACAAATACCTGGCTTGGATTTAGGAGACATGGGTTTGGTTTCTGGAGTGGTCATCCCGCTAAAGTTCAAAGTCCCTACCTTTTCCATGTACGATGGAGTCTCTTGCCCTAAGATGCATTTAAAGTCTTATGTCCGCAAGATTCAACCATACACAACTAATCTGAAGCTTTGGATTCATTTCTTCCAAGAAATCCTGGTAGGGACTCAACTCGAGTGGTTCTATCAATTGGAGAGTTCTCGCATCCACACCTGAGAGGATTTAGCTGCTGCTTTTTACAAACAGTATTAGTACAATGTTGATCTTACACCAACTCGTGTGCAATTGCAGAACATGACCATGGGTTCCAACGAGAGCTTCAAAGGATACGCCCAAAAGTGGAGAGATCTGGCTGGTAGGGTGCAGCCCCCTTTAACTGACAGGGAGTTGATTGACATCTTCATGGGAACTTTGACAGGGCCTTTCTTCAAACACTTGATCGGAAGCTCTTCAGTCGGGTTCACCGAGCTAATACTGACCAGCGAAAGGGTCGAAGCTGGCATCAAAAGTGGGAAGATTCAAGAAGCTACACCTTCTGATGCTCAGAAAAAACCCTACAATGGGAAGAAGAGTCCAATGCTAAGTATGGTCAAAAGAGTCGTCATGACCAACACGTAGGAGCAATCTTGATCTCTAATCCTACGCCTGATCAACAAAGGCAGGGGCATCAGCGTAAGGAGGTCGCGTCTAAAATACAATACACTAAGATCAACATGTCGCTGGATCAAGCGCTACAACACATGTTGAAGGCATAGCTGATTACATTAAAGGCTCCTCATCCGAACCCTAAGACCTCTTCTCCTAACTACAACTCGGATGCAAGATGTGCTTATCATTTTGGTAGCCCAGGGCATGACAAAAATAACTGTTGGGCTCTGAAGAACAAGGTCCAAGACATGATTGATGCCAAGGAGATCGAGTTTGACCCTCCGGAGACTCCAAACATAATCACTGCTCCTATGCCGAATCATTGAAGGCTTTTGTTTCATTTGAATTTTCAAGTTGTAATTTCTTTTGTTATTCAAAAAAATTATCTATTAATGTCAAACTTTGTTTCATTAATGCATTGCATATGTTTGTCTTGAATTATTTCATTTTCATTACATTTAAACTATGCTTTTTACTCACTTTATGACATTCAACTTTTGCTAAAAGTTACAAGCCTTTAGAGGGAGGATGACGAAAACAATGCCATAATCTCATACAGTATGCTTTTGAACAGACCTTGCTGACGATGTACAAGCGTTCTTTCAAATCCTAAACACTGGAGTTATAAGGAAGATAATCCCTAGTCAACCCCTTAGAGCCAAAGAAGTAGAATTTTTCTGTTTTAACACAAATTGAAACCTTTAATCAAAACCTGGGGCAGGGTAGTCTCTTAGTTAATTCAAATGCGCGTTTAGCTGCAAACTCTCATCTCGTAATACAACAAATGACTTCAAGAAACATTCCTCTGGAATCAAAAGACGGTGATGGTTCCCTATCACATAGGCAGTCATTATCTCTCAAGAAAAGAAAATCCCACTAAGTCAAAACCTACAAAGGAGACTTAAGAAAACTGGGGCATCCCGCTGACTATAATCTTAGAACAGGAACAGTCAGGCAAAAATTAGGGATAACAAATCAAAAGAAAGAGGTCACTACAAATCCTCAACAACATGAAAAAAATAAAATAAAAAAAAAAATAAAAAAAAAAATAATAATAAATAAATATGTTGCAAAAATGACTGCCTTCCAACAAACTTAACTTGTTTGAACCATCACCAAAACGTCATCCCAGACTCAATTGGAGTTCAAACGTATAATTAACTGAGTTTAGGACTGAAGAACATCACGAAGAACGGGTGGGTACAAATACATTTGAGCCTTTATCCTTTGTTTCTTAAACCGTGAACCAAGCCACATTACAACCCTTCAAAAGTCCTAATTGAAACATGGGTTAGTTCGAAAGCATACTGTTACAAAAGGTATCCTGACTCCTGTAAGGCTTTACTATAAATCTTGAGTTTGATTTTTTCTTACAAAATTTCTTTACTCACTAAAACGCATTCTTCAAAACTTCAAGACAGACATAAACTTTGCATTACTTGAATATCACTGTTTGCATGTGGCTATTTATTTGACAGCAGAGAAATTCACACAACGAACATCCGATGAATGAAAGCTCTCTCAGTGAACAAAATCACTTCAAAGAAGGACGACACTTCCATTGACAAATCTCCTATCAACAAGGGGACATGACATGTCACTATCCAACACACCTGGGGCAGTCCAGTCAAGATTCCAAGAAATCTCTCAAGAAGTACAGAATAACTAGGGGCAGGTCTTCATCTCCATTACTTGGGGCATTGAACACAAATCCCAACAAAAGGTTTACGTACAATCAAACATTTTTGGCAATACCACAAACCTTGGTTGTTGAGGGCAATGCCAAGTCTCCCCAAAATCCTTCTCATAGGATGACTCCCAGCCAGAGTTTAAATCTCTGAGAACCTTTCCCCAGCTGAGATAACTTCAAGAATCCTCGAGGACTTTCCCCCCAACGAATTCGTCACTTCTCAAACAGACCGGCAACAGGGTTTATTTCCCTAACAAACGGCATAAATCCCCAGCTTGAGTTTGCCTTTCCGACTACTACAAATCAAAGGACCACAACTCCTCTTCCCTAGTAGACTACTCTACAATCCCCAACAAGTTACTGCGAAACCTGGACCCGACCAGATATCAGTTCAACTTCGACTCCCCAGTATAGCAACGGATGACTAAGACTCCTAAACTTTTTTCCCAAGCAGGAATAAACATGCTCCCACAGAGTTTTCAATATCCCCCAACGGATTTCTCCTCAAAAAACAAAACAGGAATCCCCAATGGAAACATTCTAAGAAAAGTTTGAAGACACACCAACTCTTCAACAGCAGTCCAGGATTTAACGGTTCCCCAACATCTATCAAGGATTTATTTTCCCAGACAAAATACATTCTTTAACATTTCACATTTCATACCTCCTATTTACATACATGATAAAGTGCATACGACAAAATCTCATTTATTTTGAGAACATCATGACATCATGCATTTCATGCATCATGACATTGCATACAACTAAATCTTTACCTTTTCAGGAAAGATCGATTGACAGATAAAGTTATCATTACCTTTTGGAGTAGCAGTCATCAAAGATTCCTTCATCACCCTGCTGAGGTTGTAATCATCCAAGATTCCTTCATCACCCTGCTGAGGTTGTAGTCATCCAAGATTCCTTCATCATCCTGCTGAGGTTGTAGTCACCCAAGATTCCTTCATCATCCTGCTGAGGTTGTAGTCATCCAAGATTCCTTCATCGTCCTGATGAGGTTATAGTCATCCAAGATTCCTTCATCATCTTACTGAGGTAGTAGTCATCCAAGATTCCTTCATCATCCTGCTGAGGTTATAGTCATCCAAGATTCCTTCATCGTCCTGATGAGGTTGTAGTCATCCAAGATTCCTTCATCATCCTGTTGAGGTTATAGTCACCCAAGATTCCTTCATCATCCTGCTGAGGTTGTAGTCATCCAAGATTCCTTCATCATCCTTCTGAGGTAGTAATCATCCAAGATTCCTTCATCATCCTGCTGAGATTGTAGTCATCCAAGATTCCTTCATCATCCTGCTGAGGTAGTAGTCATCCAAGATTCCTTTATCATCCTGCTGAGGTAGAAATCGCCCGAAGATTCCTTCATCATCCTGCTGAGGTAGTAATCGTCTAAGATTCCTTCATCATCCTACCGAGTCCGGATACAATCACCTTCGGATGGCATCTTTAAGCCCATCTCCAACAACTATCCATTACCTCTCCAAATGGCATCTTTAAGCCCACTCCCTACATAATCAACTAACACATATTTGAGTGCAAATTTCTGGGCACTCTAGTGTTCAATCATCTTCCACCTTCAAGTCACGAATGGCAGAATTACCAATCTAACTCTTCAGGTGTAACAAGATTGAACAGGGGCAGCTGTTGTACCCCAAAATTTTCCCTCTCATTTTTCAAGTATTTGCTCACAAGATGTTCTAAAACGTCAAGTTTGCAGCACTGATACATCAATTTAGGCTTGAAATTGATACAAGGGCAAAATGGTCAATTGCATACTGGAAAGTCAAACTTTGACTTTTTGGTCAACATTACAACCCAAAGATCAAATTTCATCAAGACATTCAAAAATATCAAGCTTGATCATTAAGAAGTCAAGAGAATCAAAATTCCAACTTTGCAAGACTTTGAGATTTTTCTAAGTATTTTCTATACTTGGTTAATTTCATTTGCTTCATGGCATTTTACTACAAATCCAAACAATTCAAGATGATGCAAGTGATTCAAGTTATTACAAAGTGACATTTTGCAAAATTACAAATTCTAAAAATATGTCTTGATTAAAACCTTGTCACAATATTTTTGCCTTTGACATAATGTGCACAAGACTAAATTGTGACATGCTACAAACTATGCTGTCCAAAGTTGAAGAAAATATGATATGCTACTTCTATACATTTACACAACACTCCAAACCTGCATTGTTATCCTATACAATCCAAAATATATCCACAAAACAAGTCAAAAACTGCTCTATGCAGTTTGCCCAAGCCTGCACTATGATAGCCCCAAAATTGCACCAAAATTGCAAAGGAAAAATTGTGGGAAGAAAGTGTCAAAACAGTAGGCAAAAGCAATTCAAAATGAATTATTTGTTTTCCCCCATAAACCACAGTCAAGGGGCCTACAAAAGGGGGGATGTCTCATAAGACAAGGGGTTGTACTTTGGAAGAGGGATAGAGAGAGAGAATAGAGAGTCTCATTGAGCAGAAAAACAGTATCCTTGTTAACCTTGACTGATTTTTCAAAATCAAATCTGTTCTTGTTCAAAATAGAACCCTAACCTCTTACTCCACCATACAAACTCTCCCTAAGCCAAACACTTCATACAAAGTTTGTCCAAACATAAAAACATTCCTTGTAGTGCTACTCACCTTCATCATCAAAAATACCAAAAATATTACAGTACAGTCCAGCTCAGTTCTAGCAGTCCAGAGCAGCTTCCTGAAGACTCATAAGGTTATCTCATCATTTGGAAAAACATTCAGATCTAAAACAACCAGTGCATCCCAAAGGTAAGTCCTCTTGACTTGATATCTTGTCATTACATCATTAACAAGTTGTTGTTCTTTGAAGACAAGATGTAATACTTTAATATTTTTTTTGAACTAGTCATCTGCACTTTGTTTAGGCTTATTCAATCATTTATTGTTCATGTTTATCCATCATATGCCATAAGCTAACCTGTACATTCAGTAAAATAATGTTTAAGACAGGAAAATGCAGCATGTATCGACACATATCCTCATGCATCAACTCATCCTAGTGAAAAAACAGGGTATGAGTCGACACATAACCCCCATGTATCGACCCATATTGAATTGATTTTGTTTTACAGGGGCAAGAAGAAGCTATCTCTCGATGCATAGCAACATGGGTCGACACATAGCAGTTCAAAATGCAGTTTTCATTTTATTTTACACTGTTTTTACATTGTTTTCATTATCATTTGATATGGTTGTAATATTTCAGTCTCCACTTCATCCCCATTGTAAATTTGTACCCCCATCCCCCTAAAGTGATGTAATAGCTTAGGGTTAATTTTCCGCATGTTTACTTGCTTTCATATATTGCTAGTAATTAGGATGTATGGCAAGATAAAATCAGCAAATAGATAACCTTTCAAATACAAGACAAAATGCATGCAATCAAACACACTTTGCACATATGCACATCTTAGGGTTACTCCACTTTGTTGCCTATCGGAAAATAGTCATGTCCCTCGAGCATGGACGTTTTAGCAAAGACCCTCGATAAAAGATCGTAGTCCCTCGATGACCATCGATGTTGCCTTCGGTAAACGATCTAGTCCCTAAAACAACATTGCTAAAACGTCACATATGTTGCCTTCTATGACTATACAAACGTCCCAACACCCGTCTCTTCACATCCAACGATGGGGCTTCTTACCAAATCAATGGTAAGATAGCCACATCTAAAGGAGGATGAAAAGAACATTTAAGACCTTTTGAGTAGATAGATTCGTTCTTAGTTATTCGCTTGCTCACAACAAAAACATTTATACACCAACACTCTCATTTTGAAACACTTTTGAAAACAACACTTTGTACGCGTTCTTATAGAAACGAGAGCCATTACAAAGAAAACCCTTTTTCAAAATCACTTTCAAAAACACATCTCACAAACACACCTTTGAACTATTTTCGAAACAAACACTTTGTAGGCGTTCTTATAGAAACGAGAACCATTACGAAGTTCCATTTTCAAAATACTTTCAAAAAATCACCACCACAAGCACACATTCAAACAAAAGCAAGTGATCTAGCAAGTAACTAAGAGCTCATAGAAAACCATGGATAAAAAGGGTGCTAATACCTTCCCTTTTCATAATCTACCCCCCAAACTCAAAAACATCTCAAAGGTCTTTCCTGTGCTTTTTCACCTTTTCTTTTGGATAAAAGAAAAGTCGGTGGCGACTTTTGCTAACCGCGATATTTGTGATAAAACGCAAAACACCCAAGTCAGTTCTCTCACCATATCACATATATATTATCTATTTGATTAAATAACTTTGTAAATTAATTTAAAACTAGTTTAATATTTATTTATCTTTCTTCACACTCATTAAACATATTACTTTAATACAAAAAGACCAAAATACCTCATAAATACCACATATTATTTTTCAAGACAAAAAATGCAAAAAGACTTACTTTTTCTCAAATAAATTCATTCCCTTTTAATAAAATAGAATTAGGGTTTAATCAAAATCCTTTCTAAAAATAATTTCCTTTCCTAATTAATTTGAGTTTAATCTTGATTTATTTATTAGGTTTAGGTTAAAACTTTTTCACATAAAAAACCAAAAAAAAAAATCTTCTTTGCATTCATACATCTTTGCATATTGAATTTATCTTGTAAATTATTTATTCCAATATTTGTACATATTCAATTTGGTTGTAATAGATTAATTAGGTTTATATTATTGCAATCCCCATTAATAAATTGTATACCCCCCTCCCACCAATGTTTTAATAGCGTAGGACATTTAAATTTCGCAATTTATCGTTTTTTATATAACATGCTAGTAATTAGGGTTTGTATGGCAAGATAAAATCAATCAAATAGAAAACCCTATTTCAAGACAAAATCAAACATGAAAATGACACACTTGCACACAAAACACCCCTAGGGTTATCCCACTTGGTTGCCTTACAAAAATGGCCATATTACGCATGTAAAGTGTCTTAGAAAAAAAACAAACAAATACAAGATCATAGTCCCTCGATGACGCTATCCAAAGTTGCCTCAGAAAAATGATCTTAGTCCCTAAAAAATGCTAAGATACTTTGCAACATTGCTAATCATGCCTATACGATGACCCACGCCCGTCCCGTTTACATCCAAAGATAGGGTTGCTTACCAAATCAATGGTAAGACAACAATATCAAAGAAAAAGAAAATGAACAAGAAAGACATTTGAGTAGGTAGATTACTTTTAGTTACTTGCTCCATTTCAAAACAAATATCCTTGTAATTTTCAAAACAAACACACACATTTCCAAACATCTTACAAAATTGAAAACATTTTCAAAAAATACAAACATCTTTGTATACATTCTTACGAACGAGAATCATTACAAAGATTGCCTAAACAATGGCCTCTTTACAAAATAATTTCAAAAACCACACAAAGCACAATTTCAAACAAAAGAAAGTGATCTAGCAAGTAACTAAGAGCCCATGGAAAACCATGGATGAAAAGGGTGCTAATACCTTCCCTTTTCATAATCTACCCCCCGAACTCAAGAAACAATCTCAAAGGTATTTCCTGTGCTTTTTCACCTTTCCTTTTGGATAAAAGAAAAGTCGATGGCGACTCTTGCTAACCGCAACATTTGCGATAAAATGCAAAACCTTCAAGTCAGTTCTCCCACTGCATGATAGGGTGCAACTGGAAATATATTTCTGGTTTACACCTAATTTTTATGACTAGTTTGATGTGTACTAAAAATATATTTATGGTTTTAAGGGCCATTTAGGGAATTTCACGTGGTGCACTAGAAAATCATAGGGTGGAAAAAGAAATTCTCATTTTTAATGCACTTTATAACCTTCGAACGTATCTTGCAAAAATACTATAATGTCCTTAAGTTTTGGAGATACATTTTTGGACGCACCAAAGATTTATTAAAATATTAATTATTTCGGAGATATATATGCATAATGCTTTCAGAGGTATATTTCCAGAATATTATGAAGTTGAAGTAGAAAAACAAAATGGAAAAACAACAACTTGACAAAATGAAAATACCATTGATATCATAAAATCAACAATACATAATGGATTTTAACATAGATCAAACATTACACTTCAATATCCAGGTGGCCGTTGCAACATCTTAATAATATCATTGGTCGATCTCGAAACAGTTGCATCCAGGTTGATCGATATTTTTGATTCTAAGTGGAAAAAAGGTTCTCCACATAGCCCTTAAATCAGTTGTCGTCTTCATCTCGTAGTTATTGAAGTCAAGCTTCCATTCTTTGTCAACGGATGGCGAACAATACTTGATCCTCATGATTTTTCGATTGTTGTCATATGGTAGAACCTCATGCAATGTGTATTGCAGATCTTCAAGATGAGTGTACTCGGTGATCTTAAATTCTCTTGATGGTGCATCACTGGTAAATGAACATTTCCAACATGCCAAATGATGTTCATTCTGGTTTATTGTGTTTTAATATGAAACAAAATGACCAATGATCTATATTTATAATAGTGAGAGATTAATATGGACCTCACAAACCATGTCTTGTACCAGGGCACGTTCCAAAAATGTATTTCCAGAATCACCCTTTATACCGAAAATGTATTTTTGGAGCCTTCCCTTGCAGAACAGAACAGGAAGAAACTTGTTATCAATGCAGATATTTTTTGTCAAACTTTAAAATGTATACATTAGACATCATAACACAATAATATAATGTCACTTAAAAAATTTGATAAATAACTACTAAAATGAACTGAAACACTTGTCGTCGGCCAAATCTACAGTTATTGGTTGTACCCATTTAACTTTTGTTTATTTATTTCTCTTTTAATCTTGCTCAATTTGGTGAACTCTTGCATCCTTTCAACAAATTGGTCCGACCAAGTCCCGAGTTTGGTTGTATAATGAGTTGCCCATTTCGGAGATATATGTGGTATAGGGCATCCCAGTTTCAAATAAACTTGAACAAAATGTCGCGGATTTGAAACCCATCCAACACAAATAATATGATTATTTGAATTTGGAGGTGGAGCAGTGCGCAATGAAAAAAGTTTTTGAGAAACCGTATCTTGTAAGATTAATACACACTCTCTCATACGCACTTACTATGAGATGACCCATTTAAAGGAATCACATTAATTTATCCTCTGCATATCCACTAATGCAAGGAACACGAGAGTAGTAAATTGATTCAAGATTTTCTTTATTCTCGTATAGTCGTGTGTATGATTCTTTATGGCTCATCAACTCTTGGATAATAGTATGGTGGACAAGTATATGACCTTTTTCTCCTTTATGGAGCAAAGAAGAAATAACTCTAAAACCGCAATTACTGTCACCCTTAACATTGATGACTCGTTCAATGTATTTATGCATAAAAATCGGCATCTCCTCAATGAATGGGATATTGATGGAGGCGGTGAAGCAGATGGTTTGCTAATGCGAGCTCCTTTAAAAACACTTTTCTGAGATTTCAGAGTCAGTGAATCAGAAATTTTTTTGTCAACATGTTCAAAATATGATGGACTTTGCATCGTTGAATTATCACTCGATGTAGGTTTGACCTTTTTTTAGCTTCTCCTTTTGTTTTTACTAGTTGAGAAGGTGGTTTCATGTCTAAGGTATCCAAAAATGAAATATTCCTCAACTTCTCTTTTATGTGGAGTTTCGTGTTGTCATCAGATTTCAAAAATCTTGCTTGTATTGCTTCCCAGTCAGTCAAGATAGAGATATTCGATTTACTGTCTTTTATAACACTATCTTCATCAAAACTGAGCCTTTTCTAATAACTGCAGACTTCGCCTTCTTAGATATAACACAAGCACACGGGAGACCATAGGTTTTCATAAGTGTGAAAGCACACTTTAAGCTATCAGAACCTACATTATGAACTCATTTGGATTCTTGAAAATATAATTCAAAGCTAATCTAGATATGTTGCTGACCAACTGATAATATAGAGTGTTGTCTTTGAACTTTGTGTTCCAATACTGTGACACTACGACCAAATGATGTTTGTATATTATTATCCTGGTTTTGTATCATGTGGTTCACGTAATCTCAATCCGTACACAAGTCACCCTTGTTATTTCCCAACCAATTCTTCAAACAAGCTTGAGCAGACTTAACTCGGTTTATTGTTGTATTTATAAGGTGTCTAACATGATCGTTCCAAGCACAAACAATCTTCTCATTAACCTAGTCCAAAATTGTACTATCAACATATTTTAATAAAGAGGGATATTTCTCGCACATCTTCCTGAAATCTATAACAACATCAACATATAGCTCTTTTGTAGAAGCATTTATTATAACACTCCATATATCCATAATTTTTTCCATAATAACGTTTGCATTGACCATTTTTCCATCTTCAACCTTTATCTGTTTTATCCCTACCGTGGGTTTAACCCAACTTCTCACATTATTTGTAATATGATACCTACAAAGTAATGCATAAGAAGTGGGGAAAAAACTTTGTAACCAAATTCATTAAAGCGGTATCCAAGTCAATAACAATGATTTTCGACATGTTTTCTTGGTCCTTCAACATTTCCCGACACACCTCTAAAGCCTAAGTAACATTATCCTCTTTTTAGCTTTATATAAATGCAAACACGGAAGAATAAGTCTTCTCAGTAGAGGTAACACAACCAATTTCCAATAATGGAAGTTTGTACTTGTTCATCTTATATGTTGAATCAATTATGAGCATATTGGGAAACATGTTGAACAACTTTATGGAATCATGATGAGTCCAAAATATATCTGTAACTGTTACTCCATCCTCACATCTTTGGTACCTAGATACATAATTGTTATCAGCTAGAAGTTTCAAGAGTTGTTGCATTTCAGTTCTAAAGAGAATGTCTATATTTCCCACTTCCTTCGCATGTCAATGTCATAAATGAACTTCTTATATTTGAACCATTATAGGGCCTTCTGATTACAACACTAAACCCTAGTTTGGATGCCTTTATATGAACCCGTTGCAGCATGTGATCACGAAATTCAAACTCTCGTTCATTTTTGAAATGGTTACCAATATCTACCTTCTTCACTAGTAAAGGTGAAGCATCCTGAGACACAATAGGTTTGGGGATAACATCGGGATGCACCATACCTAATGAAAACAAAAACATAAAATACTAAAAAAAATTCAAATGAGAAAACAAATTGCTGGAAAATCAGCACAAACAGTTTCCAAAAATGCATTTCTGGATGAGTTCATACATATTCTGGAGATACAATTTTGATTATAGCATAAACTTTTTCAGGTTTAAAACAAGACTAATGTGAGCAATGAAGGTTGAAATGAATGAACTTTGCATTAAATTCTAACTCCTTTTTCTCCTTTTGATTTGATGAAATAGAAGAATAGAGATTTGGAGTGAAAAGCTTGATTGAAAATGGATGGGTTTTTGGAGAGGGTTTATGGAAAAATGGAAATGAACCCTTATCATGCAGATGATTGTTTTTAGCAATTTCTCTTTTGGTTTTTCTAGAGATGCATCTCCGAAATAATTTGGCATGCAAAGGTGACAAATTTCTAAATTCATGCTTCAATTTTGTGGAGGTACATATCCGAATAACACCCTGTAATGGTTAATTGGCAATTTATTTTATCAAACATCTAGAGATGTATCTTCAGAAAAATCATAATTTGTTTGTAGGATGAAACCATTTTGCTTGTTTGTGTGTGATGCAAATGGTGCATCCTGAAATATATTTCTAGAATCAGGGGGAATTTCTTAGTTTTGCATATGGTTCTTTTGCACCACATAGGGTGCATTAAGAGATTCACAAAAATGATTGACACCTGGAGCATTTGAATCTATTTTGAGATCTTGAGAAAAACTTACTTTAAGATCTCAAGCCTTGACAATTAGGCCAACCTCTAACTCACACACATGACATGTAAAAATGATTTATGTGTCTCCAAAAAGATTTCAATATTGGTATTAGAGTTTAAGTTTTGATCAAGTGATAAAGAGAGATAGTGTAAATGTACCATGTTGTGGTACAAGTGTGAGTTATGTAAGTCTCATATTGTTTGAAAAAAATGAAGGTTGAACACTATATAAATGAGAATATTCATGCATATATTGCCTTAATATTTTGGGTATATATGTGGTGTCTCTCTCACTTTGTGTGTTTATTTTGACCTAATATAGACGATGCTCAAGACCTAACATTTGTATCTGAGTTGATGGTTTAATCAATGGATTGTATCATTGTATCAAAAGTCTTCATGACAAGGTGTTGGCCATGCAGTGTGTTTCGTTGTAGTTTCCAAATGGTGGTACAAGTGTATGTGGATGAAAAGTGTCTTCTTATGGAGGAGCATAGTTGATAGACTCATATTTGAGAGGGAGATTATTGTGATACAAGTGTGAGTTATGTAAGTCTCACATTACTTAGAAAAGTGAAGGTTGGACACTTTATAAATGAGAGGACCCATACACCTATTGCCTTAAGATTTTGGGTGAATATGTGATATTTCTCTCACTTTGTGTGTTGCTTTTGACCCAATGTGGATGTTCCTCATGACCTAACATACCATGCCATTACTTTTAAGAGATTAGTTCTCATCTTAATTTTTTTACATAAATGTTGTGACTATATTGAAGTTTGGTATTCTTTTTTTTAGGGTATGCTGAACTTTTCCTTATGAAAATGCACAAAGTTTGAAAATTTTAGAAGATTTTAAAAATCTAAAAGAAAACACATAAAAGTTAAATTATGTCCCTTCTACAAATATGGTTAGTTATAACAACGGTTATTTACTTGAGGATGAAGTTGATGATATACCGAAGGCGTATGAAATGTTGGATGAAGAAAGGTTATGTGATATCAAAGTGAATAGTCATTTAACTCTCAGAAGTCTCATATTTAGTATTGAAAAGGAAAAAGAAGTAGATATTAATTAAAAATATGGTGAGTTAGTTTAAACTTTTCCTCACCACAACAAATTTAGCATTTTAAGTATACTAAGGGTTTGAATAATTGCACAGCATGGGCATGTTTGTAATTTTTCCATGCAAAATCTATAGTAGAATGTGCTTTGTAATTTTTCCATATTAATATTATAATTATTGTGAAAGAGTTTATAACTTTTTTTGTATGTTTCTATTTACGTATAGATTTTCTATTGTTGTTTGACTAACAATCTCATCACTAGTTAAAAAGATTCATTTTAATTCTATATTTTTGCAATTTCGATAAATTTTGCCTTTCATTAATTATATGTGATCTGGACTAACCGTTAACTATTTTATGTAACATAAGATATGTGTTGAGGTCACATAAGCAAATCAGAATCTCATATTAAGGCTCTAATCTAATTATTGTAATTGATGAAGATAAGGCCGATCCTTTGAATTTGGGTGCCTTGGGTGAATCAAAAGACTGGTGTCCCTATAATTTTTTTAAACAATAAATACATAAGGATAAAATAAATAATTGAATAAAAAACACATTTTTATTTGACATTGTTCAAAAAGAATACAAGTATGAATCGTTGAATCAATGTTTGTACTACATCAAAACACAAACCAATATAAAAAGACTTCTTCTTCTTTCTTCTTCTTCTTCTTCTTCTTCTTCTTGCTTCTTCTTCTTCTTCTTCTTCTTCTTCTTCTTCTTCTTGCTTCTTCTTGCTTCTTCTTCTTCTTCTTCTTCTTCTTCTTGCTTCTTCTTTCTTCTTCTTCTTCTTCTTCTTGCTTCTTCTCCTTCTTGCTTCTTCTTCTTCTTGCTTCTTCTTCTTCTTCTTCTTCTTCTTCTTGCTTCTTCTTCTTCTTGCTTCTTCTTCTTCTTCTTCTTCTTCTTCTTCTTGCTTCTTCTTCTTCTTGCTTCTTCTTCTTGCTTCTTCTTCTTCTTCTTCTTCTTCTTCTTCTTGCTTCTTCTTCTTGCTTCTTCTTCTTCTTCTTCTTCTTCTTCTTCTTCTTGCTTCTTCTTCTTCTTCTTCTTCTTGCTTCTTCTTCTTCTTCTTCTTCTTCTTCTTCTTGCTTCTTCTTCTTCTTCTTCTTCTTGCTTCTTCTTCTTCTTCTTCTTCTTGCTTCTTCTTCTTCTTGCTTCTTCTTCTTCTTCTTTTTCTTCTTCTTCTTGCTTCTTCTTCTTCTTGCTTCTTCTTCTTCTTCTTGCTTCTTCTTCTTCTTCTTGCTTCTTCTTCTTCTTCTTGCTTCTTCTTCTTTTTGCTTCTTCTTCTTCTTCTTGCTGCTTCTTCTTGCTTCTTCTTGCTTCTTCTTGCTTCTTCTTCTTCTTGCTTCTTCTTGCTTCTTCTTCTTCTTGCTTCTTCTTCTTCTTGCTTCTTCTTCTTGATTCTTCTTCTTCTTCTTCTTCTTGCTTCTTCTTCTTCTTCTTCTTCTTCTTCTTCTTCATGCTTCTTCTTCTTCTTCTTTCTTCTTCTGCTTCTTCTTCTTCTTCTTCTTGCTTCTTCTTCTTCTTCTTTCTTCTTCTTCTTCTTCTTCTTCTTCTTCTTCTTCTTCTGCTTCTTCTTCTTCTTCTTTCTTCTTCTTCTTCTTCTTCTTCTTCTTCTTCTTCTTCTGCTTCTTGCTTCTTGCTTCTTGCTTCTTCTTCTTCTTCTTCTTTCTTCTTCTTCTTCTTCTTCTTCTTCTTCCACTTCTTCTAATTCTGCTGCTTCTTGCTTCTTGCTTCTTCTTCTTCTTCTTCTTCTTCTTCTTCTTCTTCTTCTTCGTCTTCTTCTTCTTCTTCTTCTTCTTCTTCTTCTTCTTCTTGCTTCTTCTTCTTCTTGCTTCTTCTTCTTGCTTCTTCTTCTTCTTGCTTCTTCTTCTTCTTCTTCTTCTTCTTCTTCTTCTTCTTCTTCTTCTTCTTGCTTCTTCTTCTTCTTGCTTCTTCTTGCTTCTTCTTCTTCTTGCTTCTTCTTCTTGCTTCTTCTTCTTCTTGCTTCTTCTTCTTCTTGCTTCTTCTTCTTCTTCTTCTTCTTTCTTTTTCTTCTTCTTGCTCTTCTTCTTGCTTCTTCTTCTTCTTCTTGCTTCTGCTTCTTCTTCTTCTTCTTCTTCTTCTTCTTCTTGCTTCTTCTTCTTCTTGCTTCTTCTTCTTCTTCTTATTATTATTATTATTATTATTATTATTATTATTATTATTCTTGCTTCTTTTTCTTCTTCTTGCTTCTTCTTCTTCTTCTTGCTTCTTCTTGCTTCTTCTTCTTCTTGCTTCTTCTTCTTCTTGCTTCTTCTTCTTCTTCTTGCTTCTTCTTCTTCTTGCTTCTTCTTCTTCTTGCTTCTTCTTATTCTTCTTCTTCTTGCTTCTTCTTCTTCTTCTTGCTTCTTCTTCTTCTTGCTTCTTCTTCTTCTTGCTTCTTCTTCTTCTTCTTGCTTCTTCTTCTTGCTTCTTCTTCTTCTTCTTGCTTCTTCTTCTTCTTGCTTCTTCTTCTTTTTGCTTCTTCTTCTTCTTCTTGCTTCTTCTTCTTGCTTCTTCTTCTTGCTTCTTCTTCTTGCTTCTTCTTGCTTCTTCTTGCTTCTTCTTCTTCTTGCTTCTTCTTGCTTCTTCTTCTTCTTGCTTCTTTTTCTTCTTGCTTCTTCTTCTTCTTCTTCTTGCTTCTTCTACTTCTTGCTTCTTCTTCTTCTTGCTTCTTCTTCTTCTTCTTGCTTCTTCTTCTTGCTTCTTCTTCTTCTTCTTCTTCTTCTTCTTCTTCTTCTTCTTCTTCTTCTTGCTTCTTCTTCTTGCTGCTTCTTCTTGCTTCTTCTTGCTTCTTCTTCTTCTTCTTCTTCTTCTTCTTCTTCTTCTTCTTCTTAATGTGTGTTCTGTTGCATGTGCTCTGATGTGTGGGTTTTTCCTTGAGGGGAAGAATTGATTGTGTATGACATGGGGAGTACTGGACATGTCTGATTCTACAAGCTTTTGAGCTTTATTGTATTTATAGAATTTACAAGGTTTCATGTAACTTATGTTTGTGGTTTTATTCCTCTCTCTAGGATATTTGGTCTTTGGTTGTTTTAGCCAAAAATTTCCCAAAGGGAAGATTGTTAGGTCTGTGATTTTATGGTTGGCAACAATTTTAGTAAAATAAAGAGTTGACAATAATTCTATCAAAACATGGTTCATTGGGAGAAACATATATTGCAACCTAATGTTGAACAAGATGTCATAACATCTTGACCGACTGGTACAACAGTGTATGCAAGTACTTATTTGACAAATGTTCTATCAAATGTTGTAACTTGTTACAAAAAAACATCATAACAGTACAACTCGATATTTATCCTTGAAGATTTGATTGAAAATATGAGATTATAGAGGTTTCTAGTACTCATAACAAGCGAGGGCAATCAAGGATTGTTAGGAATAATTGCAGATTTGATTTATTTCATAAACAGTAACTTTGAGACTTTTAGGAAATATTTGAAAGATTTGTTTTTGTTTCTATTTTCATGGAGAATATTCTGCATGGATTTAAAGCTGGAGATTATATCTGGTTGAAGAGTCCAAGTCCAATTGCAGAAGTCTATATAAGGAGTCGTCAAAGATCTAGCTTTTTAAGCATAGATTTTATTGTAAAATCTTATAAAAAATAATGACTTAGGGTTTGATAGTTCCTTAGGTTCTCCGTGTGTTTATTTGTACGTCCTCATGTATCTTTGATGCATTTGAGTTGACTGATTGTTACTTATTCATCAAGTATTATTTTCCTCGAAGCTTTTAAGCAAAAAGTTAAGTATTGTTCTTAGTGAAGCTTTTAAGCAAACTAAGTATTTATAACTTGGAAGTGCATTCTTCCTTTTTGGTTTCTTAAGACATTCCCTGAGATTGGGATTGTTTGATATCAATGCAAAGATTGGGAGTGAGAGGGATTTTCATATCTAGGAGGTGCCTATGTAGAAGTTGCACTGAGTAGGGATTAAGTAAGAAGTGTAAACTGTGACTGTTTAGCTTCGAATTGATACTACTGATAGTGAATTTCCTTTATGACTTGGTAGCCCCCATAGTAGGTGAGTTTGCACCGAAACAGATTAATAATTCCTTATGTTCTTTAAGTTTTTGTACTTTATCTTCCCGCACAATCTTTCTGTTTTTAGCAAGTTTGTTTGTTGTCATTAGATGTTGTGACATTATGTGTTGTTAAAACATTAGTCTTGACATCTTATATTGTATGTGCCAGAATTTCAAGGATGATTATGAGGATATCAGTGTACTAGTGGTATCGATTTTGGAAATTGAACATAGTTGGGTTCTTGATTCAGGCTGCTCTTATCACATGTGTCCAAGAATAGAATAATTTGAGACTTTGAAGCTGGTGCAAGGTGGAGTATTTTGCCTTGGTGATAATAAGGCGTGCAAGGTTCATGGTATTGATATTGTCAAACTTAAAATGTTTGATAATCGTGAGTTTATTATTCACAATGTGAGGTATGTTCCAGAACTCAAGCGAAAATTGTTATATATAAGTATGTTTGATGATTTAGGCTATTGCATTAAAGTTTAATATGGGGAATTGAAGATTTCGTGTGATGAAGTGATTATTGCTAAAAGGTCTAAAATATGTGGTCTATATATTTTAGAAGGTTCAAATGTTGGTATTCATTCATCATTAACTAGTGGAGGCTTTCGTGATAAGAAATAGCTATGGAATTTGAGGTCAAGGCGTTATGAATGTTTTGAGGCTGTTTCAAAAGTGTATAATAAAGTGTAGATCGTTTGATCAAACTGGATAAACAAATCTATCGTATTTTTCTTGTCTTATTCTGTTATATTATCCGTATATTGATTATTATTATTGTAGGCCATTTATTTTGGTTACTACTATTTTTTGCCTCACATATTGAAATTGAACCTTGTCATTATTCACAACACTATAAATGATAAGTTAGAGATCTTACATAAAAATGTTACTTGATTTTTTGTTGATTTTCCACCCAACATCAAACTAAGAACTTGAAAATGAATATATAAAGTGAAATTTATAGGTGATGAATCTATAAAAAGATACAAAGTTAGACTCATTTATAAAGGTTATAGCGAGTAGAAAGTCTTTTTTACTTTTCACCGGACGTCAAGCTAACTAGAGTTAGAACATAGCTGCTATACACAATTGACATCTTTACCGGATAAATGTGAATAATTCCTTCTTACATGGGGATCTTCAAAAAATGTATGTATGAAAATTTTAGAGGGTGTTGAATGTACTAAACCTATTCAAGTTAAAGTTTCAAGTTTCTAAAGAGTTTGTATGGCCTCAAAGAGGCTAGAAGAAAATGTATGAATAATTGACAACTCTATCTCCTTGAGAGGGATATCATCAACCAACTTCTTACTATTCTTTGTTTACTATTCATAAATATAGTTATTTTATTACTTTAATGGTATATGTGGATGATGTAACACTTGCAAGTGATTCTCTCTCCAAGTTTAATAGAAAGACAATCCTTGAAATTTCTTTGAAGATTAAAGACTTGGGACAACTAAAATATTTTTCATCTAAAGTTGAATATAGAGCATTATCATCAGTCACATGTGAATTATAGTGGGTACTCTATATAGTCAAGGACTTGAACACTAATTGCATAAAACCACTAATTCTTTACTGTGATAACCATAGTGAAATGCACATAGTATTCAATCTTGTATTTCATGAAAGAACTAACCATCTTGATATATGTTGTCTTCTGATTCACAAAGAGATACAAAAGGGATCCTTAAACTGTTACTAGTCTCTTCGTAGGAACATGTAACAGATTTTTTTCACTCATTTCCAAGTCATAGATGATTAACATTATCACGCTTCAGCTCACGGGACACTACAAGAAATTTGTCCGGGGCCCACGGTCAATTAGAAGTGTTTACCAACAGACAATAATTTACTGTCACAAAAATTAATTTTATTTTGTTTATTATTAATTATCATAATACAACATTTTTTATTTTTTAAAAAATTATAATATTACTACATTATTGATTTTTTTAAATTATTATATTATTATATTTTTTATTTTAAAAATATATATCATAGATTTTTTATTTAAAAACAAAAATCCCTTAATTGAGAATATATCTCTCTCTCTCTTTCTCAAAAATGCTTAATTGAGAATCACTTTCTCTCTTGAAGTTCATTGTTAAATTTCACTCAACTTTTGAATCGCTCAAATCACTTTGTTCCTGAAAACCAGATTTCAAAATCACTGAATTTCTCAAAATCTTATTTCAATCTCAAATTCCTCTTGCTCCAATCACTCTAGTTGTTCAGATCGCTCAAATCGGTGAATCTCTCACATTAATTGTTTCAATTTCTCATACCTGAAACTCATAACCTAACATGGTAGATTAATTGAAAAAGTGGAATCAATAACACCTATTTTTTGTGTTAATTTAAGTAGCATGTCAATGTTAGGTAATTGTTTCAATTTCTCATACCTGAAACTCATAACGTAACATGGTAGATTAATTGAAAAAGTGGAATCAATCACACCTATTTTTTGTGTTAATTTAAATAGCATGTCAATGTTAGGTTATGTTTAATTTGTGTAGTAGATTGATTGATGAGTTGTCTCACACCTATGGTTCAGTTGTGTTAATCTAATCTTCCTATTTCTTTTGTTTGTATATGTTTGATCTTGTACTTAATTTTCTTGAAGGTGTTTGCTAAAATTCCAATAAGCTGTAACATTGTTATTTGAGAACAAATTGTTTGTTAATTCACTATCTAAGATGGATCTCAAACTTAGGTGACTGATATTAATAACTATTGAAGCATTATTGGTGCAATATATATTGGAAATGCTTTAACAAATCTTTTGTAAGATTTCAATTAAGGATTCACCTTCCCTGTCCTCCCTATCATGATATCTCTAAAGTGTGCTTGATAACTTGTATAGTGAGAATGTTTATTATAATTTGTGACCCTTGTATATGGATATTTAGTGTAGCGGTAGAAATATTGAGACTAAGTCATTGGATTGACTTAACTCGCACAGATCAAATAAAAATCGCCACCGCGCTTTATTATTTTCAGAGGAATGAGAAAAGAGCGAATAACCCAAAAAAGGGGAGAGAATCTAAGTTCGGGGGGTTGGTTATACAAAGGAAATGTATTAGCACCTTAAACATCTATGGTACTCCGCAGGAACCTCTTTGAAAATCTGTGTATTTTGGCTATAAGTGTTGTATACAAAAATAGATGGTGGAGATGAGAAGATAAGTTTTTTTTTATAATTTTTATACCCGCCGCGGTTGTGAATCTTTAGTGCCTACGTACCATCTTCCGTGTAATAGGGGATCAGGGTACTCGTAGTTCACCTTTAAAATTTTTAAAACACAAATGTGTTGGTTAATTTTAAGAGACGAGACATCATCGTCTTATCCGAGTGGAAGAACATACTTACCACCCATGATTATGAGAAAGGAGAATTTATGTCATCTCAAAGTGGAGGATATAACTTGGATTTTAAAATCAATAAATCCTCGCACAACACCGAAGTAGAAAATGTCTCACTTCACTATATATTATAGAAGTATAGTAGCTCGCATCACTACACGGATTGACAAGAGTCTAATTTTTTGAGAAAATTTTAAGATAAAAAGCCAAAATGGCTAAAAAATGGTTTGAATGAGATTGATTGACTTTTTGTCTTCTCACAAAAAATGTCAATGTATTGGTAAGTTGGTTAAAGTTTGATTAAGAAAATAATTTTGAAAATGCATGGACCTAAGTCCAAGTTTATTATGAAAGTGATTCAAGTTTAAAAAATAAGAATAGTTTTCAAAAGGAGGGAGAAGATTTTTGAAATTAAATAAGATGGGAGAAGATGAAGGGACTATCTAAAAGTATAAGGTAAAAGCTAGGGAAAAAAATCGTCTAACCAACAAAAAGCCAACACTTGACACAAAGAGTCAATGTAGAATTCTCATCCTTTGGATTGAAACCAAACAAGCAAATATATTAAACCTTTTAAGAATACCAAACTTCAAATGCATTAAGTCTTCACAAAAATTTGGAAGAGTAACAGCTGTATACAGATAAATCCCAAATTACAGACAAAGCATATAATCAGAATAATTTGCACATAAAGAAAACAAATAACCCAATGTCTCGGGGTAAATCCCAAGAACATCAGACAAAATAACAATAGAAGTCACAAGGTCTCAAGGGTGGACAAGGTCTCTACTCATAAGTCCGAGAAGTCCATAACTCCAAAATGCTAAGGATAGTAACCAAATAGTCCAAGTAACCTTAAAGCTTTTTTTTATTGTTCAAGTTGATTATTAGGTATCTTCAAAATGAAAAGCTCAAGTGAGCAAAATAAAAATGACATAAAGATAAATGCTCAAGTGAGAAAAGATGAAAATAGCATGGAATGAAAATGCTAAAATAAACAATTTTTAAAGTAAAAGCATAAATTAAAAGCATGAAAATAAAAGTCAATTGTTAATGGGTTAGAAATTAGAGGTTAGTTGAATGACCATCTTGAAACTCGCACTTGAAAACTCATTAGAAGATTGATAAAATCAAAGCCTCTTAACAACAAGTTTCATTTTCTTTTTAAGTATATCATTCATTTCAAATTCTTAAGGCAACAACAAATGATCAACGATGTTTAAATGATTCGTTTAAACCAAAGTTTATGAAGGCTCATTAGAAGATTGATAAGACCAAAGCCTCCTAACAATGAACCTCAAGGTTATTGGATCAAATGTTTCAAATTAAACATACTTGGGCTTGCAAACATAGGTTTGGGTCAGGAATGATCATTTCTAGAATCGAGACAAAATTTAGCGCTATGTTAAGCAATCGTAAGTGGACTTATGTAGAAGTCGCACCTATTTTGAGGCGGGTCAATAGCAATCTATATGCCATATGTTTGGAGAGATGATATGTAAATCATCCTCTAACAACACGTAGCACAAATAAGAAAAGTGTTGTACCCCAAAATTTGCCCTCTCATTTTATCAACATTTCTCATCACAAGGCTCTTTGAACTCAAGATCAAGCTAGGGTTTACTCTGCTCAAGACATCTCCTTGCACTATTGACTTAAATTAGGGTTTGAGTTTGCACAAAGAATTTTGGACTTCTAATGCTCAAAGTGACTTTCATACTTCATGTTGGACTCATAAGTTTGACCATACCAAGTTTCAAGCCTTAAATCAAATTTTTGCCCAGTCAATTGAACAGTTGACCTAGAAATCAGTTGTATTGGGGAAAAAGTCAACTGTGGCCAATTTACAGTCAAACCTCATGAATTTTGACCCACATCAACATCATGAACTCATATGAACCATTTGATCAAGTTTGGACCACAATTCCACAAGAAAATTGATCAGATCACCAAAAGGGTAAAATGGTCATTTTTAGGGTTTTTACTGTACAAAGGCAATTTCTGATTTTTGACCTAGCCAATGGCAAATTAGGCTCAACCATGGAGTCAAGGACTCAATGACATCATCTTGACCTATTCAACGAGTTCAAAAGATCTCAGATGCATTGGATTGACAGATGAATTTTTCAGTCAACTGATCAAAATTTGACTGTACACTAAAAAGTCAAACTTTGACTTTTTGGTCGAAATCAAGTGCCAAGGGTCATTTTTCATCAAGTTGTATCAAAACATGAAACTTTTTCATCAAGAAACCCATTTTTGCAAATTAGGGTTTAAAGTTGAAAAATTTCATAACTTAGAATTTTTCTAAGTTATAAACTTTTCTTAATTTTTCCTAACTTTGCCCCACATTTTCACCATGATGCAATTGGATTCAAACAAAACTTCCAGCATGAAATTTGTAGCCCTCCACAAATTATATAACTTTGATTCACAAAGTTTTCTCAAAAGAAGCTTGGATCTCAAGTTATGATTTTTGGAACAAGGGTCCCTAAAACTTTTAACTTAGTGAAATTTTGCCCTAGTTTAGGCAGGATTTTGACCTATCTTCATGGCCATTTTTTACATAGTTCCACTTTGAATCTCAAGTTGCATTTCAAAGATGGATTGTAAATCATGTTTCAAGCTTTCCAAATTGTCCAAGAACTCTCCAAACACATTTGTGGTTAGGGAGAATCGAAGGCTTGAAGTTGGCAAAAACTCACTTTTCATCCACGGCATATTCATGTTCATACAAGTTGCAATTTCAAGTCAGCATGCCTTACACTGGTTTACAGGACTCTAAACCATTTCACACTCAATAATTTAATGCAAATCCATTGGTCTAAACTATTGTTTTGGTCATTAGGACATTGTACACAAAATTAAGCCTTAAGTAGAAAAAGGTACATTTCCATTTTTGCTTAAATGTGCTTTATGTCAAACCACAATCTTTGAGCATTGGTCTAAGATCTCTTGCAGCTAATCAAATCCACAAATTAGAGGGGCCAAGAGCAGAGGTTACAAGGTGTTGGATAGCCTGTACAGGCCTGCTACACATCTTTTCCCACTTTTGCTTCATATACAAGAAATATGCAAAACACATGAGAACTTAAACACCAGCCAAGATAAACTTATACAAACAGTTTGAACATCTTTCTCATACCCCTTTGAGCCAGAAACACGATTGCTTGAGCCTCTAAACACCCCATATCCAGAAATCACATCCCATTGGCAAAACAGGGCAGAACCTGCAACTTGACTTCCATAACTCATTTGGCTCGTGCGTTTTGGCCAAAACCTGTTCAAACACCTTCCATTCCATCCATCCAAGATATCCCAAACCTTAAACACTAACTGTAACTCCATTTACAGAGTTTGCCATTTTCATTTTGAGCTTGTGCAGGTTGAGTTCTATAGGCTGATTTAAGGACATTCAAGGCAAGCAGGCTATTGGAGAATGTCAAGCGAAGTCCAAGCAAGCTCCCAGACATCTCAAGCCTTGTTGAAAAGCTCTACATTGCCCTACACGAAGTCAGCTGAAACAGGTTTTTGCCAACTTCCTATCTCTCTATTTAGGAACATTTAGCCTTAGGTTTGTGAATAAAAAATGTAGTATTCATTGCCATGAAGCTGTACATATGCTCAGTTTTCATTTATATTAAGCATGCTAAGAGAATTTCATCCATGAACATACTGAAAAAACTAGGTCAGATTTTAGGGCCAGAGAAATTCTCTCTGGTCTTTGAGAGTTAAGACAAGTTGTTTATATGGTTGGATTCATCTTGAAATACTCTACAAGTTTGATGTTATGTGTTTTTGCAATAGAGCTCGTATGCAGGATGACCATGTTAGATAACAGGCGCGCGCGCGTTTTCAAAAAGCTGAAGGTTGAAGATGAAGTGGTGGGCTGGGCTTGGCCTGGGTCACTATTGACACCTCCCCTTTTCCTTTTTGCACCCCTAGCTCAATTTCTTGTTATTTTATATTTTTGAATTTTTATTTTCATTTCTGATTTCATTTATTTATTCCCAAATATAAAAAATGCTCAAAAATATTTTTATAATTTTTTCACATTTTATTTTGCATTTTATTTTTATTTTTCTAATATAAAAAGCAATTTAATTACTTTTATCATTTATTCAAAACTTGAAAAAATATATATATTATACTTTTATTTTTTTTATTCTTTATTTTTATTCATACTGAAAATATTATTCTAAATATATTTTATTTTTGTATAAATATTTTATTTTATCATATTTAATATAATTAATATATATATTAATATATATATATATATATATATATATATATATATATATATATATATATATATATATATATATATATATATATATATATATATATATATATATATATATATATATATATATATATATATATATATATATATATATATATATATATACTCTTATTTTATTAGATATTTTAGAATAAAAATATAAAATATTATATTTTTACTTTTATTATTATTTATACTTAAAAATACTTTTTTCGAAATATATTTTATTTTTTTACACATACTATTTTATTTTTATTGTATATAAATAAAATAACTAATATATTTACTTTCTTAAAGAAATTAGGGTTTTACCCTTAACCAAATAAAATTAATCTTTTTATTTATTTCTTTATTTTTCACATTAAATATTTTTACATACTTAGAAAATAAACAAAAACTTTTTTGCATTATTCATATTTTTGATATATTTGTTTATTTTGTTTATTTAAATATAGTCCATTTATTTATGCATTTAAATTCAATTTGGATGTAATAGTAAATTAGGGTTTATATTTCTTGTCAAATACACCCCCATTCAAAGATTGTACCTCCATCCCCATAATCATGTTGTAATAGCTTAGACTTTTAATTCTCGCACTTTATGCTTTCAATGATGCCATGATAGAAAGATTAGGGTTTGCATGCAAAAATCAAAATCAACAAGTAGCTTGACCTAATCAAAGACAAAAATGCATGAAAATCAAACACAATGCACACTTGCATCCCTAGGGTTACAATCCACTTGTTGCCTTAAAAATGAGCCATGTTATGCATGTTGGGTACTTTGGCAAAACAAAAACAAAACAAAAGATCATAGTCCCTCGATGACGCTATCTGGGTTGCCTAAACAAAAATGATCAAGTCCCTCAAAAATTTGCCAAAGATACTTAACACAATTGCTATCATGGTATATACGATGACTCGCGCCTGTCCCGTTTAACATCCTAACACAAGGTTGTTAACCAAATGCAATGGTGAAACAACACAGTCAAAAGGGTTAAAAACACATAGGAAAGATCTTTGAGTAAAATAGGGTAGATAACTCTTAGTTACTTGATCAAAGCTTGCAAAACATCCTTGCTATTTTCAAACACACTTCACAACACAATTTCGAAACATTTCCCAAATCAAACTTTTAAACATTGAAACCTTTTTCAAAAGACTAAAACATCTTTGTATACATTCAAACAAGAATCATTACAAAGGTTGCCACAACGATGGCCTCTTTTCAAAACATCTTTCAAAACCACACACAAAGCACCATTTCAAACAATTGAAAAGCAAAAGCAAGTGATCTAAACAAGTAACTAAGAGCCTATGGATAACCATGGATGAAAAGGGTGCTTGCACCTTCCCTTTTCATAATTTACTCCCCAAACCCAAGAAAACATCTCAAAGGTCTTTCCTGTGCTTTTTTACCTTTCCTTAGGATAAAATAAAAAGTCGGTGGTGACTCTTGCTAAACCGAAACATTTGCAAACACAAACGCAAAACCTCAACTCAGTTCTCCCACCGTATCACAGAACTGGCGACTCTGCTGGGGAATATTTGAAAAGTGGAGTAACCTTAGGGTTTAGATCACCTTTGCATGCTTATCTTATTTGCTTTGATTGCTTTACATTTGGATCTATTGTTTGGGCTTGAAATCCTCTACCCAGATTTGGGAAACATTCATAGGTAAATAGCAATACGTTGTGGAAACTATGTGGGGTATACCGACATGGTTGAAGCAATAGCTATATTAGTGTGAAATATTTGTGGGTACCGGTAGCCTTTAAGTCAACCAAAGAGAATACGGGGCCGCTGAGTGATGTCATGAAGCACTAATGAACTCTTAGAACCTTACTTGACCATCTTGGCCTTTTTAGGGGTAGTGAGATGACCGGCTTTGGTGCAGTCTGAAGTTGGTAGATACTCGATACTACACTCATTGAGGGTTGTTTTCTTGGAATATTTTGGTCGCCAGTTAAGTGGATAAACCAAAACAATGAACACAAAAAATAATCCAGTGATATTGAGCTCCTTAGAACCCGATTACTATTTATAGGACAGGTTGAGCCAACTAACTTCAAGAGGGTACTTACCTATGAAACCTCATGCAATCCTGAAACTAGGATCTTGTGTGATTTGCTTGTACATATGCTTGTGCATACATCATGAACATAGTAAAGCATCATATGCATCCACTAACCATTTCAAGGGTTTGGATCTTCATCTTTGTTCTTGTTTTGTAGGTCATGGAATCTCTTCTCAGGAAAACAATTCAAGTCAACCTTGTGAGAATCCCTCCTCAACTCAAGGAGCTTACTTCCAAAATTCCAGAGAATTCTCCTTTCAGTGAAAGACATGGTAGACTTCTCAACTTGGTCAACTCCAACATTGAAGAAGACATGGTGAAAGTTCTCTTCCAGTTCTTTGACCCCCTACACCACTGTTTTACATTTCCTGATTACCAACTAGTACCTACTTTGGAGGAATTTTCTCAACTCCTGAGGATTCCTATTCTTCATCAACTACCCTACAACGGTACGGAAAGAGAACCAAAGCCTGAAGATGTTGCTCAAGCATTACACTTGCAACCATCTGATATCAAAGGTCATTGGGAAACCAGAATTGGTGTCAAGGGTTTTTTGGCAAAGTTTCTGTTTGAGAAGGCACAAGACTGCTGGAATTCTCTAGATCTGCAAGCTTTTGAGGAGATTGTAGCAATTCTCATCTATGGGTTGGTCTTGTTCCCAAACTCTGATCAGCTTATAGATGTGAATGCTGTCAAGATTTTCATATCTCGAAATCCTGTGCCTACATTTCTTGGGGACATCCTACACTCATTTTACACACGAACAATGAGGAAAAGAGGTGTTCTCATGTGATGTACTCCTCTTCTAACAAGGTGGTTTATTTCTCACCTTCCCCAATCAGTTTTGAAGAATGAGCAGGGTTTAAGGTGGTCACAACGGTTGATGACCCTAACACATTCTGATGTTCATTGGTGTTCTCGGTCCAGAGAAAATGTCATCATCATTGATCGTTGTGTGGAATTCCCTAATGTCCTATTACTTGGAATTAGGGGAGGCATTACCTACAACCCCTGTTTAGCTCTAAGACAGTTTGGATATGCTCGAAGGGATGGCCCTCACGACATGCTGATTCCTGACTTGGTTTTTGACTTCGACAACGAAGCTCAAGGACTTCGACAAAGGTTTATCCGAGCTTGGAGGATGCCCAACAAAGTGGATAGTAAGACACTGGGACACAAGAATTCCACCCCCCTTGAGCCCTATCTCAAGTGGGTACGAACCCGCGCCCAGAGTCTTATGATGCCTTACCCTCACATTCTCTCAGTGATCAAAGAGCCTGTTATGGAAGGAGAGGTTCCATACACCCTCCTACATCCTGACATGCCAACATCATTGGAAGAATTGCAAAAGAGTTGGATACATCTCAAGGAAGAATGGAACACTTTTGAAGCCAGTGAGAAGAAGGTTTTGGAACTTACCCGCCGACTTCACGAAGAGGAGACTCTCAACACTTACATCGCACCAAAGAGGATGCGCAATGTCTTTTTACATTAAGAATTTTGTAATATTTTTCCCATGGGGCATTTATGTACTAACGAATTTCTTCTTATTAATATGACGTGTGTTCTTTTTGTTTGCAACAACTTTGAATTTCTGAATCCTTGAATGCATTACATGAATAACATATCATTCATCATATGCATAAACAGGTCTTCACACCAGGTTTCCTTATCTTTCTGTTGTTTATTTCATCAAGATGGATATAGAGCAGACGGTTAAAGATCTGCAAGCACATAATTCACAATTCCAACAACTCCTCATGACCTTAGCAAAGGGTCAAGAGGACCTTAAAGCACTGTTGGAGAAAGAGAAAGACAAAGAGAAAAAGAAGAAAAGGACTGGTGTGGCCACTATGGGAAGAAGGTTTGAGAGCCAGGCTAGAAAGGTCCTCGAGTTCCCCTCGACGTCTGATGAAGGGGTTAGTAAAGGTAAAGGAGTTGCAATTCCCTCCGAGTCTGAAGAGGAAGAGGAAGAAGAAGAGGAGGATTACTCTGAGCAGCAATATCCTCCCGCGGATGATAAGTATAAGAATCTAGAGGATCGGCTAGCCGCCATGGAAGTACAAAGGGTTCCCGGATTGGATTTCGAAGAATTAGGGTTGGTTGTTGGGATCGTCATTCCTCCCAAGTTCAAAGTACCTACATTTGCTAAATATGACAGTTTATCCTGTCCGAAGATGCATCTGAGATCCTACGTCAGAAAGATCCAACCTCACTCTTCTGATAAGGATCTATGGGTCCACTTTTTTTAAGATAGCTTGTCGGGTATGCAATTGGACTGGTTCTATCAACTTGAGAGATCTGATGTTCATAACTGGGAGGACTTAGCTGCTGCTTTCTACCGACAATACCAATACAACGCGGATTTAGCGCCTACTCGTACTCAACTACAGAGTATGGGTATGGCCTCTAACAAAGGATTTAAGGAGTATGCCCAGAAGTGGCGAGATTTGGCTGGAAGGGTGCAACCACCGTTGTCGGATAGAGATCTGGTTGACCTGTTTTTGGGGACCCTGTCAGGTCCATTCTTTAATCACTTAATCGGGAGCTCATCTGCAGGGTTCACTGAATTAATACTGACAGGTGAAAGGGTCGAAGCTGGCATTAAGAGTGGTAAAATTCAGAAGGATGCAACTGCTTCCACTGCTGTCAAGAAGACCTTCCCAGCTAAGAAAGAAGCTTCTGCTGTTTACTCCCAGAGAAATCAAGGAAGGATGGAGCGCCGACCAACGGTGGGGGCTATGATGATTCAGAACTCTTCAACTGACAAACCTCGAAGCAGCCAACCTAGGGCTAATCAGAATAGGGTGGAAAGGCCACAACGGCAATTCACTCGGATTAATATGACACCAGCTCAGGTCCTTCCTCATCTGTTAAAGTTAAACCTTACCAACTTGAAAGAAGCGCCAAAAAACCCAAATACCTCTTCTCCCTATTATCATTCAAATACAAAATGTGCATATCAATCGGACATTGTGGGGCATGACACCAATAACTGTTGGGCCCTTAAGAACAAGATCCAAGATTTGATAGATGCCAAGGAGGTAGAGTTCGATGCTCCTGAAAAACCTAATGTGATATCCGCTCCTATGCCAAAACATGGTCATAATGTTCATGCCATTGTAGAAGATCTTCATGTTACTGCCGTTAATAACTTAATGACTCCATTACCAATGATTAAGATGAAACTGTTGAAAGTCGGGATTTTCCCGGGCTGTGAAAAAGATTGTTCCTTTTGTTCAACCTTGCAATCCGACTGTCCGTTGTTGAAATCAGGCATCCAACGCCTGATGGATACTCAAGAAATACTCTTTCAGAAAACTCTTGTTGATACTATTACTCATGCTACCCCTGTTACTCCTGTTACTCCAATCAATGACATTGTTATAATCACCATTTCTAACAATCTTTCCAAGACCTGCAAAAGGCCTGTCAAGATTACGCCTGATCCTAAGTTTGTACCATTGAAGATTACCATGCCGGGGCCTATCCCATATAAATCCAACAAGACGATACCATGGAATTATGGAGGAGAGATCTTCTACCATGGTGTCAAGCAGATCGAATCAGCCGAAGAGAATTCCGATGAAGAAACTCTTGATGTGGGAAACATTGCAGGGACAAGTAAGATAACTCGTAGCGGAAGAATTTTCTCTCCGAAGATTGCTCCTTCACGGGCAGTCTTCAGACCCTCAAGTGCTTCTGTGCCTGTCAAGATATCTGTGCGAAGTCCAGTGATTGAAGAAATTGTTACTCCCGAAGGTGTACCCTCTGCTGTTATTGCTGATAAAGGTAAGGGAATCGAAGAAGCGCCCGCCAGGACGAGGGCTCAGGCTTTGGTTATCCCCGAGACCACCCAAAAGGAAATGGAGGAAATCTTAAAGGTAATTAAGAAGAGCGACTATGATGTCGTAGAGCAGCTGGGGCAAACCCCTTCAAAAATCTATATGCTGGCTCTATTACTCTGCTCTGAGGCTCATGCCAAAGCCTTGATCAAATTCCTGAAGACGGTGCATGTGCCTCAAGAAACTTCTACAGATCAGTTTCAAGAGTGTGTAGCCAGCCTTACAACCGACAATGGTCTTGGCTTCTCTGGCGCCGATCTAACCGCTAAGGGAAGAAAGCATAATGATGCGCTGCATGTTTCGGTAGAGTGCAGAGGAACCACACTTGCTCATGTTCTGGTTGATACCGGTTCATCTTTAAATGTCCTATCAAAGAAAGCATTGGACAAGCTAGATTGTGAAGGTTTGACTTTAAAACCCATTAATATCGTTGTTAGAGCCTTCGACGGTTCTAAGCGGATGGTTCACGAAGAGGTGGACATCCCAATTAAGGTGGGAACGGAGGTTTTTAACTCTACTTTTTATGTGATGGACATCCGTCCTTCATATTCATGCTTGTTAGGAAGGCCATGGATCCACAACGCTGGGGCAGTCACTTCTTCTCTACACCAAATGCTAAAGTACCTAGTCCAGGGTAAGATCATAACAGTCCATGGTGAGGAGGAGTATATGATAAGCCACCTTAAATCTTTCCGCTACATGGAGTTAGATGGTGAATTCATAGAAACACCTTTCCAACACTTCGAAGAGGTTTCTCCTGAGGTTGCGGTAGCCAAGACAATGACTGATGTGCCCATCATTACCAAGCCTGTGTCCCGGATGTCATCCCTTAAAGATGCATAGGCTGTAATCAAGGAGGGAGGAAGTACAATGTGGGGTCAGCTGCCATATTTTCCTCAGAAGACAGACAAATTCGGATTGGGTTTCACTGCTGCTAGCCAGAAGGTTGTGCGTCGCTCCCGGGCTGGAGGACCACCTTTAAAGATCACTCACCATGGGGTTCATTCTTTAGAAGATGATGATGAAGAAGGCAACTTTGAAGATTGGATCTTTTCAACCATTGAAGAAGGACTGAACAACTGGGAGGCGAAAGACTTCGTTCCCATTACTTTCATCAATCAGTAATTTATCTTTTGAACATTTCTTGTTTGGTCTGTAATAACTTTTAAACAATTCGTACACTCTTTTGCCTTGTGCCTTACCCGGGGCATATAGGTCCATTTGTAAGGGCTTTGATTCTTCATTTTCATATGCCATTTTTAATGAATCATTGACGTTTTTCATCTATAAACTTTTGTGTTCATTTTCTTTCCTTTTACATTTTATTTTGTTTAAGGATGGCTATCCCTTACACACACCCACACTCACAAAATGCAGGTACCCATCCATTCCGGATTCCATGGGTGACTATTCTGCTTTGGCCTTCAGTAATTATGAAGATTTGGTCAAACATGTCGAGTACGAAGGTGATGAAGACTATGAAGTGCCTGGAGAGTTAGCTAGATTTTTGCAACAAGAGGAAAGGGCTATTCTGCCCCATGAAGAGTTGTTAGAGACTATCAATTTGGGAACAGAGGAAGACAAAAAAGAGGTTAAAGTGGGTGCCAACCTAGAGCCAAGTGTCAAAGAGCGCTTAGTTCATCTATTGAATGAGTTTGTTGAGATCTTCTCCTGGTCCTATGAAGATATACCGGGATTGGATACGGATATTGTGGTTCATCGTCTCCCTACAAGAGAAGACTGTCCACCAATCAAACAGAAAGTCCGCCGAATGAGGCCCGATATGTCTGAAAAGATCAAAGCTGAAGTGATAAAGCAGTTCAATGCTGGCTTTCTGGCTGTTACCTCCTATCCACAACGGGTTGCTAACATTATGCATGTGCCTAAGAAGAACGGAAAAGTCAGAATGTGTGTGGACTACAGAGACTTAAACAGGGCTAGCCCAAAAGATGATTTTTTTCTACCACACATTGACATCTTGGTTGACAACACAGCTCAACACAAAGTATTTTCCTTCATGGATGGATTCTCGGGGTACAACCAGATCAAAATGGCCCCGAAGACATGGAGAAGACTACTTTTGTTACACAGTGGGGTACCTTCTGCTACAAAGTGATGCCATTCGGACTGAAGAATGTCGGGGAAACCTATCAGCGAGCCATGTTAGCTTTGTTTCATGACATGATACATCATGAGATTGAAGTCTACGTAGACGACATGATAGCCCGTTCACAGACAGAAGAAGAACACCTCGACCATCTGCAAAAGCTGTTTGTTAGATTGAAGGAATATAAGCTCAGACTGAATCCTAGCAAGTGCACTTTCGGAGTCAGGTTCGGTAAACTTTTGGGATTTATCGTCAGTAACAAAGGCATTGAAGTTGACCCTGCCAAAGTCAAAGCTATACAAGAAATGCCTGCCCCCCGCACCGAAAAGGAGGTTAGAGGTTTCTTGGGACGCTTAAACTATATTGCAAGGTTCATCTCTCACCTAACATCTACCTGTGAGCCAATCTTCAAGCTGTTGAAGAAAGATCAGGTGGTTGAATGGAATGATGATTGTCAGGTTGCTTTCGATAAAATTAAGGAGTATTTGCTGGAACCTCTTATCTTGATGCCACTCGTCGAAGGAAGACCTTTAATCATGTATATGACCGTTCTGGACAATTCAATGGGGTGCGTACTAGGCCAACATGACGAGTCTGGCCGAAAAGAGCATGCCATTTATTAGCTTAGCAAAAAGTTTACCGACTGTGAGACTCGCTACTCACTGCTCGAGAAAACTTAATGCGCTTTGGTATGGGCTGCTCGCCGGCTAAGGCAGTATATGTTGACACATACCACTTTGCTGATTTCCAAAATGGATCTGATCAAGTACATCTTCGAGAAGCCTGCTTTATCCGGAAGGATCGCTAGATGGTAGATGATCCTGACTGAGTATGATATCCAGTACACAACCCAAAAATCTATAAAGGGGAGTGTACTAGCTGACCATCTAGCTCATCAAGCCGTTTAAGATTACCAATCTATGAGATTCGACTTCCCTGACGAGGACATTATGACATTGGACAACATTGAAGGTAACAGACCATATGACGGACCTGAACAAGGGTCCCGATGGACCCTGTACTTTGATGGTGCTTCAAATGCACTTGGCAACGGTATCAGTGCGATACTTATTTCTCCAGAAGGTTGCCATACACCTTTCACTGCTAGACTCTGCTTCAGCTGCACCAACAACATGGCCGAATATGAAGCTTGTATCTTTGGTCTCAAGGCTGCTATTGACTTGGGAATCAAATCTTTGGTCGTATTTGGGGACTCAGCTTTGGTTATCAGTCAAATCAAAGGAGAGTGGGATACTAAACATCCTAATCTTATCCCATACAAAGAACATGTCCTGACATTGTTACCTCGTTTCGAGCAGATTACCTTCGAGCACTTTCCGCGAGAAGAAAATCAGCTAGCTGATGCTCTAGCTACAATGTCTTCCATGTTTAAACTCAACTGGGATAATGAGGCTCCCCAAATCACCATCGAGCGAATGGACGAACATGCACACTGTCATGAGATTAATACCGAAGAAGTAGTGGAACAACCCTGGTTTCATGAAATCAAAAGGTATCTCAAGACTCGAGAATACCCTGAAGGAGCTTCAGTCAATGATAAAAAGTTCTTAAGGAGATTTGTTGCCAAGTTCTTCCTGAGCAACAGTATCCTATATAAGCGCAACCATGATTGTGTTCTACTTCGTTGTGTGGACACAATTGAAGCTGAGTTGATCATGACTGAAATACATAGTGGCACATTTGGCACCCACTTGAGCGGACATATGATGGCTAAGAAGATTCTAAGGGCACGCTACTACTGGTCTACCATCGAAGCTGATTGTCATCAATATTCCCGTACTTGTCACAAATGCCAAGTCTATGCTGACAAGGTACACATTCCTCCATTTCCTCTCAATGTTCTAACCGCTCCTTAGCCATTCGCAATGTGGGGAATCGACATGATTGGAGAGATCAAGCCTACGGCGTCCAATGGACATCGCTTCATCCTGGTGGCTATTGATTACTTTACCAAGTGGGTCGAAGCAGCTTCCTTCACCTCCGTTACAAAGAATGTGGTTGCCCGCTTCATCAAGCAGAACCTCATATGCCGGTATGGTATCCCTGACAGGATCATCACGGACAATGGTACAAACCTGAATAACACTGTGATCACCGCTCTGTGCGAGCAGTTCAAGATTCAACATCATAATTCATCTCCCTATCGGCCAAAGATGAACGGTGATGTTGAAGCTGCAAACAAAAATATCAAAAAGATCATTCAAAAGATGACAGTCACCTATAAGGACTGGCATGAGATGTTACCGTTTGCTCTGCATGGATATCGTACCACGATGCGTACTTCAACAGGGGCAACCCATTTTTCTTTGGTATATGGCATGGAAGTTGTTTTACCTATGGAAGTTCAGATTCCTTCCTTGAGGATTATGAAGGATGTCGATTTAAGTGAAGACGATTGGATTCAGACCCGGCTTGATCAACTTAATTTGATCGAAGAGAAGCGACTTACTACTGTTTTTCATGGTCAGACGTATCAAAAACGGATGATCAAGGCTTTCAACAAGAAAGTCAGACGTCAGGTATATCAAGTCGGAGATCTTGTAATCAAGCGGATCATCTTGCCGCAAAGTGATCACGGGGGCAAATGGACTCCTACTTATGAAGGACCGTTTATGATCAAGAACATCTTTTCTGGTGGGGCAATGATTCTGACCACCATGGACGGCGATGATTTGCCGCACCCTGCGAACGCAAACATAGTCAAAAGATACTACGCATAAATGACCCGACAAGTTGAAAAACCGAAAGGGCGACTTGGGCAAAAATGGGCATCTCGGTGAATCGAAAACCCAAAAGGGCGGTTCAGGCAAAAATTAGGGATAAATAAAAAGAATCTGTACACCCGGAAATTTGAAAACCCGAAAGGGTGACTTGGGCAAAAATGGGTTTCTCTGTGGACCGAAAACCCGAAAGGGCGGTCCAGGAAAAAGTTAGGGAATTAAAGCGTATGACTATGTCTCGTCGGATCACTTTAAGGACAATCTCTTCACGGATCATCTCCAGGCTTCTGATCAATCCAATCATCTACGAACGAAGCAACGAGTGGACAAGATACTCAGAGTTATGAAGGCTATAGCAGAATGGGAACCCCATGGAATTGTTACACATAGCCATCTTTCTTTGTATAAACTTTTTCTCATTTTTTTTGGCAACATTCTCTTACTAGGATGTCTATCTCCTTTGTACAAAATACTTACACAAAGTTAATACGAAGATACTTCAAAGTGCAAAAATTTGTTTGCCTTTTCTTTCTTTTTTACACTTATGTTTTATTTGAAAACGTCCAATGATTTATTAAAATGAGCATATGCATTTGAATATAATCACTGCTTACAAATAAAACGGAATAAGAAAGGATAATTACTGATAGGTTGAAGGTATAGGAAGACGTCTTTGTGCTATCCCGAAAGAAATCCCCCGTAATATGTCATTCGGATCCTCAACAAAGCTAAAACCTTGAAATAGATATCCCCAGCGGAGTTCTCCTCAAAACAGGAATCCCTAGTAGATTGGCATACAACCCAAACTCTTGATTTTCCCAGCAGGATAAGCATTCTCCTTACAGAGTTATTTCCCAGCAGAACAAAGATTCTTGTTTTCTTTTCTCCAGTTGAAGCCTCCCAGGTTTAATTCCCCAGTAGAAATTGTCAGAGTTCTCCTTATTCCCCAGGGAAGTCATGAAGGATTCTCAATTCCCCGCAGAGGTTGTCAAAACTTTTGTTAATCCCCACAAGTCACCAAGGATTTTCAATCCTCAGCAGCAGTCAAGGGTTTATTTCTCCCGGCAGCAGTCAAAGATTTCATTATCTCTAGCTATCAAGGATTTATTCTCCTTAGCAAAATGACTACTCAGCTTACATGCGCATCCATTACATTCATATATCATAAACATTGATAAGACACACTTTATTGCATCATACACATCATGCAACATAACTTTGTATGTTTTAGCTAACATTTTACCCTTTTCAGGATAAGATTAAAAGCTACCTTTAACAGATGTTCAAGGATTTCAGATACAGTACAGATACACCCCAGACACAGCGGTCATTCTATTACTCATTCAGACTTCAGCAATCAGATACAGACTAGATACGCTCCAGACATGGAAGATACTCTACTTCTCATTCAGATTCAACTATCAACTTCAAGTTCAGATACACTCCAGACACGAAAGTTATTCTGTCACTTGCCCAGATCCCAGTTACAGTACGAATGTATTCTAGACACGAAAGTCATTCTGCTACTCATACAGATCTCAATTTCAGATACAGTCCAGATATGCTCCACACACGGTTGCCATTCTGTCACTCATTCAAACCTATTCCTCAGCCCAGAGACATTCCAGACACGGATGTCTTTCTGTCACTTATTCAGATTTCAGATCTCGGATACAATACAGATACACTCCAAACACGACAGTCATTCTGATATTCATTCAAGAACCAAGTACAGTTACAGCATGGATACGCTCCATACACGAACATCATTCCTTTGCTCATACAAACCAAATCTCCAGATACAACTCAGATACGTTCCAAACACGGATACCACTTTGACGTTCATTCTCCTGATTTCCAACAAACAATTTTGGATGGCATATTTAAGCCCATCTCCAGCAAGATTCTACCATCTCCAAATGGCATCATTAAGCCCATTCCCTCAGCTACATTTCGACGAGTGCAAATTTACGGGCACTCTAATGTCCAATCATCTTTTACCTTCGAGTCACGAAAGGCCAAACTCGCCAATCTAACTCTTCAGGTTCAAGAAGATTGAACAGGGGCAACTGTTGTACCCCAAAATTTCCCCTCTCATTTTATCAACATTTCTCATCACAAGGCTCTTTGAACTCAAGATCAAGCTAGGGTTTGCTCTGCTCAAGACATCTCCTTGCACTATTGACTTAAATTAGGGTTTGAGTTTGCACAAAGAATTTTGGACTTCTAATGCTCAAAGTGACTTTCATACTTCATGTTGGACTCATAAGTTTGACCATACCAAGTTTCAAGCCTTGAATCAAAATTTTGCCCAGTCAATTGAACAGTTGACCTAGAAATCAGATGTGTTGAGGAAAAAGTCAATTGTGGCTAATTTACAATCAAACCACATGAATTTTGACCCACATCAACATCATTAACTCATATGAACCATTTGATCAAGTTTGGACCACAATTCCACAAGAAAATTGATCAGATCACCAAAAGGGTAAAATGGTCATTTTTAGGGTTTTTACTGTACAAAGGCAATTTCTGATTTTTGACCTAGCCAATGGCAAATTAGGCTCAACCATGGAGTCAAGGACTCAATGACATCATCTTGACCTATTCAACGAGTTCAAAAGATCTCAGATGCATTGGATTGACAGATGAATTTTTCAGTCAACTGATCAAAATTTGACTGTACACTAAAAAGTCAAACTTTGACTTTTTGGTCGAAATCAAGTGCCAAGGGTCATTTTTCATCAAGTTGTATCAAAACATGAAACTTTTTCATCAAGAAACCCATTTTTGCAAATTAGGGTTTAAAGTTGAAAAATTTCATAACTTAGAATTTTTCTAAGTTATAAACTTTTCTTAATTTTTCCTAACTTTGCCCCACATTTTCACCATGATGCAATTGGATTCAAACAAAACTTCCAGCATGAAATTTGTAGCCCTCCACAAATTATATAACTTTGATTCACAAAGTTTTCTCAAAAGAAGCTTGGATCTCAAGTTATGATTTTTGGAACAAGGGTCCCTAAAACTTTTAACTTAGTGAAATTTTGCCCTAGTTTAGGTAGGATTTTGACCTATCTTCATGGCCATTTTTCACATAGTTCCACTTGGAATCTCAAGTTGAATTTCAAATATGGATTGTAGAGAATGTTTCAAGCTTTTCAAATTGTCCAAGAACTCTCCAAACACATTTGTGGTTAGGGAGAATCAAAGGCTTGAAGTTGGCAAAAACTCACTTTTCATCCATGGCATATTCATGTTCATACAAGTTGCAATTTCAAGTCAGCATGCCTTACACTAGTTTACAGGCCTCTAAACCATTTCACGCTCAATAATTTAATTCAAATCCATTGGTCTAAACTATTGTTTTGTTCATTAGGACATTGTACATAAAATTAAGCCTTAAGTAGAAAAAGGTACATTTCCATTTTTGCTTAAATGTGCTTTATGTCAAACCACAATCTTTGAGCATTGGTCCAAGATCTCTTGCAGCTAATCAAATCCATAAATTAGAGGGGCCAAGAGCAGAGGTTACAAGGTGTTGGATAGCCTGTACAGGCCTGCTACACATCTTTTCCCACTTTTGCTTCATATACAAGAAATATGCAAAACACATGAGAACTTAAACACCAGCCAAGATAAACTTATACAAACAGTTTGAACATCTTTCTCAGACCCCTTTGAGCCAGAAATACGATTGCTTGATCCTCTAAACACCCCATAGCCAAAAATCACATCCCATTGGCAAAACAGGGCAGAACCTGCAACTTGACTTCCATAACTCATTCGGCTCGTACGTTTTGGCCAAAACCAGTTCAAACACCTTCATTCCATCCATCCAAGCTATCCCAAACGTCAAACCCCAACCGTAAATCCATTTATAGAGTTTGCCATTTTCATTTTTAGCTTGTGCAGGTTGAGTTCTATAGGCTGATTCAAGGACATTCAAGGCAACCAGGCTATTGGAGAAGGTCAAGTGAAGTCCAAGCAAGCTCCCAGACATCTCAAGCCTTGTTGAAAAGCTCTATATTGCCCTACACGAAGTCATCTGAAACAGGTTTTTGCCAACTTCCTATCTCTCTATTTAGGAACATTTAGCCTTAGGTTTGTGAATAAAAAATATAGTATTCATTGCCATGAAGTTGTACATATGCTCAGTTTTCATTTATATTAAGCATGGTAAGAGAATTTCATCCATGAACATACTGAAAAAACTAGGTCAGATTTTAGGACCAGAGAAATTCTCTCTGGTCTTTAAGAGTTAAGACAAGTTGTTTATATGGTTGGATTCGTCTTGAAATGCTCTACAAGTTTGATGTTATGTGTTTTTGCAATAGAGCTCGTATGCAGGATGTCCATGTTGGATAACAGGCACACACACGTTTTCAAAAAGCTGAAGGTTGAAGATGAAGTGGTGGGCTGGGCTTGGCCTGGCTCACTATTGACACGTCCCCTTTTCCTTTTTACACCCCCTGGCCCAATTTCTTGTTATTTTATATTTTTGAATTTTTATTTTCATTTCTGATTTCATTTATTTATTCCCAAATATAAAAATGCTCAAAAATATTTTTATAATTTTTTCACATTTTATTTTGCATTTTATTTTTATTTTTCTTATATAAAAAGCAATTTAATTACTTTTATCATTTATTCAAAACTTGAAAAAATATATATATATTATACTTTTATTTTTTTTATTCTTTATTTTTATTCATACTGAAAATATTATTCTAAATATATTTTATTTTATCATATTTAATATAATTAACACACACACACACACACACACACACACACACACACACACACACACACACACACACACACACACACACACACACACACACACACACACACACACACACACACACACACACACACACACACACACACACACACACACACACACACACACACACACACACACACACACACACACACACACACACACACACACACACACACACACACACACACACACACACACACACACACACACACACACACACACACACACACACACACACACACACACACACACACACACACACACACACACACACACACACACACACACACACACACACACACACACACACACACACACACACACACACACACACACACACACACACACACACACACACACACACACACACACACACACACACACACACACACACACACACACACACACACACACACACACACACACACACACACACACACACACACACACACACACACACACACACACACACACACACACACACACACACACACACACACACACACACACACACACACACACACACACACACACACACACACACACACACACACACACACACACACACACACACACACACACACACACACACACACACACACACACACACACACACACACACACACACACACACACACACACACACACACACACACACACACACACACACACACACACACACACACACACACACACACACACACACACACACACACACACACACACACACACACACACACACACACACACACACACACACACACACACACACACACACACACACACACACACACACACACACACACACACACACACACACACACACACACACACACACACACACACACACACACACACACACACACACACACACACACACACACACACACACACACACACACACACACACACACACACACACACACACACACACACACACACACACACACACACACACACACACACACACACACACACACACACACACACACACACACACACACACACACACACACACACACACACACACACACACACACACACACACACACACACACACACACACACACACACACACACACACACACACACACACACACACACACACACACACACACACACACACACACACACACACACACACACACACACACACACACACACACACACACACACACACACACACACACACACACACACACACACACACACACACACACACACACACACACACACACACACACACACACACACACACACACACACACACACACACACACACACACACACACACACACACACACACACACACACACACACACACACACACACACACACACACACACACACACACACACACACACACACACACACACACACACACACACACATATATATATATATATATACTCTTATTTTATTAAATATTTTTGAATAAAAATATAAAATATTATATTTTTACTTTTATTATTATGGGTTTTACCCTTAACCAAATAAAATTAATCTTTTTATTTATTTCTTTATTTTTCACATTAAATATTTTTACATACTTAGAAAATAAACAAAAACCTTTTTGCATAATTCATATTATTTGATATATTTGTTTATTTTGTTTATTTAAATATAGTCCATTTATTTATGCATTTAAATTCAATTTGGATGTAATAGTAAACTAGGGTTTATATTTCTTGTCAAATACACCCTCATTCAAAGATTGTACCCCCATCCCCATAATTATGTTGTAATAGCTTAGACTTTTAATTCTCGCACTTTATGCTTTCAATGATGCCATGATAAAAAGATTAGGGTTTGTATGCAAAAATCAAAATCAACAAGTAGCTTGACCTAATCTAAGATAAAAATGCATGAAAATCAAACACAATGCACACTTGCATCCCTAGGGTTACAATCCACTTGTTGCCTTAAAAATAGGCCATTTTATGCATGTTGGGTACTTTGGCAAAAAAAAAAAAACAAAAGATCATAGTCCCTCGATGATGCTATCTTGGTTACCTAAACAAAAATGATCAAGTCCCTCAAAAATTTGCCAAAGATACTTAACACAATTGCTATTATGGTCTATACGATGACCCGCGCCTGTCCCGTTTAACATCCTAACACAAGGTTGTTCACCAAATGCAATGGTGAAACAACACTGTCAAAAGGGTTAAAAACACATAGGAAAGATCTTTGAGTAAAATAGAGTAGATAACTCTTAGTTACTTGATCAAAGCTTGCAAAACATCCTTGCTATTTTCAAACACACTTCACAACACAATTTCAAAACATTTCCCAAATCAAACTTTCAAACATTGAAACCTTTTTCAAAAGACTAAAACATCTTTGTATACATTCAAATAAGAATCATTACCAAGGTTGCCACAACGATGGCCTCTTTTCAAAATATCTTTCAAAACCACACACAAAGCACCATTTCAAACAATTGAAAAGCAAAAGCAAGTGATCTAAATAAGTAACTAAGAGTTCATGGATAACCATGGATGAAAAGGGTGCTTGCCCCTTCCCTTTTCATAATCTACTCCTCGAACCCAAGAAAACATCTCAAAGGTCTTTTCTGTGCTTTTTGATCTTTCCTTAGGATAAAATAAAAAGTCGGTGGCGACTCTTGCTAAACCGAAACATTTGCGAACACAAACGCAAAACCTCAAGTCAGTTCTCCCACTGTATCAAAAAAAGGATACGATGAAGAGGGAGGGGAAGCATTGTATGAAAATTAGGGTTTCAAATATCATCAACAACATTCATCTATTTTGGTGGATTTGATTTCTCAACCTATCAACACCCAAGATCCAATGAGGTTGAAGAATTTGTCACCAAATGAAATCCAAGTCAAAACAAAAATAACAATATTAAAATAATATTTAAATAAAATAATATTTAAATAGTTAATAAAAGGAAAATAATTGATAAAATACACAAAGTATATTAAAACACCAAATAAAAATCCTAAAAAATAGTCAGAATTCAAACATGATTTAATAGATGTTGACAAAAAATTTAAGAATTTTTTAAAGTCAGAAACTATTTTTTTTAAAATAAAATAAATGAGCAAAACAAACCAAAAATGGTAAAAAAAAATCTAAAATAAAAATAAAACAAGGTTATAAAAAATTTCCAAAAGGCCAAAGGACCTTTCCATAATTTTTTCATAATTTAAAAATTAAGAAAAATATTTTTAATCAATTAAAACAAGTTAATTAAAGTGAAAAAATTATAAAAATATCAAATCATGAAATAAAATTATGAAAAAATGGAAATCAAAAAGAGAAAAATCCAATATATTTTTAAGATTTTTGTTTCCAGATTTTTTGAGTTAGAAATGATTTTTTTATGAATTTTTGAAGTTTAAATCAATTAAAATATAAAATCAGAAAATAAAAATAAAATCAAAAAGATATAGACCATTGGATCAATGTCAAAACGTGTTAGTAATCAAATCCAAGGGACCTGGCGCGCTGTGCATATCATGGTCATTAGTGAATAAAACACTAGTTCAAATATTTAATCAGATTTTGAAAAAAACAAACGACGCCTTGTCATTGGTTGAGAGATGACACGTTGGTCATCTTCAACCTCCAGCCACGTCAATTGCAGGTCTCTCAAACTGTAAAATCAGGAGCTCAGACCTATGCCATTCGTTTCGTCTCATCAAGACGAAGACAATCGTACCCTCGCGAAAAATTTATTCAAAGTGTAGCTCAGTCGATTTGCAAAAAAACAGAAGGAAAAAGTTGAACAGGGATTTGAAAATTTATGGCTAAAACTCACTTCCAGTTGAAAACAAATGATGCGACAAGTATCAGAATGATGAGAGCTTTAATGTAGTAACAAATTTTGAGAGAATTGGTGAAGGAATCTACCTATTGAAGTTCAGCTAGCACGATTTAGGATGCTTTAGGGCTTGGTTTTTCTACTGTTAGCTTCAGTGAAGTTCAAGAATGAAGAGTTATCAAATAAAATGGATTGAAGAGGGATGTAAAACCAAATTCGAAGATGCAGAAATGTGGGTTAGGGGGAGAGTTTGACAGGGTGATTCTGGTTGTTCAAGCTTGAGAAAATGAGAGGAGTGAGGTCCTCTATTTATAGGGAAGAGAATGGTGCAAAGAATTAAGAAGAAATTTGAAGTTTGGAGGGAAATTGGATGGAGCTCGAAAGTGAAAAAAGTTTGACTCCATGTGCATCAAAACTCAGTCAATTCCTGCATTTTGATCCTTAATTAAATTGGGAACTTTGTTAAATATGTTTAAATAAAAAACGCGTGCTAAATTGGTGTTTAGAGGCCACATTATGAATTTCAAATTTTGACTTTGGAGAAAACTTCAGTTTCGAGGTACCATCTTTGAATCCATGGTGTTCACAGCTCAAGGGGTCTTAAGGCATGGTTCTTGAAGCATTTGAAATATAAGCTCACAATCTTTGAAATGGGCCAAGAGATTAGATGGATGTTTTAGCTAAAAGTTGTGATGAGTCAAAGTTGAGAAAAAGATGCTGAATTTTTGTACTTAGAAAAATTTCAAGTTTTTCTTCAAAAGTGACCTATAATATTTTGAGTCCAAACAAGGCTTTCCTCCAAAATTGAGTTTTTATCATTGATGATAGCTTGAGGTAGACTTCCCAAAGAGTATTGTGGAACTTGAATCATTCAAAAATACCAAGTATTGAAAAAGTTATGGCCTTGTAAAATTGGTGAAAATTCATGAGGTGGCCTATAATCTTCTGAGTTCTTAGAGTATCTTCCACTTATTTTCAAGCTTTCCACATAAAAGAAGAGTTGAAGTTCACATACTTAAGATTATTATGGAAAAATAATAGGCTCAATGAGATGAAAATTGACCAAGTTATGATCTTTTGAAGTCACATAAGGGAATTTAATGGCCTGTCTAGAGGATTTATAATCTTTCTCAATCATTAGGAATCTTCCACACCAAATTTTCTTGAAACTCTTGAAGTGGTTAGTTGGTAACCCTTTAAAGAGAAGCATATCTTTAGAATCACTCAAGAATCTCAAAAAATGAACAAGATATAGCCCTTAGAAGTTCAAAACCCTAGCTCCTCAAGCACCAAAATGACTTGGAAACCCCTTTCAATTTTGACAAACTTTCTTGCACAATCATTTTTTCCATGTGAATATCAGTTATTGTGGATGATAATAAGAAACCATAGAAATAATAACCACTTCCAAATATTAAAAATTGAAAGAGTTATACACTTGTGATCAAGGAATCAAGAACTTGTCCAATTAGGTCAAACTTCTTCAATCAACCCTTGCATCTTTTAACTTTCTTTGACAAATTGAGGCATGATAAATCATAGTAGACCATTTAATGATATTACTTTAAAGAATCTTCAATGATGGGGCTTGAATCACAATGAAGCTTTGTTGAAGAAGGCATAGAAATAAACTCGTGAACCTATAAATCAACCTGATGAAATGTGTTGTGCCCTCACCTATAGTATCATCAATTAGAGCAAACATTCATTGTATTTGTTAGTTAACATTTAATCAATACAAAACAAATATGATCATAATATACAAATAAAAGTGCTTGGTGATTCCTCATGAGCAAACCTAAAATAGGGAGAAGAACCAAACCCTAGTGTGATCTTGTTGTGATTGAGTTGATATGAGATGATAGAGGAATCTTAGGGGAAAAATTGGGGTATAACACTTAGGTTTTTAAGGTATTATACCTCTAGAAATGCATTTTTAACAAGGAGAAATCATTAACTTGATTTAGATATACGATATCTCATAACTTCCTTTTATAGTTTGTCATTTATGTAATAAGCTGGTATGTCTGCGTCATTTGTAGTACACAATTTTCGATGTTCTTTAGTTGTTGTATTACTAGAAGCTGAAAACTTGATGCTTTTACTGCATATATGTGATATGGTATTGGTAGCTATATCTCTCATTATAAATGCCATCCTTCTAATTCCATAACTTGATAGTAAATCATTTTTGCAAGATAATAGGCAACTTTTGAATTATGTTGGATTTTACATAACTAGATTTATTGTTTGATTTTCAGAAATTACTGTTATCTTTGATGAAAAGGGGTTTATTAGTTCTCTTGCTTAATATATAAAAAGCATTAAGAAACTTCCCAAGGATTTGACTTACGCAACCTGAATGGGGAAGCAATTCAAAAGCTGGTCTGGTGGTGATTGAAAGCATTTATATATTGTGTCTCGCCAAGCCATATGTCAAGTGTGTGGGTCTAATTGTGGTGATTTTTGTTCTAAGAACAACTCATGTACTACACTTGTTGCTTCATACCCAATTGCTTCTCTTATAGACACATCATTCATATGCCACTTGGGTACACATGTTTTTCTTGTCACTAGATCATGATTTATACTATAGTCCTATTTAAAGTTGTGACAGGATCATTTTAATTACGTGCCTTGTTTGAAGCTAAATTTTCATCTTTTTTTATGTGTTTAGGGCCTGTGGAACTTGCGGCTGCAGGAGTTTCAATTGTTGTGTTCAACTAAGCTTTAAGGATTACTAATTTTCCTTTGGTCAGTATTAAAACTTCCTTTGAACCCACCTGTCCATACCATATTGCTTTTGTTCTTGGTCCAAAATATGAACTTGATGAGGAAATCCAGGTTATTTCATCCAAATGCATCAACAAATTTTTTGAATCTGACAAGGGATAATGAAACTCAGAAGTTGTATGCCGTTTACCTTATGAACATGACAAAAAAAGTTCGGATATGGAAAGCCTTGAACTCTGAGACACATAAAACATTATTAAAAAAAAGTATTGCAGCCTAAAATAAATGTAAGAATCTCTAGACCCTTTATTATGAATGGGTTTATGTGTTTAATATCTTACTATATAGTGCAACTTACATTTTTATCTTTACACTTTGCTTTTATTAAACCTTATGCATTATGAATTTTCAACTTTGACTCGTAGACCAGATTACCCCTATTAGCAATGTGAAACTATAGAGCTTAAAGCGGTTGCCGGAGCCAATTTAATGTAGGATCCATGACGAGGCTTCTTCCTATTGTATGAACAAAAGAGAAGGTATAAACTCTCAAGAATATGAGATTTCTCCAAGACAATAGCATTCCGGTTTCTTCAATGTTTCTCCGTAGTCTAGTGATGGAAAGAGTGATTGTCAAAGCTGGTAGATTATTCGATGTTGAAAGGATATAAACTCTACAAACCAATGGATTATCTTATGTGTTGTACCCCAAAATTTCCCTTCTCATATTTTTCAATACATTTCAAATGAGGTCCTCAAATTGCTCAAAGAAGTCCAAGAGTTGACCAGACAAACTCTCTCCTAAGACAGTCTACCTCAAATTAGGGTTTCAGTTTGCATCAAGATGTTTGAATCAAAAGGGTGCCAAATGCTCACCATTGTCCTAATATGTTCTCAATATCATCCATGTCAAGTTTCAAACCTTACAGGAAAAAAATTTGCTCAGTCAATTGCTCAAAGGCCTGAAAATCGACTGTGCTAGGGCAAAAGTCAATTGTGTCCTACATACAGTCAAACTTCAAGATTTTTGGTCAACATTCTCATTTTTAAGCATGGTTAATCATTTGATCAAGGGTTGATCATGATTCCTCAAGGATTTCTCACAATTCATCAAAACCAAAAAGTTGCTAAATTAGGGTTTTGTAGGAAAAGTCAATTCAACTTTGACCAAACATAACTTTCTCATACTTTATCAAAAATGACTCATCCAAATCTCATTTTGAAGAGGATGTGATTCCCTACAATTCATATTAAGCTCCCAAGATCAAAATATGCACTCACAAGAAGATATGAATTTGGACATTATAGGTCATTTTGAAAAGTCAACAAAAATACCTTTTTTGTCAAAGCTTCATACATGAACATGGAAGACTCAATTGAGATGAGACCAAAAGAGTTGCTTAGAGGACATCTTTAGATTTCTAAAAATTCAAAAAAACACATCTCTAGGGTCAAAATAGAAGGAGTTATGCATTGGTGAAGTTGACCCTTTTTGCTAAATTGCCAAAAGTTAAAAGTGGCCAAAATTGCAATTTTTGTCAAATGGGCCCAACTTTTTGTGTGTGTGTTGAGTTGGTAACACGATCCACGACCCATGGTCCTTCCCACTTGACTTTTATTTTATTTTTGTCATTTATTTTTATTTTTATTATTAATTTAATTTAAATCAAAATAAAATCATGAAAATATCAAAACTAATCAAAGCTTAAGATTTTATGCATGATTAGGTCTCTTATATAGTTGGGAAGAGAATCAAATCGTGCAAGGGTAATTTGGACACAAAAAATTGAGTTTTGCTTGATTTAGAAAGATTTGAATAAGGATCAAATCATGATTCAATCACCTTAATTGAAAAAGATTTGAAGCAAATTTGTAACCCTAATCCATTCAAGGGTACATATAGAACATGTGCAGACCAAAAAAGGGAGGATTGGAGGTGTGAGAAGCTGAAAGGAAACTTGCAAAAACTCAACAAAAGTGGTGAATCAAATTCCAATTTCCAGGCTTCTCCAAGCCCTTCCAAGCATATCATTCGCTTGCTGGACATCTAAGGACTCTATCCCAATCATTAACAAGCATTTTCGTACCCAGATATGCACTGTAAGTATCCCACGAACTCGATGTTTTCTTGAAACCGAATCTCATAAATTTGGCACTCTTAGCATGATTTGTTTATATATTCTGCATCCTTGAAACATTTGCAAGTTAATGATAATAATTAATTGCATTTTGGTTAACCATACAGAAAGTTGCCATGATTAGGGTTTAGGAGATTTTGCTTGCAGGAACAATTAGCCATGGAGAGTGGTACCATGATGCTCGTGAGGTTGCCACGAGTTTATTGGTACCACTGGAATTGAATTATCATGCGTGCAGTGAATTTTGGAAGATCACAGGGTTGTACCTACGCCCAGAAAACCGTAGGTAAAAATCCTGGACTTTTGCCAACGGAGGGAGGAAGAAGAAGGGTGGCGTGGCACCCCCTGACTGGCCCATTTAAATTTCGCGTGCTGGAGAATTGATATTTCGTGTTTTTCCATATAATGCATATTTTTTATTATATGTACAATTAACAAGGCCAGCTCAGCTGGTAAGCATGCGGGGAGAAAAAGCCAAAGGGCCTGGGTTCGATCCCCAAGTCCCCCATATTATTTCATGATTTTGTTTCTTGCATAATCAAGCACATGTGCATATGAGATAACCACCATACGCCTCAATGTTCAACCACCAGATCTCCAACGAGCTGGATCAAAGGGTCATCCTTTGGAGGTCCATGATGCACTCTAGTCAAGCCAATGCACATGATCTGGAAAGTCAACATGGACCAAGGCTTATTGGGCTCAGAAATTTAATTGACACCCCCCTGTTTGCTACTAACATCAGGCCCATTTCTTTATTTTTATTTTCTATTTCTTTATTTAATTTACTTTGTTTAATTATTTTCCAACATAAAATTAATTCTTTTTTTTTACAAAAACTCATAAAATCAATTTTCAACAATTTAGATTTAGGTTTTATTTTTATCAAATTTAATTTAATAATTAGTTTAGTTTAATTTTAGGATAATTTTAACCTTTTTGTAAATAAATTAAAATCAATTAGAAAATTAGGATTTATTTGATTTAATTTTTATTTTCTTTTCTTAAAATAACAAAAATATAAAAATAGGTCAAATTAATTATTTTTCTTAAATTAAATTAATTAGTAATTAGGTTTGTATTTATTTAATTAAAACCTTATTTTTCTCAAAAAAATAATCAAAAACAACAAAAAATGATTTTTCTTTCAATTAGGTTTAGACGGGGTCAAAACCCTAATTTTTTCTCATTCTCGTTTCATCACGCGCGTTTATTTATTTTTACGATATTAATGTAACTTCTCATGGTATGTAATAGTTTAATTAGGATGTTTCTTTTATTTATTGTTTTACAGGTTTTTGGCTATGTAATTAATCCCCCTCCCCGAAGCCTTGTAATAGCGTAGTTTTATTTCTCGCATTTTAATGTTCGTAAATATTAACTGTTAGATGTATGATAATAGGATTGCATGACAAGAATGTATGTTAATTTTAAAATGGTTAGCAAACCCTAAATGTGCAAAGATAATAACTGAAATCAAGTCACTCGCACATGCGCACTCCTAGGGTATACTCTCACTTCGGTTTCCTTCGGTAAATGATCATTAAGTATATGGTGTTTTAGTGGTCGCTCTCTTGTCTAAACAAAGATCAAATGTCCCGTTCGAAAATGTGGCCTCGGAAAGGTTGCCTCAGAAATGTTACATCGAATATGATCTTAAGACATTAGGGTTATTACTAAGACCTTCTAACATTGCTTTGGTGATTGTACGTCCCTTTCAAATTGACCCTTACAACTCCAACGACGGTGCTACCTACTCACAAATAGTGGGATAACGCTGTCTAAAGGAAACAAGAACAGAAACATTCTTTTTTCGAGTAGGTAGATGCTAGTAAGTACTTGCTCAAAATCAAACTTTTTCACACTTACACTTTTTCAAACAAAGTTTTCAAAAACACTTCGTAACACTCTTGAGGACTGATACAAGGGTTAAAACGAGGTAAAACAAAAACTTTTCAAAACGCACAAACACGAAAGCAATTTTAAAATGATGAGCAAGTATCTAAGAGCCCGTAGAAAACTACGGATATAAAGGGTGCTAATACCTTCCCTTTCTATAATCTACCCCCCGTACTCAAAATCTCGAAAAAGGAATTTTTCTGTGCTTTTTTCCTTTCCAGTTGGATAAAATAAAATTCGGTGGCGACTCTTGCTTACCGCGACATTTTGCGAATACAAATGCAAAACACAAAACACAAACCAGCATTTTCCAAAAAACAGTCTGGTTCTGCCACCGCACCACAGAACTGGCGACTCTGCTGGGGATTTAATAAGTGGGGTATACCTTAGGAATAGTTCATCATAAATTGCTTCTCTTGTTTGTTTTGGTTGCTTTACTGTTAAAGGGTTTTGTATTGGGAGTTACTATAGATCCTAACCCGAATCTGGGAACACCTTTTAGGTAAGTAGCAATAAACTGTGAGGGAACTGTACGGCATAGACCGATACGGTTGAAGCGGTAGCTACGTTGATGTGGCACATTGGTTGGTATCGGTATCCCTTATGGAGAAACGAGGAGAATACGGGGACGATACGTGTGTTGTTAAGCATCAACTGACCTTAGAACCCTTAATTGACCAACTTGGCCATTAGAAAGTAGTGAGATAGCCGACCTCGGTATAAAGCTGAGAACTGGTTGATACTCGATGCTACACTCATTGAGACCATACTCTCGAGATAGTTCTGACTGCAAGAAAAGATTGCGTGAGCTGAAACCATGACCAATGGAGGATGGTCGGTGATATTGAGAACCTCTAGAACCCGGTTACTATTATTAGGATAGGTTGAAACCAACTGAACTGCAAGAGGGTAATACCTAGACCCCATGCAAGCCTGAAACTTAAGGGCTCTTGTGTGACTTGTTTGCCTTTACCATGTCTGTTATCTGTTATACCTGTTGTGTTTTTTATCATGACATCATGCATCATAGCATAACATGCATACTTCATTGTACTAAGCATTTCAAAGACCGAGGAGATTTATCTTTGTTCCATTTTGCAGATTATGGCTTCCATACGCAGAAACACCATCCGAGTTAACTTTGTGCAAATACCTGTTCAACTCAAAGATTTAGCCTCGAGAGTTTCTGATACTTCTTCATTCATTAAGAGACATGGTCAGCTTCTTAGCTTGGTTACCCCAAAGTTTGATGAGCAGATCATGAGTGTGCTCTTCCAGTTCTTCGATCTGGTGCATCATTGCTTCGCTTTCCCAGATTATCAGCTAGTTCCCACTTTGGAAGACTTTTCTCACTTATTGGGCATATCTATCCTCGAGAAGATGCCCTTCACAGGTTTGGAAGAGACTACTAGGCCAGAAGACATTGCTTCAGCTTTACGTTTGAAATGGGCTGATGTAGCATCTAATTGGGAAACACGAAGCGGGGTTGAAGGTTTCTTAGCCAAGTTTCTGATGGATCAAGCTCAGTTATTCTGGGATAACTTGGATTTCTAGGCTTTCGAAGACATCTTAGCTCTCCTTATCTACGGTTTGGTTCTTTTCCCGAATCCAGATTTCTTCATAGATGTGGATGCGGTTAAGATCTTCCTGTCTCGCAATCCTGTGCCTACTCTTCTGGGTGATATCCTGCATGCCCTATACACTCGTACTGTGCGTAGAAGAGGGACCCTCATGTGTTGCATGCCTTTGCTGGCGAGGTGGTTTATTTCGCACCTCCCCAAGTCCGTGTTAAAGAATGAGGAAGGTTTAGGATGGTCTTACAGGATAATGTCCCTTTCCCATACAGACATTCTTTGGAGTTCTAAGGCTATGGTAAGCATTGTTGTCATTGATTGTTGTGGGGGATACCCTAATGTCCCATTGCTTGGAATTAGGGGGGGTATAACCTACAGTCCTTGTTTAGCTTTACGATAATTCGGTCGCGCTCGGAGAGACGGTCCTCATGAGATACTTCTTACATATATTGCATTTGACTACAAGGAGGATGTTGATGAGCATCGTCGAAGTTTTATACGAGCTTAGGGCACAATGAACAGATCTGACCCTCAAGAGCTAGGACCAAGGACTTCTCTCCCTATGTAGCCTTATCTCTAGTGGATCCGAGCTTGTGCTCAGAAGCTTGGGATGCCTTATGAAGCTGTGTTGCCAGTGATTGTGGAGCCTACCAATGAAGAGGGAATTCCTTATACAGTCCTTTATCCCTACATGCCAACTGAACTTGGGGCATTGAAGAGGTCTTGGATTCAACTGAAAGAGGAGAGGGATACCTACCGATAGAAGTACCATAAGCAAGAAAGGAAGATATTGAAGCTCACCATGAAACTCGAGAATGAAAGAACGATCAATGACTACGTCAGCACGGAGGGGAAGCGTCCATGGGATTTATGATTTTGCTTTTTTCTAGTTTAGATTTGTTTTCCGCTTATTTCTTTTGTAACGCCTCAAAGGCATTGTTAAACATTTTACAAGTTAATCTAATAAAGTTTGTTTTATTTTTGTTTTGCAAATTTAAATCTCCTAAAGTCTTTGAAATCATTACACACGCATCCCATTATCATGTACATCATTACAGGTACCATTACAGGTTTCTCATCTTCTTCGCTGTTTATTTCAGCAGTTATGTCTTCTGATCAAGCTATCAAAGATCTTCAGGCGCAAAATGCCCAGTTCCAAGAGATGTTCTTAAGCTTGGCTAAAGGGCAAGAGGATTTGAAAGCTCTCATCCTGAAAGAGAAAGAGAAGGAGAAGAAGAAAAAGAAGAAGAAGGTTGTTCTTTTTAGCATGGGTAAAAGGTTTGGGGATAGGATGAAACAACAAGTTGATATGTCCCTTTCATCTAAGGAAGAAGAGAACCAAGAAGAAGAAAAGGGACCCAGTCCTGCAGTTTCTGATAATGACACTGATTATGATGAAGAGCAATATCCTCCTGCTAAGGATATGTACAAACAACTAGAAGACCATCTGAATTCTATGGAGATTCAAAGGATCCCCAGTCTGGATTTTGGAGAGTTGGGATTGGTATCAGGGGTGGTGATCCCTCATAAGTTCAAAGCTCCGGTTTTTGCTAAGTACAATGGAGTATCCTGTCCTAAAATCCATCTCCGCTCGTATGTCCGGAAAATTCAACTCCACACCGCTGATAAAAATCTGTGGGTACATTTCTTTCAAGATAGTCTGTCAGGGACTCAGCTTGAATGGTTTTATCAATTGGAAGGAGCTAATGTCCGAAACTGGGAGGACCTTGTTGTTGCTTTTTACAAGCAGTGTCAGTATAACGCCGACCTTGCTCCCACTCGTACTCAGCTTCAGGGTATGTCTATGGGTGCAAGCGAAGGTCTTAAGAACTATGCTCAAAAGTGGAGAGATTTGGCTGGAAGAGTCCAACCCCCTTTGTCTGATAGGGAGTTGGTTGATATGTTTCTAGGGACGTTGTCTGGCCTATTTTTCAATCATCTGATCGGCAGTTCGTCATCTGGGTTTACTGAATTGATTTTGACTGGGGAAAGAGTATAAGATGGTATTTGAAGTGGTAAGATACATAAAGGTACTTCATCAAGTGAAGAAAAGAAGCCTTTCACCAGTAAGAAAGAAGCTAGTGTAGTCTACGGCTCGAGTAGCCAAAGAAGACCTGAACACCGTCAAGCAGTAAATGCGGTAGTAATATCAAGACCCACAGTTGCCCCACAATGCAACAATTAACAAAGAATGGAGAGACCGCAGAGACAATACACTCGGCTCAATATGACCTAGTCTCAAATTCTACCATAGTTATTGAAGACCAACCTGGTAACTCTGAGGGAATCCCCGAAGAATCCCAGCACCACATCTCCGTTATATAACCCGAACGCCCACTGCTCTTATCACTCTGATAGCCTAGGTCATGATACGAACAACTTTTGGGCCTTGAAGAATAAGGTGCAAGATTTGATCGAAGCTAAAGAAATTGAGTTTGACGCTCCGAAGAAGCCCAACGTCATGACTGCTCCCATGCCCAAACATGGTCATGAAGTAAATGTTGTGGACGATGATTTGTTTGTGACCTCCATGGAAGAAATTTCTACTCCTTCGATGACAGTTAAGAAGAATCTATTGTTGGCCGGTTTATTTCTGGGTTGTGGCGAAGGTTGTCACTTATGTTCATTTCTGCCTGTTGGTTGCCACTTTTTGAAATCAGGTGTTCAGCGCCTGATGGATAACAAAGAGATCCTGTTCGAGAAGACTATGATTTTGTTGGTTCCAATTCAAGATGTTGCCATCATAACCATTTCCGCCAATCCTTCCAAGGCTTCCTCGAGAAAGCCTGTTAGGATTACACCTGTTCCCAGAATCACTCCATTAATCATTACCATCCCGGGTCTTATCCCATACACTTCGGATAAGGCTGTCCCTTGGCACTACGGTGCATATGTATATTACCATGGAGTAAAGCAAGACTTAAAGATTGAAGAAGCTGATGCTGATGTCAGTAATATTGTCGGGGCTAGCAAGGTCACCAGAAGTGGAAGACTCTTCTCTCTTGAGATTTCCCCTCCGACTGTTCACAAACCTGTTGTCATTCCATCTGCTAGTACATCAGTTACTGTCCCAGTTCCTATCCTAATTATCACCCCTGTCGCCGAGCCATCTGGCACTCGGGGCAAAGAAATCACAGGTGAGCCTGCCCAGATGGAGGAACCTAAGAAGATCATTGTAGAAACCTCTAAGCAGGAGATAGAGGAAATTCTGAAGATTATCAAGAAAAGTGACTACAACATAGTCGAGAAGCTGGGGCAGACCCCGTCAAAAATCTCCATGTTGTCCTTATTGTTGTGCTCAGAAGCCCATACAAAGGCTTTAATTGATTTCCTCAAAACTGCGCATGTGCCGCAGGAAACTTCTGCCGATCAATTCAAAGATTATGTAGCTAGCTTGACTGCCGACAATGGGTTGGGTTTCTCAGACGCAGATCTGACTGCTAAGGGGAGAAATCATAATGATGCTCTGCACGTTTCGATCGAGTGCAGGGGCACTACTATGGCCCATGTTCTAGTGGATACCAGATCATCTTTTAATGTTTTGCCAAGGAAAGCATTAAACCATCTGGACTGTGAAGGTTTGATTCTGAAGCCGAGTAATATTGTGGTCAGGGCTTTCGATGGGTCAAAAAGGATGGTGCACGGGGAGGTGGACGTCCCTGTTAAAGTTGGCTCTCAGACTTTCGCATCTACTTTCTATGTGATGGATATCCGACCATCCTATTCTTTCCTGTTGGGTCGCCCTTGGATTCATAAGGCTGGGGCAGTGACTTCTACGCTCCTTCAAATGTTGAAATATCCAGTAAAGGGGAAGATTGTTATGGTGCAAGGAGAAGAGGAGTACATGGTGAGTCATCTTAATTCCTTTCGCTTTGTGGATATCGATGGGGAGTTCATCGAAACCCCGTGTCGGAAATTTGAAGAGGTTTACCAGACTCTAGCGTCAACTGAAGTTGCTACTGATAAACCTCTGATGAAGATGGCTTTCCTCAAGGATGCCAGGGCTGTAATTGAAAAAGGTGGGTGTGCAAATTGGGCTCAACTCCCTGATTTCACACACAAGACTGACAAGTTTGGTTTGGGCTTTACTGAAGAGGCTCAAAGGGATGTTCGGCGCACGCAGATTGGAAGACCTCCTCTGCACATCAGTAATCAGGGAGTGAATGCAATTGAGGATGATGAAGAAGAGTCAGATATCGACATCTGGATCTAATCGATTACCAATGGTGGATTGAACAACTGGACGACGAAGGACTTCGTGCCCGTTTCTTTTATTACACAGTAATAAACTTTTGTTTTGAGATTTGTAATAAACAGTTTAAAAACTTTACGGCCCGGTGCTTTGCCTGAGGCACCTTGGCTTTGTTTGTGAGGGCTTATTATTTGTCATTTTCATATATCATCAATAAAGCATTGGACGTTTTCTTGCATTACAAATTTTATGCTCCTTGTTTTTCTTTTCTATCTCGCACTTTATCAAAACAACTATTGTCTTACACACACTCACATATCATAATGAAGATCCACATCCACTCTGGATCCCATTGATAACAATTCTGCTATTGCCAGTTATGACTTCGAAAATCCGATCAACCAAGCCGAGGACGAAGGTGAGGATGATTGTGAAGTGCCTGGGGAACTTGCTAGACTGTTACTACAGGAAGAAAGGGCCATACAACCTCATGAAGAGCCAGTGGAATCAGTGAATTTGGGTACAGAGGAAGACAGGGAAGAGGTCAAGATAGATGCGAATCTGGAGCCTAGTTTCAAGCAACGGTCGATACAGATGCTACGCGACTATGTTGAGATCTTCGCTTAGTTTTATGAAGATATGCCTGGTTTGGACACTGATATTGTGGTACACCGCCTACCAACTAAAGAAGACTGCCCTCCGGTAAAACAGAAGGTTCGCCGTATGCGCCCAGATATGTCTGAGAAAATCAAAGCTAAGGTCATGAAACAGTTTGACGCCGGATTTTTAGCCATCACTTCTTACCCGCAGTGGGTTGCCAACGTTGTTCCGGTACCTAAGAAAGATGGTAAGGTACAGATGTGTGTGGATTATAGAGATCTGAGCAGGGCAAGCCCCAAAGATGACTTCCCATTCCCTCACATCGATGTTCTGGTCGACAACACAGTGCATCATAAGATCTTCTCCTTCATAGATGGTTTTTCTGGTTACAATCAGATTAAGATGGCTCCCGAGGACATGGAGAAGACAACTTTCGTTACGCAATGGGGCACCTTCTGTTACAAGGTAATGCCTTTCGGGTTGAAGAATGCTGGGGCAACGTATCAGCGCGCCATGGTCGCTTTGTTCCACGACATGATTCACCATGAGATTGAGGTTTATGTTGATGACATGATCACCCGATCCCAGACTGAGGAAGAACATCTCGACCATCTCCAGAAACTGTTCGACAGGCTGAAGATGTATAAGCTAAGGTTGAACCCGAACAAATGCACCTTCGGGGTAAGGTATGGTAAGCTGCTGGGTTTCGTCGTCAGTGATAAGGGTATTCAGGTGGATCCTGCCAAGGTAAAGGCTATACAAGAGATTCCAGCTCCCCGCATAGAAAAAAAAGTCAGAGGCTTTTTGGGACGTCTGAACTACATTGCCCGATTCATTTCACATATGACTGCTACTTGTGAGCCAATCTTCAAGCTGCTGAAGAAAGATCAAGTGGTAAAATGGAATGATGAGTGTCAGGCCGCTCTCGAAAGGATCAAAGAATATCTCCAAGATCCACCTATTCTGATGCCTCTAGTTGAAGGAAGACCTTTGATCTTATACTTGACAGTACTCGACAATTCAATGGGGTGCGTGCTGGGGAAGCATGACGAGTCTGGCCGAAAAGAGCATGTTATTTACTACCTTAGCAAAAAGTTTACCGACTGTGAGACTCGATACTCACTGCTTGAGAAAACTTGCTGCTCTTTGGCATGGGCTGCTCGCCGTCTGAGTCAGTATATGCTGACTCACACTACCCTATTGATATCAAAGATGGATCCAATCAAGTATATCTTTGAAAAGCCTGCCTTGTCTGGAAGAATAGCAAGATGACAGATGATCTTAACTGAGTATGACATCCAATACACAACCCAGAAAGCAATCAAGGGGAGTGTATTGGCGGATCATTCTGCGCATCAGGTCGTGGATGACTATCAATCCATGAATTTCGAGTTCCCGGATGAGAACATCATGTTGGTGACCGACTGTGAAAAACCTAGACCGGATGAAGGACCCGAGGAAGGATCCCGATGGTCTATGTATTTTTATGGAGCTTCAAATGCATTGGGTAATGGCATTGGCGTTGGGATTATATCTCCTAAAGGCTGTCATACTCCGTTTACTGCCCGATTATGTTTTAACTGCACCAACAATATGGCAGAGTATGAAGCATGTATCCTGGGTCTTCGAGCTGCTACCGACCTAAGGATTAAGTTCTTGAGTGTATTCGGAGATTCTGCTCTAGTGATCAGTCAGATCAAAGGCGAGTGGGATACGAAGCACCCAAATCTTATTCCTTATAAGGAGTATGTACTGACATTGCTCCCACATTTTGAGGAGATAACCTTTGAACATTTCCCCAGAGAGGAGAATCAGTTAGCGGACACGCTAGCTACCATGTCTTCTATGTTCAAAGTCAGGTGGGACAATGAAGCTCCCCAGATTACCATTGAGAGATTGGACGAACCCGCACATTACTGTGACATTAAGACCGAAGAGGTAGCAGATAAACCCTCGTTCCACGAGGTAAAGAGGTATCTTGAGGCTCAAGAGTACCCCGAGGGTGCATCTGTTAATGATAAGAAGTTTCTGAGAAGATTCGCTGAGAAGTTCTTCATTAGCGATGGGATCCTTTACAAGCGTAACCATGATTCAACCCTACTGTGATGTGTGGACAAGAGCGAGGCAGAAAGGATCATGGCAGAGTTGCATGAAGGTACATTCGGAACTCATTCCAATGGACATACCAGGGTGAAGAAAATCCTATGGGAAGGATATTACTGGTCTACTATGGAAGTCGATTGTTATCAGCATTCTCGAACTTGTCATAAATGCCAAGTCTACGCTGATAAGGTGCATATACCTCTGGTTCCTCTGAATGTTTTAACAGCTCCTTAGCCTTTTGCAATGTGGGGCATCGACATGATTGGTGAGATCAGACCTACTGCGTCCAATGGGCATCGTTTCATTCTGGTAGCTATTGATTACTTTACAAAGTGAGTTGAGGAAGCATCCTTTGCTATAATAACCAAGAACGTCGTGGCGCGGTTCATCCGGCGCAATCTGATCTATCGATATGGTGTACTAGAAAGGATCATTACGGACAATGGTACAAATCTCAACAATACGATGATCATCGAGCTCTGCAAACACTTCAAGATACAGCATCATAACTCTTCTTCCTACCGGCCGAAGATGAATGGGGTTGTTGAAGTGGCTAATAAGAACATCAAGAAAATTGTGCAGAAAATGACGGTGACATACAAAGACTTGCAAAAACTCAATAAAAGTGGTGAATCAAATTCCAATTTCCAGGCTTCTCCAAGCCCTTCCAAACATATCATTCGCTTGTTGGACATCTAAGGACTCTATCCCAATCATTAGCAAGCATTTTCGTGCCCAGATACGAACTGTAAATATCCCACGAACTCCATGTTTTTTTGAAATCGAATCTCATAAATCTGGAACTCTTAGCATGATTTGTTTATATATTCTGCATCCTTGAAACATTTGCAAGCTAATGATAATAATTAATTGCATTTTGTTTAACCATACAGAAAGTTGCCATGATTAGGGTTTAGGTTTCATTTTTAGAGATTTTGCTTGCAGGAACAATTAGCCATGGAGAGTGGTACCATGATGCTCGTGAGGTTGCCACGAGTTGATTGGTACCACTGGAATTGATATATCATGCGTGCAGTGAATTTTGGAAGATCACAGGGTTGTACCTACGCCCAAAAAATCGTAGGTAAAAGTCCTGGACCTTTGCCAACGGAGGGAGGAAGAAGAAGGGTGGCGTGGCACCCCTTGACTGGCCCATTTAAATTTCGCGCGCTGGAGAATTGATATTTCGTGTTTTTCCATATAATGCATATTTGTTATTCTATGTACAATTAACAAGGCCAGCTCATCTGGTAAGCGTGCAGGGAGAAAAAGCCAAAGGGCCTGGGTTCGATCCCCAGGTCCCCCATATTATTTCATGATTTTGTTTCTTGCATAATCAGGCACATGTGCATATGAGATGACCACCATACGCCTCAATGTTCAACCACCAGATCTCCAACAAGCTGGATCCAAGGGCCATCCTTTGGAGGTCCATGATGCACTCTAGTCAGGCTCATTTCTTTATTTTTGTTTTCTATTTCTTTATTTAATTTACTTTGTTTAATTATTTTCTAACATAAAATTAATTTATTTTTTACAAAAACTCATAAAATCAATTTCAACAATTTAGATTTAGGTTTTATTTTTATCAAATTTAATTTAATAATTAGTTTAGTTTAATTTTAGGGTAATTTTAACCTTTTTGTAAATAAATTAAAATCAATTAAAAAATTAGGATTTATTTGATTAAATTTTTATTTTATTTTCTTAAAATAACAAAAATATAAAAAAGGTCAAATTAATTATTTTTCTTAAATTAAATTAATTAGTAATTAGGTTTGTATTTATTTAATTAAAACCTTATTTTTCTCAAAAAAATAATCAAAAACAACAAAAAATGATTTTTCTTTCAATTAGGTTTAGACGGGTCAAAACCCTAATTTTTTCTCATTCTCGTTTCATCACGCGCGTTTATTTATTTTTACGATATTAATGTAACTTCTCATGGTATGTAATAGTTTAATTAGGATTTTTTTATCGTTTTACGGGTTTTTGGCTATGTAATTAATCCCCCTCCCCGAAGCCTTGTAATAGCGTAGTTTTATTTCTCGCATTTTAATGTTTGCAAATATTAACTGTTAGATGTATGATAATAGGATTGCATGACAAGAATGTATGTTAATTTTAAAATGGTTAGCAAACCCTAAATGTGCAAAGATAATAACTGAAATCAAGTCACTCGCACATGCGCACTCCTAGGGTATACTCTCACTTCGGTTGCCTTCGGTAAACGATCATTAAGTATATGGTGTTTTAGTGGTCGCTCTCTTGCCTAAATGAAGATCAAATGTTCCGTTCGGAAATGTTGCCTCAGAAAGGTTGCCTCGAATATGATCTTAAGACATTAGGATTATTACTAAGACGTCCTAACATTGTTTAGTGATTGTACGTCCCTTTCGAATTGACCCTTACAACTCCAACGACGGTGCTACCTACTCATAAATAGTGGGATAGCGCTGTCTAAAGGAAACAAGAACATAAACATTATTTTTTCGAGTAGGTAGATGCTAGTAGGTACTTGCTCAAAATCAAACTTTTTCACACTTACACTTTTTCAAACAAAGTTTTCAAAAACACTTCGTAACACTCTTAAGGACTGACACAAGGGTTAAAACGAGGTAAAACAAAAACTTTTCAAAACGCACAAACACGGAAGCAATTTTAAAATGATGAGCAAGTACCTAAGAGCCCGTAGAAAACTACGGATAGAAAGGGTGCTAATATCTGCCCTTTCTATAATCTATTCCCGTACTCAAAATCTCGAAAAAGGAATTTTTCTGTGTTTTTTCCTTTCCAGTTGGATAAAATAAAATTCGGTGGCGACTCTTGCTTACCGCGACATTTTGCGAATACAAACGCAAAACGCTAACCAACATTTTCCAAAAAACAGTCTGATTCTGCCACCGTATCACATTATGCTTCAACTCAAACCGAAGAACATATTAACAACTTTCTTCAATCTCAAGAGAGCATGACACTAATGCTCTGAAGGAATATGGATGGGTAAGTGTTTCAAAAACTATTTTCTCATCCTTATATGCTTGTTGTTGCTTTCTACACTAGTGAATGATGCCAAACGAAAACCGAAACTATCGTCCTTTTTGAGATATTTACATTTGTTATGCCTTATTTTTCAGTTAAAACAACATTTAGTCAATGTATCATTCGCATTAGGCAAAATAAAGGTATCTAACTTCTCTTTTATGTTCTTTCCTCTGAAACATCACTGGTACGAGTTGTTGGTCTTTATTATGTGTTTACTGGTTTTTGCGTTTAAAAGTATTGACAATTTGACACACATTGTTTCTGTTGTTTAGTCTCTTGCTACCTCAATAGGTTTATATGTGGATTTTGGTTTAATCTATGAGACAACTTTAACTTTTTGTTGTCAGTAAAGCAAATAATAAGATTGAACCTTCAAAACTAACTCGTTAAATTCTCTTTTTCTGAACTTGGAAAATATTTAATGCATTACTTTTGTATTAAAGAATAGTAAACATTTGAAACATGGAAAGTGAGAATTACTTTCAGCTAAGACTTCACCACAGTAATGTGTTCATTTTTGTGCGTCAATTATATGCGTTACGTACCCGTTTGTTAGATTGTTATCTTGTGGAACTAAAATTATCCCTCAAGAAGTAGAACTTGTTACTGATGTGCATGTATTGTGTGATCAACTTATGTGATTGTCTATTTATGTATGAATGGCAAAAGCTAATAATTCATTTCTATAATGCTTGTAGACTATGCTTATTGATTGGTTAAATTTTTTTCTTTTCTGCGGAGAACAGGATGGTAAAGATGGAGAGACTAATACCGTTCCTACCCCGATAGTTATAAACTTATAATTGACCAAGACTTTGATCCAAATGCAACTGTGGTGAAGGTAAATTTTGGTGATCGGCTTGGAGCTCTCCTTGACACGTATGCTATTTTCTTAGTATATTTGTGTCTGCTTATCTATAATTCATTCGGCTGGTTTTTATGGTGCCTTGGATAATCCTCTTTTAGGTTCATAATCAACGGTAGGTAGACTAAATGGTGCGCTTCTGCAAGAATTTTTAGCTATCAGAGATATCAAAGTGTGATGGAGTGGAGTTCACTGTCAGTGAGGGTCAGTGCTAGAAACTTTGATAAAAGATAATTTTGATTTTTTTATAGGTATTTGAAATTGACACTTAATCTATAATAGGTGATTATTATCCTACATTCTCAAAGGCTTTTAAAACCACAAAGGGAGAGAAAGTGATTTTATTAGTAAAACCTTAATGTAAGACGTGTGACTACATACTTCATAATCTTTCCTTGTCTTAATATTATGTGAATGTTTGATGTGCTGAAACTTGATATAGAGAATTCATTGATGGACTTGATAAAGATGTATTGACTATGAAGAAGGGTGAGGTATGCATTATTGACTATTTCTCTCGAGTGTTCTTGGTTTTATTCATTGGTAATCTCTTTCTAGTATTCTTAATCTCTTTCTCCTCTCTGGAAAAGGAGTCTTGGGATATGAGAACTGAAGAGAAAAATGAAGTTGCTGCTAAGAAGAAAGAAGGGAATATTTTGTTTAAAGCTGGTAAATATGAAAGGGCTTCCAAAATACACGAGAAGATATTCGAAGAAAAATGTGTATGTTTACTCTTTCACGCGTTCTTGCATTTTTGTGACATAATTGCAAATTTTGGGTCTAAATTTGGTGTTAATGAAGATTATATATTACATAAACTGAAATAGAATTGAAATAGCTTATAAGGTAGTATATATGAATTGTTATGTGTGTTATGTTGTTACCCGTGTTGTAGTCTTTCAGAATTTTCATCAAAGATAATTTCTAAATCTAAAGCTTCTCGTCCTTCGGGTTCATTTATGGTCTTGGAAGAGCAATATTCTCATTCAGCTGATCGCCGGTTCATAATTACTCTGTTTGATGCTTTTTTAAGTTCAAAATTTGTTTAGAGATTAAATTTTATTGTTCAATTCAGTTATCTTTACAACTGTGAATATGTTTTTAATCTTTGTCTGTTCATAATTGATTAAGTATCAATATTTATGAACATAGTTGTACATGCGGGAATGTGTTCTAATCAATAATGAAATCATCATTTTGAGCTGGCGTAAATATTATTTGCTTTTAACAATATGAATGAGTTGTCAATTGTCTTTAAAAATATGTCTTAAACAAGTATCTTAATTAAAGTTTAAATTTGAGTATAACATGGAAACAATTACGAATTGTTATGAAATAAATATCATATTTGTTTCATAGTGAAACCAGAGTTGATCAATAAATAAAGAGGAGGAGTTTGATGCAATGATCCTGAGCTTTTAATACGGTGGAGAGGGAGTTGATGTGCAAGGTTAGCACTCTAACGCTCAAGTTAGTATGAGAATGAAAAGTGAAGTAAGAATGAGAATAGATTTGAATACCTGAGTAATGACGCGCTTTACTTATTAAATAAGATATGTGGTTACCAACTGAAAATGTGAGGTATTGCATGAATCAAAGTCAATCATCAGATTAATCTAGATGGCCAGTAGAATACTCGTGCTTGGGATTTCTGTCAGTGATGGAAAAAGTCTACTTGTTTTGCATTTTACTCCTCTCACTTTGCTATTTGGTTTTTTTTCCTCTTTGGGCCTTGTGCTTGAAATTTATTGGACGTCTTTGGGGATCATACCTGGCCAAGGTTTGACACGCCTTCCATTTCCTCGGGTGAAAACCTGGTTTGAGATTGACCTATGGCAGACTTATTGTTTCCTTTAGAGTGGATAACTACCAAGAGGGGTGAGTTGGTATTTTCCACTTTGTGGCTTGACTTCTTTGTGTGGTTGCATTGGATTCATGGGGTTTTGATTGCTTTGTTCACACACCTATGGAGTTTGTGATAACATCTCTGAGTCTTTTTTATAGGACTTTGATCTCTTTGGTCATATCTCAGACTAATTGTTACCTTTCATAATCACAAGGAAAATGGATAGTTTAATATAAATATATTCTTTCTTTAATTGAACAACACAATACATTATAGTAATGTGTCTTCGCTTTTACAAAGGAGCTAAATTAAGATAACCAAGCGATATAACCATGGGAGATGTGCTAGCTAAATTTTACTTCACCCAAATCATCCAGTTGTACTCGGCTGACCAAGATGATCTACCTTACCTATAGGAGGTCGGATAGCCATATATCGTAGTTGTTATACTAGTGAGGTTACATTAATCTCCATGGTTTACTTTCTGATGACATTCTGTCATTACATAAAATTGACAAGTAATTTTGACGGAATCAGTGAAATAATGAGCAAAATCCAAGCAAACATGTGGAATAAATGAACAAATTTGCAAAAGAGTGAATAAATTGAAATTATAAAAACTATGAAGAAAAAGGAAGAATAACGACACTTTTTCTCCTGCTTTTCACGTGCGAGTGATCCTTTCATTGTGGGCACGATAAAGAAGTTTCACGTGCGCGACAAGGACCAAAACAGGCGTGATGAAGTGATAATTTTGACACCTTTTCGTCTTTAAATGGATAGTGTTGGCAACTTTTTTAGGGTTTTGATTTGGAGATAGAAAGTGACGGTCAAAAGTTTTTTGGAGCACGATTTTTAGAGCATTGAATTCATTGGAGAGCTTATTTTTCATAGATTTTGATGGAGAACACTTATCAACTCACGGTAACTATTAAACTCTCTATGAGTAGCTAAGATATTCTAGATTAGGTCTTTTGAGATGCAAAAATTGGGAAATACCCTTGTTGTGCCAAATTGGGAAATGCCTTTTGAAATGATGTGTGGTGTAAGCGATTACACGGTAGGCGCAATTCTTGTTCAACGACATGAGAAATTTTCTCATGTGATTTACTATGCTAGTAAAGTTTTGAACAAAAGTCAAGTGAATTATACCACCACTAAAAAAGAATACTGGTAATACTATTCACTTTGGAAAAAGTTTGGGCATATCTAATTGATTCTAAAGTGGTTGTTTTTAAAGATCATGCATCGCTGAAATACCTTTTAATAAAGGATATTCTAAGTTAAGGCTACTTCGATGGATATTATTGCTACAAAATTTTGACTTGGAAATAAGAGATAAAAAAGGTGTTGAAAATGTTGTGGAAAGTCACTTGTCATAGTTAGAGAATGAAAAAGTCACTAAGAAGGAAAAGAGTATCAATGAAGAGTTTATGACTGAATACTTGATGGCAATTAGCGAACGACCTTGGCTTGCTGATATAGCCAATTATAAAGTCACAAAAAGTATTCTGGAAGACTATACTTGGTAGAAGAAAAAACACTTACATAAATAGGCTAACCACTATTTGTGGGATGAGCCTTATCTCTTTAAAGTTAGTGCATATGTTCTAATCCTCGGGTGAGTTGTAGGTAATAAGCTAGAGACATTATGTGAAACTTCTATAGCTCAACTTATGAAGGCCTCCATAGTGGTCAAAGAACAACAACAAAGGTACTCCAAACTGGATTTTGGTGGCCAACATTATTCAAATATTGTAAGTCATATGTGCAAGAATGTATCGAGTGCAAAAAAATAGATAACATTTCAAATATTATCCATCACCTTTGCTTTCATTTTTGTCCTGTTGCAAAACCTTGTAGATCATTTTCGCCCCAAATAGGTCACCGCTTATTATTTTTGACTCGCCATGGATGTTATGGTACTTCAACTTGAGGTGTACCAGGGATACTACTACATCCAAGGTTGTTGTGAAGGGTCGGCCTAGGATACAGTTGTAGAAGCTTCGACATGGGACTATTAGGAATTTAGAATCGATAGTTCTGGTGTCCGTTTTTTCTCTCAAGGTGATCATCAACTCAATGTATCTCTAGGGACGAGTTACAATACCTTTGAAATCATGTAGGTCTGACCCTTCATAGGACCATAACTTATTTTTTAACCTCGTTTTTTCAAAGAGGTTCGTGTACATGATGTCATAGAATTTACCACCATCAATAAGTACCCGAGAGACATTGAAGTTAGATATTATGGTAGTTATCACCAAGGGATAGATCTTGTTTTGGATCCATTTTATCTTGTCATTGATACAAAACTCAGAGATTGGAATTTTCGACCCTTTGATTGAAGTGCTCTCGTCCTTCTTGTTGACAACCATCAACTCGACAATCTCCATATTCACCATCCCTTTGGATAGGTTTCTCACCCTTGGGGAACCACCAATGATGGAGGAAATCTATTAGCGTTTTCTCACGTGTCCTTCTTCTCTCTCAAAGTTGGTATCCTTTCCCTTGGCCACCGTAACAACTTTGACCATTTTCTCAGGGGATTTTTTTTCTTCAGGGAGTCATCCTATCCTCTCTTGGTATCCCTGGTGTACTCAAATATCCATCCCTTCTTAATCAGTCCCTTAACTGCATCCTTCTGTTGGGTGCAATCGTTTGTGTTACAATTATGACTTTTTATGGAAATGGAAGTACTTTGATTTATGTGTCTAGGAGGACTCTCTAAATGAATATGGATTCATGATCCCAACTTCCTTGAACTTTGCGTTCGCACATTATTTCCAAAATTTCTCCATTGAAGTGTTCAAGGGAGTATAATCATTGAATCTGGAGTGAGGTCAGTGTTCATTTTCTTCTTTATGCTGACCATCATCTTTTTTTGACGGTTGACTGGATCTGATGTTTCCACGTCCTCGATTGGTCCCCATAGCTAGGAGTTTCTCCTTATAGTTATTGTAGGTTTCTGCCCTACTCATCAAGTATTTAGATTATGGGCCTCTTTGCACCCTAGTTTTTCTCTGAATATACTGTTCTACCTCAAACTCCTTTAAAAAATCCAACACTTCAAACTTTCATCTGATCCCCCAACAGCCACTTTCACTTTGGTACATCATCAGTCAACGTATCCGCGAGGGGTTTCTTGTTTTACCTTGCATGATCCCAATAAGCACGACCAAGATCCTGGATTGTCTTTTTCGAGCGATGAAGTCGGCGGTTAAGGCTTCGAATAGACCGGTCTAAAAATATATACTTCCATCGAGAAAGGACTTGAACCAAACCATCATTGATCCAATTAGAGTTAATGTAAAGAAATTGACTTTACGGCTCCATGAGCGTAATAGTAATCCAGACGATCATCTACAATGTGCTCGTCCTATCTAAGTATAAAAGTTGGCATGTATCATTTCATCATTCATCTATCATCATAGATAGACAGGCAATTACATTTTATTTATTAATTTTCATCCCTCTTTATATGCCAGGCACACAGAATACATTGATTTCACTGTTTAGCATAACTTTTTATATATTATCATGTAATATCAATTATCAATTATACTTTCTGAGGCGAAAAAGGTAAATATCTTTTTTAAAGAAATTCATAAATTTTTAGAATCTAATTTTTTTAAAGTAATTTTTATATATGGCTTATCAATTAAAGCACTTTCCATATGCATAAAATTATATTAGATTATGCACATTTATATTCATGTATAAATATGTGTATGTATAGGTATTTGTGTATCTAAATATAAACAAAATGGAACCAGGAAATAGAGGTGCAAATGTATGTCTAGTGTATCGACGTTTGAGAAGAAGATGTAGTAATGATTGTGAAATTGGCCAATACTTTCCATTAAATATGAGTGATGATTTCCATAGTGCCCTAAGTCTTAATTTGAGTTTAACATGGAAACAATTAACGAATTGTTATGAAATAAATATCATATTTGTTTCATAGTGAAACCAGAGTTGATCAATAAATAAAGAGGAGGAGTTTGATGCAGTGATCCTGAGCTTTTAATACGGTGGATAGGGAGTTGATGTGCAAGGTTAGCACTCTAACGCTCAAGTTAGTATGAGAATGAAAAGTGAAGTAAGAATGAGAATGGATTTGAGTACCTGAGAAATGACGCGCTTTACTTATTAAATAAGATATGTGGTTACCAACTGAAAATGTGAGGTATGGCATGAATCACAGTCAATCATCAGATTAATCTAGATGGCCAGTAGGATACTCGTGCTTGGGATTTCTGTCAGTGATGGAAAAAGTCTACTTGTTTTTCATTTTACTCCTCTCACTTTGCTATTTGGTTTTTTCCTCTTTGGGCCTCGTGCTTGAAATTTATTGGACGTATTTGGGGATCATACCTGGCCAAGGTTTGACACGCCTTCCATTTCCTCGGGTGAAAACCTGATTTGAGATTGACCTATGGCAGACTCATTATTGCCTTTAGAGTGGATAACTACCAAGAGGGGGTAAGTTGATATTTTCCACTTTGTGGCTTGACTTCTTTGTGTGGTTGCATTGGATTCATGGGGTTTTGATTGCTTTGTTCACACACCTATGGAGTTTGTGATAACATCTCTAAGTCTTTTTTATAGGACTTTGATCTCTTTGGTCATATCTCAGACTCATTGTTACCTTTCATAATCACAAGGAAAAGGGATAGTTTAATATAAATATATTCTTTATTCAATTGAACAGCACAATACATTATAGTAATGTGTCTTCGCTTTTACAAAGGAGCTAAATTAAGATAACCAAGCGATATAACCATGGGAGATGTGCTAGCTAAATTTCACTTCACTCAAATCATCTAGTTGTACTCGACTGACCATGATGATCTACCTTACCTATAGGATGTCGGATAGCCATATATCATAGTTGTTATACTAGTGAGGTTACATTAATCTCCATGGTTTACTTTCTGATGACATTCTATCATACATAAAATTGACAAGTAATTTTGACGGAATCAGTGAAATAATGAGCAAAATCCAAGCAAACATGTGGAATAAATGAACAAATTTGCAAAAGAGTGAAGAAATTATAAAAATTATGAAGAAAAAGGAAGAATAACGACACTTTTCTCCTGCTTTTCACGTGCGTGTGATCCTTTCATCGTGGGCACGATAAAGCAGTTTCACGTGCGCGACAAGGACCAAAACAGGCGCGATGAAGTGATAATTTTGACACCTTTTCGTCTTTAAATGGATAGTGTTGGCAACTTTTTTAGGGTTTTGATTTGGAGATAGAAAGTGACAGCCAAAAGTTTTTTGGAGCACGGTTTTTAGAGCATTGGATTCATTGGAGAGCTTATTTTTCATAGATTTTGATGGAGAACACTTATCAACTCATGGTAATTATTAAATTCTCTATGAGTAGCTAAGATATTCTAGATTAGGTCTTTTGATATGCAAAAATTGGGAAATACCCTTGTTGTGCCAAATTGAGAAATGCCTTTTGAAATTATGTGTGATGTAAGTGATTACACGGTAGGCGTAATTCTTGTTCAACGCCATGAAAATTTTTTTCATGTGATTTACTATGCTAGTAAAGTTTTGAACAAAAGTCAAGTGAATTATACCACCACTAAAATAGAATACTGGCAATACTATTCACTTTGGAAAAAGTTTGGGCATATCTAATTGATTCTAAAGTGGTTGTTTTTACAGATCATGCATCGCTGAAATACCTTTTAATAAAGGATATTCTAAGTTGAGGCTAATTCGATGGATATTATTGCTACAAAATTTTGACTTGGAAATAAGAGATAAAAAATGTGTTGAAAATGTTGTGGAAAGTCACTTGTCATAGTTAGAGAATGAAAAAGTCACTAAGAAGGAAAATACTATCAATGAAGAGTTTCTGACTGAATACTTGATGGCAATTAGCGAACGACCTTGGTTTGCTGATATAGCCAATTATAAAGTCAGAAAAAGTGTTCTGGAAGACTATACTTGGTAGCAGAAATAACACTTACATAAATAGGCTAACCACTATTTGTGGGATGAGCCTTATCTGTTTAAAGTTAGTGCATATGGTTTAATCATCAGGTGAGTTGTAGGTAATAAGCTAGAGACATTATGTGAAAATTCTATAGCTCAACTTATGAAGTCCTCTATAGTGGTCAAAGAACAACAACAAAGGTACTCCAAACTGGATTTTGGTGGCCAACATTATTCAAATATTGTAAGTCATATGTGCAAGAATGTATCGAGTGCCAAAAAATAGGTAACATTTCAAATATTATCCATCACCTTTGCTTTCATTTTAGTCCTGTTGCAAAATCTTGTAGATCATTTTCGCCCCAAATAGGTCACCGCTTATTATTTTTGACTCGCCGTGGTTATGGTACTTCAACTTGAGGTGTACTAGGGATACTACTACATCCAAGGTTGTTATGAAGGGTCAGCCTAGGATACAGTTGTAGATGCTCCGACATAGGACTATTAAGAATTTAGAATCGATAGTTCTGGTGTCCATTTTTTCTCTCAAGGTGATCATCACCTCAATGTATCTCTAGGGACGAGTTACAATACCTTTGAAATCATGTAGGTCTGACCCTTCATAGGACTATAACTTATTTTTTAACCTCGTTTTTTCAAAGAAGTTTGTGTACATGATGTCATAGAAGTTACTACCAACAATAAGTACCCGAGAGACATTGAAGTTAGATATTATGGCAGTTATCACCAAGGGAAAGATCTTGTTTTGGATCTATTTTATCTTGTCATTGATGCAAAACTCGGAGATTGGAATTTTCGACCCTTTGATTGAAGTGCTCTCGTCCTTATTGTTGACAACCATCAACTCGACAATCTCCATATTCACCATCCCTTTGGATAGGTTTCTCACCCTTGGGGAACCACCAATGATGGAGGAAATCTATTAGCGTTTTCTCACGTGTCCTTCTTCTCCCTCAAAGTTGGTATCCTTGCCCTTGGCCATCGTAACAACTTTGACCATTTTCTCAGGGGATTGTTTTTTCTTCAGGGAGTCATCCTGGCCTCTCTTGGTATCCCTAGTGTACTCAAATATCCATCCCTTCTTAATCAGTCCCTCAATTGCATCCTTCTGTTGGGTGCAATCGTTTGTGTTACAATTATGACTTTTTATGGAAATGGAAGTACTTTGATTTATGTGTCTTGGAGGACTCTCTAAATGAATATGGATTCATGATCCCAACTTCCTTGAACTTTGCGTTCGCACATTATTTCCAAAATTTCTCCATTGAAGTGTTCAAGGGAGTATAATCATTGAATCTGGAGTGAGGTCAGCGTTCATTTTCTTCTTTATGCTGACCATCATCTTTTTTTGATGGTTGGCTGGATTTGATGTTTCCATGTCCTCGATTGGTCCCCATAGCTAGGAGTTTCTCCTCATAGTTATTGTAGGTTTCTGCCCTACTCATCAAGTATTTAGATTAAGGGCCTCTTTGCACCCTAGTTTTTCTATGAACATACCATTCTACCTCAAACTCCTTTAAAAAAATCCAACACTTCAAACTTTCATTTGATCTCCCAACGACCACTTTCACTTTGGTACATCATCCGTTAATGTATCCACGCGGGGTTTCTTGTTTTACCTTGCATGATCCCAATAAGCACGACCATGATCCTGGATTGTCTTTTTCGAACTATGAAGTCGGCGGTTAAAGCTTTGAATAGACCGGTCTAAAAATATATATACTTCCATCGAGAAAGGACTTGAACAAAACCATCATTGATCCAATTAGAGTTAATGTAAAGAACTTGACTATACGGCTCCGTGAGTAGGGGTGTGCAAAAAAACTGGTTTACACGAACCAATTTTAAAAATTCAGTGCACCAATTTTTATAATCCAATTTGTGTTGGATGTAAACCGCTCCAGATCCATTTTGATATCAAAACAAAAATCTGGTTTCCATTTTTGATAACCAGTTGTCATACATAAAACCAAATGGATATGATATTATTATTAATGAATAAGATATTATTAAGGCATAGTAAATTCAAATTCGTGTAAACCAATTTATATAATATTCAAATTGAAAATGGAAAACTAGTTTATATATTTTATTTTATTTATTATTAATTAGTTAATTAGAGTGGTGATTAGTTAAGGGAAGAAGAACTTATTAAATTAATTGTGATGAGAGATTGTTAATCTGTATTTTTTTGTTTAACTGTTATAGTGTAGCAATTGTTTTGAAGCAGATTTTGTCTTGGTTTTAGGATGTTTTGTTTTAGTTTTTTTGGGTTCTAGTTTTAGTGTTCTGGTGCAACTTTCTCATAGATTAAAGTGTAATGTTTTTACTCTTAAATTGAATTTTACTTTTTTGCTTTTCAAAAAAATTATGAAAAACAATTTGTGCTGGTGTTTGAATATAATAGTATAAAAATGACACATGCCTTTGCATCTTGTTCCCTTCATTAACCTGAATTTTTTTCGTCTCTTCAAATTAAGAAAAATACAATTTCCTTATAAATCAATTTGATTGAAAACCGGTTTAAACCGGTTTTGAACTGAATTGAAACCATTTTGTAACTTTAAATTGGTTATTATAAAAAATGGTTTAATTTTAAAACTAGAACCATTAAAATTGATTGATTTTTAAAATTTGGTAATCATGCACACCCCTATCCGTGAGCGTAATAGTAATCCAGACGATCATCTACAATGTGCTCGTCCTATCTAAGTATAAAAGTTGACATGTATCATTTCATCATTCATCTATCATCATAGATAGACAGACAATTACATTTTATTTATTAATTTTCATCCCTCTTTATATGTCAGGCACACATAATACATTGAATTCACTGGTTAGCATAACTTTTTATATATTAATCATGTAATATCAATTAAACTTTCTAAGGCGAAAAAGGGAAATATTTTTTTTAAAGAAATTCATAAATTTTTAGAATCTAATTTTTTTAAAGTAATTTTTATATATGGCTTATCAATTAAAGCACTTTCCATTTGCATAAAATTATATTAGATTATGCACATTTATATTCATGTATAAATATGTGTATGTATAGGCATTTGTGTATCTAAATATAAACAAAATGGAACCAGGAAATAGAGGTGCAAATGTATGTCTAGTGTGTCGACGTTTGAGAAGAAGATGTAGTGATGATTGTGAAATTGGCCAATACTTTCCATCAAATAGGAGTGATGATTTCCATAGTGCCGTAAGTCTTTTTGGATTAACTAACCTTAGGAGAATCATGGGATCAGTAGAAGAACATCAAAGACAAACTCTTGCAAACTCAATTCTCTTGGAAGGTAAAGCTTGGAGACTTTATCCAGGTAGAGGATTGTTGGGATATGAGTTGGAGTTGGATGCTCAAATTTCTTCTAATTTGAGTGAAGTAGAAACTGCTGAGAGGTTTTTGGCATATTTTAAGGATCAAACAAATTTAAATAATGAAAGAGGAGAATCAAGGTATATTCTCTTTTTCCTTTACTAGAGTCAATTATTCAAATATTTTATAGATGTTTTACTATTTTTTTAGTTTGTTTTAATTCATATTTCATATTATTTTTTTGTACATATAGCAATGATGCATTCAAGAGAAATGAAGTTGTTGAAGAGAAAGAGTTAAAGAAAGATGAAAAGGGAAAACAAGCTATCATTGAGTAAAATGAACCAGAGATAAGTGATGGATGAAGACTTTGCACCAAAGTAAAATGGAGAATTTGAAGAGCAGAATATGATATTCATATAGTTAACTATTGTTGCATTTGACAACTTTTTTAGATTTATATTTGAAACAAAAATTTGTATTTATTTACAATATTTTTAATAACTTTTGTTTTGATATTGTGTTGTGCTTTATCATCAAATAAAAGATATTTATAAAAGTAGTTTGAAAATGAATAAAATTAAAATCATGTTAATATAATAATACTCGATTAAATATATTTTATATTTTAATTCAAGTGAATTTTTTTTCAAATAAATATTATATAATTATTATTGGTTAAAAATATACATATCGAATAGTCTTATATTGCTTAGTTTTATAAATGAATTGTGAGTCTAAAAATATATAATAGAATTAAGTTCAATGTATATGTTTAATGAATTGTGAGTCTAAAAATATATAATAGAATTAAGTTCAATGTATATGTCAAAAATACTTTAAACATGTATTTGATTTTTTTAATATTTTTTTCTTATACACATTTGTTATAGTAATTGTGAGATATAATTAAGTAATTTATTGGTGCAATGTGTTAGATAATTGAGGGTACTTTATATCTTACAATTCTTACATAGTTTTTAATGGCAAAATAAATATTATAGTAAAGAGTAAAAACTTTAAAGAAAAAAAAAACTACTTAAGGAGTAGTAAAGCGTGTTTTCCCTTTTCATCTTTCTCTTAAAAATCCTTAAAACTACATTGCCTAGTGTTGGTTTTAAGTAGGTAACATAGAGTAGAAAATGAGGTTATTGGTTTTGTCCTTTAAATCTAACTTAAAAAAGAAGACTAGCATCTATAAGAAGAGTTATTTGTTACCTATAACCACTTAAATTTTTTATCATAAAATACTATTAATTAAATCACATGTGGCAAATAGATAGGAAATCAACTCAAATAAAATAACACATGAAGGATACCAGATATGTATGCAATTTCCTTTCTCTTAAATAATTTTTTTTTGGAAGGAAATTAATCAAACAAAAGTTGTTAAGAGAAAACATCCACTTTATATAAAGTATAATTATCTCAAATAAAAGAAAGGATCATGTTAGTAGAAGCGAATGAGAGGTCGGGAAAATTAGAAATATCTAATAAAACATGATATGTTAAGGATATAGAGAATGGACAATCCTTTAAAAAATTTCAAATCCTTCGATCATTATTATCTAAGATAAAAATATGAACTTGAAATAGAACAAGGAAGTTTGCAACAACTATGTCTTTATGAACGAAGAACGTACTTCTCCACCTGAAATCCAAAATAATGATCTCATCTATCCATCGACCTATATATTCAGACTCCCCTTTAAGATAATCAAAGATTATAAAAAATTGAGGCAACCTATTCTTAAGAGGAATACTATCAACTCAAGGCTCTTCCCTAAAAGAAGTTTAAAACCCTTATTCCACTTTCTTGAAAATGTTATCCACAAACTAGTCAAAGAGATCTTTTTCTTTTAAATCAAGGAGAGAAACTCTTTTTCACCATGATGAAGCGTTTCGGAAGCCCGATACTCTACCCCCCAAAGAGAGGGAAAACAACTAGATCGCAATATTTAGCAATTAAGATATCTCACCAAAGACTAGAGACTCCTGAGATGAGCGTCTACGTACTTAGCCAAAAGAGCTTGATAAACAAGTCAGAGACACATAACTCTTAAACCCCCTTTTATCTTATGTTTACAAACATATGTCCATTTTATCTAGGAGGTTTTGGTTTCTCCCTTCCCACCTCCCTAGAGAAACATTCTATGGATCCGGACAATTTTCCTCCAAACCTTTACTAGTAATTTCAAAAAAAGATAGGAAGAATATATATATATATATATATATATATATATATATATATATATATATATATATATATATATATATATATATATATATATATATATATATATATATATATATATATATATATATATATATATATATATATATATATATATATATATATATATATATATATATATATATATATATATATATATATATATATATATATATATATATATATATATATATATATATATATATATATATATATATATATAGCTTTAAACACAAAATTAAGCAAAATAATTCGACCTCATAAACTAACATCCACGTGCTTCCAAGAATTAAGTCCTTTAGATATAAGGTTAACAAGTGGATACCAAGTTGCCTCTCGGCTAGGAATAGCCCTACATGCAGCCTCAAGTATTTAAATGTGAGAGATTCAAGCCATTCTTAGAAAAATTCACCTAAATTCTCACTACAAAATAACTTGTGTTTTGCCACGTGAAAGCCACGTCGCTAACACCAAAATCACGCCACTATTCAACTTTTGCCACCTTAAGAAACACGTCGTTGTATAGCGCGTGACAATCTTGTTGCGGCGTGAAAAGCATGTCACAACGTTGCCACGTGAAATTCACGCCGCAACAGACTTTATAGGATGAAAGTGTTCAGAGCAGAGCAGAGCAGAGCAGAGCAGAACAGAGCAGAGCAGGGAGTTTATATTTATCTTTATGTTTGCTGTTGCGGCGTGTTTTTCACGTCACTAATTAGTGACATGAAAAACACGCCGCAACTTGTTTTTTTAAAAAAAAAATATTTTGTGTTTTAAATATATTAATTCTGTTATAATAATTAATATTATTTTTTGTTTTATTAAATTTATAAATTAAATATTATAATTTATTTATTAAATACAATATTATAAATCAAATTATCAAAAACAAAACTAAATATATCTAAATGTATAAATAAATATACTTAATATTATAAATTTAATAAACTCAAATTTAAATTTATAATATTTTTAAATATACATTATGATTATAAATTTATATTACACAAATAAAAAACTAAATACAAAATAAAAATAAAACTAAGCAGAATCATTTGAATCGTCGGAAAAGTCGGGAAGAAAGTCATCATTATTTTGGTGGTTATTATTTTGGCCACCACTGTTGGGATTTCTACCAAATGCTTGCATAAATTGTCGAATTTGCTCCTCCATATCAGTCTGCCTCTTCGCCATTGCCTCAATTTGTCTATTATGTTCACCCCTCATTGCCTCCATTTGGGCCTCCATTTGGGCCTTCAATGCCGCCTCACGATCTTCGGACTCACGTCTAGCCAATTGTCTTACCAGTTCTAACTGATCTGGTGTCAAATTTGTTTGACGTGACCCTCCTTCACCGTCTGCAGCTCTCTGATACAGATTTCTATCCCCACTCCTCAAGGTGCCCGCCAAATTTCCATCACCAAAAAAACACCCATTAGGCCCCTTTCCCCCAATAACTTGACTCCAAATATAGAAATCCACATCTGGATGAACCGGTTTTCCTGGAGGAGGAGTATACTGAGGATTATGGGTCAGAAATTCTACAAGCAAGGCCTGATAATCCTCCTACACATACAATAAAAAAATCAAGTTAAATTTATAAGTAACATTAATGAAATTAAATGAAATAAAAAAAAACAAAAAACAAATAGTCACGTGATTGTAACGCCATAACTTATCAGTTGCCACTCAATTTTCACGTCACAACATGTCACTTGCTACATGAAAATCACGTCACAAAATTGCTTTAAAAAAATATATAAACATAAATTTACTTATCAGGGCTTTTTTGTGCGCTCGTCAATAAATCCTCCCGATTTCTTTGTCCGAGTTTCCTTAACCAGCTCAGTCATCAATGATTGTCTCCCCAAACGCTTAGCCTAAATAAAAAAATTAACTTAAATTAATAATATGTTATAAATCCAAATATGACTTTAAAAAGTGGTAATAATTATCATGCGTCGAGCATGCTCAGCAGTACTAATACTTCCAACAGCATTAAGACAACCCCCTTTTTCTGATGCCCTCATCTTCTTTGTAGTTTCAGATTTAGCCTTAAATTCATCTGATTCCCAATACTTAAGAAGTTGTTCAAAAACTTCTCTGCCTATCCATTTGGGACGAATGCTCAAAAGGTGCCAATTCTCTCTAACACGTCGTAGCATGTCAGATAGTCGTCTTGAACTCCTGCCAAAATAATTTTTTTTTACTTTGTTATGGTTCAGGGGATCCCAAACACATTTCGCCTGCAATGTTGTATGACATTAAAATAAATAGTTAGATAAATTATAACAATAATGAAAAAGTCATTTAAATAAAAATAACTTAAGAAATAAATTAATTATACCTGAAATTGCTTGAACCATTCTTCTTTATCGGAGACTTCTCTAAAACTCTTCAAAAAATTTGTATAATTCTGCTGAATTATATAATTTATAACCTTAGCAGCAGTCCGGCTCGGCCCGAAACTAAAACAACAATAATTGAATTAGCATAATTAATTATATAAAGTTATATTAAAAATGGAAATGTGTACTTATAAATAAAAATCAATAAATAAGAAACTTACGAGTTCCCTTCAGGCCAAATCCAAAATCTCCCATCAATGGTGTGATCGGTGGATCTGGAACTGACTGTTTTAAAGCTGGTTCGCGAAATGTCGCGGAAGCAAGAGTCGCCACCGTCTTTTATTTTCTCCAATAGGAAGGGACAAAAGCACAGAAAAATTCCTTTAAAGAGATTGCTCTCGGTTCGGGAGGTAGGTTATAGAAAGGGAAGGTGTTAGCACCCTTTCTATCCATGGTTATCCATGGGCTCTTAGGTACTTGCTCAATGTGTTTTCAAAATGTTTGCTTGCTTTTCAATTGTGGGTTTTAAAAAGTTTCTTTTGAAAAGTTTCAGTTCAACTCATACGTCAGAGTGTTTGAAAAGTTTGTTTTGAAAGTTTTTTGAAAGTGTTTGGGTGTGAAAAGTATTTTGATTTGTTTTTGAAGAGAGCAAGTACCTACGAGAACCTACCTACCCTAAGGAATTCGTCTGTGTAAATGTCCTTTAAAGTAGTGCCATCCCACCATTGAGAGGTAGGTAGCACCACCGTTGGAGGTGTTCGGGTCAATTCGAGTTTCTTTGGGACATGGTGATCACCAGAGCAATAGTAGGACACCTTAGAAGTTACCCTTATGCCATTGATCCTTTTTAATTCCGAGGCAACCGTTTCGAGGCAACTGGATCATGTCATGGACATAAGGACTTACTAAAACGTCCTATACTCGACGACCACCTTTCGAAAGGCAACAGTGAGGCGTACCCTAGGGGTGGTGTGTGAATTGTGTGTCATTTTCAGTTTATTGTTTGTCTTGTCATGCCTTGGTGATCTAACGATTCGATTTTATTTTTGGGCATTCATTCTTTCATGTTATTGTTTAACAGTTAAAAGTGCGGGAATTTAAAGTGCGGAAAAGATAAAAGTCCTACGCTATTACAAAGGGCGAGGGTCTACAACGCCAAATTAATCCAGACCCGTTTTAAAATAAATTGCAGAAAAGAAATGTCTAATAGCTATTACATGGCTTTGGTACAAGTACATTATATTCACAAAAGAAATAAATGAAACGCGCGAAAAAGAAAATAATCAAACACAAGGGCGTTGGACCCTTTAAAGGAATTAAACTAATTAAGTTATCTAAAATTAAAATTAAATGAAAAAATGGTATTTTTGTGTTTTTTAGATTTTAAAAGAAAAAAGAAAAATTAACTAAAATTGAAATGCTAAACCCTAGTTCTAATGTTTTTTAAGTTTATTATGAAAAAGATTTAATTTCTAACCTAATTTAATTCTAAATTAATTTATGTACAATTTTTGATTTATGGAAAATAAATAAATAAATAATTATTATTCTGAAAAAAAAAGGAAAATTAAATTAAAAAAAAGAAAATAAAAAATTATTAAACCTAAACTCTATTTTTTGGATTTTAGTTATTAAAAGAATTAAATTTGAAAACCTAATTAGAACTAAACATTTTACAAATATTTATTTAGAAAATGATTAGAATAAAAATTATATTTTTTATGGTCTTTTCTGATTTTTGAAGGTTTTTTATATTTTGTTAAAAAAACAAATAATTAAATAAATAACAAATAAAAGAAATAAAAAGAAAGATTAAAGAAAGAAAAAAATAAAATAAAACAATAAGGCAAACCAGGGGGGTGTAGATTTGAAAAGCCTGGCCCAATTGCTTTGAATTTTGTTGACCTTTCCAATCACATGCACGCCTGTTGACTTGTCCTCATGGTATTCCCTAGCACACAACCCTTGATCTGATCATTGTGGACGCGTGTATGGTTGATTTTTGAGTGTGCATGGTGAGTATCAATGTTATGCTGCATGGGAACTCAAGTAAAAAAATAATATGAGAAATGTGTGAGACCTGGGGTTTGAACCCAGGTCATGAGAGTCCCTAGCGCACGTCCCTGCCAGCTGAGCCACGTTGATTTCAATTAACATATAATAGTCAATAAACAATATAAAAGAAAAAGGTTAATGCTATTTGAAACGCGCGCAAATTCAAACTCCTCCAATCCACTTGTGCCACGCCATCATCCCTTCCAATTTCCTGAAACACAAAGAAAGAAGGCAACGGTTTTGAAACGTAGCATTAGACAGCCTTCCAAGAAATAGCGAATAGGCCTGTGTATCTCATAAATTTGTCGCGACCATATCTTCTTCTTCGTCTCTAAACACTGAGTTCAACCATGGTGGTCATGGGCCCTAATTTTTCCTCTATGCAAAATCCCTAATTTAAGAAAACTGTAACCCTAGGATTCGAAAATGGCAAGTTCTTATACATAGCACAAAAATGAAATCAAACACAAGGGTTAGCTCTAGAAATGCATAAGGAACATAAATCCACAAAGAAAAAGTGCAAAGGATGCTTGAAAAATGATGCACGATTTCAATAATTTTTCTGTACAGGTTGAGTTGTATCCACCAATTCCTTACGCTTTTGTTGTTGTTTGTGATTGAGATGCGTTCAGAATTGCCTCAGGATGTTAATGGACAAAGAATTAAGGCTTGAAAGATCCTTTTGTAGTGATTTCAGAATTGTCTTTTTATGTCAAAATTTCAAAATGTCCATTGGCTTTTCAGCGCATCCTATGGTCTCTTATGGTTAGGGTTTGACTCAATGATCATCATGGAATAGACTTGGCTTGCTATTTGACCTTAATCCATGCTTAGGAGGGAATTAGTCCTAGGGTTCTTTCCATTAACCATTTTTCCTCTTTTTTAGCCAAAACCTAGACCTAGTGTGCAAATGAACCCTAGCCTGATTTCTTGAGTTGGTTCATGGTACATAGAAATTGTCCAAGTTCATATGACACTATTCCATTGGTTTTTAAATTTTATTTGAATTTTCAAAGAATTAAAATGAATTAAATCATCAAAAATTAAATAAAATAAAAAAATCAATATTTGGTCTTGAAACTAATCATGGGCCACGTGTGTGGCATGACAAGGATGGACCAAGTGGAAAAAATGGGGCCCTTTTGTCAAAAATTGGATTTTCAAGGATAGTTGACTTTTGCCATTTCACAAAAATTTCCCAACTTCTACAAGGCATAACTTGCTCAATTTTTAAGCTTTTCACATGTTCTTGGGCATTTTGGAAAGGTCTTTGAGTCCTTTAACCAATGCCTTTGGTCCCATGTCATTTTGATTTACCAATCTCAAGTTATGGCCTTTGACTTAAAGTCCCTTTTTGTTGACTTTTGAAAATGACCTATAATGTTGAAATTGATAACTTTTTGTGAGAGCATTTCTTGGACTTGAAGTATGAAGATGAGTTATAGGAAATGTCTTTCTCTTCAAAATGAGCTTTGGATGGAATTTTTCTGATAATCCATGTGAAAGTTATGCTCTGGTCAATTTCAGTTGACTTTTTCAGCTGTCCAAATATAGCAACTTTTGCATCTTTGATGATTTCTGAGCCAAATTTTGAGAATCATGATCAAGCATTGATCAAATGATGTTTGTGGCTTCAAAATGATATGTTGACCAAAAATTTGAACTTTTGACTGTCAAATGACCATTTTGCCCCTACAGTTGACTGTAGTGCAATTTAGGGTTTTGACTGTGCAATCTTGAGCTGAATGCCTTGAAACTTGATATGAGGATGCTTGACCATGTTTGTAAGCATATGAGACTTGATTGGGCCTTTGAACACTCCATTTTCTTGATCAGCACACAAAACCCTAATTTTGACTATATGGGAGACTGTTGCACTGCACAACCCTTGGGGAATTTTCTAGCTTGGCTTGGCAATTTCTTGAGGAATATGGGAGGGCAAATTTTGGGGTATAACAGTTGCCCCTGTTCAATCTTCTTAGACCTGAGGATGTAGATTGGCTGACGTGCCTTTCGTAATCCGAGGGTAAAAGATGATTGGACACTAGAGTGCCCGGAAATTTGCGCTCACATGTTGGCAATGAGGGTAATGGGCTTATAGATGCCATCTGGATGTTTTGATTGCGTAAGAGATTCCTTCGCTAGAACCTGCATACCTGCAAAACAGAAAATGAGTACCTGACACGTTGCAGGAGCTGATTTTTAGATGCCTGGTGTAGATGTGTCCTGATTGGTTACAGGAGCTGAGTCTGGAGCTTCAAACGGCGATGAAAGAACCAAGGATGATTACTTCCTTAGCATGAATGGTAAGAGAGCCTTGGGCGACTTTAACCTCAACAACGCTCGTTGAGAAAAATCTGGGATGTCTTCTACTGGGATAAGAATCAGGGAGATCTTAGGGTCGATCTGACTGAACCAGAGAGGCCTTTGACTGGGTAAGAATCAGGAAAATCTTAGGACGATTTAACTGAACCGGTCTAGGTCTTGAAATGTCTTCAACTGGATAAGCAATCAGGAAAATCTTGGGACGATTTAACTGAACCAGAGAAGGCCTTTGACTGGATAAGCAATCAGGAAAATCTTGGGACGATTTAACTGAACCGGTCTAGGTCTTGAAATGTCTTCAACTGGATAAGCAATCAGGAAAATCTTGGGACGATTAAACTGAACCAGAGAAGGCCTTTGACTGGATAAGCAATCAGGAAAATCTTGGGACGATTTAACTGAACCGGTCTAGGTCTTGAAATGTCTTCAACTGGATAAGCAATCAGGAAAATCTTGGGACGATTTAACTGAACCAGAAGAGGCCTTTGACTGGATAAGCAATCAGGAAAATCTTGGGGCGATTTAACTGAACCGGTCTAGGTCTTGAAATGTCTTCAACTGGATAAGCAATCAGGAAAATCTTGGGACGATTTAACTGAACCAGAAGAGGCCTTTGACTGGATAAGCAATCAGGAAAATCTTGGGGCGATTTAACTGAACCGGTCTAGGTCTTGAAATGTCTTCAACTGGATAAGCAATCAGGAAAATCTTGGGACGATTTAACTGAACCAGAGGAGGCCTTTGACTGGATAAGTAATCAGGAAAATCTTGGGGCGATTTAACTGAACCGGTCTAGGTCTTGAAATGTCTTCAACTGGATAAGCAATCAGGAAAATCTTGGGACGATTTAACTGAACCAGAGGAGGCCTTTGACTGGATAAGCAATCAGGAAAATCTTGGGGCGATTTAACTGAACCGGTCTAGGTCTTGAAATGTCTTCAACTGGATAAGCAATCAGGAAAATCTTGGGACGATTTAACTGAACCAGAGGAGGCCTTTGACTGGATAAGCAATCAGGAAAATCTTGGGGCGATTTAACTGAACCGGTCTAGGTCTTGAAATGTCTTGAGAACTTAACTGGATCTTTCCTGAAAGGTAAGAATCAGTCATATGCAATGCATGATATGGATCAAGCAATGATGTTCTCAACATAAATGAGATTTGTATGATGCAATGCGTTATGCATGCTATAATGATGTATGTGACGTTTTATGTATGTTTTCGTCTAGGAAAATGAATCCTTGACGGGTGCCGGGAAGTCGTATCCTGGGCTGATGTCGAAGAATAGATTTTGCTTCCGCTGGGGATGATAGTAGTTGCAAGGATACCGGTAGGAGACGATGACTCCGTCGCGGAATAAACTTGGCGAATGGAAGACTCTGTGGGGAGAAAAGATACTCTAGCGATCATGCTGGAAAGCAATACTCTGTGGGAAGAGTGATGCCTTGCTGAGTTGTTGATAACCTGCTGAGGATACCGTTGTTATGTTGGAAGTATTGATGGACTTCGCTGGGGATAGGAAGGAACTACGTTGACGACGACCTTTCCTTGGCTTTTGGCTGAGGATAACCCAGTTATATCCTGTTAAGGAAATAACTCTTTAAATGAAGCCGGACGACGCGTTCATGCTCTGCTAGGGGATGAGCTTCCAGAATATACTGGGGATAAGCTTACTGCTTGGGGAGATGAATTCCATCTTTCCTGGGGAACTTGGATGGGACTCTCCTGGGGAAGTTTTGATATGCTGGGGAAGTGATTCCTTTGAATGTTGATGTATGCAGCCGGAGAACAATCTTTAGACCAAGACTGCCGGGGATGCTTGTTAAGAATATATGCTGCTGGGGGAATATTGGGATCTACTGGAGGATACCCAATTTCCTTGAGACTTGTTAACTTTGTTTGGGGAAGAGTGCACTGACTTGCTGTCTCACTCTCTGGGGAATTTAAGATGCCTGGTTAGGTTCTTTAGCTGAATCTACCTTGGTGCCTTAGAGGATAGAACAATTAGACTGCTCAGACAACTCTTTATTGCCCCTGTTTCTAGTGTCACCTGCAATTAATTCTTTGTATGCAAATATTTATGAGCTAGCAAATTATTGTCAATGCGTATATCACCAATTGAACCTTGGACGTTCTTCGCAAAACAAAATAAAAAAGAAAAACAGTTGGCACGTTTAACTGAAAAGTATATTTGTATTGATTTTGAATAGCCTGTGAATAGGCATTTTTGTGTACAAGAGGCTGACGTCCTAGTAAGAGGAACGTCGCCGAACAAGAGAGTTTATACAAGTTTTGTACAAAAGAAAATAAAACAGCTGTGTGAAAGATGAACGATCCACTGGGTTTCAACTCTGCTATTGCCTTTATGACTCCGAGCGTCTCATCACTTGATGACCTTGGTTGAATGTGAAGCTGACTGATCGATGCCGTTTGATGTAGATACCGGATTCTGGATGCAAAGTGATCAATGAGGCATAGTTTTACGCTTTATCCCTTATTTTTGCCTGGACCGCCCTTTCGGGTTTTCAGTCCACCGGGATACCCATTTTTGCCCAAGCCGCCTTTTCAGGTTTTCGACTTGCCGGGTGTACAGATTTTTCATTTTCATCCCTTCATTTTGCCCGAACCCTTTTGGTTCGACGGGAAGCCCTAATTTTTGCCTAGGCATGTCAGCCTAGCGGGTCTTTTTTCATGCGTAGTATTTTTTAACTATGTCTGCATTGGCGGGGTGAGGAAGGTCGTCACCATCCATGTTGGTTAATATCATTGCTCCTCCTGAGAACACATGCTTAACCACAAATGGCCCTTCGTACGTAGGGGTCCACTTGCCCCTTGGATCACTCTGAGGAAGGATGATTCGCTTGATCACCAGATCCCCGACTTGATATTCCTGTGGCCTGACCTTTTTGTTAAATGCCCTGATCATTCGTTTCTGATACGTCTGACCATGACAGATAGCAGCAAGTCTCTTTTCGTCAATAAGGTTGAGCTGATCAAGTCGTGTCTGGATCCAATCATCTTCATTCAGATTTGCATCCTTCATTATCCGGAGGGAAGGAATTTGTACTTCGATCGGCAAGACTGCCTCCATGCCATAAACCAGAGAGAAAGGAGTTGCCCCGGTTGACGTCCTAGCTGAAGTACGATACCCATGCAGAGCGAACGGTAACATCTCGTGCCAATCTTTATACGTTACTGTCATCTTCTGCACGATCTTCTTGATGTTTTTATTAGCTGCTTCTACAGCCCCATTCATCTTCGGTCTGTAAGGAGAGGAATTGTGGTGCTGTATCTTGAACTGTTCGCAGAGCTCAGCGATCATCTTATTGTTCAGATTGGTACCGTTATCTGTAATAATCCGCTCAGGGACACCGTACCGACAGATCAGATTGTGCCGAATGAACCGTGCCACAACAGTCTTGGTTACCGTAGCATAGGATGCTGCCTCAACCCACTTCGTAAAATAATCAATCGCCACTAGGATGAAGCGATGTCCATTAGATGCCGTAGGTTTAATCTCACCGATCATGTCTATGCCCCACATTGCAAATGGCCAAGGCGCCGTCAGAACATTCAGGGGAACCGGAGGAACATGCACCTTGTCTGCGTAGATCTGGCATTTGTGGCATGTCCTAGAATGTTGGTAGCAATCAGCTTCCATGGTGGACCAGTAATACCCTGCCCGTAGGATCTTCTTTGCCATGGTATGTCCACTGGAGTGTGTACCAAAGGTCCCTTCATGTAGCTCTTCCATGATTCTATCTGCTTCAGTCTTATCTACACAACGCAGTAGGGTTGAATCCTGGTTTCGCTTGTACAAGATGCCGTTGCTAAGAAAGAACTTGGCTGCAAACCTCCTCAGGAATTTCTTATCATTGACAGATGCTCCTTCAGGGTATTCCTGAGCTTCTAGATATCTCTTCACTTCGTGGTACCAAGGCTTCTCAGTTACCAATTCAGTTTCGAGATCACAGTAGTATGCCGGCTCGTCCAGTTTCCAGATGGTGATCCGGGGAGCTTCATTATCCCATTTAACCTTGAACATTGAAGACATTGTAGCTAACGCGTCCGCCAGCTGATTCTCTTCTCTTGGAAAGTGCTCAAATGTTATCTCTGTGAAGTGGGGGATCAGGGCCAACACACATTCTCTGTAAGGAATCAAGTTTGGGTGTTTCGTATCCCACTCTCTTTTGATCTGATTGATCACAAGAGCGGAATCTCCGAAGACACTCAGAAATTTGATCCTCAGGTCGATCGCAGCTTGAAGACCCATAATACACGCTTCATACTCCGCCATGTTGTTGGTACAGTTGAAACACAGCCGGGCGGTGAGTGGAGTATGAGTACCTTGTGGAGATACGATTATGGCGCCGATACCATTTCCCAAAGCATTGGAGGCTCCGTCAAAGTGCATAGACCATCGGGATCCTGGTTCAGGTCCTTCATCCGGTCCAGGTATTTCACAGTCAGTTACTATCATAATGCTTTCGTCTGGAAACTCGAAGTTCATTGATTGGTAGTCATCCACAGCTTGATGTGCTAAGTGGTCTGCCAATACACTTCCCTTGATGGCTTTTTGGGTCGTGTATTGAATGTCGTATTCCGTCAAGATCATCTGCCATCTTGCAATTCTCCCAGACAGAGCAGGCTTTTCAAATATGTACTTTATAGGATCCATTTTTGAGATTAACAAGGTAGTGTGAGTCAGCATATACTGTCTCAGCCGGCGAGCAGCCCATACCAAAGCGCAGCAAGTTTTCTCAAGCAGTGAGTATCGGGTCTCACAGTCGGTAAACTTTTTGCTAAGGTAATAAATGGCATGCTCTTTTCGGCCAGACTCGTCATGCTGCCCCAGCACACACCCCATTGCATTGTCAAGCACTGTCAGGTAAAGTATCAAAGGTCTCCCTTCAACTGGTGGCATAAGGATGGGTGGTTCTTGGAGATATTCCTTGATTCTGTCAAAAGCAGCCTGACATTCATCATTCCAACGTACTACCTGATCTTTCTTCAGCAGCTTGAAGATTGGTTCACAGGTAGCAGTTAAGTGTGAGATGAACCGAGCAATATAATTCAGACGTCCTAGAAAGCCTCTGACTTCCTTCTCTGTCTTAGGAACTGGCATCTCTTGAATAGCTTTGACCTTAGCAGGGTCCACTTGAATTCCCTTGTCACTCACCACGAAGCCTAGCAACTTTCCAGATCTTACCCCGAAGGTGCACTTGTTCGGGTTCAACCTCAGCTTGTACAGCTTCAAACGGTCAAACAGTTTCTGCAGATGATCAAGGTGTTCTTCCTCAGTCTGGGACCTAGCGATCATGTCGTCAACATACACTTCTATCTCATGATGGATCATGTCATGAAATAAAGCAACCATGGCACGTTGGTAGGTTGCCCCAGCATTCTTTAGTCCGAAAGGCATGACTTTGTAGCAGAAGGTGCCCCACTGAGTAACAAATGTAGTCTTTTCCATGTCTTCAGGAGCCATCTTGATCTGATTGTAGCCTGAAAAGCCATCCATGAAAGAGAACACTTTATGCTGAGCCGTATTATCAACAAGGACATCAATGTGAGGTAGAGGGAAGTCATCCTTGGGGCTGGCCCTGTTCAGATCCCTGTAATCGACACACATCCTGACCTTGCCGTCTTTCTTAGGTACCGGCACCACATTAGCAACCCACTGAGGGTAAGAAGTCACTGCAAGAAATCCGGCATCAAATTGCTTCATAACCTCGGCTTTAATCTTCTCAGACATCTCTGGACGCATACGGCGGACCTTTTGCTTAACCGGAGGGAAATCTTCTTTAGTTGGTAAGTGATGGACCACAATGTCGGTATCTAATCCGGGCATATCTTCGTAGGACCAAGCAAAGATTTCCTTATAGTCATGCAGCATCTGAATCAACCGTTGCTTCACGCTGAGCTCTAGGTTGGCACCAATCTTCACCTCTTTCTTGTCTTCCTCGGTACCCAAGTTTATTATTTCCACTGGCTCTTCATGGGGTTGAATTGCCCTCTCTTCCTGTTGTAACAGTCTTGCAAGTTCACCAGGCACTTCGCAATCATCTTCACCTTCGTCTTCGGCTAAGTTGATCGGATTTTCGAAGTCATAACTGGCAGTAGCAGAGTCGTTATCAGTGAGATCCAGAGTGGATTGAAACCTGTATGAGTGAGTGTGTGTGTAAATACAGTTGTTTTGCAATATGTAAAGAAAAGAAAAGGAGCGCAAAATTTGAATTGTGAAAAACGTCCAATGCTTTTATTCATGATATATGATAGTGACAAACAAAAGCCCTCATAAATAAAACCACGGTGCCCCGGGTAAGACACCGGGCCAAATAGTCTCAAATTATTGTTTATTACAAATCAAAAAACAAAGAAATTCATTACTGAGGAACAAAAGTTATGGGTGTAAAATCTTTAGCAGTCCAATTGGTCAATCCACCGTCGTCCGTCGGGTAGATCCAGCTATCGAACTCTGACTCTTCCACTTCATCTTCCTCTCCAATAGCATTCACTTCAGAGTGAGTGATGAGCACCGGAGGTCTTCCAATTCTTGCCTTGCGCACCGCTTTCTGAGCTTCTGTGGTGAAACCCAGCCCAAACTTGTTAGTCTTAGGAGTAAGATCAGGAAGCTTGCCCCAGTTTGCACATTCACCTTTTTCGATCACAGCCCGGGCGTCCTTTAAGGAGGCCATCTTCATAGGAGAAACCTCTTCATCTTCTGCTGCTGCCAAGGTTGGTGGTACTTCCTCAAAATGTTGAAAGGGGGTTTCAATGAACTCCCCATCCATTTCCACGTATCTGAAGGAGTTGAGGTGGCTGACCATGTATTCCTCCTCCCCTTGCACTGTTACGATCTTCCCCCTGACCGGGTATTTGAGCTTTTGATGCAATGTAGAAGTCACAGCTCCAGCCTTGTGGATCCATGGGCGACCCAGCAAACAAGAATAGGACGGATGGATATCCATCACATAGAACTTTGAATCGAATACCTGTGACCCAACTCTGATTGGGATGTCCACTTCACCATGCACCATTCTTTTGGACCCGTCAAAGGCCCGGACAACAATGCTACTTGGTTTGAGCTCTAGACCCTCACAATCCAGCCTATCCAGAGCCTTCTTGGGCAGCACGTTTAACGAAGAACCTGTGTCAACCAGCACATGAGCAAGAGTAGTGCCCCTGCATTCAATGGAGACATGCAGGGCATCATTATGGTTCTTCCCCTTTGCTGTCAGATCGGCATCAGAGAAACCCAGGCCATTACCAGCAGTTAGGTTGGCCACACAGTCGGTGAACTGGTCAGCAGTCGTCTCTTGGGGTACGTGGGCAGTCTTTAAGAAAGCAATCAGAGCCTTTGCATGGGCCTCTGAACACAGCAGCAGTGACAACATGGAGATTTTAGAGGGGGTGTGCCCCAGCTGTTCCACAACGTTGAAATCACTTTTCTTTATTATTTTGAGGATTTCTTCCATTTCCTGCTTGGAAGCTTCAACAATGGTTTTTGGTGCCTCCGTTCTGGCAGGCACATCAGCAGCAATCCTCTTGCCCCGAGTATCAGATGACTCAGTAGCAGGGGTGGATACTTGGTCAGGGGGAGAAACAGGCTCTCTGGCAGGTGTGAAGATCAAAGGCCTATGAATTGTTGGAGGAGCAATGTCTGGCGAGAACAGTCTTCCACTACGAGTGACCTTAGCAGGCCCGGTGATGTTGGAGACACCAGTATCAATGTTGCACTCTTGTTTCACACCCAGAACATAAACATCCGCCCCATAGTGCCATGGGACAACCTTATCAGATTTGTAGGGTATAGGCCCCGGAACAGTAATGGTGATGGGAACATTCTTGTGAACTGACAAAATTTGTATAGGCTTCTTTGAAGGAGCCTCGGAATAGTTGTTGAAGATGGTAACGATCGACACTTCTTCAACAGGAGCAGCAGGAACAATAGTCTTTTCGAACAAAATCTCTCTACTATCTATCAGGTTTTGGATGCCTGACTTTAACAGAGAACAACCAGCAGGGGAAGCAACACATAGAGGGCAACTTTCGCTACATCCCGGAAATAAACCGGCTAGCAACAGATTCCTCTTGACCATCAGCAACGGAGTAGCAACATCATCCACCGAAGCTACATACAAATCCTCCTCAACAGCATTCACTCCATGCTGGGGCATGGGAGCAGTTACAACATTCGGCTTCTCGGGCGCCTCAAACTGTATCTCCTTTGCATCAATGAGGTCTTGAACTTTGTTCCTTAGGGCCCAACAGTCATCTGTGTTATGCCCCGGGCTATCAGAGTGATAAGCGCAGCGAGCATTTGGATTGAACTTGGGGGATGCAGTATTGGGGAACTTTGGAGCCTCCTTGACAGTCACTAAATTGGTGGATAGCAACTGTGGCAGGATCTGTGATAAGGTCATGTTTAACCGGGTAAACTCTCTCCGGGGTCTTTCAAACTTTTGAGGATTAGTTGGCCGAGGAGCGGCAGCAGGTTTGGCAATCATTACCGCGCTGACAGATTGGCGGTGTTCAGGTCGTTCTGTTCTCCGGGAGCCATATACAGCACTAGCCTCCTTTTTGAAAGGTTTCTTCTCAGTACTGGAGGAGGCAACTTTCTGTATCTTCCCCGATTTTATACCGGCCTCGATCCTTTCACCAGTCAGGATCAGATCAGTAAACCCAGCAGAGGAATTACCAATGAGATGATTGAAAAACGGACCAGATAGGGTCCCCAAGAACATGTCTACTAGCTCCCGATCCGTCAATGGTGGCTGCACCCTGCCAGCCAGGTCTCTCCATTTCTGAGCGTACTCCTTAAAACCTTCACCCGACCCTAGCGACATACCCTGGAGCTGGGTACGCGTAGGAGCGAGGTCGGCATTATACTGATACTGCTTGTAAAAAGCAGTGGCCAGATCCTCCCAGTTACGAATGCTGATTCCATCCAGCTGATAGAACCAGTCGAGGTGAGTCCCTGAAAGACTCTCCTGGAAGAAGTGGATCCAAAGGTTCTTGTCTGCTGTGTAAGGCTGGATCTTCCTTACATAAGAACGGAGGTGCATCTTGGGACAGGAAGCCCCATCATACTTCACGAAGGCAGGTGTTTTGAACTTGTGTGGGATCACCACCCCAGTAGATAACCCCAAGTCTCCGAAATCCAATCCAGGCACCCGCTGAACTTCCACAGCCTTTAATCTGTCTTCCAGCTGTTTGTACCGGTCTTCAGCAGGAGGGTACTGGTCGTCGTTGAAGTCTGTTTCAGTATCAGAGCCCACAGGAGTAGTGACCTCCCTTTCATGGTGACTACCTTCCGTCACAGATGGGGGAGTCCTTTCAGCTTCAACCAAAGTGTTCCCGAGTCTGCGCCCAGTGTTAAATAGCACAGTCCTCCTCTTCTTCTTAGTCTTCTTCAGAAGCATGGTCTTCAACTCTTGTTGGCCCTGAGCCAAGCCTTTGATCAGCTCCTGAAATTGGGCATTTTGCGCCTGAAACTGGACGTTCTGCGCCTGAAGAGCCTTGATAGATGCCTCGGTTGATGATTCAGGAGGGTTCATGATGCTGAAATAAACAGCGAAGAACGGTAAACAACCTGAAAAGAAGAGTATTTATGATGCACATGATGAATGATATGTGTTTATGCAATGCATTCAAGAGTTCGAAATTTCAAATTTGTTGTAGACCAAAAGGAACGCACGTTATTATTAAGAAAATCATTGTTTAATACATCAAAGCCTCATGGGCAAAAGTACAAAAAGATCAAATCACATCCAAAATATGTTGCGCATCTTCTTTGGAGCTACGTAAGTGTTGAGATTCCTTTCCTCGTGCAACAGGCGGGTGAGCTCCAAGACCTTCCTTTCACTGGCATGCAAACTAGTCTCAAGAGAATTCCGCTCTTCCTTAAGCTGGATCCAACTCTTCTGCATCTCTTCCCAGGATGTGGGCATATCAGGGTGCTGAATAACATGAGACACCTCTCCTTCCAAGGCAGGCTCTTTGATTACTGGAAGCATGTGAGGATAAGGCATTACCAATTTTTGAGAGCGGGCTCGTACCCACTTGAGGTAAGGCTCCAAAGGGATGGAGTTCCTGTGCCCCAGTGTCTTGCTGTCTATCCTACTAGGCATCCTCCAAGCTCTGATAAATCTCTGGCGAAGTCCTTGAGTATCGTTGTCAAAGTCAAAAACTATGTCAGGAATCAACATGTCATGAGGACCATCCCTCCGAGCATAACCAAATTGTCTCCAAGCCAGGCATGGACTATAAGTAATACCCCCTCTGATTCCAAGTAAAGGAACATTAGGATACTCCCCGCAACGATCAATGATAGTGACATCTTCTCTGGACCTAGGGCACCAATGTATATCTGCATGTGTAAGAGCCATCAACCGTTGTGACCATCTCAAACCCCGCTCATTCTTCAGGACTGATTGTGGAAGGTGCGAAATAAACCACTTTCCCAGGAGAGGAGTGCAACACATAAGGACACCTCTTTTTCTCATGGTTCGAGTGTAACATGAGTGAAGGAGGTCCCCCAGCAACGTAGGTATAGGATTCCTGGACATAAAGATCTGGACAGCACTGATATCAATGAGCTGATCTGGGTTAGGGAACAACACCAAACCATAAACAAGGAGGGCCACAACCTCTTCAAAAGCTTGCAAGTCAAGGGAGTTCCAACAATCATAGGCCTTTTCAAACAGAAACCTGGCTAAGAACCCTTTAATACCACTTCTGATTTCCCAATGTCCCTTGAGGTCAGATGACTGTAGGTGCAAGGCTTTAGCAATCTCTTCAAGCTTAGGTTCTTTTTCTGTACCGTTGAAGGGTAGCTGATCAAGAATAGGGATCTTCAGGAGTCGGGAGAACTCCTCCAATGTAGGTACCAACTGATAGTCCAAGAAGGTGAAACAGTGATGCAGAGGGTCAAAGAATTGGAACAGGACTTTTACCATATCTTCCTCAATGTTGGTATTGACCAAGCTGATGAGACTTCCATGCCTTTCACTGAATGAAGAGTTCTCGGGAATCCTGGATATAAGCTCCTTAAGCTGAGGAGGGATCCTTACAAGACTGATTGGAATTGTCTTTCTACGAACAGTTTCCATGTCCTACAAAACAAGAACAAGGATGAAAATTCGAACCCCTGAAATGGTTAGTCAATGCATATGATGCTGGATGATGTCATGATGCTATGATTAAACACATCACAAATATGTACAAAGACAAACATGTAAGGCACACAAGGCACACAAGACAGGCCCTTAAGGTTTAAGGCCAGCATGGGGTCTGGGTAGTACCCTCTTGAAGTTGGTGGGTTCAACCTGTCCTAATCAAAGTAACCGGGTTCTAAGGTTCCCAATATCACGGGATTGCTTTCATTGTTCATCGTTTCTATTTAGCCACTGAACTGGCGACCGAAATATTCCAGGAAAGCAACCCTCAATTGAGTGTAGTATCGAGTATCAACCAACCTCGGACTGCACCAAAGTCAGTTATCTCACTACCCTAAAGAGGCCAAGATTGTTCAATTAAGGTTCCTAAGGTCTGTTGATGCTTCATGACACCACATGGAGGCCCCGTACTCTCCTTGACTGACTCAAGGGTTACCGGTACACACCAAAATGCCACATCAACGTAGCAGACTGCTTCAACCATGTCGGTATACCCCGCACAGTTCCCTCACAGCCTTGTTGCTACTTTCTAAAAGGGTATCCCCCAGATCCGGGTTAGGATCTATAGAACTCCCAAGACGGTCCCACAATTTTAAAGCAAACAAGTCAAAGCAATTGAAAACACAGTTATCTTAGTCCTAAGGTACACCTCACTTTAAGTTTTGTCCCCAGCAGAGTCGCCAGTTCTGTGATCGGTGGATCTGGAACTGACTGTTTTAAAGCTGGTTCGCGAAATGTCGCGGAAGCAAGAGTCGCCACCGTCTTTTATTTTCTCCAATAGGAAGGGACAAAAGCACAGAAAAATTCCTTTAAAGAGATTGCTCTCGGTTCGGGAGGTAGGTTATAGAAAGGGAAGGTGTTAGCACCCTTTCTATCCATGGTTATCCATGGGCTCTTAGGTACTTGCTCAATGTGTTTTCAAAATGTTTGCTTGCTTTTCAATTGTGGGTTTTAAAAAGTTTCTTTTGAAAAGTTTCAGTTCAACTCATACGTCAGAGTGTTTGAAAAGTTTGTTTTGAAAGTTTTTTGAAAGTGTTTGGGTGTGAAAAGTATTTTGATTTGTTTTTGAAGAGAGCAAGTACCTACGAGAACCTACCTACCCTAAGGAATTCGTCTGTGTAAATGTCCTTTAAAGTAGTGCCATCCCACCATTGAGAGGTAGGTAGCACCACCGTTGGAGGTGTTCGGGTCAATTCGAGTTTCTTTGGGACATGGTGATCACCAGAGCAATAGTAGGACACCTTAGAAGCTACCCTTATGCCATTGATCCTTTTTAATTCCGAGGCAACCGTTTCGAGGCAACTGGATCATGTCATGGACATAAGGACTTACTAAAACGTCCTATACTCGACGACCACCTTTCGAAAGGCAACAGTGAGGCGTACCCTAGGGGTGGTGTGTGAATTGTGTGTCATTTTCAGTTTATTGTTTGTCTTGTCATGCCTTGGTGATCTAACGATTCGATTTTATTTTTGGGCATTCATTCTTTCATGTTATTGTTTAACAGTTAAAAGTGCGGGAATTTAAAGTGCGGAAAAGATAAAAGTCCTACGCTATTACAAAGGGCGAGGGTCTACAACGCCAAATTAATCCAGACCCGTTTTAAAATAAATTGCAGAAAAGAAATGTCTAATAGCTATTACATGGCTTTGGTACAAGTACATTATATTCACAAAAGAAATAAATGAAACGCGCGAAAAAGAAAATAATCAAACACAAGGGCGTTGGACCCTTTAAAGGAATTAAACTAATTAAGTTATCTAAAATTAAAATTAAATGAAAAAATGGTATTTTTGTGTTTTTTAGATTTTAAAAGAAAAAAGAAAAATTAACTAAAATTGAAATGCTAAACCCTAGTTCTAATGTTTTTTAAGTTTATTATGAAAAAGATTTAATTTCTAACCTAATTTAATTCTAAATTAATTTATGTACAATTTTTGATTTATGGAAAATAAATAAATAAATAATTATTATTCTGAAAAAAAAAGGAAAATTAAATTAAAAAAAAGAAAATAAAAAATTATTAAACCTAAACTCTATTTTTTGGATTTTAGTTATTAAAAGAATTAAATTTGAAAACCTAATTAGAACTAAACATTTTACAAATATTTATTTAGAAAATGATTAGAATAAAAATTATATTTTTTATGGTCTTTTCTGATTTTTGAAGGTTTTTTATATTTTGTTAAAAAAACAAATAATTAAATAAATAACAAATAAAAGAAATAAAAAGAAAGATTAAAGAAAGAAAAAAATAAAATAAAACAATAAGGCAAACCAGGGGGGTGTAGATTTGAAAAGCCTGGCCCAATTGCTTTGAATTTTGTTGACCTTTCCAATCACATGCACGCCTGTTGACTTGTCCTCATGGTATTCCCTAGCACACAACCCTTGATCTGATCATTGTGGACGCGTGTATGGTTGATTTTTGAGTGTGCATGGTGAGTATCAATGTTATGCTGCATGGGAACTCAAGTAAAAAAATAATATGAGAAATGTGTGAGACCTGGGGTTTGAACCCAGGTCATGAGAGTCCCTAGCGCACGTCCCTGCCAGCTGAGCCACGTTGATTTCAATTAACATATAATAGTCAATAAACAATATAAAAGAAAAAGGTTAATGCTATTTGAAACGCGCGCAAATTCAAACTCCTCCAATCCACTTGTGCCACGCCATCATCCCTTCCAATTTCCTGAAACACAAAGAAAGAAGGCAACGGTTTTGAAACGTAGCATTAGACAGCCTTCCAAGAAATAGCGAATAGGCCTGTGTATCTCATAAATTTGTCGCGACCATATCTTCTTCTTCGTCTCTAAACACTGAGTTCAACCATGGTGGTCATGGGCCCTAATTTTTCCTCTATGCAAAATCCCTAATTTAAGAAAACTGTAACCCTAGGATTCGAAAATGGCAAGTTCTTATACATAGCACAAAAATGAAATCAAACACAAGGGTTAGCTCTAGAAATGCATAAGGAACATAAATCCACAAAGAAAAAGTGCAAAGGATGCTTGAAAAATGATGCACGATTTCAATAATTTTTCTGTACAGGTTGAGTTGTATCCACCAATTCCTTACGCTTTTGTTGTTGTTTGTGATTGAGATGCGTTCAGAATTGCCTCAGGATGTTAATGGACAAAGAATTAAGGCTTGAAAGATCCTTTTGTAGTGATTTCAGAATTGTCTTTTTATGTCAAAATTTCAAAATGTCCATTGGCTTTTCAGCGCATCCTATGGTCTCTTATGGTTAGGGTTTGACTCAATGATCATCATGGAATAGACTTGGCTTGCTATTTGACCTTAATCCATGCTTAGGAGGGAATTAGTCCTAGGGTTCTTTCCATTAACCATTTTTCCTCTTTTTTAGCCAAAACCTAGACCTAGTGTGCAAATGAACCCTAGCCTGATTTCTTGAGTTGGTTCATGGTACATAGAAATTGTCCAAGTTCATATGACACTATTCCATTGGTTTTTAAATTTTATTTGAATTTTCAAAGAATTAAAATGAATTAAATCATCAAAAATTAAATAAAATAAAAAAATCAATATTTGGTCTTGAAACTAATCATGGGCCACGTGTGTGGCATGACAAGGATGGACCAAGTGGAAAAAATGGGGCCCTTTTGTCAAAAATTGGATTTTCAAGGATAGTTGACTTTTGCCATTTCACAAAAATTTCCCAACTTCTACAAGGCATAACTTGCTCAATTTTTAAGCTTTTCACATGTTCTTGGACATTTTGGAAAGGTCTTTGAGTCCTTTAACCAATGCCTTTGGTCCCATGTCATTTTGATTTACCAATCTCAAGTTATGGCCTTTGACTTAAAGTCCCTTTTTGTTGACTTTTGAAAATGACCTATAATGTTGAAATTGATAACTTTTTGTGAGAGCATTTCTTGGACTTGAAGTATGAAGATGAGTTATAGGAAATGTCTTTCTCTTCAAAATGAGCTTTGGATGGAATTTTTCTGATAATCCATGTGAAAGTTATGCTCTGGTCAATTTCAGTTGACTTTTTCAGCTGTCCAAATATAGCAACTTTTGCATCTTTGATGATTTCTGAGCCAAATTTTGAGAATCATGATCAAGCATTGATCAAATGATGTTTGTGGCTTCAAAATGATATGTTGACCAAAAATTTGAACTTTTGACTGTCAAATGACCATTTTGCCCCTACAGTTGACTGTAGTGCAATTTAGGGTTTTGACTGTGCAATCTTGAGCTGAATGCCTTGAAACTTGATATGAGGATGCTTGACCATGTTTGTAAGCATATGAGACTTGATTGGGCCTTTGAACACTCCATTTTCTTGATCAGCACACAAAACCCTAATTTTGACTGTATGGGAGACTGTTGCACTGCACAACCCTTGGGGAATTTTCTAGCTTGGCTTGGCAATTTCTTGAGGAATATGGGAGGGCAAATTTTGGGGTATAACAAATGGTATGAATCTCACTCGGATCATCATCCCCTCGAAGATCTCTCTCATCTATCTGATCATCATCCACACCAAGATCGTCATCATCCGACTCTGTGTGGGATGTGGGGTTGCGACCAGTCTGTGTGGGTCGTGAAGAGGTGGATCCTCCAGGCTGCTGGACAGATGGGGGCATCTGTGTAGGAAGTGGGGTGCTGGATCCTCCAGGCTGCTGCAGGAACGAGGACATCTGTATGGGAAATGGAAAACTGTGCTGGAAGGATGAGGGCACCTGTGTCTGCTGGAAGGATGAGGGCACCTGTGTCTGCTGGAAGGATGAGGGCATATGTGTCTGCTGGAATGGTAAATCAGGTGGGGCCCCAGATGGACTAATAAAACATGTACTCTCAGATGGGAACTGAAGAGGACTCTGAGATGATAGTAATGGAGTAAATGGCATAGTATTGTCCATGGACATATGATGAACCTGACTCTGCGGGGGAGGACACGTGGCTGAGTGAGGTGACTGGCATACTACTGCCTTTGGACGTCTGGGCTTCCTACCACTATCACTAGGACCTTTACCCTTATTATCTTTGGGTGGCATTTTTACCTAATTATAGAAAATACAAGTTAACATATAATATATTTGAATTATAAGACACAATTCTCATGAATACATATTCATTAACTCATTCAATAGATGGTTCGTCAAGTAAAATTACAAGACACAATTCTCATGAATACATATTCATTAAATCATTCAATAAATGGTTCGTTAAGTAAAATTACAAGACACAATTCTCATTAATATAGGTTCACTATTCTAAATCGTCATGCTCGTCATCCATATCATCCTCGTCATCTGATATGATACTATCCTCAGATCCAGAATCTTCATGATCTTCATCCTCATCAACTTGATTCCCCTCAACCATTGTATCAGACAAACTTGTAGTGTGTTCATCTGGAATCACATCATTAACTTCAACTTTATCAACTTGGTAAGCAACATCCTCCACTAGATCGTTAGTTTCAATATGACCCAATAGTTTTGTTTTTATTACAACATAACACCGTCGTTTACGTGGCACAAATGAAGGATAAGGAACATAATAAACTTGCCTAACAATATTTGACATTATGAAAGGGTCGTACTCTTTGTACCTCCGGTCCATTTGAATCTCAACAGTACCATATGTCTTATCTATTTTTGTGCCTCTAGTTGGATCATACCATTCACAATAAAACAAGACAATTTTATTTTCCGAGTCCAAGTAATTGTATACTAACTCGTAGATATGTTTAACAAAACCATAGAAGTCATCTTCACCACCATCTGTAACTCCTTTCACAAATACGCCACTGTTTATGGTTTTTTTCCTTTCAGTCCATTCATGAGTGTGAAATTTATATCCGTTTACGAAGTATGTGTGCCATTTGTTTGCACTTTGACGAGGGACATTAGACAAGTTTCTCAAATGGAATATTTCTGGAGTCGGTGCAACAACCCTATACAATTTCTCCTTGAACCATGTTGGAAATTGGACATGAATGACACCAGATGTTGATTGTACACCGGTACTATCAAAATAGGCGTTGTTAAATTCCCTAAAAAGAAACACACTATAAGTTTCAAGATAATCAATTTTATATGTGGATTTTGGTTTAATCTATGAGACAACTTTAACTTTTTGTTGTCAGTGAGGCAAATAATAAGATTGAACCTTCAAAACTAACTCGTCAAATTCTCTTTTTCTGAACTTAGGAAAATATTTAATGCATTACTTTTGTATTAAAGAATAGTTAACATTTGAAACATGGAAAGTGAGAATTACTTTCAGCTAAGACTTCACCACAGTAATGTGTTCATTTTTGTGCGTCAATTATATGCGTTACGTACCCGTTTGTTAGATTGTTATCTTGTGGAACTAAAATTATCCCTCAAGAAGTAGAACTTGTTACTGATGTGCATGTATTGTGTGATCAACTTATGTGATTGTCTATTTATGTATGAATGGCCAAAGCTAATAATTCATTTCTATAATGCTTGTAGACTATGCTTATTGATTGGTTAAATTTTTTTCTTTTCTGCGGAGAACATGATGGTAAAGATGGCGAGACTAATACCGTTCCTACCCCGATAGTTATAAACTTATAATTGACCAAGACTTTGATCCAAATGCAAATATGGTGAAGATAAATTTTGGTGATCGGCTTGGAGCTCTCCTTGACACGTATGTTATTTTCTTAGTATATTTGTGTCTGCTTATCTGTAATTTATTCTGCTGGTTTTTATGGTGCCTTGGATAATCCTCTTTTAGGTTCATAATCAACTGTAGGTAGACTAAAAGGTGCGCTTCTGCAAGAATTTTTAGCTATCAGTAAGAGATGGCAAAGTATGATGGAGTGAAGTTCACTGTCAGTGAGGGTCAGTGTCTAGAAACTTTGATAAAAGATAATTTTGATTTTTTTATAGGTATTTGAAATTGACACTTAATTTATAATAGGTGATTATTATCCTACATTCTCAAAGGCTGTTAAAACCACGAAGGGAGAGAAAGTGATTTTATTAGTAAAACCTTAATGTAAGACATGTGACTACATACTTCATAATCTTTCCTTGTCTTAATATTATGTGAATGTTTGATGTGCTGAAACTTGATATAGAGAATTCATTGATGGACTTGATAAAGATGTATTGACTATGAAGAAGGGTGAGGTATGCATTATTGACTATTTCTCTCGAGTGTTCTTGGTTTTATTCATTGGTTCTCTTTCTAGTATTCTTAATCTCTTTCTTCTCTCTGAGAAGGAGTCTTGGGATATGAGAACTGAAGAGAAAAATGAAGTTGCTGCTAAGAAGAAAGAAGGGAATGTTTGTTTAAAGCTGGTAAATATGCCAGGGCTTCCAAAATACACGAGAAGATATTTGAAGAAAAATGTGTATGTTTACTCTTTCACGCGCGTTCTTGCATTTTGTGACATAATTGCAAATTTTGGGTCTAAATTTGGTGTTAATGAAGATTATATATTACATAAACTGAAATAGAATTGAAATAGCTCATAAGGTAGTATATATGAATTGTTATGTGTGTTATGTTGTTACCCGTGTTGTAGTCTTTCAGAATTTTCATCAAAGATAATTTTTAAATCTAAAGCTTCTCGTTCTTCAGGTTCATTTATGGTCTTGGAAGAGCAATATTCTCATTCAGCTGATCGCCAGTTCATAATTACTCTGTTTGATGCTTTTTTAAATTTAAAATTTATTTAGAGATTAAATTTTATTGTTCAATTCAGTTATCTTTACAATTGTGAACATGTTTTTAATCTTTGTCTGTTCATAATTGATTAAGTATCAATATTTATGAACATAGTTGTACATGCGAGAATGTGTTCTAATCAATAATGAAATCATCATTTTGAGCTGGCGTAAATATTATTTGCTTTTAACAATATGAATGAGTTGTCAATTGTCTTAAACAATATGGATATAAATGCTATTAATGATTTTAAATATTAATTAAAATTTATTTATAGAGTATAAGATGTGCAGGATTTTCAATTTTTTTCTTTCGGGTTACAACTTTTACCTACAGTCACATATTAGTTAAAAATATTACTTTTTGAGAAAAATAATAACAAATAACAAGAACCGTAGATAAAGGTGACAAAACATTAACCACCACGTAAAAATCCGATACTAATACTAGAGTATAGTGCACGGTCAGCATATCTGTGAGTAATTTACAATTTGGTTATAGTAATGGATTTCATCCGTAGGTACCGGTCAATTTTCTTGTAATGAGAGTTTTTTAAAGTCACATAAGAATACACGACCCATGGTTTGTTAGATCAGATAGAGAAAAATTTACATACTGCTATTATATTTTCCTTCTTTTACACGTATTTCAATTAAACTTAGAGTATGTAATTTAAATCATAATTATTACTATAAATAAAGGTTATAACCTTTAATTCAATTAAATACGAATTTTTGTTTCTTCATTCAATTTTTTTCTTCTTTTCATGATATATTAACATTAACAACTTGTCAAACAAATGTTGATGTAGCCATTTTATTTTTAAAAATTTCTAATTGGAGTTAGGGTTCGTCTTATTGTTTACAATTACTCATTAAATTTATAAAATATAAAAATTAATTGTAGACAAAGTGGAAGACAATTGTAATATAGTGGGAGAATTGACTTTTAGATTTTGTGTTTTATCGCAAATATTGCGGATAGCAAGAGTCACCACTGACTTTTCTTTTATCTAATAAAGGAAAGGATGAAAAGAACAAGAAAGACCTTTTGCGAATTTTCTGAGTAAGGGGGGTGGGTTATGAAAAAGGAATGTGTTATCACCCTTTTCATCCATAGTTATCTACGGGCTCTTAATTGCTAGCTCACTTCTTGAAATGCTTTGTGTTTGTGTATGTTTGAAAATATTTTGAAAACGCCTAAGTGCAGAAATTTTGTAATGATTCTCGTATCGTTGAGAATGTATACAAAATGTTTATTTTGAAAATATTTGTGAAAGAAAGTGTTATTTTGAAAAGTGTTTTGAAAATGCCAATAGAAGGCAGTCTGCTTTATAATAACCCTTGTATCAGTCCTCAAGAGTGTTTATAAAGCGTTTTGAAAGCGTGAAGTGTGGAAATTGTTTTAGTTTGTGAGCAAGCGATTACGAGCGATCTGCCTACTCAAAAAATTATGTGTTCTCTTCCTCCTCCTTTAGATAGTGATATCCTATCATTAGTTAGTAGGAAGCCTTATCATTGGATGTGAGAGATAGGTGCGGGTCATCGTATAGTCATAGAAGACAACTTGTAGGACGCTTTAGAAATTTTATAAGGGACTAAGATCGTTTACCGAAGGCAGTATCGAAGGGTCATCGAGGGACTATGATCTTTTAACTGGGGGTCTTTGCTAAAGCATCCCATGTTCGAGGGACATGACTGTTTTTTATCTGAGGCCACAAGTGAGGTTACCCTAGAGTTGAGTGTGTGCGAAGTGTCTTGATTTCAAGTATTTGTCTTGGAATTAGGTTTTCTAATGTTTGCTTTTAGTCTTACCATACAATCTTATTAAACTAACAGTAATAAGGAAAGCAGTAAATTGCGGAAATTAAATGTTCCATGATATTACAAGGCTTCAGAAATGGGGTACAAATTTATGAATAGGGATGAAAAAATAAAGTAAATCTTAATTAAAGTTATTACAGACCATTGAGCAGTTACAATAATTGAGAAATAACGTACGCGGAGATTTATAAAATAGAGAAAATAAGAAAGAAAATGTTTTTGTGATTTTTTTGATAAATAAAAAATTTGATGATTAACCTAATTATTTGATTAATTTTCATTAACAAAAATCTAGTAAAAAACTTAAAGAAACTAAGTTAAATTTAATATTAAATGAAAAAAGTCAATTAATTTTAATTAATTAAAAGAAAGCTAAATTAGTTAACTTAATTAAACAAAACTCTAAGTCTAAATTAATTTTAATTAAAAAAGAAATTAATTATTTAGAAAATAATTTTGATGTTTTATTTAGAAAAATATATGAAGTATAAATTCTAATTCTAATTAAAAAAATAAAATCAAAGTGATTAAATTAAATTATTTTTTATTTATCAAAAATTAAATTAATTAATTAAAAAACTTAAATCTAATTTTTTTATGATTTTATTATTTTTCTTGATTAAATAAAAATGATTTAGAAAAGAAAAAATTAATTTAAATAAAAAAAGGAGTAAAATGGGCTTGTGTTTGTAAAAGAAATTGGGGGGTGAGAAAAGAAAAAAAACGTTAGGCCTAAACAGAGGAGCCCAAGCGCTGTATTGAGATCCAATGGGGATGGTTTTTTGAAGGTATACCACGTGGCACACGTTTGGTACGTTGGATCAGATTTCATGATGATCTGATGGTGTTGATGAGGGGTACATGATGAGCGTGTATGATTGGCTCACACTGAATCTGCAATGAAGATGTTAGAAAAATAAAATGCCTCACGCCTGGATCATACCCAGGACCATGCATAGGTATGACTTGCACACGTGTGTGCTGCTACTGGGGTGGCCATTACATCTGGTCATTATACAACTTGTACTAAATATATTTTAAACTCGCTTATGAAAATGTGAAACTCCATCTTCTTCCTCGCGCCAGAACAAACACCAACATTTTCAAGTTTTGTAAAAGCTTCATTTCTCAACCAAATTAAAAGATGTAAACATCAAACTTGCTTGAATTTTAACCACAAATCCAATCATACAACTTTCAAAAGCTATAAATCAATGGTTATGAGGAATTTTATTTGGTACCAAACTGAAACCTAATATTTCAGAAACTTCAATTCCAAAATTCTCATCACACAGTCAACATAAATGAAAACTAAGGACATGGTTAGTTTCAGGGCAATCATATCTACATTTTATTTTTCGAAATTGAAAGCAAATGATGTGTGTACACGGATTTCAAAGTTGGAGAAACTTACCTCTTGAAGTGAAAACTCAGAACGTGTATGGAGGCTTCCAGGTGCAAGTGAATGATTGATTAAGCTTCCTTGGACCTCCTGGAAGCTATTCCAATCCTTACTTTGTACTGAAAGTTATTGAAATGCTCTAGCCAAGTCAAGTTGCAGGTCACAGTTTTGGAGTTTGGAGGATGGTGATAATGATGTTACACAAGTGTAACAAGTGTATGGATGAGTTATATATGATGTGTAGATGATGTTTGAATGATAAAAAGAGAAAACGCACAAGTGGATTTGAAGTTTGGTGTCGGGAGCTTCAAATGTGCAACAATGGAGTTTTCTAAGTGATTCTGAGTTTTATGGTGTTTAAGAGCTTGTGAAATCATGTGTTAGCTTACAACTGATATCTCTATTTATAGAGAAAATGTTTAAGAGCAAAGGCTGATCAGGTTTGTAAGTTATGGAGTTATGGCTTGGTTGGATTGTAACTGAAGGTGCATGGCCATTCCATAGTTCCAATGTGAAGTACAAGATAATCTAGAGTGGTTAGAGGCTTTAGACACGTTGCTCTGGTTTTGACATTGTGTGTGTGCAGAAGAAACAATTAAAAGTCTCAAGGAGAGTGGACTTTGCATAAAGCATGGTTTTCCAAAATAGAAGTGTTAACTTTGTGACATTAATGGAAAATTGTTTTGGACAATGGCTCAAACACTTGGGTAATGGTTCAATCAATTGTGTAAACACTCAATTATGGGGATATTTTAAAGTTAATGGACCTGAAAAGTGAGATCTCTAAGCATGGCATGAGAATTGGTTATGAACTTGTCACAAAAATGACCTATAATGCAACCTTAGATACCCAACTTCATCTCTTTGAAACTTCTAGCTCAAGTATGATAAATTTGTGTTCTTGAACATTTTGGAAAGCTTGAAACATTGTCTACAACTTTTATGTTGACCACTTTAGCTAAATCAAATGGGAACTTGGTGGAAATTGGCCAAGAAGTTGAGATGAAAAACTGACCAAAACTTGTTAAATTTTTTTGTAAGTGTTAGATAAAAAATATCACAACTTCATGAGCTCATATCTCTCAAATTAAGAACTTTTTAAGGATCACCCAACATTAAAAAAGTTGTAGAATTCATCAATCCCTACAACTTTCATGTTGAAAGTTTTCCTTGAATCATCTTGCATCTTGAGGAAACTTGCTTGTGAAGTTAGGATTTTTTTAAGCATAAAACACTTAAATTTTTCTAAGTGTTTAAAATCTTCAATTTTGACTTTTGTTGACTTTCTTGATTCTTGATGATCAAGTTTGATAGTTTTGAATGTCTTGATGATCCTTGATTTTTGAATTCCAATGTTGACCAAAAAGTCAAAGTTTGACTTTTGTGTGACTGTTGACTTTTCATCAATTGATTCAATTCTTTAACTATCAATCACTTATATCTTTGGAAATGTCTTGAGCCATGTAATTATGTCAAGATATTGTATTTGAGCTCTTGATATCATGCTTCAAGCCATTAGGTCACGCACTAGGCTAAATGTCAATGATCAATCATCCTCAGTCAAAACCCTAATTTGGAATTTTCTTGACTTTTAATGATTTGAGGGCTTTCTTTTAGGATTCATGATAAAACCTTGATCAAATGATGAATATCACCTCGAAATATTGATTTTGACCAAAAATATTAAAGTTTGACTGTATGTTGACCATAGTTAACTTTTTGTCCAATATAGTTGATTTTCAGTCATCTGAGCAATTGACTGAGCAAACTTGTGATGTAAGACTTGAAACTTGACATAAGAATTATTGAAGACCTATGATGAACCTTGAAAGTCATTTGAGACCCTTTAAAACCAATTTTATTTGAGAAGCACCAAACCCTAGTTGAAGACCCTTGCTTAGGAGGTGGTTTGTACCAGTCAACTCTTGAGTAGTTTTGAGCAAATGGAGACCTCATGAGAATGTCTTGAAGAAAATGGGAGGAAAATTTTTGGGGTACAAAAACAATGATATATTATGAAAAGAAAAAAAATTACGAATAACATATATCATATTAAAATTTAGATTTTTCTTAAATCACATTTAGAATAATAGGTTGTGAGGTGACGAATACCTTGGGTTTACACTAAATCAACCATTTGTATTTAACAAATAAAAATAAACTTTTTTATTAAGATTTTATTTTTTAGACAATATTCAAGAAAACCCTAGTATTTTAAAAAGAAAAGAAAAAAGAAACAAGTATCTTAATTAAAGTCTTAATTTGAGTTTAAAATGGAAACAATTAACGAATTGTTATGAAATAAATATCTATTTGTTTCATAGTGAAACCAGAGTTGATCAATAAATAAAGAGGAGGAGTTTGATGCAATGATCCTGAGCTTTTAATACGGTGGAGAGGGAGTTGATGTGCATGGTTAGCACTCTAACGCTCAAGTTAGTATGAGAATGAAAAGTGAAGTAAGAATGAGAATGGATTTGAATACCTGAGAAATGACGTGCTTTACTTATTAAATAAGATATGTGGTTACCAACTGAAAATGTGAGGTATGGCATGAATCACAGTCAATCATCAGATTAATCTAGATGGCCAGTAGGATACTCGTGCTTGGGATTTCTGTCAGTGATGGAAAAAGTCTACTTGTTTTGCATTTTACTCCTCTCACTTTGCTATTTGGTTTTTTTCCTCTTTGGGCCTTGTGCTTGAAATTTATTGGATGTCTTTGGGGACCATACCTGGCCAAGGTTTAACACGCCTTCCATTTCCTCGGGTGAAAACCTGGTTTGAGATTGACCTATGGCAGACTCATTGTTGCCTTTAGAGTGGATAACTACCAAGAGGGGGTGAGTTGGTATTTTCTACTTTGTGGCTTGACTTCTTTGTGTGGTTGCATTGGATTCATGGGGTTTTTATTGCTTTGTTCACACACCTATGGAGTTTGTGATAACATCTGAGTCTTTTTTATATGACTTTGATCTCTTTGGTCATATCTCAGACTCATTGTTACCTTTCATAATCACAAGGAAAAGGGATAGTTTAATATAAATATATTCTTTCTTTAGTTGAACAGAACAATACATTATAGTAATGTGTCTTCGCTTTTACAAAGGAGCTAAATTAAGATAACCAAGCGATATAACCATGGGAGACGTGCCAACTAAATTTTACTTCACCCAAATCATCCGGTTGTACTCGACTGACCAAGATGATCTACCTTACCTATAGGAGGTCGGATAGCCATATATCATAGTTGTTATACTAGTGAGGTTACATTAATCTCCATGGTTTACTTTCTGATGACATTCTATCATTACATGAAATTGACAAGTAATTTTGACGGAATCCGTGAAATAATGAGCAAAATCCAAGCAAACATGTGGAATAAATGAACAAATTTGCAAAAGAGTGAAGAAATTGAAATTATAAAAATTATGAATGAAATTCTGGCTGCAGATACTCAATGTCACGTTCAATGTTATGACACCGTATCTGACTTACTATATAACAGTAAATACAAAAACAATAAAGAACACAGTCAATTGTTTACCCAGTTCAGTGTGCAACAACACCTACTCTGGGGGCTACCAAGCCAGGGAGGAAATCCACTATAAGAGATGTTAATTCAGGAATAAACCAACCAGTTTATCTCCTTCACTTAAGACCTACCCAATGCAATTTCAATCTAAGTACAACTTAAACCTGAGTTCCTACTCACTCCCCCTCAATCACAGCAGTGATACATAAAACAATTTGACTAATGAATTGATGAAGACACTCTTCAAAAACATACACTTGATTAAGCTTCACAGCTTTTTAATCAAGCAACACAACCACTCTTGCTTCACAGCTTTGAGTGATGCACACAACTAACTTGACTCTGCTTCACAGCTTTAGTCAAGAAACATTCAAACACTCTTGCTTCAAAGCTTTGAGTGCTACACAACCCTTACAATTAAAAACCTATTCCAAGTCACTTATCACAATGATAATTGCTTGGAGTACAATAATTAAACCTATACAGTTTACAAATGATCTTCTGACCAAAAAGGGATTACTTGCAAAACAACAGCTCTGTTGAATATATAGTAGCTGCAACTTCAGTTAGGGTTTCCACAAAAACCTAGGGTTAATTCCGTTTGACCTTAAGACTAGGTCACAGGACTTTATTAACCAGGTTAGGTTGAACTAGGTTAACCCAAAGAAAACGCAGGATTCTGTTCTGGAAAGACTGAGTTATTTTCCTGAAAAAACTCAGAATTTAATCAACCTGCAAACCTGTTAGTTCAGAGCAGGATGTCTTAACATCTGTTATGACATCTGAGAAACCTGTCTACTGATTTAGGAAAATGTGATCATTTTGCAAAATGCTCAGATACACACTTATAAACATCAGTACCTGAATGACAATATTTTTCTGCAAAGGTACCTAATGAATCAGTACAAACTACACTAGAATGTTATGACATCAGTCATGACATTCACACATACACTTGGGTTTTACCAAAAATGCAAGCCAATACCTAAACAACTACAATGAAGAAAAAGGAAGAATAACGACACTTTTTCTCCTTCTTTTCACGTGCGTGTGATCCTTTCATCGTGGGCACGATAAAGCAGTTTCACGTGCGCGACAAGGACCAAAACAGGCGCGATGAAGTGATGATTTTGACACATTTTCGTCTTTAAATAGATAGTGTTGGCAACTTTTTTAGGGTTTTGATTTGGAGAAAGAAAGTGACGGCCAAAAGTTTTTTGGAGCACGGTTTTTAGAGCATTGAATTCATTGGAGAGCTTATTTTTCATAGATTTTGATGGAGAACACTTATCAACTCATGTTAATTATTAAATTCTCTATGAGTAGCTAAGATATTCTAGATTAGGTCTTTTGAGATGCAAAAATTGGGAAATACCCTTGTTGTGCCAAATTGGGAAATGCCTTTTGAAATGATGTGTGATGTAAGTGATTACACGGTAGGCGCAATTCTTGTTCAACGCCATGAGAAATTTTTTCATGTGATTTACTATGCTAGTAAAGTTTTGAACAAAAGTCAAGTGAATTATACCACCACTAAAAAAGAATACTGGAAATACTATTCACTATGAAAAAAGTTTTGGCATATCTAATTGATTCTAAAGTGGTTATTTTTACAGATCATGCATAGTTGAAATACCTTTTAATAAAGGATATTCTATGTTGAGGCTACTTCGATGGATATTATTGCTACAAAATTTTGACTTGGAAATAAGAGATAAAAAAGGTGTTGAAAATGTTGTGGAAAGTTACTTGTCATAGTTAGAGAATGAAAAAGTCACTAAGAAGGAAAAGAGTATCAATCAAGAGTTTCTGACTGAATACTTGATGGCAATTAGCGAACGACCTTGGTTTGCTGATATAGCCAATTATAAAGTCATAAAAAGTGTTCTGGAAGACTATACTTGGTAGCAGAAAAAACACTTACATAAATAGGCTAACCACTATTTGTGGGATGAGCCTTATCTCTTTAAAGTTAGTGCATATGGTTTAATCCTCAGGTGAGTTGTAGGTAATAAGCTAGAGACATTATGTGAAACTTCTATAGCTCAACTTATGAAGGCCTCCATAGTGGTCAAAGAACAACAACAAAGGTACTCCAAACTGGATTTTGGTGGCCAACATTATTCAAATATTGTAAGTCATATGTGCAAGAATGTATCGAGTGCCAAAAAATAGGTGACATTTCAAATATTATCCATCACCTTTGCTTTCATTTTAGTCCTGTTGCAAAACCTTGTAGATCATTTTCGCCCCAAATAGGTCACCGCTTATTATTTTTGACTCGTCGTGGTTATGGTACTTCAACTTGAGGTGTACCAGGGATATTACTACATCCAAGGTTGTTATGAAGGGTCGGCCTAGGATACAGTTGTAGACGCTCCGACATTGGACTATTAGGAATTTAGAATCGATATTTCTGGTGTCCATTTTTTCTCTCAAGGTGATCATCAACTCAATGTATCTCTAGGGACGAGTTACAATACCTTTGAAATCATGTAGGTCTGACCCTTCATAGGACCATAACTTATTTTTTAACCTCGTTTTTTCAAAGAGGTTCATGTACATGATGTCATAGAAGTTACCACCATCAATACATACCCGAGAGACATTGAAGTTGGATATTATGGCAGTTATCACCAAGGGAAAGATCTTGTTTTGGATCTATTTTATCTTGTCATTGATGCAAAACTCGGAGATTGGAATTTTCGACCCTTTGATTGAAGTGCTCTCGTCCTTCTTGTTGACAACCATCAACTCGACAATCTCCATATTAACCATCCCTTTGGATAGGTTTCTCACCCTTGGGGAACCACCAATGATGGAGGAAATCTATTAGCGTTTTCTCATGTGTCCTTCTTCTCCCTCAAAGTTGGTATCCTTGCCCTTGGCCACCGTAACAAATTTGACCATTTTCTCATGGGATTGTTTTTTCTTCAGGGAGTCATCCTGGCTTCTCTTGGTATCCCTAGTGTACTCAAATATCCATCCCTTCTTAATCAGTCCCTCAATTGCATCCTTCTGTTGGGTGCAATCGTTTGTGTTACAATTATGACTTTTTATGGAAATGGAAGTACTTTGATTTATGTGTATGGGAGGACTCTCTAAATGAATATGGATTCATGATCCCAACTTCGTTGAACTTTGCGTTCGCACATTATTTCCAAAATTTCTCCATTGAAGTGTTCAAGGGAGTATAATCATTGAATCTGGAGTGAGGTCAACGTTCATTTTCTTCTTTATGCTGACCATCATCTTTTTTTGATGGTTGGCTGGATCTGATGTTTCCACGTCCTCGATTGGTCCCCATAGCTAGGAGTTTCTCCTCATAGTTATTGTAGGTTTCCGCCCTACTCATCAAGTATTTAGATTAGGGGCCTCTTTGCACCCTAGTTTTTCTCTGAACATACCGTTCTACCTCAAACTCCTTTAAAAAATCCAACACTTCAAACTTTCATCTGATCCCCCAACGACCACTTTCACTTTGGTACAACATCAGTCAATGTATCCGTGCGGGGTTCTTGTTTTACCTTGCATGATCCCAATAAGCACGACCATGATCCTGGATTGTCTTTTTCGAGCGATGAAGTCGGTGGTTAAAGCTTCGAATAGACCGGTCTAAAAATATATACTTCCATCGAGAAAGGACTTAAACCAAACCATCATTGATCCAATTAGAGTTAATGTAAAGAACTTTACTTTACGGTTCCGTGAGCGTAATACTAATCCAGACGATCATCTACAATGTGCTCGTCCTATCTAAGTATAAAAGTTTGCATGTATCATTTAATCATTCATCTATCATCATAGACGGACACACAATTACATTTTATTTATTAATTTTCATCCCTCTTTATATGTCAGGCACACAGAATATATTGAATTCACTGGTTAGCATAACTTTTTATATATTAATCATGTAATATCAATTATCAATTAAACTTTTTGAGGCGAAAAAGGTAAATATTTTTTTTAAAGAAATTCTTAAATTTTTAGAATCTAATTTTTTTAAAGTAATTTTTATATATGGCTTATCAATTAAAGCACTTTCCATATGCATAAAATTAGATTAGATTATGCACATTTATATTCATGTATAAATATGTGTATGTATAGGCATTTGTGTATCTAAATATAAACAAAATGGAACCAGGAAATAGAGGTGCAAATGTATGTCTAGTGTGTCGACGTTTGAGAAGAAGATGTAGTGATGATTGTGAAATTGGCCAATACTTTCCATCAAATAGGAGTGATGATTTCCATAGTGCCGTAAGTCTTTTTGGATTAACTAACCTTAGGAGAATCATGGGATCAGTAGAAGAACATCAAAGACAAACTCTTGCAAACTCAATTCTCTTGGAAGGTAAAGCTTGGAGACTTTATCCAGGTAGAGGATTGTTGGGATATGAGTTGGAGTTGGATGCTCAAATTTCTTCTAATTTGAGTGAAGTAGAAACTGCTGAGAGGTTTTTGGCATATTTTAAGGATCAAACAAATCCAAATAATGAAAGAGGAGAATCAAGGTATATTCTTTTTTTCCTTTACTAGAGTCAATTATTCAAATATTTTATAGATGTTTTACTATTTTTTTAGTTTGTTTTAATTCATATTTCATTTTTTTTTTTGTACATATAGCAATGATGCATTCAAAAGAAATGAAGTTGTTGAAGAGAAAGAGTTAAAGAAAGATGAAAAGGGAAAACAAGCCATCATTGAATAAAATGAACCAGAGATAAGTGATGGATGAAGACTTTGCACCAAAGTAAAATGAAGAATTTGAAGAGCAGAATATGATATTCATAAGTTAACTATTGTATTTGACAACTTTTTTAGATTTATATTTGAAATAAAAATTTGTATTTTTTTTCCATATGTTTTTAATAACTTTTGTTTCGACATTGTGTAGTGCTTTATCATCAAATAAAAGATATTTATAAAAGTAGTTTGAGAATGAATAAAATTAAAATCATGTTAATATAATAATACTTGATTAAATATATTTTATATTTTAATTCAAGTGAATTTTTTTTAAATAAATATTATATAATTATTATTGATTAAAAATATATATATCGAATAGTCTTAGTTTTATAAATGAACTGTGAGTCTAAAAATATATAATAGAATTAAGTTCAATGTATATGTTTAATGAATTGTGAGTCTAAAAATATATAATAGAATTAAGTTTAATGTATATGTCAAAAATACTTTAAACATGTATTTGATTTTTTTTAATATTTTTTTCTTATACACATTTGTTATAGTAATTGTGAGATATAATTAAGTAATTTATTGGTGCAATGTGTTAGATAATTGAGGGTACTTTATATCTTACAATTCTTACATAGTTTTTAATGGCAAAATAAATATTATAGTAAAGAGTAAAAACTTCAAAGAAAAAAAAACTACTTAAGGAGTAGAAAAGCGTGTTTTCCCTTTTCATCTTTCTCTTAAAAATCCTTAAAACTACATTGCCTAGTGTTGGTTTTAAGTAGGTAACATAGAGTAGAAAATGAGGTTATTGGTTTTGTCCTTTAAATCTAACTTAAAAAAAGAAGACTAGCATCTATAAGAAGAGTTATTTGTTACCTATAACCACTTAAATTTTTTATCATAAAATTCTATTAATTAAATCACATGTGGCAAATAGATGGGAAATCAACTCAAATAAAATAACACATGAAGGATACGAGATATGAATGCAATTTCCTTTCTCTTAAATAATTTTTTTTGAAGGGAATTTATCAAGTAAAAGTTACTAAGAGAAAACAATCACTTTATATATGGTATAATTATCTCAAATAAAAAAAAAGGATTAGGTTAGTAGAAGCGAATGAGAGGTCAGGAAAATTAGAAATATCCAATAAAACATGATATATTAAGGATACAGAGAATGACCAGTCCTTTGAAAACTTCCAAATCCTTCCATCATTATTATCTAAGATAAAAATTTGAACTTTAAATAGAACAAGGAAGTTTGCAACAATTAAGTCCTTATGAACGAAGAACATGCTTCTCCACCTGAAATTCAAAATAATGATCTCATCTACCCACTGACCTATGTATTCAGACTCCCTCTCAGGATAACCAATGATTATAAAAAACCGAGGGAACCTATTCTTAAGAGAAATACTATCAACTCAAGGCTCTTCTCTAAAAGAAGTTTAAAACCCTTATTCCACTTTTTTGGAAATGTCATCCACAAACTAGTCAAAGAGATCTTTTTCTTTTAAATCAAGGAGAGAAAATCTTTTTCACCATGATGAAGCGTTTCGGAAGCCCAATACTCTACCCTCCAAAAAGAGGAAAAACAACTAGATCACAATATTTAGCAATTAAGATATCTAACTAAAGACTAGAGACTTCTGAGATGAGCGTCTACGTACTTAGCCAAAAGAGTTTGATAAACAAGTCAGAGACACATAACTCTTAAACCACCTTTTGTCTTATGTTTATAAACATATGTCCATTTTATCTAGGAGGTTTTGGTTTCTCCCTTCCCACCTCCCTAGAGAAACATTCTATGGATCTGGACAATTTTCCTCCAAACCTTTACTAGTAATTTCGAAAAAAGACAGGAAGAAGATATAGATAGCTTTAAGCACAAAATTAAGCAAAACAATCCGACCTCATAAGCTAACATACACGTGCTTCCAAGAATTAAGTCTTTTAGATATAAGGTTAACAAGTGGATACCGAGTTGCCTCTCGGCTAGGAATAGCCCTACATGCAGCCTCGAGTATTTAAATGTGAGAGATTCAAGCCACTCTTAAAAAAATTCACCCAAATTCTCGAAGCTAGAACAAAACCCCTAAGAATAGCCTTAGTGATCCAAATATTTTCAACTAATGGATCAACTAAGATAAAAGTATCATTCACATATTAAAGATGGGAAACCGCCAAAGTTGATAACGACCTGGATTTTTTCTCCTGTTTTAAAGTTTTCATATTATATCATTGTATTGTGATTGTTTTCTTTATTTTCTCTATGTCAATTTTTCTCAATAACATATATCAGAGCTTTTGATTTTATCAAAGAAACGACTAATTAATTTTGTAGTAAAATTTAAAAGAAATAAATTATATTATCCATTAATTTTATAAAGAAAAGTTTAAACTACATAATTTTATATATTAGTATTTTCAATTTATGAATCTAATAGAGCAATTGAAGGAAGGTTTCATTCTCTCATGATAGTACTCCCTCCGGTCCTTAATATGAGAAGAAAAAATTCATAAACACCAAGAAGCATAATAACTACTCTTATTTTTACATCTTTTTATCGAATATACCTTCTTATACTACCTTTTTACTTGTAATTTATTAAAAATTTAGAGTAATCATTAACCACAAGTACACATTATTTTTATGGATAGTAGTAGACATTAGTCACTTATGCACATTATCTCTCTATTCCACTGTCACAGTTTTTTTTCTTCTAAAGAACAACATAACCCACTGTCACAGTTTTTTTTTCTTCTAAAGAACAACATAACAATGCGGTAAATTTTTTTGGCTATGTAAGTTATTACTCCCTCTGGCTCCTAATATAAGAAGATTTTTGAAATACTTTTTAGTCCTAAATATAAGAAAAATCATAATTTTTAATGTCTCTTTGCTCTTTAAACATCATTTTTATCCATAATGATAATTTTTACTCTATTAAATTTTCAATGCAACAGTCTCTGAATACACGCTACGTGGATACACACTATATAGTTTTTCACCAAAGGTTTCTGAAAAAAGAAAAAAAAGATAGGATAGATGTTGTATGCTAGTAAGTGGTATTTTAACAAGGTTGTTCTATAAATACCCATCATAGAGCTTTTGAAATTTAAGTGTAAATAATGTTATAAAACGCTTAAACAACGTCATGGTCACCACCGTTCTTCACTGCACCGTGGTGACATCTCTAAACTAAAACACTTCTATAATATTTTTGTTTTTTAATTAAAAATTATTTGTATATAATAACGGTTGAGGTATCAATCATAGTGATACCATCAAACTTTCAATGGTTCGAACATCAGCACCCTCATATATATTATTTGTTTAATGTTAAGACGCACTTTTTCTTTATTATTATTTTAAATAAAAAACTTAAAGGGATATGAATACGGTTGGTATGTTCCACCGTTGTGATATATTTATAAAAAATAAATACGTATCAATACAATTGATAGAGGTAACCATTGTGAAACATTTTATCCATATATAAGTGAATTAACTCTCAGTTGTTGACAATAGCGTCGTTTCCTTCAAAGTGAAATCCAAACACCTATTTTTTCTCTCATTCTTCGCCATTAGCTGTGAATCTTGTGCTTCATACGTTAAGGTATTCTTCTTCTTTCATCTTTTCCATTATCTCGTTTGTTGCATGTTATTTTTATTGATTGTTCTTATTTTTTTCAGATTCGTCTTCACTACTTTGTCTATGGTACATATTGTTTGTGTAGCTATGGAAAAAAGTACAAGAAGCATGAAGCTATGATGGAAACTTCATCCATCTTGTACTTCTTCTTCATAACTTCACAAACAAGATTATTTTCATACCCTATTGACAAATAAGTTTGCAGTTTCACATGTTGATAACTTTTACAATTATTGTAGGACTCAACAAGAACAACATATTTTAGTAAATGAAGAAACATCAGCGAAAACAAACTTCATCTAGTTTGACATACAATGAAAAATATTTAAGTATGAATATGTTCTGTAAACTTATTCCTTCTTAAATTTCTTCCTCATTACTTCACAAACTAGATGAACTTCATATTGATTCCTATTCCACGGTTAGTTTCAATAAAAGGTGTGTCCTACCAATTTATAATATATCTTTTTCATTGCTCACAAATTTATAATATCTTGTTCTATTGTATGATGTTGTTTGAGTTTATTATATTCTATGTAGATTGTTTGTTTAAATTGACATAGATAATTATAATGTGCAAATTAAGTTATATTTGAAAACTAACTTATATCAATCATTGTTTCTGAATTGCATGTGTCTCATCATTCATTCCATGCTCTTTTACATATAGATTATGGTATAATGACCTGGCTCCTTAGAAACATCGTTATCTTCGATTATAGTTAAGTTTCATTAACTACAATTTATTTGATAATCTGTCTCTTCATCAACATTTATAATCATAAAAATTACGATTATAAAAATTACGATGATAAATGATGATGATGCGGCAGATTATCCAATATCTTGTTGTTATGGAAAATTAACTATAATCAAAGATAGTGATGTATCAAAGGAGTTAGACTAATAAACCACAATATATATGTAAAAGAGTATGAAATGAACGATGAAACACATGCAATCAGAAAAAACAATGGTTTGTTTAAGTTGGTTTTCAAGAATAGTTTAATTTTCAGATTATAAACTTTTTCATCAATTTGAAAGCTTGTATTTCTTTAGTGAGGTGTATGAAAAATAAGCAACCTATATATTATATAATACACTCTATATATTTTTCACAACGATTATCTACTATAACCATGATCAAAGGTCATTTATATTTTACATAATTTGTTGCTGACGGGTTTCAAATCCAGTACCAAAGTATATATATCACAACAGTTTATATGTTTAACCACTGTGATAAGTGGTACGTGTCCTGTCATTCAATAACTGTTTCCAGACTGTGATAGAAACAACAAACTTAAAACCATACTCTACTTAACAACGGTATGACCCGCGTAATGGTACCTCTTTTTCAACCGTTGTGAAAGAGATTTTTCGTAGTAGTAGAAATGAGTTCCATGAAAGAAACTTTTCATGTTCACACTCTCAGAAAATGGAGAGCATGCAAGCGATACTCAAGTGAACAACTTCTTTGATTTGAATAAGTTACCAAAGGAGTTTATGAAGTTGTTGAAGAGATTGTTGAGGATTTAATGGAGAAAGGTGAAGATTTTTTTTATGTGGAGGAGGTTGAAAGCATCTTTAGAAACAAACTAAAATTTTGGAATGATGATTTTTTTAAAAAGCCATTGTTTGATCTCAAGAAATACTCAAACAAAGGCTATGCTTTTAGGTTTGAAAGTGAAACTTTAAATAATGAGGTTTTTACTATCTTAAAGATATATATGGATCATTTCTACTAGATATTTTATGATCAACATGGCATTATATGAGTTGATAGCTTTTTTGAAGATTTTGTAACTGGTTAGCATATGGATTTTTCTTTTCCTCATGTAATGGATTGATCAACAATGTACTATCATGATTTCTATTTTGAATTGGTATTTTTTGAGCAACAATGTACTGCCATGACTTTCTATTATAAATTGGTGTCTTTTGAGTAACAATGCATTGTCATATATTGATGAAGTTATACATTTATTAACTTGCATGTTATGATTTTCTATTCACTCTGATATGCCTTTGGATAAACATCATGATATGTATAAACTGTTTTGGTTGGTCGGTGTTCATATATAACCATAAATAAAGTTCATCCATTATTTTATTAAAAGGTAGTAGTGATGACATTGATTATAATTTTCTCCTTTTTATTATAAGTATAATGCACTTTTCTAAGAATACAAAGACTATATTTATGCATGTTATATAAATAAAATTGCCCTTCTCCATTCTTATCTTTACTGATTGCTTAGTGATGGAAACAAGAATATGTGTGTTTATCGTAAAAGCTCATAAAAATAAACAGAATGCATAGCATATAATTGATTTTTTTTGTTATATAAATTATTTAGTATGTAGTAGCATGTGCATAGAATGGTAATGCACCTAATTTACATAAAATTTTCTTCACAAATACATAGATTAATACCAAAATATTTATATTTAAAACCAAACTTTAATATATGCTTAAGAAGCATTTATATTTTTTAGATATTGAGTGACCTCTTGAATCAATGACAGATCACAACTCAATTGACTTGGTAATCTACCTTGGTATACATAGTATATTTTTTCATGTGAGAAATTTTGTATTTGTTTGATCATTTGACCTTCATTATTTCAACTATACATGATCGAAGAGTCATGAAAATTTTATGAGATTATTTTGTAGAAAATTCATCAAATGATTTTTCCACCGCCTTAATAAGATCGTCAACTGATTTAGTTGAGTCCTTATATTGTTAAATATGAATGACATGAAAAAATCGTAAGTCCAAAATATTTAAATCAGAATAATTTGGTGGTTGACAAGTCAACTGAATATAAAATCCACCTTCATTTACTGCTCGAAAAAATCTTCATCGTCTTTATCAGCATGAGACTTTGCATTATCGTGTTGAATGATTATTATTTTCCCTTCATCTTCCTTTGGCCATACATTCTTGATGGCAGGTAAAACATGATTAATTAGAAACATCTTATTCACATCTCTTGTCACAGATGTTATAGGCTAATTCTAATTGAGTCCTAATTTATTTATGAAGCTCTGAACTGGGATTTCTTTTACTTAGGCAAGCAAACGCAGGAATTTTCAGAATATGTACATCATCAGGATCATAATATCTACATTGTGCTAAATATGCAAAATCTGACAATGCTTAATCAGTTATGATGAGGGTCAACAGAAAACTTACCTTGCAGCTGGAAAGGATTCTGTGAACTGGAGATTGGTCTTGAATTCTGGTGATGTTCTGGGCAACTTCTTCACGTACTCAGCAGGATGAGAGTTTACAATTTCTGGGACAGTCAAGAGGTGATATTCTGACTCCTTTGAGGTGGAAATGAATGGAGAGTGTATGGAAATAGGAATACAGAAGTTAAGGTAGCTTCTAATGTGTGAGTCAGCAGCTACGTGGATGGCTTTAGTCAAGAACACTTGAGGAAAAGTGGAGTTTGAATATAAGGGATCAATGCTAAGATTTTGGTATTTCGTGTTTATAGTTCCCTGGGTTCTTGGGATTTTTGCAGTGGTTCAAAGCTTTCTTCCTCAATTCTTTCGTCTCTTTCACAAAATTTTCTGGACTCTTTCTCAGTGGCCAATGGTGTTCTATTTATAGGCAAAGCTTTTGTAGTTTGGAGATGTCAAGTGGAGCCAGCATCATATGCTAGATGCTGACTTACTCTTGAAGTAAGCTTAAACAAGTGGGGGTTCAATGCATTCAAGTTGGATGGTTAGCAACGCCTCAGCTGGATTTGGCAGCGTGAATTAAGGAAAAGTAGAAACAACGCGTGGGTCTAACATACTTTTGCACAGAAGTTTGTCTTCCCAAGACAATAGGGGTACACGTGGGGAAAATCCCTTGGATAAAGACTCAAAGGCGGTTGTGAGCATTAAATGAGTTCCCATGTGACACTTTTCACCCTTGCTTGACTCTGGATTGAAAGTTCTGCTTCAGTGTAGCATCTCATCTTCTGATCCTCTTATCTTCTAACTTCAGCATGTTCTGAAGGATCCTTCAGACTTTCCAGTAAGCCTGCAGCGCATTTTGTAATCTTCTTTGATTTACCTTGGCAAACTCTGACTGAACCTTTGTGAACACTGGCCCAGAAGTTCTGACCAAACTTTGTCTTAAGACTATCTAGAATTTGTTGAGTGTGAACACTGACCCAGAAGTTCTGAAATTATCATATTTCTTAAACACTTAGAAAATTTCTAAGTATTTAGATTTTGGCTTTTCCAAAGTAAAATTTGACTTTTGAAATTCTTGATGAAACAAACTTCATATTCCAACATGTCTTGATGAAATATGATTTTTGAGATTTGATTTTGATTCAAAAGTCAAAATTAGACTTCTCAGTGTGCAAATGACCATTTTGCCCTTGTGAATGGTTTGCTTGGAAAAATTGATAATTCAAGGCCTGGAGACTTGATGAAGGAAAACTTGAGGATCCAGGGTGATTCCTTAAGAAATGAGAGGGCAAATTTTGGGGTGCAACAGCTGCCCCTGTTCAAACTTCTTGAACCTGAAGAGTTAGATTGGCGGGTCCGCCATTCGTGACTTGAAGGTGAAATATGATTGAACACTAGAGTGCCCAGGAATTTGCACTCGAAGATGGATGGTGAATGGGCTTATAGATGCCATTTGGAGGAATGTTGGTAAACGCTGGAAGAAGTATTAGCACAAATCTCTTGTTGATTCATACTAAACTTATTGTTTTACCTGTGAGAAAAGGGGTTAGAAAAAATGCAGATACTTGCATGATGTTCACCAGATGTGGTATCATGCTAAATGCATTGGTATGTATATACTATGATGTATGAATGTGAAATGTGTGTTTTCATCCGGGAAAATAAATCCCTGACTGATGTTATGGAAATTCTGGGGGTCGAATCCCTGATTGCTTGTTGGAAATGAAGAATATGCACATCTTCAAATTTTATTGAAGGGATGATTTTGCTGGGGAACATCACCCAAATATTAGTTATTATCTGGTCGGATCCAGGCTTCACAGTTGCTGAGGATGAAGTAGTCGGTTGCTATCTGGTCGAATCCAGGTTTCACAGCGACTTACAGGGAGAAGAGATGAATTAATTGTTATCTGGTCGGATCCAAGTTTTGCAGAAAATTCCTTGAAATTGAATAGTCATCTGGTCGGGTCCAGGCTTCACAACAACTTGTTGGGGATGCAGAAGTTAACTGTTATCTGGTCAGATCCAGGCTTCACGGTAACTTGTTGGAGGAAAGGATGAACTAACTGTTATCTGGTCAGATCCAGGCTTCACAGTAACTCCTTGAAATTGAATAGTCATCTGGTCGTGTCCAGGATTTATGGTCTTTTGGAAAGCTGTACTATTATCTAGTCGAATCCAGGCTTCATAGTCTTTCCGGGAATCATGGTTAATTGTTATCTGGTCGGGTCCAGGCTTCACAATAGACTGCTTGAAAACTGTTATCTGGTCGGGTCTAGGCCTTGCATATTTCTTTGATGAAGTTAATTGTTATCTGGTCGGGTCCAGGCTTTACAATAAACTGGTTGAAAACTGTTATATGGTCGGGTCCAGGCTTTACAGATTTCTTTGAGGAGGTTAATTGTTATCTGGTCGAGTCCAGGCTTTACAATAAACTGTTTGAAAACTGTTATCTGGTCGGGTCCAGGCTTTGTAGATTTCTTTGGGGAGGTTATTTTTATCTGGTCTGTGATATAGTGGGAGAACTGACTTGGGTTTTGCGTTTGCGTTCGCAAATGTTTCGGTTTAGCAAGAGTCGCCACCGACTTTTTATTTTATCCTAAGGAAAGGTCAAAAAGTACAGGAAAGACCTTTGAGATGTTTTCTTGGGTTCGAGGAGTAGATTATAGAAAGGGAAGGTATTAGCACCCTTTATATCCATGGTTATCCATGGGCTCTTAGTTACTTGCTTAGATCACTTGCTTTGCATTTTCAATTGTTTGAAATGGTGCTTTGTGTGTGGTTTTGAAAGATGTTTTGAAAAGAGGCCATCATTGTGGCAACCTTTGTAATGATTCTTGTTTGAATGTATACAAAGGTATTTTTGTCTTTTCAAAAGTTTTCAATGTTTGAAGGTTGGATTTTGAAATTGTGTTGTGAAGTGTTTTTTTTTTAAGTAGCAAGGATGTTTTTGCAAGTTTGATCAAGTAACTAAGAGTTGTCTACCCTAATTTTACTCAAAGATCTTTCCTTATGTTTTTAACCCTTTTAACAGTGTTGTTTCACCATTGTATTTGGTGAACAACCTTGTGTTAGGATGTAAACGGGACAGGCGCGGGTCATCGTATAGACCATGATAGCAATAGTGTCAATTGTCTTTGGCAATTTTCTTTAAGGGACTTGATCATTTTGTTTAGACAACTCCGATAGCGTCATCGAGGGACTATGATCTTTTTGTTTGTTTTTGTTTTTCCAAAGTACCCAACATGCAACCATGGCCCATTTTTGAAGGCAACAAGCGGATGAAACCCTAGGGGGTGTGAGTGTGCATTGTGTCTGTTTTTCATGCTTTGTCTTTTTTATTTGTGATTGTCTACTTTTTGATTTTATCTGGCCATACATATCCTATTTACTAGCAAGCATATAAAAGTAATAAAGCGCAGAAAGATAAAATCCTACACTATTACAACCATATTGAATTGCATGAAAATATAAAGGCAAAAATAAAATAAAAGCAAGAAAAATGAGGGTCTTTCGATTGAGGCAGAAAACCCTTCGATTCTGCACTTTCTGGCTCTCTTCGATTTGGCCTGAAAAGGGTGAAGGCATGACTTTCGACTGAGACCGCACGGTCAGCATGTTGTGCCTTTCGATTGGGACAAGTGGAACAACATGTTGTGCCTTTCGATTGGGACCAGTGGAACCAGTATAAGATGTAATTTGCCTTTCTGCCTCCTTCGATTGGGCCTGGAGTTAGTGAGGAAGCCTGAGGCTTCGTTTCATACTCTTGTCTCCTGTTTATTTCGTTTGAGATATTAAATAGCAACATGGCCTAAGGCCATGCTATCATTACCTCAGGGCCAAGTTAGTTCTTAAAGCATTTGTAATAAACCAAAAAGCAAAACCAAAAGGAGAGGCAATAAGAACAAACTAAAAGGGTGGAAACGAAAAGGTAACAAACACTACGTACATGTTTGAAACTAAAAGGAAGCTTATTTACATGTTATGCTAGAAATGAAGGGTTCAAGGTTAAGAATGACTTACCTTGCTTGAGGCTGGAACGTGTGTTGGGCCTTTAAGTGGTTCCCTTGAATGCTTCTGGATTCGAAGGAAGGAACCAGGGGTTATGTCTTTGATACTGGATTCGAAAGAGAAGAACAAGTGTGAGGTTCTTCCTACTGGATTCGAAGGGTAACAAGGTATAGGGATGTTTCAGATTCTAAGGGGATAAGTGTTTGGATTCTGGGTATGTGTTTGATGAGTGTTTAAGTGTTTGAGAGCTTTATGGTGTTTGAGAATTTTTTGAAGATTCGTTCCCCTGGCCAAAAAAAGTCCTCCTAAACATGTGTTGGAGCCTCTTATTTATAGGCAAAGTTGGCTGAAGCTTTTGGAGGGAAAACAAAATAATTTGAACAATTTGAGTAAATTGCTCTTTGTAGCCTTCGAGGGACAACGCTTGTATGCTATTTCGGTGCAAGAATAGGGCGGTGTTTCAAGACTGCTGTGCAGCAGTTTTGGCCAGTGTACCATGCCTGAACTTGGCAGCAAGCATCTTTGAATATTTCATCCTTTCATTTTGACCCTCCTTCGACCAGATTCTTCTTCCAAACATATTGTTTGACTTTCCTCCAACAAGTGTCTTTCGGCCGAATCACCTTTGTGCATCGTTTGAAGGGGCCAAATGTGTGCTTCGAATGGACTAGTAATGTGTACCCTTCGACAGGGACTCATATGTATGCCCCTCAAGTCCACCACTATATGTCTTTTGTAGGGGCCATCAATCATGTGCTGAAGTTTATCAAGGATGGAAATATAGCATACTAAAGAGAAATGTTGTCCAGTCGAAGCTAGTACAAACATAGTCAATGTCTTGTCGAAGCCTGTATGGAGGAGGTCTAAACTTTGTGACTCCAAGCAAGCACACAAAAGGTCAATGCTCAAACAAAGACTTGCACGAAGGGAGCCACATGCCCAAACGAAAGAGGCATGCAGGAGGCAAAATGTCCAGATTCGAAAGAGGCATACATGAGGCAAAAAAGTGAAAATCGAAGGACACCAAAAGGGAGATTTTTGCCTTGGAATCTAAGGAAGTTATAGGAGGCTTTGTACCTTGTGCATGCTAGCAAGGGGGATGCCTTTTGCGTGCAAGTTGTGGCTCAAATGAAAGTTTGTATGTAACTAGTCATTACTTTATGAGTCAAGGAAAGCATGGAGGGAAAGTTTGTATAGACATGCAAGCATCAGACATCCAAACGAAACATGCAATAGGCAGTCATGGCATTGTGAACCCAGTAAGGACAGAGATGCAATTGAAGGTGGCATGTAGGAAACTTCTGACTTGTAAATCAAAGCCAGCGTGCCCGAGGCCAACGCCCAGTCGAAGGATGCAACCAAAGCCTGTATCAAAAGAGGCCAAAAGGCCAATCGAAGGAGCTGAAATGAAGAACACTTGTGTTTCTCCAAATTTTGTCAAAATCATATTTTTATCTGTTTTCTCCCTTTTTGACAGTTTCCTTTTAATTTTGGTACTGGAAAATTCCAAAATACTTGTGCAAGCTTGAACCTTGAGAATCCTTGTGAGAAAGGCTTTGAAGAATGAGAGGGCAAATTTTGGGGTACAACAGTTGCCCCTGTTCAATCTTCTTGGACTTGAAGAGTTAGATTGGCAAGTTTGCCTTTCGCGACTCGAAGGTAAAATAGGATTGGACACTAGAGTGCCCGTAAATTTGCACTCGTCAAAGTATAGTTGAGGAAATGGGCTTAAAGATGCCATTTGGAGATGGTGGAATCTTGCTGGAGATGGGCTTACAGATGCCATCCAAGAATGTTTGTTGAATTGCAATGTTGTAGGTCAGAAGAATGAGCATCAAAATGGTATCCGTGTCTGGAATGCATTTGAACTGTATCTGGAGACTGAGTCTATATGAGCCAAAGAATGGCGTCCGTGTCTGGAGCGTAACTGGGTTGTAACTGTATTTGATTCTTTGAATGAATATCAGAATGACTGCCGTGTATGGAGTGTATCTGTATTCTGAATGGGTAACAGAGAAAAATTTGTGTATGGAGCAACTGTGTGCTGAGGATAAGTTATGAATGAGTGACAAAATGACAACCGTGTCTGGAGCATATCTGGATCGTATCTGAAGTTGAGATCTGTATGAGTAGCAGAATGACTTCTGTGTCTGGAGTGTATCTGAAACTGTAACTGGGATTTGAATAAGTGACAGAATGACTTCTGTGGTGACTGCACTGAGGGAATCAAACTGCTGATGTAAGGGTCAGAATGGTATCCGTGTCTGGAATGCATTTGAACTTGAGTTTTGATAATTGAATCTGAATGAGAGATAGAATGGCTGCCGTGTCTGGAGCGTATCTAGTCGGTATCGGATTGCCGAAGTTTGAATGAATAGTAGAATGACCGCCGTGTCTGGGGTGTATCTGTACTGTATTTTAACTTGAAATTCTGAATGAGTAATAGAATGACCGCCGTGTTTGGGGTGTATCCATGCTGTATCTGACTTGAAATTCTGAATGAGTAATAGAATGATCGCCGTGTCTGGGGTGTATCCATACTGTATCTGAATAATTGTTAATGATAGCCTTTTGATCTTTTCCTGAAAAGGATAAAATGTTAGCTAAACACAAAGTTATGTTGCATGATATGTATGATGCAATGAATTGTATTTCATAAATGTTTATGATATATGAATGTAATGGATGCGTATGTAGGCTGAGTAGCCGTCTTGCTGAGGAAGACAAATCCTAGTAAGAAAATTTTTGACCGCTGCCGGGGAAAATAAATCCATGACCTAAGCTGGGGGTCCAAAAATCTTTGATTACTGAAGATGAGAAATCCTTGCCGACTGATGGCTGCTGACTATTTGGGGAATAAGGAAAATTTTGAAAATTTCTACTGGGAAGTTAAAGCCTGAGAGACTTCTGTTGGGGAGAGGAGACTGAGAATCTTCTATCTGTTGGGAAGTATCTCCGTGGGGAGAATGTTCACTATTCTGGTTCCGCTGGGGATAGGATTTTCAGGGTTTTTGGGCTCCACTGGGGATCTTGACTCTGAGGGGAATTAAGTTTTGGAATGCACTTTAGCTGGGGAATCCAGCTTTAGAAAGCTTTTGCTCTGCTGAGAATTTTGAAGTTTAACTCCGCTGGGGAAATATACTCCGAATTTAGCCTTGCTGAGGATCTGAATGATGTATCATAGGGGATTTCTTCTGAAATGTCATAAAGATATCTTCCTACGCCTTCAACCTATCAGCAATCATCTTTTCTCAATTTTTTTTTGTTTTATTTGTAAGCAATGATTATGTTCAAATGCATATGCCTATTTAACAAAACATTGGACGTTTTTTCAAATAAAACATAAGTGTAAAAAGAAAAGGAAGGAAAAGCAAATTTCCGCACTTGGAAGTGTATTTGTATTAACTTTTATGAGTATCTTTGTACAAAGGAGACAGACATCCTAGTAAGAGAATGTTGTCGTAAAAATTGAAAAATTTTATACAAAAGAAAGATGGCTATGTGTAACAATTCCATGGGATTCCCATTCTGTTATAGCCTTCATAACTCTGAATATCTTGTCCATTCACTGCTTCGTCCGCCGGTGATTGGATTGATTAGAAGCTCAGAGCTTGTTGATGAAGAGATTGTTCCTTAAAGTGATCCGACGAGACACAATAATACGCTTTAATTCCCTAACTTTTTCCTGAATCGCCCTTTCGGGTTTTCGATCCACCGGGAAACCCTTTTTTGCCCAAGTCGCCCTTTCGGGTTTTCAACTTGTCGGGTGTACAAAGATTTTTTTTTGTTTTATCCCTAATTTTTGCCTGAACCGCCCTTTTGGGTTTTTGGTTCACCGGGATGCCCATTTTTGCCCAAGCCGCCCTTTCGGGTTTTCAACTTGTCGGGTTATTTCATACGTAGTATCTTTTGACTATGTCTGTGTTCGCAGGGTGTGGTAAGTCATCACCGTCCATGGTGGTCAGAATCATTGCCCCACCAGAAAAGATGCTCTTGATCACAAACGATCCTTCGTAAGTAGGAGTCTATTTGCCCCTGGGATCACTTTGCGGCAAGATTATCCGCTTGATTACAAGATCTCCTACTTGATATACCTGACGCCTGACTTTCTTGTTGAAAGCCTTGATCATCCGTTTTTGGTACGTCTGACCATGGCAAACAGAAGTAAGTCGCTTCTCGTCGATCAAATTGAGTTGATCAAGCCGGGTCTGAATCCAATCGTCTTCACTCAAACCAGCGTCCTTCATAATCCTTAAAGAAGGAATCTGAACTTCCATAGGTAGGACAGCTTCCATGCCATATACCAAAGAGAATGGGGTTTCCCCTGTTGAGGTACGTGTCGTGGTACGATATCCATGCAGAGCAAACGGTAACATCTCATGCTAGTCTTTGTAGGTGACTGTCATCTTTTGAATGATCTTCTTGATATTTTTGTTCGCAGCTTCAACAACACCGTTCATCTTCGGCCGATAGGGAGATGAATTGTGATGATAAACCTTGAACTGTTCGCATAGAGAGGTGATCATAGTATTGTTCAAATTTGTACCGTTGTCTGTGATGATCCTGTCGGGGACACCATACCGGCATATGAGATTCTGCTTGATGAATCGAGCAACCACATTCTTTGTAACAGAGGCAAAGGAAGCTGCTTCGACCCACTTGGTGAAATAGTCAATAGCGACCAAGATGAAGCGATGTCCATTGGAGGTTGTGGGCTTGATCTCTCCAATCATGTCAATGCCCCACATTGCGAATGGCCAAGGAGCTGTCAGAACGTTGAGAGGAACGGGAGGAATATGTACCTTGTCGGCATAGACTTGGCATTTGTGGCAGGTACGGGAATGTTGATGGCAATCAGCTTCCATGGTAGACCAGTAATAGCCTGCCCTTAGAATCTTCTTAGCCATCATATGTCCGCTCAAATGGGTGCCAAATGTGCCACTGTGTATCTCAGTCATGATCAACTCTGCTTCAGCTTTGTCCACACATCGAAGTAAAACACAATCATGGCTGCGCTTATAAAGGATGCCATTGCTTAGGAAGAACTTGGCAGCAAATCTCCTTAAGAACTTTTTGTCATTGACGAAAGCTCCTTCGGGATATTCTCTAGTCTGGAGATACATTTTGATTTCATAAAACCAGGGTTGTTCCACTACTTCTTCGGTATTAATCTTATGACAGTGTGAAGGTTCATCCATTCGCTCGATGGTAATTTAGGGAGCCTCGTTATCCCAGTTGAGTTTAAACATGGAAGACATTGTAGCCAGAGCATTTGCTAGCTGATTCTCTTCTCGCGGGAAATGCTCGAAAGTAATCTTCTCGAAATGAGGCAACAAAGTCAGGACATGTTCTTTGTATGGGATAAGATTAGGATGTTTGGTGTCCCACTCTCCTTTGACTTGACTGATAACCAAAGCCGAGTCCCCAAATACGACCAAAGATTTGATCCCCAGGTCTATAGCATCCTTGAGACCAAAGATGCAAGCTTCATATTCAGCCATGTTGTTGGTACAGCTGAAACAAAGTCGGGTAGTGAAAGGTGTATGGCAACCTTCTGGAGAAATGAGTATCGCACCGATACCGTTGCCAAGTGCATTTGAAGCACCATCAAAGTATAGGGTCCATTGGGATCCTTGTTCAGGTCCGTCATACGGTCTGTTACCTTCAATGTTGTCCAAAGTCATGATGTCTTCGTCAGGGAAGTTGAATCTCATAGATTGATAATCTTCGACGGCTTGATGATCTAGATGGTCAGCTAGTACACTCCCTTTTATAGATTTTTGAGTAGTATACTGGATGTCATACTCAGTCAGGATCATCTGCCATCTAGCTATTCTTCCAGATAAAGCAGGCTTCTCGAAGATATATTTGATCGGGTCCATCTTGGAAATCAGCAAAGTGGTATGAGTCAACATATACTGCCTTAGTCGGCGGGCAGCCCATACCAAAGCGCAACAAGTTTTCTCGAGCAGTGAGTAGTGAGTCTCACAGTCGGTAAACTTTTTACTAAGGTAATAAATGGCATGCTCTTTTCGACCAGACTCGTCATGTTGGCCCAGTACGCACCCCATTGAGTTGTCCAAGACAGTCAGATACATGATCAACGACCTTCCTTCGACGGGTGGCATCAGGATAGGAGGTTCTAGTAAATACTCCTTAATTTTGTCAAAAGCAACTTGGCAATCGTTGTTCCATTCGACTACCTGGTCTTTCTTCAATAGTTTGAAAATCGGCTCACAGGTAGACGTCAGGTGAGAGATGAACCTGGAGATATAGTTCAAACGTCCCAAGAATCCTCTAACCTCCTTTTCAGTACGGGGGGGGAAGGCATTTCCTGTATAGCCTTCACTTTAGCAGGATTGACCTCAATGCCCTTGTTGCTGACAATAAATCCCATAAGTTTACCAGACCTAACTCCAAAAGTGCACTTGCTTGGATTCAGTCTGAGTTTATACTCGTTCAACCTGGCAAACAGTTTTTGCAAATGTTCAAGGTGCTCTTCTTCTGTCTGTGATCGAGCTATCATGTCGTCTACGTAAACTTCGATCTCATGATGTATCATATCATGAAATAAAGCTACCATGGCACGTTGGTAGGTTGCCCCTGCGTTCTTCAGTCCGAACGACATCACCTTGTAGCAGAAGGTACCCCATTGTGTGACAAAGGTAGTTTTCTCCATGTCCTCGGGGGCCATTTTGATCTGGTTGTAGCCCGGGAATCCGTCCATGAAAGAAAATACTTTGTGCTGAGCTATGTTGTCAACCAAGATGTCGATATGTGGCAGCGGAAAATCATCTTTAGGGCTAGCCCTGTTCAAATCCCGATAGTCCACGCACATTCTGACCTTGCCGTCCTTTTTGGGTACGGGCACAATAGCAACCCATTGTGGATAAGTTGTAACAGCCAGAAAGTCGGCGTTGAATTGCTTCATTACTTCAGCCTTAATCTTCTCAGACATGTCAGGTCTCATTCGGCGAACCTTTTGCTTGATCGGTGGATAGTCTTCTCTTGTAGGGAGACGGTGAACCACGATATCTGTGTCTAACCCTAACATGTCTTCATAAGACCAAGCGAAGATTTCAACGTATTCATTTAACAACTGCACTAAGCTCTCATTGACACTCGGTTCCAGGTTGGCACCCACTTTTACTTCCTTCTTGTCCTCCTCTGTCCCTAACTTGATGGTTTCTAACAACTCTTCATGAGGCAGAATGGCCCTCTCTTCTTGTTGTAGAAGTCTGGCTAACTCTCCTGGCACTTCATAATCTTCGTCAGCTTCGTACTCGGCGTGATTGACCAAATCTCCAGAGTTATCGAAGGCTAAAACAGAATAGTCACCCATGGAATCCGGAGTGGATGGGTACTGGTTGATAAAGGTGATAGGAACGAAATCCTTTGCTTCCCAATTTCTCAAACCCCCTTCGACAGTCGGAAAAATCCAGTCTTCAAAGTGGCTCTCCTCATCTTCATCCTCTACAACATTGATTCCATGGTGAGAAATCTTGATGGGTGGTCTTCCAATCTTAGAGCGGCGCATAGCCTTTTGTCCTTCAGCAGTAAACCCTAAACCAAACTTGTCTCTCATATGGGGAAAGTCAGGAAATTGTCCCCATACTATACTCTTCCCCTCCTTAATCACGCCCCTTCGTCCTTGAGAGATGCCATCTTAGCCACATGCTTGGGAATGATAGGTACCTCAACCGCTGTCTTCGCAACTGCTATCTCGGGAGAAACTTCCTCGAAATGTTGAAAAGGTGTTTCGATGAACTCACCGTCTAACTCCACATATCGAAAGGAATTGAGATGACTAATCATGTACTCTTCCTCGCCATGCACAATTATGATTTTGACCTTAACAGGATACTTCAGCATCTGGTGCAAAGAGGACGTAACTGCCCCGACATAATGGATCCACGGTCTTCCCATCAAGCATGAGTATGACGGACGGATGTCCATCACGTAGAAGGTGGTGTTGAACACTTTGGTTCCTACCTTGATGGGAATATCAACCTCTCCATGAACCATTTCTTTGGAACCATCGAAAGCTCTGACGACGATGTTGCTAGGTTTGAGGGTCAAACCTTCGCAATCCAAACGGTCTAAGGCCTTCTTTGGAAGCACATTCAGGGAAGAACCAGTATCAACCAACACATGGGCCAGAGTAGTTCCTCGAAATTCAACTGACACATGTAACACATCATTGTGTTTCCTTCCTTTGGGAGTTAGGTCAGCGTCGGAAAAACCCAGGCCATTGTCAGCAGTAAGACTGGCCACACAATTTTGAAATTGGTCAGCCGAGGTCTCTTGTGGGACATGTGTCGTCTTCAAGAATTTAATCAGAGCCTTAGCATGGGCCTCTGAACAGAGCAGGAGAGCTAACATTGAAATCTTAGAAGGGGTTTGCCCTAATTGTTCCACAACGTCGTAGTCACTTTTTCGGATTATTTTTAGGATTTCATCCATCTCCTTCTGAGTGGTTTCAGGGATAACCACAGCACGAGCCTTCGTCCTGACAGGCATTTCCAGTATCCCCTTACCTTTGTCGGTGTTATCAGCGGATGGTCTTTCTTCAGGAGTGTTTAACTCTTCAATCACTGGGCCTTGCACAGAGGGTCTAACAGGTGCAGAAGCTTTTAAGGGTCCGAAGGCTGTTCGGAGAGGAGCAATCTTCGGAGAAAAGATCCGCCCACTGCGGGTGATCTTGCTTGTACCCGCGATGTTTCCTATATCAGGGTCTTCTTCAGAGATTTCTTGGACTGTTTCGACTTGTTTGATGCCGTGGTAGAAGATTTCTCCCCCATAGTTCCACGGTATCATTTTGCTTGACTGGTACGGGACGGGTCCCGGCATAGTGATCTTTAAAGGTACACATTCAGAGTTGGGTGTAATCCTGGCAGGCCTTTTGCAAGCCTTGGGAGGATTGTCGGAAATGGTTATGATGGCAATATCAATGGTTGAGGTATCACAAGTATAAGGAGTAATCGGATTGGAAGTGTTAACAGGGGTTTTCTGGAAAAGTATTTCTTGAGTATCCATCAGGGGTTGGACACCCGACTTCAACATTGGACAATCATCTTGAATATTTGAGCACAAATAGCAATCTTTATCACAACCAGGAAAGATCCCGGCTCTCAACAAATTTTCTTTTATCACTAACAATGGAGTCAACAGATCAGCAATATCAGTAATATGGAGATTTTCCAAAACAGCATGCACATTGTGGCCGTGCTTGGGCATCGGCACAGATATAACATTCGGCTTTTCAGGAGCGTCAAATTCGACCTCTTTGGCGTCAATTAAATCCTGAATTTTGTTCTTGAGTGCCTATCAATTATTAGTATCGTGCCCAATACTGTCGGAATGGTAAGCGCACTTGGCTTTTGAGTTGTAGGATGGAGATGTGGTATTTACATTCTTTGGCGCCTCTTTTAAATTAGCAAGATTCAACTTCAGGAGATGTGGAAGGATTTGAGCAGGGGTCATGTTTACTGGGGTAAACTGCCATGGTGGCCTTTGCTGATAAGTTATGGGCTGATCATTCCTCGGTTGGCTGTTTCTAAGCTGGTCTGATGCGGACTTCTGTATTAATACAGCCCCCACTGTTGGGCGACGTTCCTCTCTTTCCCAATTTTTCTGAGTGTATACAGCAGATGCTTCTTTCTTGGCTAAAAAAGGTTTTCTAGCAGCCATGGATGCGGAAGCATCCTTTTGAATTTTTCCACTTTTGATACCGGCTTCCACCCTCTCGCTAGTCAAAACCAACTCGGTAAATCCCGCAGAAGAGCTTCCGATTAGATGGTTGAAGAAAGGACCAGACAGGGTCCCCAAAAACATGTCAACTAATTCCCTATCTGATAGCGGTGGCTGCACCCTTCCAGCCAGGTCACGCCACTTCTGGGCGTACTCTTTAAACCCTTCATTTGAAGCCATCCCCATACTCTGTAGCTGAGTACGGGTAGGCGCCAAATCAGCATTGTACTGATACTGACGATAGAAAGCGGCTGCCAAGTCTTCCCAATTGTGGACCTCTTATCTCTCGAGCTGATAAAACCAATCTAACTGAGTACCATACAAGTTGTCTTAGAAAAAGTGCACCCAGAGGTCTTTGTCGGATGAATGTGGCTGGATCTTTCTAACATACGACCTCAAGTGCATCTTAAGGTAAAATAGACCATCGTACTTGGTGAAAGTTGGCACCTTGAACTTAGGAGGGATAACAATCCCAGCTACATGCCCCAGCTCCTCAAAATCCAATCCGGGCACCCTCTGCAACTCCATAGCTGCCAATCTGTCTTCAAGGTTCTTATACTTGTCATCCGCTGGTGGATACTGTTGTTCTGAATAGTCCTCGTCTGCTTCCTCCTCCTCCTCTTCTACCTCAGATTCAGAAGGTACAGTAACTCCTTTCCCCTTTCCAATCCCTTCGTCAGACATTGAAGGAAACTCAAGAGTTCTTCTAGCGTCACCCTCAAATCTTCTTCCGAAAGTAGCTACCCCCAGTCTCTTTTTCTTTTTCTTCTCTTTACTCTTTTCTAGCAGAACTTTGAGATCCTCTTGACCCTTTGCCAAGGTCATGAGAAGTTGCTGAAAATGTGAATTTTGTGTTTGTAGGTCCTTCACTGTTTGCTCCAAATCCATCTTGCTGAAATAAACAGCAGAAAGATAAGGAAACCTGGCTTGAAGACCTGCTTATGCATATGATGAATGATATGTTATTCATGTAATGCATTCAAGGGTTCAAAAATTCAAATTTGTTGCAAACAAAAAGAACGCACGTCATGTTAAGAAGAAATTGTTAGTACATAAGTGCCCCATGGGAAAAATATTACAAAATCCTTAATGTAAAAAGACGTTGCGCGTCCTCTTTGGTGCGATGTAGGTGTTGAGAGTTTCCTCCTCGTGAAGTCGACGGGTGAGCTCTAAAACCTTCTTCTCAGTGGCATAGAAGCTGGCCTCAAAAGTATCCCGTTCTTCTTTGAGTTGGATCCAACTCTTTTGCATTTCCTCCCATGATGTTGGCATGTCAGGATGTAGGATGGTGTATGGAACCTCTCCTTCCTTAACAGGCTCTTTAATCAAGGGGAGAATATGAGGATATGGCATCATAAGATTCTGAGAGCGGGTTCCTACCCACTTGAGGTAAGGCTCAAGGGGGATGGAGTTCTTGTGCCCCAGTGTCTTACTATCCACTTTGTTAGGCATCCTCCAAGCTCTGATGAACCTTTGTCGAAGTCCTTGCGCATCATTGTCGAAGTCAAAAACTAGGTCAAGAATCAGCATGTCATGAGGGCCATCCCTCCGGGCATATCCAAACTGTCTCAAAGCTAGACAGGGGTTGTAGGTAATGCCTCCCCTAATGCCAAGTAATGGGACATTAGGGAATTCACCACAATGATCAATGATGATGACATTTTCTCTAGACCGAGAACACCAATGTACATCAGAATGTGTGAGAGTCATCAACCGTTGTGACCATCTCAAACCCTGCTCATTCTTCAGAACTGATTGTGGAAGGTGAGAAATAAACCACCTTGCTAGGAGAGGAGTACATCACATGATAACACCTCTTTTCCTCATTGTTCGTGTGTAAAATGAGTGTAGGATGTCTCCAAGAAATGTAGGTATGGGATTCTTAGACATGAAAATCTTGACAGCATTCACATCTATAAGTTGGTCAGGGTTAGGGAACAAGACCAACCCATAAATAAGGAGTGCCACAATATCTTCAAAGCCTTGTAGATCAAGAGAATTCTAGCATTCTTGTGCCTTTTCAAGCAAGAATTTTGCCAAGAATCCCTTGACACCACTTCTGGTTTCCCAATGCCCCTTGATGTCAGATGGTTGCAAGTTTAAGGCTTGAGCAACATCTTCAGGCTTTGGCTCTTTTTCTGTACCGTTGTAGGGTAGTTGATTAAGAATAGGAATTCTCAGGAGTTGAGAAAATTCCTCCAAAGTATGCACCAATTAGTAATCAGGGAATGTGAAATAGTGGTGCAGGGGGTCAAAGAACTGGAAAAGTACTTTAACCATGTCTTCTTCAATGTTGGTGTTGACTAAGCTGAGGAGTCTACCATGTCTTTCATTGAAGAGAGAATTCTCCGGAATCTTGGAAGTAAGCTCCTTTAGTTGAGGAGGGATTCTTACAAGGTTGACTTGAATTGTTTTCCTGCGAAGAGATTCCATGACCTACAAAACAAGAACAAAGATAAAGATCCAAACCCTTGAAATGGTTAGTGGATGCATATGATGCTTTATGATGTTCATGATGTATGCATAAACACATGTAAAAGCAAGTCACACAAAACCCTAATTTCAGGCTTGCATGAGGTTTCATAGGTAAGTACCCTCTTGAGTTTAGTTGGCTCAAAACTTGTCCTATAAATAGTAACTGGGTTCTAAGGAGCTCAAAATCATTGGATTGTTTTCTATATTCATTGTTTTGGTTTAGCCACTTAACTAGCGACCAAAATATTCCAAGAAAACAACCCTCAATGAGTGTAGTATCGAGTATCTACCAACTTCGGACTGCACCAAAGCCGGTTGTTGTACCCTAAAATTTGCCCTCCCATTTCCTCAACATTTTCTCATCACAAAACCCTTGGAGATCAAGATCCAGTTAGGGTTTCCTCTGCTCAAGACTTCTCCTTGCACTGTTGACCCAATTTAGGGTTTGTGTTTGCACAAAGATGTTTTGACCAAAATTGCCTAAGGTGACTTTCATGCTTCATATTGGACTCCCAAGTTTATCCATACCAAGTTTCAAGTCTTGATTCCAAATTTTGCCCAGTCAATTGGAAAGTTGACCTAGAAATCAACTGTATTGGGGAAAAAGTCAACTGTGGCCAATTGATAGTCAAATCTCATGAAAATTGACCCACATCAATATTATGAACTCATATGGACCATTTGATCAAGTTTGGATCACAATTCCACAAGAAATTTGATCAGAGCACCAAAAGGGCAAAATGATCATTTTTAGGGTTTTGACTGCACAAAGGCAATTTTTGACTGTTTGACCTAGCCAATGGAAAACCAAGCTCACATATGGACTCAAGGACCCCATGGAATTATCTTGACATGCTCAACAAGTTCAAAAGATCCCAAATGCACAAGATTGACGGTTGAATTTCCCAGTCAATTGATCAATTTTGACTGTATGCTGAAAAGTCAAACTTTGACTTTTTGGTCAAAATCAAGTGTCAAGATTTATTTTTCATCAAAACAAGCCAAATCATGAAACTTGTTCATCAAGAAATTAAGAAATGCAAATTAGGGTTTGAAATGAAGATTTTTCATAACTTAGAATTTTTCTAAGTTATGAAAAACCCTAATTTTTTCCTAACTTTGTCCCACTTTCTCACCAAGATTCATTTGGATTCAAGCAAAAGTCAAAACATGAAAGTTGTAGCCTATTGCATAATCTACAACTTTGATTCACAAAGTTTTCCCAAAAGAAGCTTGTAGCTCAAGTTACAATTTTTGGAACAAGGGTACCAAACCATTCTTAACTTAGAGAAAATTTGACTTATTTTACGCAGGATTTTTACCTAACTTCAAGACCATTTTTTACATACTTCCACTTGGAATTTCAATTTTCATTTCAAAGATGGATTGTAGTACACATTCCAAGCTATCCAAAATGTCCAAGAACTCATCAAACAACCTCATGGTTAGAGAGAATCGAATTTTGCAATATGGGAAAAACTCACTTTTGATTTGGCCAAGTTACATGTTCATACATTTGTGCCATTTTGAATTCAGCATGCTTTCCTTGATTACAGGTCTTTTATCTCAATTACACTCCTAAATTTAATGCCAATCCTTTGTGTCAAGGCCTTGTTTTATGAGTTTAAGCATTACATGGAGAACTAAGCCATAAATGGAAAAAGTAAAATAGCCATTCTTGAAAAGTTACACTTTATGTCTAAAGAAAATCCAAGCAAGTACATTTGAGATCTCTTTGGCACAAGTTTATGGACTAATTGCACTGATCAAGACTGAGTTATGCAGCACATTAGAGGGGCATGTACAAGCTATAAACTCAACTTGGCCATTGCTTGCTAAAAGTGTAAGAAAGATAGCATATCACATACCAACTCTCGTATCAGCTAACCAAGCCTAAAACAAAGTTATCAAACACATTCAAGACATCCATTCTGAGCTAGAACACGACCCTAACATCTCCATTGCCTTCTCATTCACAGAATCACCATTGAACTGCCCAAAACAGGGCATCCCTGCAGTTTGAGTTCCATAGCTCAAACCTTCCATGCATTCCTGCTAAAAACACTTCAAACACATTCCATAATATCCACATAAACTATTCCAAACCTTGAACTGAGACTGTAACAGCCATAGCACCATTTGCCATTTCCATTTTTCTATCTTGCAGGTGGACTTCTGCAGCTTGATTTGGCACGATTCAAAACACTCCAAGCATTGGAATAACATCACTACACTTCAGGCAAGCTGTACAAATCATCATTTTTCCTTGAAAGCTCCTCCATTGCAAGGCACGATTCCAACTGAACAGGTATATTCATGAAGTTCTATCTCTCAATATAGGCATTGTTAGCTTTAGGTTTGTGAAGAAAACATGTCACATTCATAGCCCTGAACATGCCCATGTGATTAGATTTCATTTATATTATGTATGCTTAGAGAATTTTAAGTCTGAACATGGAAGAAAAACTAGGTCAGGAATTGGGGGAGAAGAAATTCTCTCTCATTTCTGAGAGTTAGGATGAGTTCTTTATATGTCTGGATTCGTGATTCAATGCTTAACATTTTTGGTGTTGTAAGTTTTTGTTAAAACTCAAGGAATCAGGATGTTTGAATTCATGTACCAAGCGCGCGTTTTTGAACAAGAACGGTATGGAGGTTGAAGAAGGTCTTCATGGGCTGGGCCTGATTTGCTATTTCTTTTTGCACCCTTTTGTTACTTTTACACCCCCTAGGCCCATTTTGCTTATTTTTATGATTTTTTTGACTTTTCTTTTTTATTCTGACTTATTTATTTTCTCTTATAATATTAAAAATATAAAAAATATTTTTTACACCATTTTCATATTTATTAGGTATTTATTTGTTTAGATTGATATTTTGTACATAAATAAATATATAAATACATTTTTACTTAAAATATTAAAAATAATGCAAATACATTTTTATTTTATTTTATCTTCTGAAAATGTTTTATATAAAATATACTTTTTTTTATAAATATTAAATATTATTATTTTGTACATATAATATATATTTAGTAAATAATAATAATACATATATATTTATTAGAATATTTAGGGCAAAAAATGCAAAATATATATATTTTTATTTTTATTAATATTTAACATTAAAAAATACCTTTTTTGATAAATATACTTCATTTTATTTTATTTTTGTATATAATAAATAATATTTGTACATATTGAATAATATATACTTTTATTTAATAAAATTAGGATTTTGCCCTAAACATAAAAAAATCCAAAAAAATTAATACCTTTTTATTTTGTTTATTTGACATATAAAAATACCTTTTTTTTTCATACATATAAAAATCCTTTTTGCATCTTGCATATTTATTTTATTTCCATTTAGTTTGTGCAATCAATTATCTTGTAAATAATTCAATATTGATGTAATAGTCTAGGTTTAAATTCCTTGTCAAAATCCCCATTTGAACATTTGTATCCCCCTTCCCATATATTGTGTTGTAATAGCTTAGTAATTTTATTTTTCGCAATTTATTGCTTTCTAAATATGCCATGTTAGAATTAGGGTTTGTATGCGAATCAAAAATAACAAAAATAGTTTGACCTAATTTCAAGACAATCAAGCATGAAAATAGACAACACTAAACACACTTGCACCCCCTAGGGTATTCCACTTGTTGCCTTCAATAAATGGGCCATATTGCATGTTAGGTCTCCTTGGGCAAAACAAACACAATCAAATGATCATGAGTCCCTCGATGACGCTTTCGAAAAGTTGCCTAAAAATGATCAAGTCTCTTAAAGAAAATTGCCCAAAGATACTTGACACCATTGCAATTATGGTCTAAACGATGACCCGCGCCCGTCCCTTTCACATCCTAACATAAGATTGTCCACCAAATGCAATGGTGGAACAAACTTGTTAAAAGGGTTAAAACATAGCAATAATCTTTGAGAAATTTAGGAGTAGACAACCTCTTAGTTACTTGAATCAAACTTGCAAAACAAAACACTTGCCTATTTTCTAAACCACACATCACTACACTTTCAAAAAACAACTTTCAAAAACAAATGAAAACCTTTTCAAAAGACATACACCTTTGTATACATCCCAACATGGATCATTACAAAGGTTGCCACCACATTGGCTTCTTTTCCACACATTTTTCAAACCCACACACACACACAAAGCACCATGTCAAACAATTGAAAATTAAGGCAAGTTGATCTAAGCAAGTAACTAAGAGCCCATGGATAACCATGGATAGAAGGGGTGCTAATACCTTCCCTTTCTATAATCTACTCCCCGAACCTAAGAAAGCATCTCGAAGGTTTTTGCTGTGCTTTTTAAACCTTTCCTTAGGATAAAATAAAAAGTCGGTGGCGACTCTTGCTCAACCGAAACACTTGCGAAAACAAACGCAAAACCATAGTCAGTTCTCCCACTGTATCACAGAACTGGCGACTCTGCTGGGGACAATTTTTAAAGTGGAGTAACCTTAGGGCTTAGATCACCTTTGTTTTCAATTGTTTGCCTTGTTTGCTTTTATATTTGTGGGCTTTGCATCGGAGTTTCATAGATCCTAACCCGGATCTGGGGAATACCCTTTTTAGGTAGCATAATCTGTGAGGGACCTGTCCGGCGTAGACCGACATGGGTGAAGCAGTGGCTACGTTGGTGTGGCACCTTGGTCTGTACCTATATCCCTTGTGTTGCAACGCGGAGAATATGGGTCTTCTAAGGAGTCATTAAACACCAACCGACCTTAGAACCCTAAATTGACCAAACTTGGCCATTAGAACAGTAGCAGTAGGCTACACTCATTGAGGCTAAACTCTCGCGATGGTTCTGGCCACAAGAAAAGATTGTGATGCTGGAGTTATGACCGATTGAGGGTAGTCAATGATTTGAGATCCTCTAGAACCCGGTTACTTTTGATAGGACAGGTTTTAACCAACGAAACTAAAAGAGGGTAATACCTAAACTTCATGCTGGCCTGAAACCTAAGGGTTGTCTTGTGTGACTTGTGTGCCTTATCATGCTTGCCTGTGTGAATACTTATGGTGTGCTTCATCATAGCATCATGCCATCATACCATTGCATGCATCCTGTATAAGGACTAACCCATTTCAAAGACAAAAAAAGTTTCATCTTTGCTCTGTTTTGTAGGACATCATGATGCCCGTGCGTAGAAATACTGTCCGGCTCAACTTTGTTCAACCACCAACTTTGCTCAAGGATTTGGTTGGTAGGATTCCAAACACTACTTCCTTCATCAACAGGCATGGTTCTCTCCTTGGCTTGATCACTGCAAAATGGGACCAACAACTGATAAGTGTTCTGACCCAGTTTTATGACCCCATGTATCATTGTTTCACCTTTCAAGACTTCCAGCTGGTCCCTACCCTGGAAGAATTCTCTTATTTGCTTGGTATCCCTGTTTTGGAGCAAACTCCATTCACTGGTTGGGAAAAGACTCCTAGGCCTGAAGAGGTTGCTGCAGTTCTCCCCTTGACCAAAGAAGAGGTATTGGCTAACTGGGAAACTAGAAGTGGAGTTAAGGGCTTTTTGGTCAAATTTCTGGTTAGCAAAGCTAATGACTTCTGGAATGACTTGGACTTCAAGGCGTACGAAGACATTCTGGATCTTTTAATCTATGGCCTGGTATTGTTTCCCAATCCTGACACCTTTATCAGTATCTATGCCATAAGGATCTTCATGTCTCGGAATCCTGTACCCACTCTTTTGGGTGATATCCTGCAACAACTCTATGCTCGTACTGCCCGAAAACGGGGAACTCCATGGTGTTGTGCTCCTTTGCTAGTGAGGTGGTTTATTTCGCACCTTCCTAAGTTCGTGCTGAAGAATGAAGAAGGAAAGGGTTGGGCTCATAGGTTAATGTCTCTCACTGATAATGACATCACTTGGACTCTCAGAGGTTTGGATGAGGTAGCTGTTATTGATCGTTGCGGAGAATACCCTAATGTTCCGTTGATTGGTATCCAAGGAGGAATCTCTTATAATCCATGTTTAGCTCTCCGCCAGTTTGGAAGATCCAGAAGAGTAGGGCCGCATGAAATGTTGGTTCCTCACTTCCATTTTGAATTTCAGGTAGACAGTGACAAACTACGCCATGGATTCATTAAGGCTTGGGACAGAATTCACAAAGCTGACCCACATGAGTTAGGGCCAAAGACTTCTCTACCAATGGAACCCTATTGCAGATGGGTCCGCATCCGTGCTCAGAAGTTAGGTATGCCGTACGAAGCTGTCAGACCTATCATTCTTGAATCTCCTGATGAAGATGGGATTCCTCCAACTGCCCTCCCTCCTCAGATACCCACTGATTTTGACACAATGAAGAGATCTTGGGCGCAGCTAAAAGAAGAACGGGATTTTTATCGGGAAAAGTTCAACGAACAGGAACGGAAGATCCAGAGGCTGAATAAGCAATTGGAGGAGGAGCGGGTTCTGAATGACTACATCCACACTGAGAAAAGGAGGCCATGGAAGCACTGATGGGCTTTGGATATTTCCTTTTACAGCTTTTATTTCCTTTTCAGTATTTTTCATTCCTGTAATGCCTAAGGGCAAGTTGTTGAACAATTTAAAATTTGAATCTAATGAAGTGTGTTTCCCTTTTGTCTACAAAGTTGAATCTTGTTTGTCTTTGAAAACATAAAACATACGCATCTCATTGCACCATATGCATAGCAGGTACCCTTTTTCACAGGTTGCTTAATCTCCTTCGCTGTTTACTTTGAACAGTCATCATGAATCCAGACTCATCCAGTGAGCAAGCAATCAAGGCCCTTCAGGCCCAAAGTGCCCAGTTTCAAGAAATGGTCCTGAGCCTGGCCCAAGGTCAGTAAGAGTTGAAGACTTTACTCCTGAAGAAAAACAAGAAAAAGAGGACTGCGTTATTCAACGCCGGACGTAGGTTTGGGAACACACTCCATAACGAGGCTGATCCAACTACTTCTTCTGCTGAGAAAGACAGTCCCCAAGGGGGAGGAGCTCATAGTCTTGCAGTCTCTGACAACGAGACGGACTACAATGACGAACAATACCCACCTGCTGCTGATAGATACAAGCAATTAGAAGACCGCTTGAGTGCCATGGAGATTCAGAATGTGCCGGGGCTGGATTTCGGAGATTTGGGGTTGTCTTCTGGGGTAGTAATTCCACACAAGTTTAAGGCGCCTGCCTTTGCCAAATACGACGGGGCTTCCTGTCCAAAGCTGCATCTAAGGTCGTACGTAAGGAAGATCCAGCCTTACACGGAAGATAAGAACCTTTGGATTCACTTCTTCCAAGATAGCCTTTCGGGGTCACAGCTTGAGTGGTTCTACCAACTAGATGGAACTAGTATCCGACACTGGGAAGATTTGGCAACCGCATTCTACAGACAATATCAATACAATTCTGATCTCGCTCCTACGCGTACCCAACTTCAGGGTATGTCTCTAGGAACGGGCGAAGGGTTCAAAGAATATGCACAAAAATGGAGAGATTTGGCTGGCAGGATGCAGCCTCCATTGACTGATCGTGAGCTGGTTGATATGTTTCTAGGGACCTTGTCTGGTCCATTCTTCAATCATTTGGTTGGTAACTCCTCCGCTGGGTTTACGGATTTGATTCTGACGGGTGAAAGGATAGAAGCTGGCATCAGGTCAGGAAAGATACAAAAAGCTGCCTCCGCAAGTACTGAGAAGAGGCCTTTCAAGAAAGAAGCAAGTGCCGTCTATGGTCCTAGAAGACAAGTCAAGCCAGAAAGCCGCCAAGCCGTCAATGCCTTGGTCATTTCAAAACCTGTTGCTGCTCCTCAGCAGTACAATCAACAAAGAGGTGAAAGGCCCAAGAGGCAGTATACTCGGCTAAGTATGACCTTGTCACAAATCTTACCGCAACTGTTATCAACCAACTTGGTGACCATCAAAGAAGCGCCAAAGGTCGTGAATACTGCATCTCCTAAGTATAACCCAAATGCCCGTTGTGCTTATCATTCCGATAGCCCCGGGCATACTACTGATGATTGCTGGGCCCTGAGAAATAGAGTGCAAGACCTTATCGATGCGAAGGAAATTCAGTTTGAGGCGCCTGAGAGGCCAAATGTTGTAACTGCTCCTATGCCCCAGCATAGAGTAAATGCCATCGAGGAAGATTTGTATGCTGTTTCAGTGAATGATGTTTCTAACCCTCTTTTGACTATTAAGAGGAACTTACTACTAGCCGGTTTATTTCTGGGTTGTAGCAAGGGCTGTCTCCTATGTGCTGTTATCCCTACCGGTTGTCCGCTGCTGAAATCAGGCATCCAAAGCCTGATGGATAGCAAAGAAATTCTGTTCAAGAAAACAGCTGTTCCGCTTGTTTCCGCTGAAGAAGTATCTGTTGTCACAATTTACAATCCTACCAAAGCTCCCCCAAGGAAGCCAGTCCAAATTATGTCTGTTGCACCCATTACTATTACTGTCTCGGGGCCTCTCCCCTATGAATCTAACAAGGCTGTCCCATGGCACTATGGGGCAGACGTGTATGTGCTTGGAGTGAAGCAGGAGTTCAACACCAATACCGGTATCAGTAACATCATTGGTCCCGCCAAGATTACTCGCAGTGGCAGGCTTTTCTCGCCTGACATTGCACCGCCAGTTATCCGAAAACCTCTCATCATCACACCCGCAAATGTGCATGTTCCAAATCAAGTTCCTGTGTCTACTACTGCCACCGAGTCCTCTGATGCTCGGGGCAAAGAAGTTACTACCGATTTGCCTTCCAGGATGGAGGCACCAAAAAAGACTGCTGTCGAAGCCTCCATACAAGAAATGGAGGAAATCCTTAAAATCATTAAAAAGAGTGACTTCAATGTTGTTGAACAGTTGGGGCATACCCCCTCCAAAATCTTTATGCTATCATTGCTGCTATACTCAGAGGCCCATGCAAAAGCCCTGATTTCATTTCTGAAAACGGCCCATGTGCCGCAAGAGACCTCTGCAGATCAATTCACTGACTGTGTGGCTAATTTGACAGCTGACAATGGTTTGGGGTTCTCAGATGCTGACCTTACCGCCAAAGGGAAAAATCACAATGATGCCCTGCACGTCTCTATAGAGTGCAGGGGCACTACTCTCGCACACGTGTTGGTGGATACCGGTTCTTCCCTGAATGTTTTGCCCAAGAAGGCATTGGATCGCTTGGATTGTGAGGGCCTGGAATTGAAACCTAGTAACATCATTGTTAGAGCCTTCGACGGTTCTAAGAGGATGGTGCATGGCGAAGTAGACATTCCTATTTGTGTGGGTTCCCAAGTCTTCGACTCAACGTTCTATGTAATGGATATTCGTCCATCTTATTCCTGCTTGTTGGGTCGACCCTGGATTCACAAGGCTGGGGCAGTAACATCCACTCTACACCAAAAGCTCAAGTACCCTGTCAAAGGGAAGATTGTTACTGTGCAGGGTGATGAGGAATACATGGTTAGTCATTTGAATTCATTCCGGTATATCGAGATGGACGGGGAGTTTATTGAAACCCCCTTTCAGCATTTTGAGGAAGTACCTCCAACATTGGCATCGGCTGAAACAGTGGTTGAAGAAGACTTTCCGTTGAAGATGGCATCCTTGAAGGATGCCCGGGCTGTAATCGAGAAAGGCAATTGTGCAAACTGGGGTCAGCTTCCTGACTTCACTCAAAAGAACGACAAGTTTGGGCTGGGCTTCATTGCAGAGGCTCAGAGGGCTGTGCGCAAGGAAAGGATCAGAAAGGCTCCAGTGTTTATCACCAACCCAAGGGTGAATGCTATCGAGGAGGACGTGGAGGAAGCAGAGTTTGACAGTTGGATCTATCCAACAACCAGCAACGGACCAAGCAACTGGACGACAAAGGATTTTACACCAATCACATTTGTCACGCAGTAATTAACTCTTTTGATTTTCAATTTGTAACAAACAATATGTTGAAACTTTTATTGGCTCGGTGTCCTACCCGGGGCATCGTAGCTCCATTTGTGAGGGCTTTTTGTATGACATTTCCATATATCATCAATCAAAACATTGGACGTTTGTTGCATTTCAAATCTTGTGCTCTTTTTCTTTCTGTGTTATATATTGCAAAACAGCTATATTTACACACACACTCACTTATACAGGTTTCAATCCACTCTGGATCTCACTGGTAACAGCTCTGCTACCACCAGTTATGACTTTGAGAATCCGATCAACTTGGCCGAGGACGAAGGTGAAGATGATTGCGAAGTGCCTGGTGAACTCGCAAGACTGCTACTCCAGGAAGAGAGGGCCATTCAGCCGCATGAAGAGCCGGTGGAAACAATGAACCTGGGTACTGAGACAGATAGAAGAGAAGTCAAGATTGGTGCCAATCTAGAGCTCAGCGTGAAGCAACGATTGATCCAGATGCTACATGATTACATGGAAATATTTGCTTGGTCATACAAATACATGCCTGGTTTGGATGCCGACATTGTAGTTCATCACCTGCCTACCAAGGAAGACTGCCCTCCGGTAAAGCAAAAGGTCCGCCGTATGCGCCCAGAAATGTCCGAAAAGATCAAAGCTGAGGTTATGAAGCAATTCGATGCTGGGTTTCTAGAAGTAACTTCTTACCCTCAGTGGATTGCCAACGTGGTGCCAGTGCCGAAGAAGGACGGTAAGGTCAGAATGTGTGTCGACTACAGGGATTTGAACAGGGCAAGCCCCAAAGATGATTTTCCTCTACCTCACATCGACGTTCTTGTTGACAATACTGCTCAACACAAGGTGTTCTCCTTCATGGATGGTTTTTCAGGGTATAATCAGATCAAGATGGCTCCGGAAGATATGGAAAAGACTACCTTTGTGACTCAGTGGGGCACCTTCTGCTACAAGGTCATGCCATTCGGGTTGAAAAATGTTGGGGCAACCTACCAACGTGCCATGGTTGCTTTATTTCATGATATGATCCATCATGAGATTAAGGTATACGTTGATGACATGATTGCAAGGTCTCAAACTGAGGAGGAACACCTTGACCATCTGCGGAAGCTGTTTGACCGATTGAAGTTATACAAGCTGAGGTTGAATCCCAACAAATGCACCTTTGGGGTGAGGTCCGGAAAATTGCTAGGTTTCATTGTAAGCGATAAAGGTATTCAGGTGGATCCTGCCAAGGTAAAAGCCATACAAGAGATGCCGACTCCTAAGACAGAGAAAGAAGTCCGAGGCTTTCTGGGACGACTTAATTACATTGCCCGATTCATCTCACACCTAACTGCTACCTGTGAGCCAATCTTTAAATTACTGAAGAAAGATCAATTAGTACGTTGGAACGATGAATGTCAGGCTGCTTTTGAAAAGATAAAGGAGTACCTCCAAGAGCCACCTATTCTTATGCCACCAGTGGAAGGGAGACCTCTAATACTATACTTGACAGTACTTGACAACTCAATGGGGTGTGTGCTGGGGAAGCATGACGAGTCTGGCCGAAAAGAGCACGCTATTTATTATCTGAGCAAAAAGTTTACCGACTGTGAGTCTCGGTACTCACTGCTCGAGAAAACTTGCTGCGCTCTGGTATGGGCTGCTCGCCGGCTGAGACAGTATATGCTGACTCACACTACTCTGTTGATTTCAAAGATGGATCCCATCAAGTACATATTCGAAAAGCCTGCTCTGTCTGGAAGAATAGCGAGATGGAAAATGATCTTGACAGAATATGATATCCAGTATACAACTCAGAAAGCAATCAAAGGAAGTGTACTGGCAGATCATTTGGCACACCAACCTGTGGACGATTACCAATCATTGAACTTTGATTTTCCGGACGAAGATATCATGGTAGTAACTGACTGTGAAGTACCTGGACCGGATGAAGGACCTGAGGAAGGATCCCGATGGTCTATGCATTTTGACGGAGCCTCCAACGCTTTGGGTAACAGCGTCGGCGCTGTAATCATATCCCCCAAAGGAACTCATACTCCACTCACCGCCCGATTGTGTTTCAACTGCACCAACAATATGGCAGAATATGAGGCATGTATCATGGGTCTTCAAGCTGCAATCGACTTAAGGATCAAGTTTCTGAGTGTCTTCAGAGATTCCGCTCTCGTGATCAATCAGATCAAAGGCGAGTGGGATACGAAACATCCGAATCTTATTCCTTACAAGGAGTATGTGTTGACTTTGCTTCCCCACTTTGAAGAGATAACTTTTGAACATTTCCCGAGAGAGGAGAATCAGCTAGCGGACGCACTAGCTACGATGTCTTCAATGTTCAAAGTTAAATGGGACAATGAGGCTCCCCGGATCATTATCTGGAAGTTGGACGAACCTGCATACTGCTGCGATCTTGAGGCCGAAAAAGTGACTGAAAAACCCTGGTATCATGAGGTGAAGAGATACTTGGAAGCTCAGGAATACCCTGAAGGTGCATCTGTCAATGACAAGAAGTTCATGAGGAGGTTTGCTGCAAAATTCTTCCTCAACAATGGCATTCTCTACAAACGGAATCATGATTCGACTCTACTGCGTTGTGTGGATAAGGCTGAAGCAGAGAAGATCATGATAGAACTGCATGAAGGTACATTCGGAACACATTCCAGTGGACACACCATGGCAAAGAAAATCCTTAGGGCAGGATATTTCTGGTCCACAATGGAAGCCGATTGTTACCAACATTCTCGAACTTGTCATAAATGCCAGATCTATGCTGATAAGGTGCACATCCCTCCGGTTCCTCTGAACGTCCTGACGGCACCTTGGCCTTTTGCAATGTGGGGCATTGATATGATCGGTGAGATCCGACCGACGGCATCCAACGGGAATCGCTTCATCTTGGTAGCAATCGATTACTTCACGAAGTGGGTTGAGGCAGCTTCCTACGCAACGGTAACCAAGAGCGTCGTGGCACGTTTCATCCGGCATAACCTGATCTGTCAGTACGGCGTCCCGGAAAGAATCATTACGGACAATGGTACCAATCTTAACAACAAGATGATCACTGAGCTCTGCGAGCAATTCAAGATACAGCACCATAACTCTTCTCCTTACCGGCCGAAGATGAATGGGGCTGTAGAGGCAGCTAATAAGAATATCAAAAAGATTGTGTAGAAGATGACAGTGACCTATAAAGATTGGCACGAGATGTTACCGTTTGCTCTTCATGGGTACCGTACCTCAGCAAGGACGTCAACCGGGGCAACACCCTTTTCCTTGGTTTATGGCATGGAGGCAGTCTTGCCGATTGAAGTCCAGATACTCTCTCTCCGGATAATGAAGGATGCAGATCTGAGTGAAGATGACTGGATCCAGACTCGACTTGATCAATTAAACCTGATTGACGAAAAGAGACTCACCGCTATCTGTCATGGTCAGACGTATCAAAAACGGATGATCAGGGCACTTAACAAGAAAGTCAGACCACAAGAGTATCAAGTTGGGGACCTGGTGATCAAGCGCATCATCCTTCCTCAAAGTGATCCCCGGGGCAAATGGACCCCTACATACGAAGGGCCATTTATGGTTAAACATGTGTTCTCAGGAGGAGCCATGATTCTAACCACCATGGATGGTGACGACCTTCCTCACCCCGCCAATGCAGACATAGTGAAAAGATACTACGCATGAATAGAAGACCCGCTAGGTTGATACCTAGGCAAAAATAAGGGTTTCCCGGCGAACCAAAAGGGTTCGGGCAAAAATAAGGGATGAAATGAAAAAAAATATGTACACCCGGCAAGTCGAAAACCTGAAAAGGCGGCTTGGGCAAAAATGGGTATCCCGATGGACTTAAAACCCGAAAGGGCAGTCCAGGAAAAAGTTAGGGATAAAGCATAACATTATGTCTCATCGGATCACCTTGCATCCAGAATTCAGCATCAACTATCTGGCTCAGAATTCGGCATCGACCAATCAGCTTCATCTTCAACTAAGCAGTAAAGTGATGAGACGCTTGAAGACATACAGGCGATAGCAGAGTTGGAACCCAGTGGGAATATTGTGCACATAGCTGTTTTGTTTCCTTTTCAAAATTGTAAATTCTATGTTATTCGGCGGCATTCTCTTACTAGGATGTCAGCCTCTTGTATAAAAACGCCTATTCACAGGCAAATTTCAAAATCAATACAAATCCACTTTTCCATACAAATTGCCGTTGTTTTTGCTTTTTCTGTTTTGTCTTGCGAAGAACGTCCAATGTTCATTTTTGATATATGCATTTGACATTAAATTGCTGATTCATAAAATATTTGCATAGGAAGCAAAAGACTAATTACAGGTGACATCAAAAACAGGGGCAATGTAAAGTTGTCTGATGCAGTCTAGTTGCTTTGTCCGCCAAAGTACCAAGGTAGGTCCAACTGAAGAATGTGATCAAGTTATCTCAACTCTCCACAGAGTAAGACAAGATAACAACATTCCCCAGTAGAATATAGGCATTCATCAGCAAGCATCCCCGGCAGTCTTGATCTAAGATTGTTCCCCGGTGAAATATCAATACCCCAGTGCAATTCCAAAAGTTTCCCCAGGAAAGTGGAAATTCTTATCCCCAGCAGGTCTTGAAGCTTATCCCCAGTAGATTCTGGAAGCTTATCCCCTGCAGAGTACGGACGTCTCTCCCAAGCTTTGTTCAAAGTTATTCCTCACAAGGGCTTATAACTGGGTTATCCTCAGCTAATTGCCATGAAAGATCGCCCTCGGCAAAGTTCTTTCAATCCCCAGCGGAGTTTATCTTTGGTATCCCCAGCAGAGTTTATCATCATTATCCCCGGCGGAATCCATCATTGAAATCCTCAGTGAAGCTCTCGTCAAACTTCAACAAAGTATCTGTTCCACAGAGCAATTCCCCGCAGAGTGATCTCTCCAGCAAGTTTATTCCCCAATGGAGTCATCTTCTCCTACCGGTGTATTCTTGCAACCGTCATCCCCAGCGGAAGCAAAGAACTCTACTCTTCAACGTCAGCCCAGGATTTAATTCCCCGGCCGGTCGTCAAGGATTTATTTTCCTAGACGAAAATACATTCATAAACATTTCACATTTCATACATCTTGCTTACATACATGATAAAGTGCATACAACACTATCTCATGTTGAACATCATGACATCATGCATTTCATACATCATGACATTGCATACAACTGATGTTTTTGCCTTTTCAGGGAAAAAGACTATCCCAAAGACAACTACCTTCAACTATCACAATTCCAGATTCGATTCCTGCATCCAGCCAGGGCATATCTGTTGACCATATTTCCAGACTCAATTCCTATATCTAGCCAGGGCACGTCTGAAGAGTTCGAAGATTCGATTCCTGTATCCAACCAGGGCATATCTAGCAACTATCACAATTCCAGATTCGACTCCTGTATCCAGCCAGGGCATATCTGTTGACCACATTTCCAGACTCGATTCCTGTATCTAGCCAGGGCACGTCTGAAGAGTTCAAAGATTCAATTCCTGTATCCAGCCAGGGCATATTTGTTGACCGTATTTCCAGGTTCGATACCTGTATCCAGCCAGGGCATATCTGTGAGCATCCGATTGTAGACTCGATTCCTGTATCTAGCCAGGGCATGTCTGCATAAAAAGATTGAAGATCAAACACCTGTAACAAGCCAGTAAAACATCTGTCTTTCTCAGAATACACAAGTTATCGCTAAGGAATCTCTTAGGCGATCAACACTTCCAAATGGCATCTATAAGCCCATTCCCGACAAGGTTCTGTCACATCTCCAGATGGCATCTATAAGCCCATCTCCCTATCCACCATCTCTCCAAATGGCATCTATAAGCCCATTCCCGACATCACATTGTTGATACTCCAACATGCGAGTGCAAATTTCCGGGCACTCTAGTGTCCAATCTCCTTTTACCCTCGAGTCACGAAAGGCAAACTTGCCAATCTAACTCTTCAGGTTCAAGAAGATTGAACAGGGGCAACTATTGTACCCCAAAATTTGCCCTCCCATTTCCTCAACATTTTCTCATCACAAAACCCTTGGAGATCAAGATCCAGTTAGGGTTTCCTCTGCTCAAGACTTCTCCTTGCACTGTTGACCCAATTTAGGGTTTGTGTTTGCACAAAGATGTTTTGACCAAAATTGCCTAAGGTGACTTTCATGCTTCATATTGGACTCCCAAGTTTATCCATACCAAGTTTCAAGTCTTGATTCCAAATTTTGCCCAGTCAATTGGACAGTTGACCTAGAAATCAATTGTATTGGGGAAAAAGTCAATTGTGGCCAATTGATAGTCAAATCTCATGAAAATTGACCCACATCAACATTATGAACTCATATGGACCATTTGATCAAGTTTGGATCACAATTCCACAAGAAATTTGATCAGAGCACCAAAAGGGCAAAATGGTCATTTTTAGGGTTTTGACTGCACAAAGGCAATTTTTGACTGTTTGACCTAGCCAATGGCAAACCAAGCTCACATATGGACTCAAGGACCCCATGGAATTATCTTGACATGCTCAACAAGTTCAAAAGATCCCAAATGCACAAGATTGACAGTTGAATTTCCCAGTCAATTGATCAATTTTGACTGTATGCTGAAAAGTCAAACTTTGACTTTTTGGTCAAAATCAAGTGTCAAGATTTATTTTTCATCAAAACAGGACAAATCATGAAACTTGTTCATCAAGAAATCAAGAAATGCAAATTAGGGTTTGAAATGAAGATTTTTCATAACTTAGAATTTTTTTAAGTTATGAAAAACCCTAATTTTTTCCTAACTTTGTCCCACTTTCTCACTAAGATTCATTTGGATTCAAGCAAAAGTCAAAACATGAAAGTTGTAGCCTATTGCATAATCTACAACTTTGATTCACAAAGTTTTCCCAAAAGAAGCTTGTATCTCAAGTTACAAGTTTTGGAACAAGGGTACTAAACCATTCTTAACTTAGAGAAAATTTGACCTATTTTAGGCAGGATTTTTACCTAACTTCAAGACCATTTTTCACATACTTCCACTTGGAATTTCAATTTTCATTTCAAAGATGGATTGTAGTACACATTCCAAGCTGTCCAAAATGTCCAAGAACTCATCAAACAACCTCATGGTTAGAGAGAATCGAATTTTGCAATATGGGAAAAACTCACTTTTGATTTGGCCAAGTTACATGTTCATACATTTGTGCCATTTTGAATTCAGCATGCTTTCCTTGATTACAGGTATTTTATCTCAATTACACTCCTAAATTTAATGCCAATCCTTTGTGCCAAGGCCTTGTTTTATGAGTTTAAGCATTACATGGAGAACTAAGCCATAAATGGAAAAAGTAAAATAGCCATTCTTGAAAAGTTACACTTTATGTCTAAAGCAAATCCAAGCAAGTACATTTGAGATCTCTTTGGCACAAGTTTATGCACTAATTGCACTGATCAAGACTGAGTTATGCAGCACATTAGATGGGCCTGTACAAGCTATAAACTCAACTTGACCATTGCTTGCTAAAAGTGTAAGAAAGATAGCATATCACATACCAACTCTCATATCAGCTAACCAAGCCTAAAACAAAGTTATCAAACACATTCAAGACATCCATTCTGAGCTAGAACACGACCCTAACATCTCCATTGCCTTCTCATTCACAGAATCACCATTGAACTGCCCAAAACAGGGCATCTCTGCAGTTTGAGTTCCATAGCTCAAACCTTCCATGCATTCCTACTAAGAACACTTCAAACACATTCCATAATATCCACATAAACTATTCCAAACCTTGAACTGAGATTGTAACAGCCATAGCACCATTTTCCATTTCCATTTTTCTATCTTGCAGGTGGACTTCTGCATCTTGATTTGGCACGATTCAAAACACTCCAAGCATTGGAATAGCATCACTACACTTCAGGCAAGCTGTACAAATCATCATTTTGCCTTGAAAGCTCCTCCATTGCAAGGCACGATTCCAACTGAACATGTATATTCATGAAGTTCTATCTCTCAATATAGGCATTGTTAGCTTTAGGTTTGTGAAGAAAACATGTCACATTCATAGCCCTGAACATGCCCATGTGATTAGATTTCATTTATATTATGTATGCTTAGAGAATTTTAAGTCTGAACATGGAAGAAAAACTAGGTCAGGAATTGGGGGAGAAGAAATTCTCTCTCATTTCTGAGAGTTAGGATGAGTTCTTTATATGTCTGGATTCGTGATTCAATGCTTAACATTTTTGGTGTTGTAAGTTTTTGTTAAAACTCAAGGAATCAGGATGTTTGAATTCATGTATCAAGCGCGCGTTTTTGAACAAGAACGGTCTGGAGGTTGAAGAAGGTCTTCATGGGCTGGGCCTGATTTGTTATTTCTTTTTGCACCCTTTTGTTACTTTTACACCCCCTAGGCCCATTTTGCTTATTTTTATGATTTTTTTGACTTTTCTTTTTTATTCTGACTTATTTATTTTCTCTTATAATATTAAAAATATAAAAAATATTTTTTACACCATTTTCATATTTATTAGGTATTTATTTGTTTAGACTGATATTTTGTACATAAATAAATATATAAATACATTTTTACTTAAAATACTAAAAATAATGCAAATACATTTTTATTCCATTTTTATTTTATTTTATCTTCTGAAAATGTTTTATATAAAATATACTTTTTTTTATAAATATTAAATATTATTATTTTGTACATATAATATATATTTAGTAAATAATAATAATACATATATATTTATTAGAATATTTAGGGCAAAAAATGCAAAATATATACATTTTTATTTTTATTAATATTTAACATTAAAAAATACCTTTTTTTGATAAATATACTTCATTTTATTTTATTTTTGTATATAATAAATAATATTTGTACATATTGAATAATATATACTTTTATTTAATAAAATTAGGATTTTGCCCTAAACATAAAAAAATCCAAAACAATTAATACCTTTTTATTTTGTTTATTTGACATATAAAAATACCTTTTTTTTCATACATATTAAAATCCTTTTTGCATCTTGCATATTTATTTTATTTCCATTTAATTTGTGCAATCAATTATCTTGTAAATAATTCAATATTGATGTAATAGTCTAGGTTTAAATTCCTTGTCAAAATCCCCATTTGAACATTTGTACCCCCCTTCCCATATATTGTGTTGTAATAGCTTAGTAATTTTATTTTTCGCACTTTATTGCTTTCTAAATATGCCATGTTAGAATTAGGGTTTGTATGCGAATCAAAAATAACAAAAATAGTTTGACCTAATTTCAAGACAATCAAGCATGAAAATGGACAACACTAAACACACTTGCACCCCCTAGGGTATTCCACTTGTTGCCTTCAATAAATGGGCCATATTGCATGTTAGGTCTCTTTGGGCAAAACAAACACAATCAAATGATCATGAGTCCCTCGATGACGCTTTCGAAAAGTTGCCTAAAAATGATCAAGTCCCTTAAAGAAAATTGCCCAAAGATACTTGACACCATTGCAATTATGGTCTAAACGATGACCCGCGCCCGTCCCTTTCACATCCTAACATAAGATTGTCCACCAAATGCAATGGTGGAACAAACTTGTTAAAAGGGTTAAAACATAGCAATAATCTTTGAGAAATTTAGGAGTAGCCAACCTCTTAGTTACTTGAATCAAACTTGCAAAACAAAACACTTGCCTATTTTCTAAACCACACATCACTACACTTTCAAAAAACAACTTTCAAAAACAAATGAAAACCTTTTCAAAAGACATACACCTTTGTATACATCCCAACATGGATCATTACAAAGGTTGCCACCACATTGGCTTCTTTTCCAAACATTTTTCAAACCCACACACACACACAAAGCACCATGTCAAACAATTGAAAATTAAGGCAAGTTGATCTAAGCAAGTAACTAAGAGCCCATGGATAACCATGGATAGAAGGGGTGCTAATACCTTCCCTTTCTATAATCTACTCCCCGAACCCAAGAAAACATCTCGAAGGGTTTTGCTGTGCTTTTTAAACCTTTCCTTAGGATAAAATAAAAAGTCGGTGGCGACTCTTGCTCAACTGAAACACTTGCGAAAACAAACGCAAAACCATAGTCAGTTCTCCCACCGTATCACACCGTTCATCTCACTACCCCTAATAAAAGGCCAAGATGGTAAAGTAAGATTCTAGTTCATTAGTGCTTAATGACATCACTCAGCGGCCCCGTATTCTCTTTGATTGACTCAAAGGCTAACGGTACTCACAAATATGTCACACTAATATAGCTATTGCTTCAACCGTGTCGGTATACCCTGCACAGTTTCCACAACGTATTGCTATCTATGAATGTTTCCCAAATCCAGGTGGAGGATTTCAAGCCCAAACAAGAGAACCAAAATGTAAAGCAATCAAAGTAAACAATAATCATGCAAAGGGTGATATAAGCCCTAAGGTTACCCCAGGTTTTATTCCCTAACAGAGTCGCCAGTTCTGTGATACGGTGGGAGAACTGACTTGGATTTTGCGTTTGCATTCGCAAATGTTTCGGTTTAGCAAGAGTCGCCACCGACTTTTTATTTTATCCTAAGGAAAGGTCAAAAAGCACAGGAAAGACCTTTGAGATGTTTTCTTGGGTTCGGGGAGTAGATTATAGAAAGGGAAGGTATTAGCACCCTTTCTATCCATGGTTATCCATGGGCTCTTAGTTACTTGCTTAGATCACTTGCTTTGCATTTTCAATTGTTTGAAATGGTGCTTTGTGTGTGGTTTTGAAAGATGTTTTGAAAAGAGGCCATCATTGTGCAACCTTTATAATGATTCTTGTTTGAATGTATACAAAGGTGTTTTTGTCTTTTGAAAAGTTTTAAATGTTTGAAGGTTGGATTTTGAAATTGTGTTGTGAAGTGTGTTTTTTTTTTTAAAAGTAGCAAGGATGTTTTTGCAAGTTTGATCAAGTAACTAAGAGTTGTCTACCCTAATTTTACTCAAAGATCTTTCCTTATGTTTTTAACCCTTTTAACAGTGTTGTTTCACCATTGTATTTGGTGAACAACCTTGTGTTAGGATGTAAACGGGACAGGCGCGGGTCATCGTATAGACCATGATAGCAATAGTGTCAAGTGTCTTTGGCAATTTTCTTTAAGGGACTTGATCATTTTGTTTAGGCAACTCCGATAGCGTCATCGAGGGACTATGATCTTTTTGTTTGTTTTTGTTTTGCCAAAGTACCCAACATGCAACCATGGCCCATTTTTGAAGGCAACAAGCGGATGTAACCCTAGGGGGTGTAAGTGTGCATTGTGTTTGTTTTTCATGCTTTGTCTTTTTTATTTGTGATTATCTACTTGTTGATTTTATCTGGCCATACATATCCTATTTACTAGCAAGCGTATAAAAGTAATAAAGCGCAGAAAGATAAAATCCTACACTATTACAACCATATTGAATTGCATGAAAATATAAAGGCAAAAATAAAATAAAAGCAAGAAAAACGAGGGTCTTTCGATTGAGGCAGAAAACCCTTCGATTCTGCACTTTCTGGCTCTCTTCGATATGGCCTGAAAAGGGTGAAGGCATGACTTTTGGCTGAGGCCTCACGGTCAGCATGTTGTGCCTTTCGATTAGGACCAGTGGAACAACATGTTTTGCCTTTCGATTGGGACCAGTGGAACCAGTATAAGATGTAATCTGCCTTTCTGCCTCCTTCGATTAGGCCTGGAGTTAGTGAGGAAGCCTGAGGCTTCGTTTCATACTCCTGTCTCCTGTTTATTTCGTTTGAGATATTAAATAGCAACATGGCCTAAGGCCATGCTATCATTACCTCAGGGCCAGGTTAGTTCTTAAAGCATTTGTAATAAACCAAAAAGCAAAACCAAAAGGAGAGGCAATAAGAACAAACTAAAAGGGTGGAAACGAAAAGGTAACAAACACTACGTACATGTTTGAAACGAAAAGGAAGCTTATTTACATGTTATGCTGGAAATGAAGGGTTCAAGGTTAAGAATGACTTACCTTGCTTGAGGCTGGAACGTGTGCTGGTCCTTTAAGTGGTTTCCTTGAATGCTTCTGGATTCGAAGGGAGGAACCAGGGGTTATGTCTTTGATACTGGATTCGAAAGAGAAGAACAAGTGTGAGGTTCTTCCTACTGGATTCGAAGGGTAACAAGGTATAGGGATGTTTCAGATTCTAAGGGGATAAGTGTTTGGATTCTGGGTATGTGTTTGATGAGTGTTTAAGTGTTTGAGAGCTTTATGGTGTTTGAGAATTTTTTGAAGATCCGTTCCCCTGGCCAAAAAAAGTCCTCCTAAACATGTGTTGGAGCCTCTTATTTATAGGCAAAGTTGGCTGAAGCTTTTGGAGGGAAAACAAAATAATTTGAACAATTTGAGTAAACTGCTCTTTGTAGTCTTCGAGGGACAACGCTTCTATGCTATTTCGGTGCAAGAATGGGGCAGTGTTTCAAGACTGTTGTGCAGCAGTTTTGGCCAGTGTACCATGCCTGAACTTGACAGCAAGCATCTTTGAATATTTCATCCTTTCATTTTGACCCTCCTTCGACCAGATTCTTCTTCCAAACATATTGTTTGACTTTCCTCCAACAAGTGTCTTTCGATTGAATCACCTTTGTGCATCGTTTGAAGGGGCCAAATGTGTGCTTCGAATGGACTAGTAATGTGTACCCTTCGACAGGGACTCATATGTATGCCCCTCAAGTCCACCACTATATGTATTTTGAATGGGCTATCAATCATATGCTGAAGTTTGTCAAGGATGGAAATGCAGCATACTAAAGAGAAATGTTGTCCAGTCGAAGCTAGTACAAACATAGTCAATGTCTTGTCGAAGCCTGTATGGAGGAGGTCTAAACTTTGTGACTCCAAGCAAGCATACAAAAGGTCAATGCTCAAACAAAGACTTGCACGAATGGAGCCACATGCCCAAACGAAAGAGGCATGCAGGAGGCAAAATGTCCAGATTCGAAAGAGGCATACATGAGGCAAAAAAGTGCAAATCGAAGGACACCAAAAGGGAGCTTTTTGCCTTGGAATCGAAGGAAGTTATAGGAGGCTTTGTACCTTGTGCATGCTAGCAAGGGGGATGCGTTTTGCGTGCAAGTTGTGGCTCAAATGAAAGTTTGTATGTAACTAGTCATTACTTTATGAGTCAAGGAAAGCATAGAGGGAAAGTTTGTATAGGCATGCAAGCATCAGACATCCAAACGAAACATGCAATAGGCAGTCATGGCATTGTGAACCCAGTAAGGCCAGAGATGCAATCGAAGGTGGCATGTAGGAAACTTCTGCCTTGTAAATCAAAGCCAGCGTGCCAGAGGCCAACGCCCAGTCGAAGGATGCAACCAAAGCATGTATCAAAAGAGGCCAAAAGGCCAATCGAATGAGCTGAAACGAAGAACACTTGTATTTCTCCAAATTTTGTCAAAATCATATTTTTATCTGTTTTCTCCCTTTTTGACAGTTTCCTTTTAATTTTGGTACTGGAAAATTCCAAAATACTTGTGCAAGCTTGAACCTTGAGAATCCTTGTGAGAAAGGCTTTGAAGAATGAGAGGGAAAATTTTGGGGTACAACAGCTACCCCTGTTCAATATTCTTGGACTTGAAGAGTTAGATTGGCAAGTTTGCCTTTTGCGACTCGTAGGTAAAAGAGGATTGGACACTAGAGTTCCCGTAAATTTGCACTCGTCAAAATATAGTTGAGGAAATGGGCTTAAAGATGCCATTTGGAGATGGTGGAATCTTGCTGGAGATGGGCTTAAAGATGCCATCCAAGAATGTTTGTTGAATTGCAATGTTGTAGGTCAGAAGAATTAGCATCAAAATGGTATCCGTGTCTGGAATGCATTTGAACTGTATCTGGAGACTGAGTCTATATGAGCCAAAGAATAGCATCCGTGTCTGGAGCTTAACTGGGCTGTAACTGTATTTGATTCTTTGAATGAATATCAGAATGACTGTCGTGTCTAGAGTGTATCTGTATTCTGAATGGGTAATAGAGAAAAATCTGTGTATGGAGCAACTGTGTGCTGAGGATAAGTTCTGAATGAGTGACAGAATGGCAACCGTGTCTGGAGCGTATATGAAGTTGAGATCTGTATGAGTAGCAGAATGACTTATGTGTCTGGAGTGTATCTGAAACTGTAACTGGGATTTGAATAAGTGACTGAATGACTTCCGTGGCGACTGCACTGAGGGAATCAAACTGCTGATGTAAGGGTTAGAATGGTATCTGTGTCTGGAATGCATTTGAACTTGAGTTTTAATAATTGAATCTGAATGAGAGATAGAATGGATGCCGTGTCTGGAGCGTATCTAGTCGGTATCGAATTGCCGAAGTTTGAATGAATAGTAGAATGACCGTCATGTCTGGGGTGTATCTGTACTGTATTTTGACTTGAAATTGTGAATGAGTAATAGAATGACCGTCGTGTTTGGGGTGTATCCATATTGTATCTGACTTGAAATTTCGGACGAGTAATAGAATGACCGCCGTGTCTGGGGTGTATCCATACTGTATCTGAATAATTGTTAATGATAGCCTTTTGATCTTATCTGTTGTACCCCAAATTTTGACCTAAGATACCATCTCCAATCTGCATCATTGCATTGCAAAGGTTTTGACCTATTTTATCAATTTTTTAAAGCAGATTAAAATTCATAACTTTTTCGAGTCGAGAGTTGTTTATTTGTTGAACGCTAAATTTATTAACTGATCAAGACTTAAATGATGTTTATTAATTATTTATCATCTTAAATTTAAATAATTGGAATTTATTTTCAGTTATTATATAATTCAAAGATCTATAAATAATAAAGTAAATATTTGAAAAGACGCATATTAATCGTTCAGACAGTGTTTATTTATTATTTATTATCTTAAATTTAAATAATTGGAATTTATTTTCAGTTATTATATAATTTAAAGATTTATAAATAATATAATAAATATTTGAAGGGAAATTCATTAATTAATCAACAATGTTATTTAATTATTTATTATCCTAAGTTTAATAGTTGAATTTTTTTTTTCCAGTTATTATAATTTAGAGAATTATAAATAATGGAATAGATTGAAGAGAAGTTTATTGATCAATGATGTTTATTTATTTGTTTATTATTCTGAATTTAAGTAATTGAAATTGATTTTTAATTACTATATAATTTAAATAATTATAAACGATAAATAAATAATTGGAAAGAAGAAAGAATTAATTGGTAAAATATTGGAATTTTATTTACTTTATTCTAATTATTACAATTGTTATTTAAATATTGTATTATTTACAAAATATTTACAATAACAATTATATAAAAGGCTTAAAGTAAAATAAAAACTATTCTAATTTTTCCTAAATTCTAAATCTTCATCTTCTATCCAATGCATTTTTGTCTGCTCATTTAATTTTACCTGCAAAACAATTAAAAGAAAAAGTCAGAAATAAATAAATAATTAAAAGCAGAAAATTATTTTTAGTGTTCATCATTAAAAGCAAACGGCTGGAATCAGTTTTTTACCCTTTTTGCAAATCGCGGGATTTCTCCCGGTTCACAAAAAGGGATGGATTTTTATTTTCAAAAATGAATGCACAATTTAAAAATGCACAAATTCATTTTTTGTTTTCGAAACTGCATAATTAAAAAGCCAACTGCATGTTTCAAATCCCATGCATATTTCAAAATCAATATAAAATGCATAATACAAACAGCACATGCATTTTCAATTCCAAGTCAATATCCCAATGTAAACCATGCAACCATATAGGAAGAGACCAAAACAATAGGCTCTTCTACTATTACATTGAAAGACAAAGAGGATATGCAATTTTAAAACCAATTTGTAAGCAAAGCATTTTTCCATTTTTACATCATTTCCCAGCCCTGTGCTCTTTCAGAATAATTAAAGTACATAGCATCATTTTATTTCAAAATGTACCTAAGAGAGAGAAGAGAGATAGAAGTTTGGTTTTACAGGTTTTGGTTTAGGCAGAAGGAGTTACAAAACAACTACAACAGCATCTCATAAGAAAAAAAGAAGCATGAAATAGGAATACAAACAAACTGTTGGAGCAGTATGGTGCAGAGTATCAAAAAAGATACCAAGATGTACAACCTGTAACGTAAACAAAGGCCAAGCAGGCTGTTATACCAAACGAAACCCCTTTCAAATACATAAGAGAGTTCAACCTGCCTAAAGCGTTCAAAAACTCAAAAAACTACAACATAAACAAAAGATACAACCTGCATTCAAAAGCCCTGTCAAAATCAAAACCATAGCCTACTGCATAAAAACCAGTAAAACCATAGCCTACTGCATAAAAACATGTCCTAAACCATTCCAAACCAGCATAAACACCATACAAACCAACATGTCCTAAACCATTCCAAACCAGCATAAACACCATACAAACCAACATGTCCTAAACTATTCCAAACCAACATAAACACCATCAAACATCAAACCATTCCAAACCAGCATAAACACCATCAAACATCAAACCATATCAAAACCAATAAACATGTATCAATAACCTGTCACATAACCATGGCCTAAACCAAAACCAGTACAACTTGTAATGGCCTAAACCATCAAGCCTCAAAACCTACTGTATCGCGACCAAAACCAGTGCAACCTGTAATAGCCTAAAACCATAACCCCTTGTCCATCCAACCAAAGCAAAACCCAGGAATATGCAAGCTTTTATCAAACCAATGTCAAAACAGTAACATGTCCAAACACGAAGGCCTCAAATATGTTCATCATTGGCCATAAGCAAAGCATACAGTAGTAAAGGCAAGAAGAAGAAAAGAAGCTAGTCAAAATTCATTTCAACAATAGCATCAAGGCAACCCAGCAAAGCATACAGAGGCGAACCAAAGGAAGAAGAATAAAGATACAAATACAGAGTACCAGGGTCAAGTAGCTAGCAAGCATCACGCGTTTCCCCTTTGCCTTGGCCTCCTACGCACTCAACCCTCCTCCTCCATCTCCAGGTAACGATCATCTTTCTTTTCTTTCAATACCTCAAAATAATCATGTGAAAAATGAATAAGAATCAGAATAGGCGAAAACCACAACATGCAGTATTTGAAACCTAACGAACAAAAACGAACTTACCGTAAATCCGTCGCCCCCTAATGTTTTGCTGGAGGGAAGAGGAAAGTGAAGAGCACCGGTGGCCATGGCACGGAACTCAGGAAAGGTGGAAGAAGTTGAATCAGAAGCATGAAGAAGACGAACGCGAGAACGAGAAAGATGAGCGCCGTCGTTGTTAAACCAAAACCTAATCCCTTTCTCAGTGAACCAAAACGCGTTTAACCCTAAAACACAAAATTATGAATGTGCATTGGACCGGACCCGTCTCGTTTGCCTTAAAGCCCAGTGTTTTACTTACGCACCCCCCATTTCTGTTTCTTTATTTGGGCCTCCCTTTAGAACCTTTGGCCCATACTTGTCCACCTTTTTTTCCTTTGATGCATCTTTCATATTTTGATTTCTTTTGCCCCTTTTTTTTAGAACTATTATTAATTTGATTAGTAAATCTAATAAAAGATAGATATTTAATTAAGCTTTTTTTTTTAAATAATTTGATCTTTTTATTAGTTTAAACTTTGGAATTAATTTAGAAGTTTTAATATTATTTTCATTAGGTTTAATTAATAACTTTTTAGAGTTTTAATTTAATTACTTAACATTTCTTAAAATAGTATTTTAGTTTCATGTTAAAAAAATACATAAAAAATAAAAACTCTAAAAACGTATAAAAAAATAAAAATGATTTAAAATTAAAAGCATGTTATTTTCCTTTAACTTATTTCCCTCGCTTTAGTTAATACTAATACAAAAAACAGAAAAAATAGAAACATATAAAAGCCTTAAAAATATTTTTATTTCTTAATTAATTCTCTTGTTTTGCATATATTAAACAAAAATCCAAAAATGCACGTTCACCACTTAGTCTTTTATTTAAATTGTTGTATATCATTTATTTATCATAATTTTCTGTTTACTTGATTATTCTGTTTACGTTTAAATCCAAGGGAAAAAATGATTAAATTTGTTGACTTCATGTCCTCAAGTCTAATCGCGCGAACATTCGCATTTCATTAAAACTTAGGATAATTTTTCCTCAAATATTCAATCTTTTCAAAACTTATACCGTTCAAGCCAAAACTTCGACATTAGGTCGTCGCATTTTCAAAATCCCGTTCGTATCCCTTTTCGGCCAAAACAATTTATTTTTCAATCAAACGAACAATTTTAATAAACAGATATTTCAAAAGGTTCCTATAGAGTACTATAGATACATTGGGTGCTAATACCTTCCCACTGTATAACCAACCCCCGAACCATAGATCTCTTTTCAAAAACGCCTTGTATCTTTATTACTTTTTAAAAGTATTATTTTACATTGCATATTTAGGGTTTTATTTCGCTCTTTCCCCTTTTCCCTTGGAAACAATAAAGCGCGGTGGCGACTCTTGCTTTTGTGAGACGAATTAATCAATAATTCGATCTCCGATTTACCCCGCTACATTTTTTATCGCTACAGAATTGGCGACTCTGCTGGGGAATGATTGACCTCTTGCTGGTCCATCCCTAAGTGGGTTAAGCCTAATTTGTCTTATCTGTTTATTATTATTCGATTTGTTTGATTATGTGTTTAAATTGGGGTGTTTGGGTTTTTTGCGAAGGACGAATCCTATACCCGGATTAAGTTACACTTAAGGAATAAGACGGGTGGTACAGTCATGTTAACTTTGAGGGAGTAATCCCGAAGAAGGAGGCATGAGATCCCCCACTCAATGGAAGGCCCTCTTGAACTTAATATTTGTTTACCGAGTAATCGGGAAGACATTATTATTTTCGACCTAGGAGCCCGAGAAGTTGAGGACCGTAGAACCCTAACCCATCTTGGCCTTTTTAGGTGTAGCGCGGAGACTATCACGGAGTAATTCGGAAGTAGTTGTCACGCGATGCTACGCTCAGATGAGTTTCTCTTGAGAATATTGCTAATTATTGAGTAATCAAGATGTTGGCAATATCCAAAGGAGGAATGTAGACTCTGGGAACTCTTAGAACCTTGTCTTACAGGTGTGATTGAACCATTAATACATACCTTTGGGTGGGCTTTACCCTCGACTCCATGCTGAAACATTGAACCTTTGAACCCCATGTTTGTGAACTTGTGTGTAACTGTTACGTTATCATTCATTCATGCATTCATCAACATCTTTGTAAAAAACTTGTTTTTCAAGGAAATTCGGAATGATTTTTGCAGACATCTCAGATTATTATGGAATTTGGAAGGAGAAACACTCGAAGCTTTAGTTTTAGGGAGCCCGAGATCGAAGAACTGAAGAGTTTGATTCCGAAGATCGAGAACCCGACGGATTTTCAGAAGAAATATGGGTCCATTATACCTCTCATGAAGCGTAAGATGAAGGAAGGCATCCTCAATACGTTGGTTCAATTCTACGATCCTTTGTACCGATGTTTCACCTTTCCGGATTACCAGTTGATGCCCACCTTAGAAGAGTACTCCTACATACTTGGTTTGCCAATCACCGACTGTGTTCCTTTTTCTGGATTAGAAGAGGAACCCAAATCTCACGAGATAGCGACCATCACCCACTTGAAGAAGTCAGAGATAGAGGAGAACATGACTACAAAAGGGGGAATCCGAGGTCTGTCTGCGCAGTTTTTGTTGAGGAAAGCTCGTCATTTCGCTGAGATAAAAGATGTTGTTGCCTTTGAAGACGTGTTTGCTTTACTCGCTTATGGTCTATTCGTGTTCCCTAACGTTGATAAGTTTGTGGATATCAACGCCATCAGAATTTTCTTGATTGGAAATCCGGTCCCTACGCTGCTCGGAGATACCTACTACTCCATCCATCTTCGAAACTCTTATCAAGGAGGGATGATTATTTGTTGTGCACCGTTGTTGTATCAGTGGTATGTTTCGCATCTACCTGGGTCTGATGTTTTCTGGGATCTCGAGAAGGAGCTGCGATGGGCGCCAAAGATTATGGCTCTCACTCATTTCGACATTGATTGGTATAATCGAGTTTACTATGACGTGAAGATCATCGATAGCTGTGGTGCTTTTCCTAACGTGCCTCTTCTCGGTACGAGAGGTGGAATCAACTATAACCCCATTCTCGCGCGCCGTCAGTTTGGATACCCGATGAGAGATAAGCCAAACAACATCCATGTGAGTGGTTTCTTTCTTCAAGAAGGACAAGATCATCAGGCAGCTAAGAGGGAGATCGAAGGAGCTTGGCGCCACATCCATAGGAAAGGGAGAGAGATGTTAGGACATAGGGGTGCCGTTTCTTTGGAACCTTACCTACAGTGGGTCCGTGCTAGGGCTTGTGCTCTCAAGATGACCTATAAACTTGAGAAACCTTTATTCCCTACCGTTGCGTCATCATCTGTTGTTATCCCTATCGCGAATATAGGAGAATACCAAGGAAATCTGGCTAGGATGAAGTCCGAGAGGGATGCTTGGAAAGAAAAGTACAATATGTCTGAATATGAGAATCGAGTCCTGACTCGACAGCTAAAGGAAAAGGAGGATTTACTCTTTATTCAAGACGGCTGGTTCATTGATCATGATGAGAAGCTTCGTCAAAAGGATGCTTTACTGAAGAAATATGCTAGTGAAAGGAAGAGAAAGAAGGAAGGTTCGGTAAGCGTTGCTCTTGTTCCTAATCCGCAGAAGGAAATCATTGATCGACTGGTAGCTGAGAAGAAAGAGATGGAAGACTTGTATGAAGAGAAGATCAAGAAGCTCCGGTTACAGTTGGTGTTTGGTCCTTCATCCGTTGATTCTGAGTGATCTTTAGCTTTTAGTTTTATTTTATTGATGTCATTTTGTAAAACTCTGTAAAAGGGCTTCATGCTCCGAAGTTGTAATTTATTGCTTTATTATGGGCTTCATGCTCCAAAGTTGTAATTTATTGCTTTATTATGGGCTTCATGTTCCAAAGTTGTAATTTACTGCTTTTATTATTGGGTTGTTATCCCAAAGTTGTAATTTATTGTTTTGTTATTCCAAAATTGTAAGTTGTAATTTACTGTTTTTGATTAATGGATTGAGTTTTTTGTTGTTCCAAATTCCTTTACCATTGATATGTGCAAAATTATCGAAGTTCCTTGAAAAACTATTAAAATGAATCATCATTTGCATCGCACATCATGCATCATTCAACATTTCACTTCACACTTTTTTAGAGTCTTATCCTTGTTCCTTTTTCCACTCCAAAGGTTGTCAAGTTGTCTCACCGATACGACACTCGAGCCAATCGTCAGAGGAAAATGGAAGATCTGGAACAGGAAAATCATGAGCTTCATGGGGAAGTTGCTACCCTTCGTATCGAGATGGAAAAGTTAACTGCGTTAGTGGAAAGTTTGGTGGCTGTTCAGAATCAGCCATCGACTACGGCTACCGAGACTCAGACTTCAACTCCAGTGGTTTCCGAGATTGTCACAGTTCCAACATCTGTGACTCAAATCAACTCTCCGCTTCAGCATCAGATGCCGAAAGGTTTTCCGTGGGGAATGCCTTACAACTTTGTGCCAGAGGGGTATCAGCCTGCCGTACAGCCTTTGTTTCAACCTGCTTTGTCTCCTCCTCAACCAGAGACAACTGCCATGCCGCCGGTAATTCCGTCTGTGACATCTTTTCCGCAACCGGTAATGACAACTGTCGCTCCTGTGGTCCACTCCGTGCCATACTTGATTGAACCTACTTATCCTGCCGAGCCTGCTGAAAGTTTGGGTCTTTTTGATAGAATGGAAGAATTTCAAGATCAGTTCCAAGAAATGCAGAAGGAGCTTAGAGCGTTAAAGGGGAAGGATCTGTTTGGGAAGAACACGCATGACCTTTGTTTGGTTCCGAATGTCAAGATTCCAGCAAAATTCAAAGTGCCAGACTTTGAGAGATATAAGGGTGATTCGTGTCCTCAAAGTCATTTGACTATGTACGTGAGAAAGATGTCTACGTATTCTGATGATCATGACTTGTTGATTCATTATTTTCAAGACTGTTTGACGGGTGCTACTCTAAAGTGGTATATGGGTTTAGGCAGTATTTGGATCCGCAACTTCAACGATCTTAGCGAAGCTTTTGTCCACCAGTATAAGTATAACGTTGACATGGCGCCGGACAGGGATCAACTCCGGGCGATGTCGCAAAGAGACAGAGAATCTTTTAAGGAATACGCCCAGAGGTGGCGTGAAATTGCTGCTCAAATCTATCCACCTCTTGAGGAGAAAGAGATGACTAAGATATTTTTGAAGACTTTAGGTTCCTTTTACTATGAAAGAATGATCGCCAGCGCACCCAGTGACTTCACCGAAATGGTAAGCATGGGCATGCGATTAGAGGAAGGGATTCGTGAAGGGCGTTTGGTTAAAGAAGGAAGTCCGTCTAGCAGTACTAAGAAGTTTGGAGGTGTTTTCCCGAAAAGAAAAGAGCATGATGTCAGCGCATTGTTCCCAGGGAGACCGAGAAGAGGTTACTCTCACGTTGCGGCAGTCACTCCGGCTGTCCGCGCAGCTTTGATGACCCCAGCTCATCAAACCCCACCAACTCAACAACGGCCATTTCAGCAGCAGCCTCGACAATAGGCTTATCCATTCAACAATCAGAACCGTTCACCTAGAAAACCGCAGTTCGATGCCATTCCTATGACTTATACTGAATTGTTCCCTACTCTTATCAGAAAGAATCTCATAACGACAAAGCCTCCTCCTGTCGCACCGAATAGTACTTCTCCGTGGTATAAGGCGGATCAGTTTTATGAATATCATCAAGGGTCGCCGGGGCATAACCTTGAGAATTGCTTTGCTCTAAAGGCGGACGTACAGAGGTTGATTAAGAATGGTGTCTTGTCTTTCAAGGATGTTAATCCAAATGTTAGAGATAATCCCTTGCCTCGACATAGGGCAGCATCAGTGAATATGGTGGAAGGTTGTCCGGGGAAGTTTCGAGTTTTTCAAGTTGAACACATAAGAGAGTCGTTGATCAGGTTACATCAGAGTTTGAGAAGACTTGCCTTTGTTAGACATCAGCATGATTATGATGTTTGTGAATTTTGTTCAAGAGAGGTTGATTGTCCTATTGTGAAGGAGGATATTCAGAAGTTGTTAGACCAGAGAGTTATCACTGTTATGTATGACAGAGATCCGGAGGATGAAGTGAATGTTATAATTCCACAATTCAATTTACCTGAATCAGTAGAGATCGTTTACGACAGTCAGACTGCACCTGTTGATCCTTTGATTATTTACCCACCTGGTCCTGTGCCTTACAACTCAGACCAAGCTGTACCGTATAAGTATAATGCCACAATGATTGAGAATGGGGTAGAAGTCCCTATACCGACGAGACCGTCTTTTGTTAACATTGCTGATGTGAGTAGAGTTACGAGAAGTGGACGTGTCTTTGCAGCAGTACCTTTGAAGAGACCAGAAGTTCAAGTCAGGAGGCCCATACCGGCAGAAATTCCAGTGAGAAATGTTGAACCAAGGGTTGAGATAGGCCGATCCAGTGAACCTATCCCTCGCCCTGAGGATGATGAGATTCTGAAGCTTATCAAGAGAAGTGAATATAAGATTGTGGACCAACTTTTGCAAACTCCTTCCAAGATTTCTTTGCTTGCTTTACTGAGAGATTCTGGTGCCCATAGAGAAGCTTTGATGAAGGTCTTGGACCAGGCGTTCGTGGATCATGATGTGACGGTTGACCAATTTGATGGAATTGTGGGAAATATTACTTCGTGTAACAATCTTGGTTTCAATGATGAAGAACTCCCGGAGGAGGGGAGAAACCATAATATGGCTTTGCATATCTCAGTAAGTTGCGGAAATGATACCTTATCAAGTGTGTTGGTGGATACAGGTTCGTCGTTGAATGTAATGCCCAAAACTACATTGTCTCGACTCTCATATCCAGGTGCTCCCATGAGACCCAGTGGGGTAATCGTTAAAGCGTTTGATGGTTCTAGGAAGAGTCATTGGTGAAGTGGATCTTCCTATAGTAATTGGTCCTCATACTTTTCAAATCACTTTCCAAGTAATGGATATTCGTGCTGCCTACAGTTGCTTATTGGGTCGTCCGTGGATCCATGATGCAGGGGCAGTCACTTCCACGCTCCATCAGAGACTGAAGTTTGTAAGGCATGGGAAGCTAGTGATGATTGGGGGAGAGCAGGCTATGGTGGTAAGCCATTTATCATCCTTCTCTTTTATTGATGCTGATGAGGATGTGGGAACCCAGTTCCAAGGTCTATCTGTTACCAAGAATGGAGTGAAGAAGCAAGGGGCATCCATTTCTTCTTTTGAGGATGCGCGATGAGTGGTGGAAAGTGGTTCGGCCGAAGGATGGGGCCAGGTGTTGACTTTGCCCGAGAACAAATCTGGGGAAGGTCTTGGTTTTCGTCCCGTGTCTGCAAGAGTCAAGAAGGAGGTGGTTGTTCGTCCGATTCAAGAGGTTTTCCGAAGTGCAGGTTTTATACATCCTGAGGTTGATGCTATCATAGAAGACGATTCCGAGGAGGATTTACCCGATTTTGTGACGCATGGATTGGCTTGCCGAAACTGGATAGCTGTTGATGTTCCTATTGTTATGCACATTTCTGAGTAATGTTTTGTTTTGTTTTTCTTTGAAAAAATTCACTCTGCCCAAGGCGAAAAGTATTTTGTGTCGGGCTATGATAAAAATAATTCCTTTTGCTCTGCCCAAGGCAAAAGAGAAATGTTTGGGCTCTTTGTTTCAAGTATTTCCCTCCAATGAATAAAAATGTTATTTTATCCGCTACTGTTTTATTTTTTACTTTTTTCTGGGAAATAATGACGAAAATTAATTGGTAGTAATAGGAAATATAATAACCTTTTGTTTTATTTGCACAAATCGATTTCTAAATTAAAGCATAATCATATGTGCAGATTAATCCATGACTTAACCATCGAAAACAATGATCCTATGCCCTCTCCCAACTTTGAATTCCCTGTGTTCAGAGCCGAAGAAGAGGATAGTGAAGAGATTCCTGTTGAAATTTCCCGTTTGCTTGAGCATGATGAGAAGATCATTCAACCGTTTGAAGAACCGGTAGAGTTGGTCAACTTGGGTGATGAAGAAGATAGAAAGGAAGTCAAAGTCGGAGCATTGCTTATCGCAGAAGTTAAAGAGAAAATGTTGGAGCTTCTCAAAGAGTATGTTGATGTGTTTGCTTGGTCTTACCAAGATATGCTGGGTTTGGACAACGATATTGTGGAGCATCGTTTACCGTTGAGACCTGAATGTCCGCCGATCAAGCAGAAGTTGAGAAGGACTCGTCCCGATATGGCTGACAAGATCAAAGAGGAAGTTCAGAAACAGATTAATGCAGGTTTCCTCGTTACATCGGTCTATCCTCAGTGGTTAGCCAATATAGTGCCTGTTGCAAAGAAAGATGGCAAGGTTCGGATGTGTGTAGACTATAGATATCTGAATAGAGCCAGTCCGAAGGACGACTTCCCATTACCTCACATTGACGTATTGGTCGACAGTACCTCCAAGTTCAAAGTCTTTTCTTTCATGGATGGCTTCTCTGGTTACAATCAAATCAAGATGGCACCAGAAGATATGGAGAAGATCGCTTTCATTACACCTTGGGGAACTTTTTGTTATCGGGTTATGCCGTTTGGTTTAAGGAATGCTGGTGTGACATACCAAAGGGCCATGACTGCTTTGTTCCATGACATGATGCATAAGGAGATCGAAGTGTATGTGGATGACATGATTGCCAAATCACAAACTGAGGAGGATCATTTGGAACACTTGTTGAAGTTATTCCAGCGCTTGAGAAAGTATAAACTCCGTCTGAATCCCAACAAGTGCACTTTTGGTGTTCGATCTGGAAGACTTCTGGGTTTCATTGTCAGTCAGAAAGGTATTAAAGTAGATCCTGATAAAGTCAAAGCTATTCGGGAAATGCCCGCACCCAAGACGGAAAAACAAGTAAGAGGATTCCTTGGGAGACTGAATTATATCTCTAGGTTTATATCTCATATGACTTCTACCTGTGGGCCGATTTTCAAGCTTCTCCAAAAGAACCAAGGATGTGTGTGGACAGAAGATTGTCAGAGAGCTTTTGATAGCATCAAAGAATATCTGCTTGAACCTCCCATTTTGATTCCTCCGGTGGAAGGAAGACCTTTGATTATGTACCTGACTATATTGGAAGATTCCATGGGATGTGTGCTTGGTCAACAAGACGAGACTGGAAGAAAGGAACATGCTGTATATTATCTGAGTAAGAAATTCACAGACTGTGAGTCTCGATACTCATTGCTTGAGAAAACCTATTGTGCTTTATCTTGGGCTGCTCGCCGTCTGCGCCAGTATATGATTAACCACACCACTTGGTTGATCTCCAAAATGGATCCAATCAAGTATATCTTTGAGAAGCCCGCCTTATCTGGAAGAATAGCCCGTTGGCAGATGTTGTTATCTGAATATGACATTGAGTATCACACTCAGAAAGCAATCAAAGGGAGTATTTTAGCCGATCATTTGGCTCACCAACCAATTGAAGATTATCAATCCATCAAGTTTGATTTCCCAGATGAAGATGTTATGTACTTGAAAGCTAAAGATTGTGAAGAGCTGTTACCTGAAGAAGGACCTGATCCCGAATCGCATTGGGGTTTAATATTTGACGGAGCTGTGAACTCTTATGGAAATGGAATTGGGGCAATCATTGTCACTCCCCGAGGCACTCATATCCCGTTCACGGCGAGATTGAAGTTTGACTGCACGAACAACATGGCTGAGTATGAGGCGTGTATTATGGGTCTCGAAGAAGCAGTGGATCTAAGGATTAAGATTCTTGATATTTATGGAGATTCGGCATTGGTGATTAATCAAATCAAAGGAGAATGGGAGACTCGTCATCCTGGTTTGATCCCTTACGGAGACTATGCTAGAAGATTGTTAACTTTCTTCAACAAAGTGGAATTACATCATATCCCTAGAGATGAGAACCAGATGGCTGATGCTTTAGCTACTTTGTCTTCAATGTTTCAAGTAAATGGTTGGAACGATGTGCCTACGATCAGAGTTATGCGCCTCGATAGACCTGCTCATGTTTTCTCAGTAGAAGAGGTCACCGACGACAAACCGTGGTTCTATGACATTAAACGTGTTCTTCAAACTCAAGAGTACCCGCCTGGGGCATCCAATAAAGATAGGAAGACATTGAGAAGATTAGCAAGCAGTTTCTTCCTTAATGAAGAAGTTTTGTATAAGAGAAATTATGACATGGTCTTGCTCAGATGCGTAGACAGACGTGAAGCAGACATGCTGATGCAAGAAGTACATGAAGGATCCTTCGGCACTCATGCCAATGGACATGCGATGGCTAGGAAGATGTTGAGAGCTGGTTACTATTGGATGACAATGGAATCGGATTGCTGCAAATATGCGAAGAAATGTCATAAATGACAGATTTATGCGGACAAGATGCATGTGCCACCGACCCTCCTCAACGTTATCTCTTCACCTTGGCCTTTCTCTATGTGGGGCATTGATATGATTGGAATGATTGAACCCAAAGCTTCAAATGGTCATCGTTTCATCTTGGTAGCGATCGATTATTTTACTAAATGGGTGGAAGCGGCATCTTATGCCAATGTAACCAGACAGGTGGTAGTCAGATTTATCAAGAGTCAGATCATTTGTCGATACGGTATCCCGAGCAAGATTATCACGGATAATGGTTCGAATTTGAATAACAAGATGATGAAAGATCTTTGTGAAGAGTTCAAGATCGAACATCATAATTCTTCTCCTTACAGACCGAAGATGAATGGAGTTGTTGAAGCTGCTAACAAGAATATTAAGAAGATTGTCCAGAAGATGGTGGTAACTTATAAAGATTGGCATGAAATGCTTCCGTTCGCTTTACACGGGTACCGTACTTCAGTTCGGACTTCAACAGGCGCAACCCCATTTTCCCTAGTTTATGGTATGGAAGCAGTACTCCCCGTGGAGGTTGAGATTCCGTCTCTGAGAGTGTTGATGGAAGCCAAACTTTCTGAGGCCGAATGGTGTCAAAGTAGGTATGATCAGTTGAATTTAATCGAAGAGAAGAGATTGACAGCTTTGTGTCACGGTCAGTTGTATCAGCAGAGAATGAAGAAGGCTTTTGATAAGAAGGTTCGACCACGCGAGTTCAGAGAAGGCGACCTTGTGCTCAAGAAGATATTATCTTTTCAACCTGATTCTAGGGGAAAGTGGGCTCCGAATTATGAAGGACCGTATGTCGTTAAGAGAGTTTTCTCTGGAGGTGCTTTGATTCTCACCAATATGGATGGTGAAGAGCTCCCGCGTCCCATGAACGCCGATGCAGTCAAGAAGTATTTCGCTTAGGTTTGAGTTGGCAGTTCGCTAAGTTGAAAACCCGAAGGGGCGGCTTAAGCAAGCTTTTGGTCAGACCAATCTTGGCACTTGAGCACATTTCGGAATTCAAAGTTGTTAGGGAGAATAGTGATCATGGTTTTTTGTGTAACCTTTTTATTTCATGTACTATTTCCCAAACTTTTGTAAACCGTTGGAGTCGCATTGTTAGCGAACTACCATATTATTAATGAAATTTGAGCATTTACCTTTTGTGGGCAAAATTTTAATTTTATGGAAATACTTGAAACAAATTTACTTAAAGTATTCTTATTTTAAAAATGTGTCGTGAATAACGAAAGGACTATTAACAGTTGTTCCGAGGATGGTCAAGCCATGAAATGCAAAACAATACAGTAATTTATCCTTGCATGATGAACATGTTTCGTTTCAAAATCATCATGAGGTGTTAGTTGTGTAAGCTCGTGTTTCTGGTGGTACTGAGTTTGGTAACTCCCCAGCATTTCCAGCTAAGCTTCGTTTCAGTTATCTTTACCTGAGCAGATTTTTGAAGTGTGGCACACTTTGTCTCATGCCAGTGGTCCATTGGTGTCAGAAGATTGGATTTGAGTACTTTTCTCCTCAGAAGACTTGAGCCTTGTGGCGTGTTACACTCCGACGTTGCTGTGTGGTTCCAGTTCCAGTTATTTTCCGTCTTTTTTCAAGATTAGCCGAGTATCTATCTTTTTGTGACATCTTATCGTCTTCAGGATATTCCTTCTATTCATTTTGTCAGCATAACATTCATTTATTCATTCACACTTATATCACGCATACATATTCACATTTGCCATCGATTTTGGGTTGTACTTTGTTTATTCAAATAACGTACATGTTTCTTTCCAAGTAGAAGGTTAGCTTAGGCAGAAAATGTGCTTCCTTTCTAAATTCCCCAACTGAGCTAATCCTCATGGACGATTTTTGATTTAGCTTACCTTGTCCATCTCTGGATAGGATGAATCCCCGACCAAGCTACTGTCTCATTGGGTAGAGTCTTGTTTGACTGTTTTCTCTCTGGTTATTCCTGGATGAAGTTGTTGCCTCTTGCATAGGCTATCTCATTGATTTTCCCCAGTGAAATCGCGACCTAGACGGATGGTGCATTTATTTTGCATGTTTAAGTATGTGATCTCCTCGGGAAGGATTGATTCATGATTCTCTTTGACGAAGATTTTATTCTCTGCCAGTGTCATTGCAATTCCCTTCTGAATTATTTTTGGAAAACGACAAGCGGCAGCTCTTCACGAGCAACTTGTACGTTATAGACATCGGAAAACGACAAGCGGCAGCTCTTTACGAGCAACTTGTGCGTTTATTTTTCAGAAAACAACAAGCGGCAGCTCTTCACGAGCAACTTGTGCATTATTATTTTTTGGAAAACGACAAGCGGCAGCTCTTCACGAGCAACTTGTGCGTTATTATTATTGGAAAACGACAAGCGGCAGCTCTTCATGAGCAACTTGTGCGTTATTATTATCTTCGGAAAACGACAAGCGGCAGCTCTTCACGAGCAGTTTGTACGTTATTATTATTTTGGGAAAACGGCAAGCGGCAGTCTCTTTATTTGAGCAACTTGTACGTCATTTTCTCTTCTGGAATACAGCAAGCGGCAGCCTCTTTATTTGAGCAGCTTGTATGTTATTGGTATTTTCTTTGGAAAACAGCAAGTGGCGGCTTCTTTATTTGAGCAGCTTGTGTGTTATTGACACCCCTGGACGACAGCAAGTGGCGGCCTCTTTATTTGAGCAGCTTGTATGTCATAGTTTTTGGACGACAGCAAGTGGCAGCCTCTTTATTTGAGTAGCTTGTATGTCATAATTTTTTTGGGAAGACGGCAAGTGGCAGCTTCTTTATTTGAGCAGCTTGCGTATCTACAATCCTATTATTATATCAGCATTAATGAGTATATCTCCGGAAATCTCGCAGAGAAAGTTTGTTATGAATCTTTACCTTCAGAAGTCGGTAATCTATCGCCAGCAAATTTGATACTCTCTGTCTATCTTTGACTTTGAGTCGTGAACTCACTGTTTATGGGTCGATAATCTGTTTTATGGCCTATGCAAGATGCCTTCTTTGTTAGGGTCAGAGATCGTATTCCCCCAATTTTATTCGCTGTCAGGAGTCTGTCGTTTGAGGTCGATGGCTCGTTTCCCCAGTAGTATATAATCCACGTCTCTGTGTTTTGTTGGTGTTTGATTCCTCAAGCATTGTCTTGTTTCATACAATATCTTTCTCTGTGAATTCAATTACTACATTCATATCAAGCATAATGGCAGTATCTTAGGGTAAAAATTTGCGTATTATGTATTTAAGTACCTTCAATCTCGTCGAAACGAAGATTTTAATCTTCATATCTCCGGATAGAAGAAACTTAAATAGGGGCAGCTGTTGTACCCTAAATTTTGACCTAAGATACCATCTCCAATCTGCATCATTGCATTGCAAAGGTTTTGACCTATTTTATCAATTTTTTAAAGCAGATTAAAATTCATAACTTTTTCGAGTCGAGAGCTGTTTATTTGTTGAACGCTAAATTTATTAACTGATCAAGACTTAAATGACGTTTATTAATTATTTATCATCTTAAATTTAAATAATTGGAATTTATTTTCAGTTATTATATAATTCAAAGATCTATAAATAATAAAGTAAATATTTGAAAAGAGGCATATTAATCGTTCAGACAGTGTTTATTTATTATTTATTATCTTAAATTTAAATAATTGGAATTTATTTTCAGTTATTATATAATTTAAAGATTTATAAATAATATAATAAATATTTGAAGGGAAATTCATTAATTGATCAACAATGTTATTTAATTATTTATTATCCTAAGTTTAATAGTTGAAATTTATTTATTTCAGTTATTATAATTTAGAGAATTATAAATAATGGAATAGATTGAAGAGAAGTTTATTGATCAATGATGTTTATTTATTTGTTTATTATTCTGAATTTAAGTAATTGAAATTGATTTTTAATTACTATATAATTTAAAGAATTATAAACGATAAATAAATAATTGGAAAGAAGAAAGAATTAATTGGTAAAATATTGGAATTTTATTTACTTTATTCTAATTATTACAATTGTTATTTAAATATTGTATTATTTACAAAATATTTACAATAACAATTATATAAAAGGCTTAAAGTAAAATAAAAACTATTCTAATTTTTCCTAAATTCTAAATCTTCATCTTCTATCCAATGCATTTTTATCTGCTCATTTAATTTTACCTGCAAAACAATTAAAAGAAAAAGTCAGAAATAAATAAATAATTAAAAGCAGAAAATTATTTTTAGTGTTCATCATTAAAAGCAAACGGCTGGAATCAATTTTTTACCCTTTTTGCAAATCGCGGGATTTCTCCCGGTTCACAAAAAGGGATGGATTTTTATTTTCAAAAATGAATGCACAATTTAAAAATGCACAAATTCATTTTTTGTTTTCGAAACTGCATAATTAAAAAGCCAACTGCATGTTTCAAATCCCATGCATATTTCAAAATCAATATAAAATGCATAATACAAACAGCACATGCATTTTCAATTCCAAGTCAATATCCCAACGTAAACCATGCAACCATATAGGAAGAGGCCAAAACAATAGGCTCTTCTACTGTTACATTGAAAGACAAAGAGGATATGCAATTTTAAAACCAATTTGCAAGCAAAGCATTTTTCCATTTTTACATCATTTCCCAGCCCTGTGCTCTTTCAGAACAGTTACAGTACATAGCATCATTTTATGTCAAAATGTACCTAAGAGAGAGAAGAGAGATAGAAGTTTGGTTTTACAGGTTTTGGTTTAGGCATAAGGAGTTACAAAACAACTACAGCAACATCTCATAAGAAAAAAAGAAGCATGAAATAGGAATACAAACAAACTGTTGGAGCAGTATGGTGCAGAGTATCAAGAAAGATACCAAGATGTACAACCTGTAACGTAAACAAAGGCCAAGCAGGCTGTTATAACAAGTGAAACCCCTTTCAAAAACATAAGAGAGTTCTACCTGCCTAAAGCGTTCAAAAACTCAAAAAACTACAACATAAACAAAAGATACAACCTGCATTCAAAAGCCCTGTCAAAATCAAAACCATAGCCTACTGCATAAAAACCAGTAAAACCATAGCCTACTGCATAAAAACATGTCCTAAACCATTCCAAACCAGCATAAACACCATACAAACCAACATGTCCTAAACCATTCCAAACCAGCATAAACACCATACAAACCAACATGTCCTAAACTATTCCAAACCAGCATAAACACCATCAAACATCAAACCATTCCAAACCAGTATAAACACCATCAAACATCAAACCATATCAAAACCAATAAACCTGTATCAATAACCTGTCACATAACCATGGCCTAAACCAAAACCAGTACAACTTGTAATGGCCTAAACCATCAAGCCTCAAAACCTACTGTATCGCGACCAAAACCAGTGCAACCTGTAATAGCCTAAAACCATAACCCCTTGTCCATCCAACCAAAGCAAAACCCAGGACTATGCAAGCTTTTATCAAACCAATGTCAAAACAGTAACATGTCCAAACACGAAGGCCTCAAATATGTTCATCATTGGCCATAAGCAAAGCATACAGTAGTAAAGGCAAGAAGAAGAAAAGAAGCTAGTCAAAATTCATTTCAACAATAGCATCAAGGCAACCCAGCAAAGCATACAGAGGCGAACCAAAGGAAGAAGAAGAAAGATACAAATACAGAGTACCAGGGTCAAGTAGCTAGCAAGCATCACGCGTTTCCCCTTTGCCTTGGCCTCCTACGCACTCAACCCTCCTCCTCCATCTCCAGGTAACGATCATCTTTCTTTTCTTTCAATACCTCAAAATAATCATGTGAAAAATGAATAAGAATCAGAATAGGCGAAAACCACAACATGCAGTATTTGAAACCTAACAAACGAAAACGAACTTATCGTAAATCCGTCGCCCCCTAATGTTTTGCTGGAGGGAAGAGGAAAGTGAAGAGCACCGGTGGCCATGGCAAGGAACTCAGGAAAGGTGGAAGAAGTTGAATCAGAAGCATGAAGAAGACGAACGCGAGAACGAGAAGGATGAGCGCCGTCATTGTTAAACCAAAACCTAATCCCTTTCTCAGTGAACCAAAACGCGTTTAACCCTAAAACACAAAATTATGAATGTGCATTGGACCGGACCCGTCTCGTTTGCCTTAAAGCCCAGTGTTTTACTTACGCACCCCCCGTTTCTGTTTCTTTATTTGGGCCTCCCTTTAGAACCTTTGGCCCATACTTGTCCACCTTTTTTTCCTTTGATGCATCTTTCATATTTTGATTTCTTTTGCCCCTTTTTTTAGAACTATTATTAATTTGATTAGTAAATCTAATAAAAGAGAGATATTTAATTAAGCTTTTTTTATAAATAATTTGATCTTTTTATTAGTTTAAACTTTGGATTAATTTAGAAGTTTTAATATTATTTTCATTAGGTTTAATTAATAACTTTTTAGAGTTTTAATTTAATTACTTAACATTTCTTAAAATAGTATTTTAGTTTCATGTTAAAAAAATACATAAAAAATAAAAACTCTAAAAACGTATAAAAAAATAAAAATGATTTAAAATTAAAAGCATGTTATTTTCCTTTAACTTATTTCCCTCGCTTTAGTTAATACTAATACAAAAAACATAAAAAATAGAAACATATAAAAGCCTTAAAAATATTTTTATTTCTTAATTAATTCTCTTGTTTTGCATATATTAAACAAAAATCCAAAAATGCACGTTCACCACTTAGTCTTTTATTTAAATTGTTGTATATCATTTATTTATCATAATTTTCTGTTTACTTGATTATTCTGTTTACGTTTAAATCCAAGGGAAAAAACGATTAAATTTGTTGACTTCATGTCCTCAAGTCTAATCGCGCGAACATTCGCATTTCATTAAAACTTAGGATAATTTTTCCTCAAATATTCAATCTTTTCAAAACTTATACTGTTCAAGCCAAAACTTCGACATTAGGTCGTCGCATTTTCAAAAACCCGTCTGTACCCCTTTTCGGCCAAAACAATTTATTTTTCAATCAAACGAACAATTTTAATAAACAGATATTTCAAAAGGTTCCTATAGAGTACTATAGATACATTGGGTGCTAATACCTTCCCACTGTATAACCAACCCCCGAACCATAGATCTCTTTTCAAAAACGCCTTGTATCTTTATTACTTTTTAAAAGTATTATTTTACATTGCATATTTAGGGTTTTATTTCGCTCTTTCCCCTTTTCCCTTGGAAACAATAAAGCGCGGTGGCGACTCTTGCTTTTGTGAGACGAATTAATCAATAATTCGATCTCCGATTTACCCCGCTACATTTTTTATCGCTACATTATCCTGAAAAGGATAAAATGTTAGCTAAACACAAAGTTATGTTGCATGATATGTATGATGCAATGAATTGTATTTCATAAATGTTTATGATATATGAATGTAATGGATGCGTATGTAGGCTGAGTAGCCATCTTGCTGAGGAAGACAAATCCTAGTAAGGGAATTTTTGACCGCTGTCGGGGAAAATAAATCCATGACCGAAGCTGGGGGGTCCAAAAATCTTTGATTACTGAAGATGAGAAATCCTTGTTGACTGCTGGCTGCTGACTGTTTGGGGAATAAGGAAAATTTTGAAAATTTCTACTGGGAAGTTAAAGCCTGAGAGACTTCTGTTGGGGAGAGGAGACTGAGAATCTTCAATCTGTTGGGAAGTATCTCCGTGGGGAGAATGTTCACTATTCTGGTTCCACTGGGGATAGGATTTTCAGGGTTTTTGGGCTCCACTGGGGATCTTGACTCTGAGGGGAATTAAGTTTTGTAATGCACTTTAGCTGGGGAGTCCAGCTTTAGAAAGCTTTTGCTCTGTTGAGAATTTTAAAGTTTAACTCCGCTGGGGAAATATACTCCGAATTTAGCCTTGCTGAGGATCTGAATGATGTACCATAGGGGATTTCTTCTTAAATGTCATAAAGATATCTTCCTACGCCTTCAACCTATCAGCAATCATCTTTTCTCAATTTTTTTTTTGTTTTATTTGTAAGCAATGATTATGTTCAAATGCATATGCCTATTTAACAAAACATTGGACGTTTTTTCAAATAAAACATAAGTGTAAAAAGAAAAGGAAGACAAAGCAAATTTCGGCACTTGGAAGTGTATTTGTATTAACTTTTATGAGTATCTTTGTACAAAGGAGACATACATCCTAGTAAGAGAATGTTGTCGTAAAAATTGAAAAATTTTATACAAAAGAAAGATGGCTATGTGTAACAATTCCATGGGATTCCCATTCTGCTATAGCCTTCACAACTCTGAATATCTTGTCCATTCACTGCTTCGTCCGCCGGTGATTGGATTGATCAGAAGCTCGGAGCTTGTTGATGAAGAGATTGTTCCTTAAAGTGATCCGACGAGACACAGTCATACGCTTTAATTCCCTAACTTTTGCCTGAATCGCCCTTTCGGGTTTTCGATCCACCGGGAAACCCTTTTTTGTCCAAGTCGCCCTTTCGGGTTTTCAACTTGCCGGGTGTACAGATATTTTTTTTGTTTTATCCCTAATTTTTGCCTGAACCGCCCTTTTGGGTTTTCAGTTCACCGGGATGCCCATTTTTGCCCAAGCCACCCTTTCGGGTTTTCGACTTGTCGGGTTATTTCATGCGTAGTATCTTTTGACTATGTCTGTGTTCGCAGGGTATGGTAAGTCATCACCGTCCATGGTGGTCAGAATCATTGCCCCACCAGAAAAGATGCTCTTGATCACAAATGGTCCTTCGTAAGTAGGAGTCCATTTTCCCCTGGGATCACTTTGCGGCAAGATGATCCGCTTGATTACAAGATCTCCGACTTGATATACCTGACGCCTGACTTTCTTGTTGAAAGCCTTGATCATCCGTTTTTGGTACGTCTGACCATGGCAAACAGCAGTAAGTCGCTTCTCATCGATCAAATTGAGTTGATCAAGCCGGGTCTGAATCCAATCGTCTTCACTCAAACCAGCGTCCTTCATAATCCTTAAAGAAGGAATCTGAACTTCCATAGGTAGGATAGCTTCCATGCCATATACCAAAGAGAATGGGGATTCCCCTGTTGAGGTACGTGCCGTGGTACGATATCCATGCAGAGCAAACGGTAACATCTCATGCCAGTCTTTGTAGGTGACTGTCATCTTTTGAATGATCTTCTTGATATTTTTGTTTGCAGCTTCAACAACACCGTTTATCTTCGGCCGATAGGGAGATGAATTGTGATAATAAACCTTGAATTGTTCGCATAGAGCGGTGATCATAGTATTGTTCAAATTTGTACTGTTGTCTATGATGATCCTGTCGGGGACACCATAGCGGCATATGAGATTCCGCTTGATGAATCGGGCAACCACATTCTTTGTAACAGAGGCAAAGGAAGCTGCTTCGACCCACTTGGTGAAATATTCAATAGCGACCAAGATGAAGCGATGTCCATTGGACGTTGTGGGCTTGATCTCTCCAATCATGTCAATGCCCCACATTGTGAATGGCCAAGGAGCTGTCAGAATGTTGAGAGGAACGAGAGGAATATGTACCTTGTTGGCGTAGACTTGGCATTTGTGGCAGGTACGGGAATGTTGATGGCAATCAACTTCCATGGTAGACCAGTAATAGCCTGCCCTTAAAATCTTCTTAGCCATCGTATGTCCGCTCAAATGGGTGCCAAATGTGCCCCTGTGTATCTCAGTCATGATCAACTCTGCTTCAGCTTTGTCCACACATCGAAGTAAAACACAATCATGGCTGCGTTTATAAAGGATGGCATTGCTTAGGAAGAACTTGGCAGCAAATCTCCTTAAGAACTTTTTGTCATTGACGGAAGCTCCTTCGGGATATTCTCTAGTCTGGAGATACCTTTTGATTTCATGAAACCAGGGTTGTTCCACTACTTCTTCGGTATTAATCTCATGACAGTGCGTAGGTTTGTCCATTCGCTCGATGGTAATTTGGGGAGCCTCGTTATCCCAGTTGAGTTTAAACATGGAAGACATTGTAGCCAGAGCATCTGCTAGCTGATTCTCTTCTCGCGGGAAATGCTCGAAAGTAATCTGCTCGAAATGAGGCAACAAAGTCAGGACATGTTCTTTGTATGGGATAAGATTAGGATGTTTGGTGTCCCACTCTCCTTTGACTTGACTGATAACCAAAGCCGAGTCCCCAAATACGACCAAAGATTTGATCCCCAGGTCTATAGCAGCCTTGAGACCAAAGATGCAAGCTTCATATTCAGCCATGTTGTTGGTACAGCTGAAACAAAGTCGGGCAGTGAAAGGTGTATGGCAACCTTCTGGAGAAATGAGTATCGCGTAGATACTGTTTCCAAGTGCATTTGAAGCACCATCAAAGTATAGGGTCCATTGGGATCCTTGTTCAGGTCCCTCATACGGTCCGTTACCTTCAATGTTGTCCAAAGTCCTGATGTCTTCGTCAGGGAAGTTGAATCTCATAGATTGATAATCTTCGACGGCTTGATGAGCTAGATGGTCAGCTAGTACACTCCCTTTTATAGCTTTTTGAGTAGTATACTGGATGTCATACTCAGTCAGGATCATCTGCCATCTAGCTATTCTTCCAGATAAAGCAGGCTTCTCAAAGATATATTTGATCGGGTCCATCTTGGAAATCAGCAAAGTGGTATGAGTCAACATAAACTGCCTTAGTCGGCGGGCAGCCCATACCAAAGTGCAGCAAGTTTTCTTGAGCAGTGAGTAGCGAGTCTCACAGTCGGTAAACTTTTTACTAAGGTAATAAATGGCATGCTCTTTTCGACCAGACTCGTCATGTTGGCCCAGTACGCACCCCATTGAGTTGTCCAAGACAGTCAGATACATGATCAACGACCTTCCTTCAACGGGTGGCATCAGGATAGGAGATTCTAGTAAATACTCCTTGATTTTGTCAAAAGCAACTTGGCAATCGTTGTTCCATTCGACTACCTGATCTTTCTTCAATAGTTTGAAAATCGGCTCACATGTAGACGTCAGGTGAGAGATGAACCTGGCGATATAGTTCAAACGTCCCAAGAATCCTCTAACCTCCTTTTCAGTACGGGGGGCAGGCATTTCCTGTATAGCCTTCACTTTAGCAGGATTGACCTCAATGCCCTTGTTGCTGACAATAAATCCCATAAGTTTACCAGACCTAACTCCAAAAGTGCACTTGCTTGGATTCAGTCTGAGTTTATACTCCTTCAACCTGGCAAACAGTTTTTGCAAATGTTCAAGGTGCTCTTCTTCTGTCTGTGATCGAGCTATCATGTCGTCTACGTAAACTTAGATCTCATGATGTATCATATCATGAAATAAAGCTACCATGGCGCGTTGATAGGTTGCCCCTGCGTTCTTCAGTCTGAACGACATCACCTTGTAGCAGAAGGTACCCCATTATGTGACAAAGGTAGTTTTCTCCATGTCCTCGGGGGCCATTTTGATCTGGTTGTAGCCCGAGAATCCGTCCATGAAAGAAAATACTTTGTGCTGAGCTGTGTTGTCAACCAAGATGTCGATATGTGGCAGCGGAAAATCATCTTTAGGGCTAGCCCTGTTCAAATCCCGATAGTCCATGCACATTCTGACCTTGTCGTCCTTTTTGGGTACGGGCATAATGTTAGCAACCCATTATGGATAAGTTGTAACAGCCAGAAATCCGGCGTTGAATTGCTTCATTAATTCAGCCTTAATCTTCTCAGACATGTCAGGTCTCATTCGGCGAACCTTTTGCTTGATCGGTGGATAGTCTTCTCTTGTAGGGAGACGGTGAACCACGATATTTGTGTCTAACACTGGCATGTCTTCATAAGACCAAGCGAAGATTTCAACATATTCATTTAACAACTGCACTAAGCGCTCCTTGACACTTGGTTCCAGGTTGGCACCCACTTTTACTTCCTTCTTGTCCTTCTCTGTCCCTAAGTTGATGGTTTCTAACAACTCTTCATGAGGCAGAATTGCCCTCTCTTCTTGTTGTAGAAGTCTGGCTAACTCTCCTGGCACTTCACAATCTTCGTCAACTTCGTACTCGGCGTGATTGACCAAATCTCCAGAGTTATCGAAGGCTAAAATAGAATAGTCACCCATGGAATCTAGAGTGGATGGGTACTGGTTGATAAAGGTGATAGGAACGAAATTCTTTGCTTCCCAATTGCTCAAACCCCCTTCGACAGTCAAAAAAATCCAGTCTTCAAAGTGGCTCTCCTCATCTTCATCCTCTACAACATTGATTCCATGGTGAGAAATCTTGATGGGTGGTCTTCCAATCTTAGAGCGGCGCATAGCCTTTTGTCCTTCAGCAGTAAACCCTAAACCAAACTTGTCTGTCTTAGGGGGAAAGTCAGGAAATTGTCCCCATACTGTACTCTTCCCCTCCTTAATCACATCCTATGCGTCCTTGAGAGATGCCATCTTAGCCAGATGCTTGGGAATGATAGGTACCTCAACCTCCGTCTTCGCAACTGCTATCTCGGGAGAAACTTCCTCGAAATGTTGAAAATGTGTTTCGATGAACTCGCCGTCTAACTCCACATATCGAAAGGAATTGAGATGACTAATCATGTACTCTTCCTCGCCATGCACAATTATGATTTTACCCTTAACAGGATACTTCAGCATCTAGTGCAAAGAGGACGTAACTGCCCCGGCATAATGGATCCACGGTCTTCCCAGCAAGCATGAGTATGACGGACGGATGTCCATCACGTAGAAGGTGGTGTTGAACACTTCGGTGCCTACCTTGATGGGAATATCAACCTCTCCATGAACCATTCTTTTGGAACCATCAAAAGCTCTGACGACGATGTTGCTAGGTTTGAGGGTCAAACCTTCGCAATCCAAACGGTCTAAGGCCTTCTTTGGCAGCACATTCAGGGAAGAACCAGTATCAACCAACACATGGGCCAGAGTAGTTCCTCGAAATTCAACTGACACATGTAACGCATCATTGTGTTTCCTTCCTTTTGGATTTAGGTCAGCGTCGGAAAAACCCAGGCCATTGTCAACAGTAAGACTGGCCACACAATTTTGAAATTGGTCAGCCGAGGTCTCTTGTGGGACATGTGTCGTCTTTAAGAATTTAATCAGAGCCTTAGCATGGGCCTCTGAACAGAGCAGGAGAGCTAACATTAAAATCTTAGAAGGGGTTTGCCCTAATTGTTCCACAACGTCGTAGTCACTTTTTCGGATTATTTTCAGGATTTCATCCATCTCCTTCTGAGTGATTTCAGGGATAACCACAACACGATCCTTCGTCCTGACAGGCATTTCCAGTATCCCCTTACCTTTGTCGGTGTTATCAGCGGATGGTCTTTCTTCAGGAGTGTTTAACTCTTCAATCATTGGGCCTTGCACAGAGGTTCTAATAGGTGCAGAAGCTTTTAAGGGTCCGGAGGCTGTTCGGGGAGGAGCAATCTCTGGAGAAAAGATCCGGCCACTGAGGTTGATCTTGCTTGTACCCGCGATGTTTCCTATATCAGGGTCTTCTTCAGAGATTTCTTGGACTGTTTCGACTTGTTTGATGCCGTGGTAGAAGATTTCTCCCCCATAGTTCCACGGTATCATTTTGTTTGACTGGTACGGGACGGGTCTCGGCATAGTGATCTTTAAAGGTACACATTCAGAGTTGGGTGTAATCCTGACAGGCCTTTTGCAAGCCTTGGGAGGATTGTCGGAAATGGTTATGATGGCAATATCAATGTTTGAGATATCACAAGTATAAGGAGTAATCGGATTGGAAGTGTTAACGGGGGTTTTCTGGAAAAGTATTTCTTGAGTATCCATCAGGCGTTGGACACCCGACTTCAACATTGGACAATCATCTTGAATATTTGAGCACAAATAACAATCTTTATCACAACCAGGAAAGATCCCGACTCTCAATAAATTTTCTTTTATCACTAACAATGGAGTCAACAGATAGGCGATATCAGTAACATGGAGATTTTCCAAAACATCATGCACATTGTGGCCGTGCTTGGGCATCGGCGCAGATATAACATTCGGCTTTTCAGGAGCGTCAAATTCGACCTCTTTGGCGTTAATTAAATCCTGAATTTTGTTCTTGAGTGCCCAACAATTATTGGTATCGTGCCCAATACTGTCAGAATGGTAAGCGCACTTGGCTTTTGAGTTGTAGGATGGAGAGGTGGTATTTACATTCTTTGGCACCTCTTTTAAATTAGCAAGATTCAACTTCAGGAGATGTGGAAGGATTTGAGCAGGGGTCATGTTTACTGGGGTAAACTGCCGTGGTGGCCTTTGCTGATAAGTTATGGGCTGACCATTCCTCGGTTGGCTATTTCTAAGCTGGTCTGATGCAGACTTTTGTATTAATACGGCCCCCACTGTTGGCTGACGTTCCTCTCTTTCCCGATTTTTCTGAGTGTATACAGCAGATGCTTCTTTTTTGGCTGAAAAAGGTTTTCTAGCAGCCGTGGATGCGGAAGCATCCTTTTGAATTTTTCCACTTTTGATACCGGCTTCCACCCTCTCGCCAGTCTAAACCAACTCAGTAAATCCCGTAGAAGAGCTTCCGATTAGATGGTTGAAGAAAGGACCAGACAGGGTCCCCAAAAACATGTAAACTAATTCCCTATCTGATAGCGGTGGCTGCACCCTTCCAGCCAGGTCACGCCACTTCTAGGCGTACTCTTTAAACCCTTCATTTGAAGCCATCCCCATACTCTGTAGCTGAGTACGGGTAGGCGCCAAATCAGCATTGTACTGATACTGACGATAGAAAGCGGCTGCCAAGTCTTCCCAATTATGGACCTCTAATCTCTCGAGCTGATAAAACCATTCTAACTGAGTACCAGACAAGTTGTCTTGGAAAAAGTGCACCCAGAGGTCTTTGTTGGATGAATGTGGCTGGATCTTTCTAACATATGACCTCAAGTGCATCTTAGGGCAAGATAGACAATCGTACTTGGTGAAAGTTGGCACCTTGAACTTAGGAGGGATAACAATCCCAGCTACAAGCCCAAACTCCTCAAAATCCAATCTGGGCACCCTCTGCAACTCCATAGCTGCCAATTTGTCTTCAAGGTTCTTATACTTGTCATCCGCTGGTGGATACTGTTGTTCTGAATAGTTCTCATCTGCTTCCTCTTCCTCCTCTTCTACCTCAAATTCAGAAGGTACAGTAACTCCTTTCCCCTTGCCAATCCCTTCGTCAAACATTGAAGGAAACTCAAGAGTTCTTCTAGCATCACCCTCAAATCTTCTTCCGAAAGTAGCTACCCCCGGTCTCTTTTTCTTTTTCTTCTCTTTACTCTTTTCTAGCAGAACTTTGAGATCCTCTTGACCCTTTGCCAAGGTCACGAGGAGTTGCTGAAAATGTGAATTTTGTGCTTGTAGGTCCTTCACTGTTTGCTCCAAATCCATCTTGCTGAAATAAACAGCAGAAAGATAAGGAAACCTGGCTTGAAGACCTGCTTATGCATATGATGAATGATATGTTATTCATGTAATGCATTCAAGGGTTCAAAAATTCAAATTTGTTGCAAACAAAAAGAACGCACGTCATATTAAGAAGAAATTGTTAGTACATAAGTGCCCCACGGGAAAAATATTACAAAATCCTTAATGTAAAAAGACGTTGCGCATCCTCTTTGGTGCAATGTAGGTGTTGAGAGTTTCCTCCTCGTGAAGACGGTGGGTGAGCTCTAAAACCTTCTTCTCACTGGCATATAAGCTGGCCTCAAAAGTATCCCGTTCTTCTTTGAGTTGGATCCAACTCTTTTGCATTTCCTCCTATGATGTTGGCATGTCAGGATGTAGGATGGTGTATGGAACCTCTCCTTCCTTAACAGGCTCTTTAATCAAGGGGAGAATATGAGGATATGGCATCATAATATTCTGAGAGCGGGTTCGTACCCACTTGAGGTAAGGCTCAAGGGGGATGGAGTTCTTGTGCCCCAGTGTCTTACTATCCACTTTGTTAGGCATCCTCCAAGCTCTGATGAACCTTTGTCGAAGTCCTTGCACATTGTTGTCGAAGTCAAAAACTAGGTCAGGAATCAGCATGTCATTAGGGCCATCCCTCCGGGCATATCCAAACTGTCTCAAAGCTAGACAGGGGTTGTAGGTAATGCCTCCCCTAATGCCAAGTAATGGGACATTAAGGAATTCACCACAACGATCAATGATGATGACATTTTCTCTAAACCGAGAACACCAATGTACATCAGAATGTGTGAGAGTCATCAACCGTTGTGACCATCTCAAACCCTGCTCATTCTTCAGAACTGATTGTGGAAGGTGAGAAATAAACCACCTTGCTAGGAGAGGAGTACATCACATGATAACACCTCTTTTCCTCATTGTTCGTGTGTAAAATGAGTGTAGGATGTCTCCAAGCAATGTAGGTATGGGATTCTTATACATGAAAATCTTGACAGCATTCACATCTATAAGTTGGTCAGGGTTAGGGAACAAGACCAACCCATAAATAAGGAGTGCCACAATATCTTCAAAGGCTTGTAGATCAAGAGAATTCCAGCATTCTTGTGCCTTTTCAAACAAGAATTTTGCCAAGAAGCCCTTGACACCACTTCTGGTTTCCCAATGCCCCTTGATGTCAGATGGTTGCAAGTGTAAGGCTTGAGCAACATCTTCAGGCTTTGGCTCTTTTTTCGTACCGTTGTAGGGTAGTTTATTAAGAATAGGAATTCTCAGAAGTTGAGAAAATTCCTCCAAAGTATGCACCAATTGGTAATCAGGGAATGTGAAACAGTGGTGCAGGGGGTCAAAGAACTGGAAAAGTACTTTAACCATGTCTTCTTCAATGTTGGTGTTGACTAAGCTGAGGAGTCTACCATGTCTTTCACTGAAGAGAGAATTCTCCGGAATCCTGGAAGTAAGCTCCTTGAGTTGAGGAGGGATTCTCACAAGGTTGACTTGAATTGTTTTCCTGCGAAGAGATTCCATGACCTACAAAACAAGAACAAAGATGAAGATCCAAACCCTTGAAATGGTTAGTGGATGCATATGATGCTTTATGATGCTCATGATGTATGCACAAACACATGTACAAGCAAGTCACACAAAACCCTAGTTTCAGGCTTGCATGAGGTTTCATAGGTAAGTACCCTCTTGAGTTTAGTTGGCTCAAAACCTGTCCTATAAATAGTAATCGGGTTCTAAGGAGCTCAAAATCATTGGATTGTTTTCTATGTTCATTATTTTGGTTTAGCCACTTAACTAGCGACCAAAATATTCCAAGAAAACAACCCTCAATGAGTGTAGTATCGAGTATCTACCAACTTCGGACTGCACCAAAGTCGATCATCTCACTACCCCTAATAAAAGGCCAAGATGGTCAAGTAAGATTCTAGTTCATTAGTGCTTAATGACATCACTCAGCGGCCCTGTATTCTCTTTGATTGACTCAAAGGATACCGGTACTCACAAATATGTCGCACTAATATAGCTATTGCTTCAACCGTGTCGGTATACCCCACACAGTTTCCACAACGTATTGCTATCTATGAATGTTTCCCAAATCCGGGTGGAGGATTTCAAGCCCAAACAAGAGAACCAAAATGTAAAGCAATCAAAGCAAACAATAATAATGCAAAGGGTGATCTAAGCCCTAAGGTTACCCCAGGTTTTATTCCCCAGCAGAGTCGCCAGTTCTGTGATACGGTGGGAGAACTGACTTGGGTTTTGCGTTTGCATTTTCAAATGTTTCAGTTTAGCAAGAGTCGCCACCGACTTTTTATTTTATCCTAAGGAAAGGTCAAAAAGCACAGGAAAGACCTTTGAGATGTTATCTTGGGTTTGGGGAGTAGATTATAGAAAGGGAAGGTATTAGCACCCTTTCTATCCATGGTTATCCATGGGCTCTTAGTTACTTGCTCAGATCACTTGCTTTGCATTTTCAATTGTTTGAAATGGTGCTTTATGTGTGGTTTTGAAAGATGTTTTGAAAATAGGCCATCATTGTGGAAACCTTTGTAATTATTCTTGTTTGAATGTATACAAAGGTGTTTTTCTCTTTTGAAAAGTTTTCAATGTTTGAAGGTTGGATTTTGAAATTGTGTTGTGAAGTGTTTTTTTTTTAAAAGTAGCAAGGATGTTTTTGCAAGTTTGATCAAGTAACTAAGAGTTGTCTACCCTAATTTTACTCAAAGATCTTTCCTTATGTTTTTAACCCTTTTGACAGTGTTGTTTCACCATTGTATTTGGTGAACAACCTTGTGTTAGGATGTAAACGGGACAGGCGCGGGTCATCGTATAGACCATGATAGCAATAGTGTCAAGTGTCTTTGGCAATTTTCTTTAAGGGACTTGATCATTTTGTTTAGGCAACTTCGATAGCGTCATCGAGGGACTATGATCTTTTTGTTTGTTTTTGTTTTGCCAAAGTACCCAACATGCAACCATGGCCCATTTTTGAAGGCAACAAGCGGATGAAACCCTAGGGGGTGTGAGTGTGCATTGTGTTTGTTTTTCATGCTTTGTCTTTTTTATTTATGATTGTCTACTTGTTGATTTTATCTGGCCATACATATCCTATTTACTAGCAAGCGTATAAAAGTAATAAAGCACAAAAAGATAAAATCCTACACTATTACAACCATATTGAATTGCATGAAAATATAAAGGCAAAAATAAAATAAAAGCAAGAAAAATGAGGGTCTTTCGATTGAGGCAGAAAACCCTTCGATTCTGCACTTTCTGGCTCTCTTCAATTTGGCCTGAAAAGGGTGAAGGCATGACTTTCGACTGAGGCCTCACGGTCAGCATGTTGTGCCTTTCGATTAGGACCAGTGGAACAGCATGTTGTGCCTTTCGATTGGGACCAGTGGAACCAGTATAAGATGTAATCTGCCTTTCTGCCTCCTTTAATTGGGCCTGGAGTTAGTGAGGAAGCCTGAGGCTTCGTTTGATACTCCTGTCTCCTGTTTATTTCGTTTGAGATATTAAATAACAACATGGCCTAAGGCCATGCTATCATTACCTCAGGGCCAGGTTAGTTCTTAAAGCATTTGTAATAAACCAAAAAGCAAAACCAAAAGGAGAGGCAATAAGAACAAACTAAAAGGGTGGAAACGAAAAGGTAACAAACACTATGTACATGTTTGAAACGAAAAGGAAGCTTATTTACATGTTATGCTAGAAATGAAGGGTTCAAAGTTAAGAATGACTTACCTTGCTTGAGGCTGGAACGTGTGCTGGGCCTTTAAGTGGTTTCCTTGAATGCTTCTGGATTCGAAGGGAGGAACCAGGGGTTATGTCTTTGATACTGGATTCGAAAGAGAAGAACAAGTGTGAGGTTCTTCCTACTGGATTCGAAGGGTAACAAGGTATAGGGATGTTTTAAATTCTAAGGGGATAAGTGTTTGGATTCTGGGTATGTGTTTGATGAGTGTTTAAGTGTTTGAGAGCTTTATGGTGTTTGAGAATTTTTTGAAGATTCGTTCCCCTGGCCAAAAAAAGTCCTCCTAAACATGTGTTGGAGCCTCTTATTTATAGGCAAAGTTGGCTGAAGCTTTTGGAGGGAAAACAAAATAATTTGAACAATTTGAGTAAACTACTCTTTGTAGCCTTCGAGGGACAACGCTTGTATGCTATTTCGGTGCAAGAATGGGGCAGTGTTTCAAGACTGCTGTGCAGCAGTTTTGGCCAGTGTACCATGCCTGAACTTGGCAGCAAGCATCTTTGAATATTTCATCCTTTCATTTTGACCCTCCTTCGACCAGATTCTTCTTCCAAACATATTGTTTGACTTTCCTCCAACAAGTGTCTTTCGACCGAATCACCTTTATGCATTGTTCGAAGGGGCCAAATGTGTGCTTCGAATGGACTAGTAATTGTACCCTTCGACAGGGACTCATATGTATGCCCCTCAAGTCCACCACTATATGTCTTTTGAATGGGCCATCAATCATGTGCTGAAGTTTGTCAAGGATGGAAATGCAGCATACTAAAGAGAAATGTTGTCCAGTCGAAGCTAGTACAAACATAGTCAATGTCTTGTCGAAGCCTGTATGGAGGAGGTCTAAACTTTGTGACTCCAAGCAAGCACACAAAAGGTCAATGCTCAAACAAAGACTTGCACGAAGGGAGCCACATGCCCAAACGAAAGAGGCATGCAGGAGGCAAAATGTCCAGATTCAAAAGAGGCATACATGAGGCAAAAAAGTGCAAATCGAAGGACACCAAAAGGGAGCTTTTTGCCTTGGAATCGAAGGAAGTTATAGGAGGCTTTGTACCTTGTGCATGCTAGCAAGGGGGATGCCTTTTGCATGCAAGTTATGGCTCAAATGAAAGTTTGTATGTAACTAGTCATTACTTTATGAGTCAAGGAAAGCATGGAGGGAAAGTTTGTATAGGCATGCAAGCATCAGACATCCAAACAAAACATGCAATAGGCAGTCATGGCATTGTGAACCCAGTAAGGCCAGAGATACAATCGAAGGTGGCATGTAGGAAACTTCTTCCTTGTAAATCAAAGCCAGCGTGCCAGAGGCCAACGCCCAGTCGAAGGATGCAACCAAAGCCTATATCAAAAGAGGCCAAAAGGCTAATCGAAGGAGCTGAAACGAAGAACACTTGTATTTCTCCAAATTTTGTCAAAATCATATTTTTATCTGTTTTCTCCCTTTTTGACAGTTTCCTTTTAATTTTGGTACTGGAAAATTCCAAAATACTTGTGCAAGCTTGAACCTTGAGAATCCTTGTGAGAAAGGCTTTGAAGAATGAGAGGGCAAATTTTGGGGTACAACATGGTCGAGTCCAGGCTTTACAATAAACTGCTTGGGGATTTAGTTGTTATCTAGTCGGTTTCTAGGTTTCACAACGAATCTCTGAGGGTGATTGCTATCTGGTCGGATCCAGGCTTCGCAACGGCTTTCTTGAAAGGATGGAAATGAGGATTGATATCTGGTCGGATCCAGGTTTCTCAGTCCTTTGTTGGAGATAGAGAGGCAACTCTACTGGGGGAAAGAAGTTAAACCTTGGTCAGATTGAGTTTAGGTTCTTCTATATCTTTGAAGAGCTATGTTATTATCTGGTCGGGTCCAGGTTTCATAGCGTTTTGAGAAATGAGATCAACTATTATCTGGTCGGGTCCAGGCTTCAGTAACTCAAGAAGTCAAACTGTTATCTAGTCGGGTCCAGGCTTCAGCAATAACTTGAAAATTGTGCTAATATCTGGTCGGATCCAGGCGTCATAGCATTTCTTGGTAATAATAAAGGCCTTGGAAGGCTTTACTGGGGATTAGGGGTTGTGGCCCTGTGATTTGTAGTAATTTGAAATGGAAATTCAAACTGGAGAGTACAGACTCAGTCGGGTAAGGAAGACTCAGTTTGGGGAGGATACGCCCAACTGGGGATGACGAGCTCAGTTGGGGATGATGGGCTCATCTGGGGAGGATAGATTCTGTTTGGAGAAGATAGCCTCGGTTGGAGAAGATGTACTCAGCTGGGCAATTTGGACTCAACTGGGGAATTTGGGTTCAGCTAGAGAAGATATACTCATCTTGGGGATAAAAACCTCGGTTGGGGAAGATATACTCAGCTGAGGAAGATATACTCAACTGGGCAATTCAGACTCGCTGGGGAGTATATACTCAGCTGGGCAATTCGTGGTGTCTTGATTGTTATATGCTTGAGAAATTTGCACTTGGCTGGGGAAATAACTCTGTTGGAGAAATAAACCCTGTTGAGGAGATGAATTTCCTTTAGGAAGAGATCCCCTAGGCTTCAATTTTGTAAAAATTGACTTAGCTAGAGAAAGTTACCAAGAGATTGAGACTCTGGCCAGGGATTATCCTATGTGAAGAGATTTTTGTAGGTAACTCCGCTGGGGAAAGGTTTCATTGTTGTTGTCCATATGGGGATAATGATGATGAGATAACTCTGTGGGGCTACTTCATATACATTAAAGGGATGCTTACTGTTGATGTACGCTGATGCTCTGTTGTTGATGCTGCTGCTTAGCAGGACACATGTGCCAAATAGTTTTAATTATATTCATATGCATATGTTCATTCAATTTTAGTCATTGGACAAATTTGCATTCAAAACAAAGACAGAAAATTTTGCACTTCAAAGTGTATTTGTATTGATATTTTGCCCATGAATATGCGTTTTTGTACATAGAGGCGAAGATCCTAGTAAGAGGAAATCGCCAAAAAGGAAAACAAAGTTGAGAATGAAAACAAATAGCCATGTGAAATGATCTCATTGCCTTCCAGCTCTATTATTTCCCCAATTTCTATGAACATCCCTTGCCGTTGATCGAAGTTGATTGGATTGATCCTGGACCATTTGAACTCGGACCTTGGTATTAGCATTGAGCGTGTTGATTTCACGGGACATAGTCGTATGCTTTTAATCCTTAATTTTTTCCTGAACCGCCCTTTTGGGTTTTCGATCCACCAGGATACCCTTTTTTTGCCCAAGTCGCCCTTTCGGGTTTTCAACTTGTCGGGTGTACAATCTTTTGCATATATCCCTAATTTTTGCCCAAACCTTTTGGTTTGCCGGGATGCCCTTATTTTTCTTAGGCGTGTCAACCTAACGGGCCTCTTATGCGTAGTATTTTTTTACTATGTTCGCGTCTATATGATGCGGGAAATCTTCATCGTCTATGGTGGTCAATATCATGGCACCGCTAGAGAAAACTCTCTTGACAACAAGCGGACCTTCGTAGGTGGGAGTCCACTTTCCTCTGAGGTCACCTTGTGGTAAAATGATGCGTTTTATCACCAGGTCACCAACTTGATATACTCGAGGCTTGACCTTTTTGTTGAAAGCTTTGATCATCCATTTTTGATACGTCTGACCATGGCAAATAGCAGCTGTGATCGGTGGAAATAGAACTGACTGTTTTGGAATGCTGGTTCGCGTTTGCGTTTTGCAAAATGTCGCGGTAAGCAAGAGTCGCCACCGTCTTTTATTTTCTCCAACAAGGAAAGGACAAAAGCACAGCAAAATTCCTTTTCGAGATGTTTCTCAGGTTCGGGAGGTAGATTATAGAAAGGGAAGGTGTTAGCACCCTTTCTATCCGTGGTTATCCACGGGCTCTTAGGTACTTGCTCTTATGTTTTTCAAAAATTGTTTGCTTTTCAAGTGTGTGTGGGTTTGAAAAAAAGTTTCGTTTGAAAAATTTCTAAGTAACTCTTGTATCAATCCTCAAGAGTGTATGAAATATTTGTTTGAAAACCTTTCGAAAGTGTAGGTGCGAAAAGTTGTTTTGTTTGTTTGAAAGAGCAAGTACCCAGGAGAATCTACCTACTCTAAGGAATTAGGCTGTGTAAGAGTCTTTTAGACAGTACTATCCCACTATTGAGAAGTAGGTAGCACCATCGTTGGAGTTATTCGGGTCTATTCGATTATGAGGGACATGTGTGGTCACCAAAGCAATGGTAGGATGCCTTAGTGGTAACCCTAATGTCCTAGATCCTTTTTTATCCGAGGCAACCGTTTCGAGGCGACTGGATCTTTAGACAGGAGGGCAACCTCTAAGACACCCTATACTTGATAACCACTTCGAGGTAACCAGTGAGGCGTACCCTAGGAGTGGCATATGCATGTGTGTTGTTTCATGTTAATGTTTATCTTGTACATGTTATTTGTGAGCTACAGATTGATTTTATTTGCCATACAAATCTTGTCATGCATTTTTTAACAGTTAAGAGTGCGGAAAATAAAGTGCGGAAATATGAATCTACGCTATTACAAGGCGCGGGTCTATACATCGCCAAAAACAAAAACCCGTTTTGAAAATAAGTGCGAAAAAAGTAAATAAAGCGATAAAACCTAATTAACTATTACATTTCCGGAGCAGATACATAAATATAATGGATTAAAATAAACATGCGCGCGAAAGAATTAAATCGGGACGTCCTTAGGGTTTTGACCCTTTTTTTGAGAAAAAAAAAGATTTGTCCTTTTTTTGCAATTAAATTAACTATTAACCCTAATTCTTTAATTAATTATTTACAAGAAAAAATATTTTTGTGTTTTTTATGTTTTTAATGAAATAAAATAAAAAGAGGAAATTAAAAGTGTCAAGAGAAAAAAAAAACCTAAGTCTAATTCATTTTTATTTATTGTAAAAGAAAATTAAAGTTACACCTAATTAAACTAAATTAATTTAAATTAGTGTTTATTTACAAAATAATTAAACTAAAGTGAAATTAATAATAATAAATAAAATATTTACATTTTTTAGTTTTTTTGAATTTTTTATGAAAAGGTTAATTAATTAGTTTTAGTGATAATAATAATAATTAGAAGAAAAAAAGTTAATAAATAAAAATGGAAAATATAAAATAAAAGAAAAAAGGATGAACCAAAGGGGGGTTCTGGGCCCAGAATGGAGGTTTGCTAGCAGATACCAAGCCCATTAACCCTAAGCCTGCGTTGACCTTCTGAATTCTCTGTAGCACGTGTTGACTGGATACATGGTGGTCGTCCACTCTAAGCCATTGGATCGCTGCTTGTAAACACATGGCGCCTGGATGATTGAGACCTATGGTGGAATGCCTTGTATAGCGCTGCATGAGATCATGTGAAGAAAAGAACAAATAAATATTTTGGGGGACCTGGGATTCGAACCCAGGTCCCAACGCTCCATGCCTGCATGCCTTAGCCATTGAGCCAATTGAGTCAATTGTGATAATAATAATAAGTGGTCAATATATTAGTAAATCAACGCATATGCCAAAAAAAAAAAAAAAAAAGCGCGCGATCGTTTGAAATGGCCAATCACGTTGTGACGCATCATCATCTTCTTCAACAAAATGCTGGTTATTTACCTGCGGATTTTCATCCGCAGGTAGTTTCGTAGGCTATGCTTAGAATCGTCCCTAGGCCTCAAAAAAACATTCCAAGACCATGGTTGGTCTCGTCCATGTCTCCTGAGTTCATCCCTACTCCTTATTTGTTCTGATTTCACCTGAAAATAAAATCCCTAAAAACCATACAAACAAACCCTAGGCACGGGAATTGTCATATAAGGCCTAAAAATGAAATTGAATGATGTTATTAGGTTAGAAATCAAACGAGGAGTATGAATATGCTAATATTTTTGAGAAATCATGCAAGAATAGAGAAACACGATTCCATGTTCAGAGGTGACTTTGTGAGTACTTACAGTGCTTGATAGGTGGTCTTAGGATGCGTTTATGGTCGCTTTGGCTTCAGGGGATGGCAAGGAAGGATGTCACGTTCTCCTTTTGGTCTGAAAGTGCTTGCAATACTGTTTTAGATCTCACACTTTTTTGACAATTTTCAGTTTTGCTTTTGGCCGTTTGTGCAGTGCTTTTTTGTTCTGAATTAGGTTTGTCACGCTTGCTTATGTAGGTATGAATGAAATTAGGCCAGCATCTGAGCTTGTATCTTGGTCTATTGAAGTTTGGAGATCTTGTTGACCACCATTAAAGGACTTTCCATGTTTGGAGAAAATTCAAGATTTTGTGCACCAAAAGGCTTGCCACGAAATTATTAGCTGGCGCATGACATATAAAAGCCATTCAAGTCACCAAGATGCCATTCCATTATTTTTTTTTTTTTTTTGAATTATTATGGATTTAAAATGAATTAAATCAATAAAAATTAAATAAAATAGAAAAATAAATTTTTGATCTTGAAATTAATCATGGGACACATGGGTGGCACGACAAGGCTGAATCAAGTGGAAGAAAGTGGGCCCTTTTGTCAAAAATTGAAGTTTTAAGGATAGTTGACTTTTGCCATTTCACAAAAACTTCCCAACTTCTCCAATGCATATCTTGCTCAATTTTGATTATATGAACATGTTCTTGGACATTTTGGAAAGGTCTTGAAGTACTCTAACCAATTCCTTTGGTCCCATGTCATTTGGATTTACCAACCTCAAGTTATGGTCTTTGACTTAAAATGCCTTTTTGTTGACTTTTGAAAATGACCTATAATGTAGAAATTGATAACTTTTTGTGAGAGCATTTCTTAGACTTGGAATGTGAAGATGAGTTGTAGGAAATGTCATCCCCTTCAAAATGAGCATTGGATGGGATTTTTCTGATGAACCATGAAAAAGTTATGCCTTGGTCAAGTTACAGTTGACTTTTCAGCTGTCCCAAAATGGAAACTTTTGCATCTTGATGATTTTTGAGCCATTCTTGTGGAATCATGATCAATACTTGATCAAATGATGATTGTGGCTTCAAAATAATATGTTGAGAAAAAAATTTTACTTTTGATTACCAAATGACCATTTTGCCCCTGCAGTTGGTTGTGGAGCAACTAGGGCTTTTGACTGTGCAAACTGGCATTGTGAACCTTGAAACTTGACATGTAGATGCTTGACAATGTATATGGGCACATGGGACTTGATTGGACCACTTAAAATCTCAACTTCCTTGCAAGAACCAAAACCCTAATTTTGACTGCCTTAGGAGGCAATTGGATTGTGCAACCCTTGAGGAATCTTGAAGCATTTGAAGATTGATCTTGACCAATCTTGAAGAATATGGGAGGGAAAATTTTGGGGTACAACAGTTTCCCCTGTTCAATCTTCTTAAACCTGAGGATGTAGATTGGCTTGCGTGCCTTTCGTGATCCGAAGGTGGAAGATGATTGAACACTAGAGTGCCCAGAAATTTGCACTCGCATAGCAGAATGTCAGCAATAGGATGGCGGGAATGGGCTTATAGATGCCATTTGGAGAGATGGTGGATAGGAGGATGGGCTTATAGATGCCATCTGGAGACGTGACATAACCTTGTCGGGAATGGGCTTATAGATGCCATTTGGAAGTGTAATGGATAGTTGTGGAGATGGGCTTATAAATGCCATCTGAAGGTGTCGACCGCGTAAGAGATTCCTTAGCGAGAACTTGCGTACTTTGAGAAAGAAAGATGGTTTCCTGGCCTGTTACAGGTGTTGATCTTCGAACTCTTCATGCAGATATGCCCTGGCTAGATACAGGTATCGAATCTACAATTGACTGCTCACAGATGTGCCCTGGCTAGATACAGGAATCGAATCCGGAACTTCAAAAGGTTGCTTACAGACGTGCCCTGGTTGGATACATGTATCGAATCTACAAACAATCGCTCACAGATATGCCCTGGCTAGATATAAGTATCGAATCTGGAACTTCAAACTCTTCATGCAGATATGCCCTGGATGGATACAAGTATCAAATCTACAATCAATTATTCACAGATATGTCCTGGCTAGATACAGGAATCGAATCTGGAATTAGTCGTCTACAGATATGCCCTGGCTAGATACAGGAATCGAATCTTTAAACTCTTCACGCAGACATGCCCTGGCTAGATACAGGTGTCGAATCTACAATCAGTTACTCACAGATATGCCCTGGCTAGATACAGGAATCGAATCTGGAATTGGTCGTCTACAGATATGCCCTGGCTGGATACAGGAATCGAATCTCTAAACTCTTCATGCAGACATGCCCTGGCCGGATACAGGTGTCGAATCTACAATCAGATTACTCATAGATATATCCTGGCTAGATACAGGAATCGAATCTGGAATTGGTCATCTACAGATATGCCCTGGCTGGATACAGGAATCGAATCTCTAAACTCTTCATGCAGACATGCCCTGGCTAGATACAGGTGTCGAATCTACAATCAATTACTCACAGATATGCCCTGGCTAGATGCAGGTATCGAATCTAGAATTGTGACAGTTGATAGTAATCATCTTTGGATTGACCTTTTTCCTGAAAAGGCAAAACATCAGTTGTATGCAATGTCATGATGTATGAAATGCATGAGGTCATGATGTTCTCAAGAATAAATGAGATTGTGTCGTATGCGCTTTATCATGTATGTAAAGAGGATGTATGAAACGTAAAATGTCTATGAATGTATTTTCGTCTAGGAAAATAAATCCTTGACGAATGCTGGGAGCTTGTTGAATCCTGGGCTGATGCTGAAGAGTAGAGTTCTTCGTTTCCGCTGGGGATGATGGTTGCAAGAATAAACCGGTAGGAGAAGATGACTCCATTGGGGAATAAACTTGTTGGAGAGATACTCTGTGGGGAATTACTCTGTGGGGAAGAGATACTTCGCTGAGGTTTGAATGAGAACTCCGCTGGGGATTCCATTGATAAGTTTGTTGGAATTTGGAGGAACTCCGCTGGGGGATAGGATGAACTTCGCCGAAGACGATCTTTCCGTGGTAATTAGCTGAGGATAACCCAGTTATAAGCTCTGGTGGGGAATAACCTTTGAATAAAGCCGGGGAGATGCGTTCGTACTCCGCGGGGGATAAGTTTCCAGAATCTACTAGAGATAGGCTTCCAGAATCTACTGGGGAGGATGATTCAACTCTCCTGGGGAAATTTTTTGGACTGCACTGGGGAAGTGGCTCCACTGGGGTGTCTGTATTCCGCCGGGGAACAATCTTATATTAAGATTGCCGGGGATGCTTGCTTAGGAACAATCTGCATACTCCGCTGGGGAATGTTGAGATATTCTGGGGATACCCAACTTCCTTGCTGACAGTAGACTAACTCTGCTTGGGGAGAGTGTTGCTGACTTGCTGGAGATACTGTGCCTAGTTAGGGCTAACGGGAGACCAACTATGCTTGGGTGGAGTATTGCTGAACCTTGATTTACTCTGCAGGGAGTGAAGATATCTTGGTTACGTTCTTCAGCCGAACCTACCTTGGTACCTTGGTGGACAGAGCAACTAGATCGCTTAGACAACTCTTATTGCCCCTGCTTCTGATGTCACCTGTAATTAGTCCTTTGTTTCGTGTGCAAATATTTATGAGTTAGCAATTAGTATCAAATGCATATATCAAAAATGAACATTGGACGTTCTTCGCAAGACAAAACAGAAAAAGGAAAAACAATTGGCAATTTGTCTGGAAAAATGATTTGTATTGATTTTGAGATTTGCCTGTAAATAGGCGTTTTTGTACAAGAGGCTGACGTCCTAGTAAGAGAATGCCGCCGAACAAAATGGAATTTATACAATTTTGAAAAGGAAAACAAAACAGCTATGTGAAAAATCCCACTGGGTTCCAACTCTGCTATCGCCTTTATGTCTTCAAGCGTCTCATCACTTCGCTGCTTAGTTGAAGATGAAGCTGACTGATTGATGCCGTCTGAACCTGATAGTTGATACCAAACTCTGGATGCAAGGTGATCAATGAGACATAGTATTATGCTTATCCCTAACTTTTGCCTGGACCGCCCTTTCGGGTTTTCAGTCCACCGGGATACCCATTTTTGCCCAAGCCGCCTTTTCAGGTTTTCGGCTTGCCGGGTGTACAGATTTTTTTCATTTCATCCCTTATTTTTGCCCGAACCCTTTTGGTTCGCCAGGAAGCCCTTATTTTTTCCTAGGTGTGTCAACCTAGCGGGTCTTTTGATCATGCGTAGTATCTTTTTACTATGTCTGCATTGGCGGGGTGAGGAAGGTCGTCACCATCCATGGTAGTTAGGATCATAGCTCCTCCTGAGAAGATATGTTTAACCACAAATGGCCATTCGTACGTAGGGGTCCATTTGCCCCTGGGATCACTTTGAGGAAGAATGATGCGCTTGATTACCAGGTCTCCGACTTGATACTCTTGTCGTCTGACCTTCTTGTTAAATGCCCTGATCATCCGTTTTTGGTACGTCTGACCATGATAAATAGCAGTGAGTCTCTTTTCGTCAATTAGGTTTAATTGATCAAGCCGAGTCTGGATCTGGTCATCTTCGCTCAAACCTGCATCTTTCATTATCCAGAGAGAGGGTATCTGGACTTCAATAGGCAAGACTGCCTCCATGCCATAGACCAAGGAAAAGGGGGTTGCCCCTGTCGACGTCTGTGCTGAGGTACGGTACCCATGAAGAGCAAACGGTAACATCTCGTGCCAATCTTTGTAGGTCACTGTCATCTTCTGCACAATCTTCTTAATATTCTTATTTGCCGCTTTGACAACCCCATTCATCTTCGGCCGGTAAGGAGAAGAGTTGTGGTGTTGTATCTTGAATTGCTCGCAGAGCTCAATGATCATCTTATTGTTAAGATTGGTACCATTGCCCGTAATGATCCTTTCCGGGACACCGTAGCGACAGATCAGGTCATGCCGAATGAACTGTGCCACGACATTCTTGGTTACGGTAGCGTAGGAAGCTGCTTCAACCCACTTTGTGAAGTAATCGATTGCCACCAGGATGAAGCGATGCCCGTTGGATGCCGTAGGTCTGATCTCGCCGATCATATCAATGCCCCACATTACAAAAGGCCAAGGTGCTGTCAAGACGTTCAGAGGAACTGGAGGAATGTGCACCTTATCTGCATAGATCTGGAATTTGTGATACGTCCGAGAATGTTGATAACAGTCGGCTTCCATTGTGGACCAGAAATATCCTGCCCGAAGGATTTTCTTTGCCATGGTATGTCCACTGGAATGTGTTCCGAAAGTACCCTCATGCAACTCTGCCATGATCCTTTCTGCTTCAGTCTTATCTACACAATGCAGTAAGGTTGAATCATGGTTTCGCTTGTATAGAATGTCGTTGCTGAGGAAGAACTTTGCCGCGAATCTTCTCAGGAACTTCTTGTCGTTAACAGATGCACCCTCGGGGTATTCTTGAGCTTCGAGGTACCTCTTCACTTCATGATACCAAGGCTTTTCAGTTACCTCTTCAGCCTCAAGATCACAGCAATGTGCAGGTTCATCCAACTTCCAGATAATGATCCGGGGAGCTTCGTTGTCCCATTTGACTTTGAACATAGAAGACATTGTAGCCAACGCGTCCTCCAACTGATTCTCCTCTCTTGGGAAGTGTTCAAAAGTTATCTCTTCGAAATGGGGAATCAACGTCAACACATACTCTTTGTAAGGAATAAGATTCGGGTGTTTCGTATCCCACTCGCCTTTGATCTGATTGATCACGAGAGCGGAATCTCCGAAGACACTCAGAAACTTGATCCTTAAGTCAATTGCAGCTTGAAGACCCATGATACATGCTTCATACTCTGCCATGTTGTTGGTGCAGTTGAAACATAACCGAGCAGTAAGTAGAGTATGAGTGCCTTTGGGGGATATGATCACAGCGCCAATGCCGTTACCCAAAGCGTTTGAGGCTCCATCAAAGTGCATAGACCATCGGGATCCTTCCTTAGGTCCTTCATCCGGTCCAGGTACTTTGCAATCAGTTACTACCATGATATCCTCGTCTGGAAATTCAAAGTTCATGGACTGGTAGTCATCCACTGCCTGGTGTGCCAAATGGTCTACCAATACACTTCCCTTGATTGCTTTCTGAGTTGTGTACTGGATGTCGTATTCGGTCAAGATCACCTGCCATCTTGCTATTCTTCCGGACAGAGCAGGCTTTTCGAATATGTACTTTATTGGATCCATTTTTGAAATCAACAGAGTAGTGTGAGTCAACATATACTGTCTCAGCCGACGAGCATCCCATACCAAAGCGCAGCAAGTTTTCTCGAGCAGTGAGTATCGGGTTTCACAGTCGGTAAACTTTTTGCTAAGGTAATAAATAGCGTGCTCTTTTCGGCCAGACTCGTCATGCTGCCCCAGCACACACCCCATTGAGTTGTACAGTACTGTCAAGTATAATATTAGAGGTCTCCCTTCAACCAGTGGCATAAGGATGGGTGGCTCTTGGAGATACTCTTTGATTCTTTCGAAAGCGGCCTGACATTCATCGTTCCAACGTACCACTTGATCTTTCTTCAGTAGCTTGAAGATTGGTTCACAAGTAGCAGTTAGATGCGAGATGAATCGGGCAATGTAGTTCAGCCGTCCTAAAAAGCCTCTGACTTCTTTTTCTGTCTTGGGAGTTGGCATCTCTTGTATGGATTTCACCTTGGCAGGGTCCACTTGAATACCTTTATCGCTCACGAAGAAGCCTAGCAATTTTCCAGATCTTACCCCGAAGGTGCACTTGTTCGGGTTCATCCTCAGCTTGTACAATTTCAGACGGTCAAACAGCTTCTGTAGATGGTCAAGGTGTTCCTCCTCAGTTTGGGATCTTGCAATCATATCATCGACATATACCTCGATCTCATGATGGATCATGTCATGAAATAAAGCAACCATGGCACGTTGGTAGGTTGCCCCATCATTTTTCAACCCAAAAGGCATGACCTTGTAGCAAAAGGTGCCCCACTGAGTAACAAAAGTGGTCTTCTCCATGTCTTCAGGAGCCATCTTGATTTGATTATAACCGGAGAAGCCGTCCATGAAGGAGAATACTTTATGTTGAGCAGTATTGTCAACCAGAACGTCGATGTGAGGTAGAGGGAAGTCATCCTTGGGGCTCGCCCTGTTCAAATCCCTATAATCAACACACATTCTGACCTTAACATCTTTCTTCGGCACTGGAACCACGTTGGCGACCCACTGAGGGTAAGAAGTCACTGCTATAAACCCGACATCAAATTGTTTCATAACCTCAGCTTTGATTTTCTCAGACATCTCTGGACGCATACGGCGGACCTTCTGTTTTACCGGAGGGCATTCTTCCTTGGTAGGCAAATGATGAACCACAATGTCGGTATCCAACCCAGGCATGTCTTCGTAAGACCAGGCAAAGATTTCCACATAGTCATGTAGCATCTGAATCAACCGTTGTTTCACACTAAGCTCCAGATTGGCACCAATCTTGACTTCCTTTCTGTCTGTCTCAGTACCCAGATTTACCGTTTCCACTGGCTCTTCATGTGGCTGAATGGCCCTCTCTTCCTGGAGTAGCAGTCTTGCAAGCTCGCCAGGCACTTCGCAATCATCTTCACCTTCGTCTTCGGCTAAGTTGATCGGATTTTCGAAGTCATAACTGATAGTAGCAGAGTCGTTACCAGTGAGATCCAGAGTGGATTGGAACCTGTATAAGTGAGTGTGTGTAAATATAGCTGTTTTGCAATATATAATAAAGAAAGACAAGGAGCGCAAGATTTGAAATGTAAAAAACGTCCAATGCTTTTATTAATGATATATGAAAGTGACACACAAAAGCCCTCACAAATGAAGCCACGGTGCCCCGGGTAAGACACCGGGCCATAAAGTTTCGAACTATTGTTTGTTACAAATCTAAAACAAAGGAGTTCATTACTGGGTGACAAAAGTAATAGGTATGAAATCTTTCGCCGTCCAGTTGCTTGGTCCACCGTTGGTCGTTGGGTAGATCCAGCTGTTGAATTCAGATTCCTCCACATCGTCTTTAATAGCATTCACTCCCGGGTTGGTGATGAACACATGAGGTCTTCCAATCCTTACTTTACGAATAGCCCTCTAAGCTTCTGCAGTGAAACCCAAACCAAACTTGTCAGTCTTCGGAGTAAAATCAGGAAGTTGGCCCCAGTTTGCACACTCACCCTTCTCAATCACAGCCCGGGCAACCTTTAAGGAAGCCATCTTCAAAGGAGAACCCTCTTGAGTCACAGTCTCTGCTGCTGCCAATGTCTGAGGTACCTCTTCAAAGTGCTGAAAGGGGGTCTCAATGAACTCCCCATCCATCTCTACGTACCGGAACGAGTTGAGGTGGCTGACCATATGTGATCGGTGGAAATAGAACTGACTGTTTTTTAAGCTGGTTTTGCGAAATGTCGCGGTAAGCAAGAGTCGCCACCGTCTTTTATGTTCTCCAACATGGAAAGGACAAAAGCACAGCAAAATTCCTTATGAGAATGTTTCTCGGTTCGGGAGGTAGATTTATAGAAAGGGAAGGTATTAGCACCCTTTCTATCTGTGGTTATCCACGGGCTCTTAGGTACTTGCTCTTATGTTTTCAAAATATGTTTGCTTTTCAAATGTGTGTGGGTTTTGAAAAAGTTTCGTTTGAAAAATTTCTAAGTAACTCTTGTATCTGTCCTCAAGAGTGTATGAAAAATTTGTTTGAAATCTTTTAGAAAGTGTGAGGTGTGAAAAGTTGTTTTGTTTTGAAAAGAGCAAGTACTTAAGAGAATCTACCTACTCTAAGGAATTAAGCTGTGTAAGAGTCCTTTAGATAGTGCTATCCCACCATTGAGAGGTAGGTAGCACCGTCGTTGGAGGTATTCGGGTCAATTCGATTATCGGGACAGTATGGTCACCGAAGAAATATTAGGATACCTTAGAAGTAACCCTAACGTCCTAGATCCTTTTTATCCGAGGCAACCGTTTCGAGGCAACTGGATCTTTTAGACAGAAGGGCGACCTCTAAGACACCCTATACTTGACGACCACGTTCGAGGCAACCAGTGAGGCGTACCCTAGAAGTGGCATGTGCTTTGTGTGTTGTTTTTCAGTTAATGTTTGTCTTTGCATATTATTTGTGAGCTACGGATTGATTTTATTTACATACATTCTTTCATGCATTGTTAACAGTTAGGAGTGTGGAAAATAAATTGCGGAAATGTAAATCTAACTATTACAAGGCGCGGGTCTATACATCACCAAAAAACAAAACCCGTTTGGAAATAAAGTGCGAGAAATAGTAATAAAAGCAGTAAACCTAATTACTATTACATATCCGAAAACAGTTACATAAATAATCAAAATAAATAAATGCGCGCGAGAATTAAATCGGGAACGTCCTAAGGGTTTTGACCCTTTTTGAATAAGAATTGAATTTTGTCCCTTTTTTTGTAATTAATGAAATTAAAATTAATAACTAATTAATTAATTTAATTAAAAGAAAAATATTTTTGTGTTTTTATGTTTTTTTAATGAAAATGAAATAAAAGGAATTAAAATTAAAAGTCCTAATTCTAAATTAATTTTACTTATTAAAAAAAGTTAAAATTATTCTAATTACACCACTAATTAATTAATATTAAAATTTATTTACAAAAATAAGTTAATAAATAATAAAATGTTTTTTTTGATTTTTTTATGAAAAATATTAATTAAGTTAATAATACTAATAAGTAAAAAAAAGGAATTATAAAAGAAAAGAAAAATAAAAAGATAAAAAAAAGGAATAACAAAACCAAGGGGGGTATGGGCCAGAATTGAGGGTTTGTTTAGCATTGCTGTGACCCATTAAGCACAAAGTCACGTTGACTCCTGGAATCATGTGCATATGGTTGACTGAAAAGCATGGTGCTCATCATTTCCTGGCCACTGGATTGTTATTTGTAGACACTTGGCATGCTGAAGCGCCAGGGCACATGGTGTACCACCTTTAGAAGCCTGCACAGGAATACATTAAGAAAAAATGGAAACAAGGAAATTGGGGGACCTGGGAAAACTTACAGCGCGGTATGATGGAACTTAGGACGTGGCAAGGGTTGCTTTAGCTTCAGAGTATGGCAAAGAAGAGAGTCACGTTCTCCTTTTGGCCTGAAAATGCTTGCAACACTCCTTTTGATCTCACACTTTTTTTGTGACACTTTTTGGATTTTGCTCTGGCCGTTTGTGTACACTCTAGGTTGTGAATGAGGCTTGCAAGGCTTGAATATATAATAATGAGTGAGAATAAGTCACATTTAGGAGCTTTTAAACATTGCCATTAAGCTTTGGATTTCCTCAAAACCACCATTAAAGAAACTTGCCATTTTTGTTCAAAATTTGAATTTCATGCTTGAAATGGACTTTACACGAATTTTGCATGTGTATTATGATGCATCAAGGTCATTCAAACCACAAGATATCACTTAATTAATTTTTTTGATTTTTATTTGAATTTTATGGATTTAAAATGAATTAAATCAATAAAATTAAATAAAAATAGAAAAAATAAATGTTTAATCTTGAATTTAATCATGGGACACGTGGGTGGCATGACAAGGATGAATCAAGTGGAAAAAGTGGGCCCTTTTGTCAAAAATTGAAGTTTCAAGGATAGTTGACTTTTGCCATTTCACAAAACTTTCCCAACTTCTCCAATGCATATCTTGCTCAATTTTGATCATATGAACATGTTCTTGGACATTTTGGAAAGGTCTTGAAGTCCTCTAACCAATGCCTTTGGTCCCATGTAATTTTGATTTACCAATCTCAAGTTATGGTCTTTGACTTAAAGTGCCTTTTTGTTGACTTTTGAAAATGACCTATAATGTTGAAATTGATAACTTTTTGTGAGAGCATTTCTTGGACTTGGAATGTGAAGATGAGTTGTAGGAAATGTCATCCCCTTCAAAATGAGCATTGTATGGGATTTTTCTGATAAACCATGAAAAAGTTATGCCTTGGTCAAGTTACAATTGACTTTTCAGTTGTCCAAAAATGGAAACTTTTGCATCTTGATGATTTTTGAGCCATTCTTGTGGAATCATGATCAAGATTTGATCCAATGATGATTGTGGCTTAAAAATGAGATGTTGACCAAATTTTTTGACTTTTGACTGCCAAATGACCATTTTGCCCCTGCAGTTGACTGTGCAGCAATTAGGGTTTTTGACTGTGCAACTTGACCTTGTGAGCCTTGAAACTTAGCATGTAGATGCTTGACAATGTTTATAGGCATGTGGGACTTGATTGGACCCTTGAAAACCTCAACTTCCTTGCAGGAACCAAAACCCTAATTTGACTGGCTTAGGAGGGTGTTTGAACTGTGTAGTCCTTGAGTAGACTTGAGCAATTTGAGATGATGCTTGTCAAAATTATGAAGAATATGGGAGGGAAAATTTTGGGGTACAACAGTTGCCCCTGTTCAATCTTCTTAGACCTGAGGATGTAGATTGGCTAGCGTGCCTTTCGTGATCCGAAGGTGGAAGATGATTGAACACTAGAGTGCCCAGAAATTTGCACTCACATAGTAGAATATCAGCAATGTGATGTCGGGAATGGGCTTACAGATGCCATTTGGAGAGATGGTGGATAGGAGGATGGGCTTATAGATGCCATCTGGAGATATGACAGAACCTTGTCGGGAATGGGCTTATAGATGCCATTTGGAAAGATGGTATGGGAGGATGGGCTTATAGATGCCATCTGGAGATGTGACAGAACCTTGTCGGGAATGGGCTTGTAGATGCCATTTGGAGACTGTTGACAGGTGGATGGGCTTATAGATGCCATCTGGAGGTGTAATTTTTGTAAGTTGAAAGAGGGAACCTGTGTAGGGTTGCCTGATGTTGAGCTCATGTAAAGCTGCATCTTGGAAAGAAGGACACCTGTGTAGGGTTGACTGATGATGAGCTCGCGTAAAACTGCATCTTTGGAGGAAGGAAACCTGTGTAGGGTTTACTGATAATGAGTCCGTATAAGACTGCATCTGAAATGGAGAAGGAACCTGTGTAGGGTTACTTTGATGACGAGTCCGTGTAAAACCGCATCTGGAGCTGAGAAGGAAACCTGTGCAGGGTTTACTGATGACGAGTCCGTGTAAAAACTGCATCCTTGGGAATAGAGAACCTGTGTATGGTTTCTGGGTGACGAGTCCGTGTAAAACTTCATCTTTGGAAAGAGAGAACCTGTGTAGGGTTTCTTCGGGATAAGTTCGTGTAAAACTTCCGGAGGAACCGGGGTAAGGTTACTTCGGGATAAGTTCGTGTAAGACTTCTGGAGGAACCGGGGTAAGGTTATCTTGAGATAAGTCCGTGTAAGACTTCTGGAGGAACCGGGGTAAGGTTGCTGCAGGATAAGTTCGTGTAAAACTTCTGGATGAACCGGGGTAAGGTCATCTTGAGATAAGTCCGTGTAAGACTTCTGGAGGAACCGGGGTAAGGTTACTGCAGGATAAGTTCGTGTAAAACTTCTTGATGAACCGGGGTAAGGTCATCTTGAGATAAGTCCGTGTAAGACTTCTGGAGGAACCGGGGTAAGGTTACTGCAGGATAAGTTCGTGTAAAACTTCTTGATGAACCGGGGTAAGGTCATCTTGAGATAAGTCCGTGTAAGACTTCTGGAGGAACCGGGGTAAGGTTACTGCAGGATAAGTTCGTGTAAAACTTCTGGATGAACCGGGGTAAGGTCATCTTGAGATAAGTCCGTGTAAGACTTCTGGAGGAATCGGGGTAAGGTTACTGTAGGATAAGTTCGTGTAAAACTTCTTGATGAACCGGGGTAAGGTCATCTTGAGATAAGTCCGTGTAAGACTTCTTTTGAAAGAAAAGGAACCGGTGTAGGGTTACTTTGATGATAAGTCCGTGTAAAACTAACAACTGAGGTTGAGAAGGAACCAGTGTAGGGTTTCCTGTTGATGAGCCCGTGTAAGACTTCTTCTGAAAGAAAAGGAACCGGTGTAGGGTTACCTGAGGATGATCAAGTAGATAATTGTCCTGTTTGGTTTCAGATATTAACCCACGATCAGTCGTCCACAGAATTTTCCTGGCTTGTTACCGGTGTTGATCTGGAACTGTAGAGGTAGATGGTAATCATCTTTTGATTGACCTTTTCCTGAAAAGGCAAAACGTTAGCTGTATGCAGTGTCATGATGCATGAACTGCATGATATTAAGATGTTCTCAAGAATAAATGAGATTTGTGTGTTATGATGCGTATATGCATGCGTCATGGTGTATGATAATGTGATGAATGTCTATGAATGTATCTTCGTCTAGGAAAATAAATCCTTGATGAACACCGGGAAGTTGAATCCTGGGCTGAGGTTGAAGAGTAGAGTTCTTCATTTCCGCTGGGGATGATGGTTGCAAGAATAAACCGGTAGGAGAGGATGACTCCGTTGGGGAATAAACTTGATGAAGATATTACTCTGCGGGGAATTACTCTGTGGGAAGAGATACTTCGCTGAGGTTTTGATGATAACTCCGCTGGGGATTCCCGTTGATAAATTTTGTTGGGGAATTTGATGAATTCCGCTGGGGATAGGAAGAACTTCGCCGAGGACGATCTTTCCGTGGTAATTAGCTGAGGATAACCCAGTTAGACCCTGGTGGGGAATAACCTTTGAATAGAGCCGGGGAGATGCGTTCGTACTCTGCAGGGGATAAGCTTCCAGAATCTACTGGGGAGATTGATTCAACTCTCCTGGGGAAACTTTTGGACTGTACTGGGGGAAGTGGCTCCACTGGGGTGTCTGTATTCCGCCGGGGAACAATCTTATATTAAGACTGCCGGGGATGCTTGCTTAGGAACATCTGTATACTCCGATGGGGAATATTGAGATTTTCTGGGGGTACCCAACTTCCTTAGGGCTGACAGTAGCCTAACTCTGCTTGGGGAGAGCGTTGCTGACTTGCTAGGGATACTGTGCCTCTTCGGGGTTGATGAGAGACCAACTCTGCTTGGGGAGAGCATTGTTGAAACCTGTTTTACTCCCGGGGAGTGGAGGCCTCTTGGTTATGTTCTTCAGCCGAACCTACCTTGGTACCTTGGTTGACAGAGCAACTAGATCGCTTGGACAACTCATTATTGCCCCTGTTTCTGACGTGAGAGAAGAAGATACCTTGTGAGGTGTTAGACAACTGCCGATTCGACAAATCTTCTTCTGGTAGGCAAGTGACGAGATGACGGGACATGGTCGTACGCTTTTGATCCCTAACTTTTTCCTGGACCGCTCTTTCGGGTTTTCAGTCCATCGGGATACCCTTTTTTTCCCAAGCCGCCTTTTCAGGTTTTCGACTTGCCGGGTGTACAGATTTTTTCATTTCATCCCTTGTTTTTGCCCGAACCCTTTTGGTTCGCCGGGAAGCCCTTATTTTTGCCTAGGTGTGTCAACCTAGCGGGTCTTTGATTATGCGTAGTATTTTTTCGACTATGTCCACGCTCTCAGAATGTAGGGAGATGCCCCTGTTGTTGTGTTGCCATGCGACCATAAGATGTTTGATCAGGCAAGATTCATAGCTGGAACTCATGTCCAATGCCCCAGGTGACTCAGGCGGAGATTTGCCCCAGGCTATTAGGCATTTGAGAGATTCTCTGAATCTTGACTGGACTTCCCCAGATGATGGACAATGATCATGCCCTGCCCCTTGATGGGAGGTGCTTTTATTCATTAGACATTCGTCGTGCGAACTTCCATGCTGTTCAAACAAATAGTCATATGCAAACAAATGTTATTTTAAAAATGCAAAGCTTATGTCTGTCTTGAAGTTTTTTGAAAATGTGTTTTTTCAGTAAAACCAGTGAACTTTGTAAAACGTGATGTCAACTCAGTATTTTATAGCAAACCTTAAGGAGTCAGGATACCTTTCGTAACAGTATGCTTTCGAACCAACCCATGCTTCAGCTAGGACTTTTAAGGGTTGTAACGTGGCCTGGTTCACGGTTTAAGAAACAAAGGATAAGGCTCAAAATGTAATTGTACCCACCCGCTCTTCGTGATGTTCTTCAAACCTAAACTCAGCTAATCGTACATTAGACCTTGTTTGAGTTTTTGCTCTGATATTCCGGTGATGGTTCGGATATTGACAATTTATTTTGAATAGGCAGTCATTCCTTTTTTTTTTGTTGAGGGTTTGTAGGACCTCTTTCTTTTTGATTTCGTTATCCCTGTTTTTTGCCTGAACTGTTTCTTTTTGTGATTACAGTCAGCGGGATGCCCCAGTTTTGTAAGTCTCCTTCATAGGTTTTGACTTATTGGGCTTTAGTTTCTGAAAGATAATGACTGCCTATCTTTATGATTATTCAGAACCATCTCGTCTTTTTTTTTTGTAAGGACTTCTTTGGTGTCGTTCATTGTGCACCTGGATCAACTGAGAATACTACCCTTCCCCGGGTTATGATTAAGGGTTTTAATTTTCGAAAAGAAAAACTCCTACTTCTTTGGCTTAGAGGGGTTGACGAGGGATTATCTTCCTTATAACTCCAGTGTTTCGGAATTGAAACAATGCCTGTACCTCATCAGCGGGGTCTGTTCAAAAGCATACTGTAAATTGTGGTATCGTTTTCGTCATCCTCCCTCCAGAGGCCTAGAATTATTAACCGAGCGTTGATCATCACACAAAAATATGAAAGCAATTTGCAATATAGTGAATACAAAATAATTACTTCAAAACAGACATGTGTAATGCATTAATGAAATAACAACGTTTGATATGAATAAAATGTTTAAACAATCAAAGAAAAATACAACTTGAACATTCGAATGAACAAAAGTTTCTTAGTTTGAACTAGTCATCTCAGATGGAAGATTCTCAGCAGAAGATGTTCATTTTACCACCCGGCATGAACTCTAGCACCCTTCCGTCGATCAAGTCTTGAATCTTGTTCCTCAGGCTCCAACAGTCGTCAGTGTCATGTCCAGGGCTGTCAGAATGGTAGGCACACCTTTCATCAGGATTGTATTTTAGGGAGGTTATGTTGAGAGTCTTAGGAGGATCCTTAAAAGCAATCAGCTTGACCTCCAACAAGCGTCTCAGTATCAGTGATGATGGTATACCAGTCTCCGAGAAATGTCTTCCAGACGTATTTCGCTTACGCTGATTACCCTGTGGACGCTGGTGAGGTTGATGCTGGGCTTGTGACCCTGAAGCAAACTGAGGAGCTTTTCCCCGGTCTTCTTGCCCCACAGGTGGTTGAATGATGGCTTGCTCTTCAACCTTAGATGTTTGCCCCAGTTGGTTATCCCGAAGCAGATGGTTGACGAGAACCCTGAGCTCTCCTTGTTTTTGAGATAAGTCTTGGACAAGAGCCATTTGCCCCAGCATTTGGGTTCTCATTGTATCCACCTCAGCTTGTAGACGTTTCAGTCGTTCATCCTTGTCGTCTTCGGGACTCTTCCTGACCAAATTCCCCATGAGGAGTGTTCTCAGCTCTTCCTGCCCCTTGGATAGATTTAGGAGGATCTCCCTGAACCGAGCCTCTTGAGCATGAAGATCCTGGTTGTTTTGTTGGGAAGCCATTGCTGAAATAAACAGCGAAGATGGTAAGTGACCTGTCAAAGGAGTACCTGTAATGCCGTGATATGTATGTATGCATGCAATATTTTCAAGGATCTCGCGGGGTAAACAAGAAAATTGTTAGAATTTGAATTTTGTAGCTTGATGGAAGGGACTTCATGTTGATGAGAGTCCTTCTTCAAGAGTCAAGGCTCACCATATCGAGTGGGTCATAGCCCCTGACTCAAGTCATTAACCTTGGCTAGAGGAAAATAAATCCCCTTTACCCCTTGCTGGACATTTGATTTATCATGACCTGCATCACAAAACCCTTGAGGTCCTTGAAATGGATTAGTCCTTATGTAGGATGCATGCAATGGTATGATGGTATGATGTTATGCTATGCGTGGAGTAATGTAGGTAAACCCTGTTATGAGTCCAGATTAAGGACTATAAACAAAACCTGCAAGAAACTCAAGTGTCAGATAACAAGTATGCAAGTAGTCAAGTTTGAAAGCACACAAGTCACACAAGACAGCCCTTAGAGTTTAGGCCAGTATGAAGTTTGGGGTACTACCCTCTTGAAGTTGGTGGGCTCAAAAACTTGTCCAATCAAAAGTAACCGGGTTCTAAGGAGCTCAATATCATTGGGTTGTTTTCTATGTTCATTGTTTTGATTTAGCCACTGAACTGGCGATCAAAATATTCCAAGAAAACAACCCTCAATGAGTGTAGTATCGAGTATCTGCCTACTTCGGACTACACCAAAGTCGGTCATCTCACTACCCCTAAAGAGGCCAGGATGGTCAAGTAAGGTTCCTAAGGTCAGTTGATGCTTCACGACACCACGCGGCGGCCCCGTACTCTCCTTGACTTGACTCAAGGGTTACCAGTACTCACCAAAGTGCCACATCAACGTAGCAAACTGCTTCAACCGTATCGGTATACCCCGCACAGTTCCCTCACAGTTTGTTTCTACTTTCTAAGAAGGTATCCCCCAGATCTGGGTTAGGATCTATGAAACTCCCAAAACAGGCCCACAATATTAAAGCAAGCAGATCAAGCAATTGAAAACATGATGATGAACTATTCCTAAGGTACACCCCACTTATTCAGTATTCCCCAGCAGAGTCGCCAGTTCTGTGATCGGTGGGAACAGAACTGACTGTTTTTTAAGCTGGTTTCGCGAAATGTCGCGGTAAGCAAGAGTCGCCACCGTCTTTTATGTTCTCCAACATGGAAAGGACAAAAGCACAGCAAAATTTCTTATGAGAATGTTTCTCGGTTCGGGAGGTAGATTTATAGAAAGGGAAGGTATTAGCACCCTTTCTATCCGTGGTTATCCACGGGCTCTTAGGTACTTGCTCTTATGTTTTCAAAATATGTTTGCTTTTCAAATGTGTGTGGGTTTTGAAAAAGTTCTGTTTGAAAAATTTCTAAGTAACTCTTGTATCTGTCCTCAAGAGTGTATGAAAAATTTGTTTGAAATCTTTTAGAAAGTGTGAGGTGTGAAAAGTTGTTTTGTTTTGTTTTGAAAAGAGAAAGTACTTAAGAGAATCTACCTACTCTAAGGAATTAAGCTGTGTAAGAGTCCTTTAGATAGTGCTATCCCTCCATTAAGAGGTAGGTAGCACCGTCGTTGGAGGTATTCGGGTCAATTCGATTATCGGGACAGTGTGGTCACCGAAGCAATATTAGGATACCTTAGAAGTAACCCTAACATCCCAGATCCTTTTTATCCGAGGCAACTGTTTCGAGGCAACTGGATCTTTTAGACAGAAGGACGACCTCTAAGACACCCTATACTTGACGACCACGTTCGAGGCAACCAGTGAGGCGTACCCTAGAAGTGGCATGTGCTTTGTGTGTTGTTTTTCAGTTAATGTTTGTCTTTGCATATTATTTATGAGCTACGGATTGATTTTATTTACATACATTCTTTCATGCATTGTTAACAGTTAGGAGTGCGGAAAATAAATTGCGGAAATGTAAATCTAACTATTACAAGGCGCGGGTCTATACATCGCCAAAAAACAAAACCCGTTTGGAAATAAAGTGCGAGAAATAGTAAATAAAGCAGTAAACCTAATTACTATTACATATTCGGAAACAGTTACATAAATAATCAAAATAAATAAATGCGCGCGAGAATTAAATCGGGAACGTCCTAAGGGTTTTGACCCTTTTTGAATAAGAATTGAATTTTGTCCCTTTTTTGTAATTAATGAAATTAAAATTAATAACTAATTAATTAATTTAATTAAAAGAAAAATATTTTTGTGTTTTTATGTTTTTTTAATGAAAATGAAATAAAAGGAATTAAAATTAAAAGTCCTAATTCTAAATTAATTTTACTTATTAAAAAAAGTTAAAATTGTTCTAATTACACCACTAATTAATTAATATTAAAATTTATTTACAAAAATAAGTTAATAAATAATAAAATGTTTTTTTTGATTTTTTTATAAAAAATATTAATTAAGTTAATAATACTAATAATTTAAAAAAAAGGAGTTATAAAAGAAAAGAAAAATAAAAAGATAAAAAAAAAGGAATAACAAAACCAAGGGGGGGTATGGGCCAGAATTGAGGGTTTGTTTAGCATTGTTGTGGCCCATTAAGCACAAAGTCATGTTGACTCCTGGAATCATGTGCATATGGTTGACTGAAAAGCATGGTGCTCATCATTTCCTGGCCACTGGATTGTTGTTTGTAGACACTTGGCATGCTGAAGCGTCAGGGCACATGGTGTACCACCTTTAGAAGCCTGCACAGGAATACATTGAGAAAAAATGGAAACAAGGAAATTGGGGGACCTGGGAAAACTTACAGCGCGGTATGATGGACCTTAGGACGTGGCAAAGGTTGCTTTAGCTTCAGAGTATGGTAAAGAAGAGAGTCACGTTCTCCTTTTGGCCTGAAAATGCTTGCAACACTCCTTTTGATCTCACACTTTTTTTTGACACTTTTTGGATTTTGCTCTGGCCGTTTGTGCATACTCTAGGTTGTGAATGAGGCTTGCAAGGCTTGAATATATAGTAATGAGTGAGAATAAGTCACATTTAGGAGCTTTTAAACATTGCCATTAAGCTTTGGATTTCCTCATAACCACCATTAAAGAAACTTGCCATTTTTGTTCAAAATTTTAATTTCATGCTTGAAATGGACTTTACACGAATTTGGCATGTGTATTATGATGCATCAAGGTCATTCAAACCACAAGATATCACTTAATTAATTTTTTTGATTTTTATTTGAATTTTATGGATTTAAAATGAATTAAATCAATAAAATTAAATAAAAAATAGAAAAAATAAATGTTTAATCTTGAATTTAATCATGGGACACGTGGGTGGCATGACAAGGATGAATCAAGTGGAAAAAGTGGGCCCTTTTGTCAAAAATTGAAGTTTCAAGGATAGTTGACTTTTGCCATTTCACGAAAATTTTCCAACTTCTCCAATGCATATCTTGCTCAATTTGGATCATATGAACATGTTCTTGGACATTTTGGAAAGGTCTTGAAGTCCTCTAACCAATGCCTTTGGTCCCATGTCATTTTGATTTACCAATCTCAAGTTATGGTCTTTGACTTAAAGTGCCTTTTTGTTGACTGTTGAAAATGACCTATAATGTTGAAATTGATAACTTTTTGTGAGAGCATTTCTTGGACTTGGAATGTGAAGATGAGTTGTAGGAAATGTCATCCCCTTCAAAATGAGCATTGGATGGGATTTTTATGATGAACCATGAAAAAGTTATGCCTTGGTCAAGTTACAGTTGACTTTTCAGCTGTCCAAAAATGGAAACTTTTGCATCTTGATGATTTTTGAGCCATTCTTGTGGAATCATGATCAAGATTTGATCCAATGATGATTGTGGCTTCAAAATGAGTTGTTGACCAAAAATTTTGACTTTTTTACTGCCAAATGACCATTTTGCCCCTGCAGTTGACTGTGAAGTAATTAGGGTTTTTGACTGTGCAACTTGACCTTGTGAGCCTTGAAACTTGGCATGTAGATGCTTGACAATGTTTATAGGCATGTGGGACTTGATTGGACCCTTGAAAACCTCAACTTCCTTGCAGGAACCAAAACCCTAATTTGACTGGCTTAGGAGGGTGTTTGAACTGTGTAGTCCTTGAGTAGACTTGAGCAATTTGAGATGATGCTTGTCAAAATTATGAAGAATATGGGAGGGAAAATTTTGGGGTACAACACCATATATTCCTCTTCCCCTTGAACTGTTACGATCTTTCCTCTGACCGGGTACTTAAGCTTTTGATGTAGAGTTGAGGTCACAACTCCAGCCTTGTGGATCCATGGACGACCCAGCAAACAAGAATAGGATGGTCGGATGTCCATCACATAGAAAGTAGAATCAAAAACTTGAGAACCAACCTTGATTGGAATGTCAACTTCCCCATGTACCATCATTTTCGATGCGTCAAAGGCCCGGACAACAATGTTACTAGGCTTGAGCTCTAAACCCTCACAATCCAGCCTGTCTAGAGCTTTCTTGGGTAATACGTTCAACGAAGAATCGGTGTCTACCAACACATGGGCAAGAGTAGTGCCCCTGCATTCATTGGAGACATGCAGGGCGTCGTTATGGTTCTTTCCCTTGGCAGTTAGATCAGCGTCAGAGAAACCCAAACCATTATCAGCAGTTAAGTTGGCCACACAATCGGTAAATTGATCAGCAGACGTCTCTTGTGGCACGTGGGCTGTCTTCAGAAAGGAAATTAGGGCCTTGGCATGGTCCTATGAACACAATAATAGTGATAGCATAGATATTTTAGATGGGGTGTGCCCCAGCTGCTCAACTACATTGAAATCACTCTTCTTGATAATTTTAAGAATCTCTTCCATCTCTTGCTGGGAAGCTTCAGCATTGGTTGTCTTTGGTGCCTCCGTCTGGGAAGGCACATCAGCAGCAATCACTTTGCCCCGAGTGTCAGATGACTCGGTAGCAGGGGTAGAAACAGGAACCTGGTCAGGCAGGGAAGCGGGCACACTTGCAGGTGTGATGACAAGAGGTCTCTGAATTATTGGTGGCGCAATATCTGGTGAGAACAGCCTACCACTACGAGTAACCTTAGCAGGCCCGGTGATGTTGGTGACTTCGGTACTGGTATCAAACTCTTGTTTTACTCCAATCACATAAACATCTGCCCCATAGTGCCACGGGACAGCTTTGTCAGATTTATAGGGGATGGGCCCCGGAACAGTGATGATGGTAGGAGCAATCTTCTGAGTAGACATGATTTTGACAGGCTTCTTTGAGGGAGCCTTAGGAGAGTTATTGAAAATAGTAACAATGGACACTTCTTCAGCAGGGATAGCAGGAACAACAATTTTCTCGAACAAGATCTCTTTGTTATCCATCAGGTTTTGGACGCCTGACTTCAGCAAAGGACAACCAGCAGGTGAAACAGAACATAGAAGGCAACATTTACTACATCCCGGAAATAAACCGGCTAGCAACAGGTTCCTTTTAACAGGCAACAACGGAGTATCAATATCATCCACAGAGGCTACATACAGATCCTCTTCCACAGCATTCACTCCATGCTGGGCATGGGAGCAGTCACAACATTGGGCCTTTTAGGCGCCTCAAACTGTATTTCCTTAGCATCAATAAGGTCCCGAACCTTATTCCTCAGAGCCCAACAATCATCAGTAGAATGCCCCGGGCTGTCAGAGTGATAAGCGCAGTGGGCGTTGGGGTTGTACTTTGGAGATGTCGTGTTTACCACTTTCGGAGCCTCTTTGACAGTTACCAGATTGGTTGACAGTAGTTGCGGCAATATCTGAGACAGGGTCATATTGAGCCGAGTGTACTGCCTTTTGGGTCTCTCACCCCTTGGTTGGTTGTATTGCTGAGGAGCAGCAGCAGGCTTTGAAATTACCACCGCGTTGACAGCTTGGCGGCGTTCCAGTTTGTTCTGTCTTCTGGGACCATACACAGCACTAGCTTCCTTCTTGAAGGGCTTCTTTTCAGTACTCGAGGAGGCACCTTTCTGTATCTTCCCCGACTTGATACCAGCTTCTATCCTTTCACCAGTCAGGATCAGGTCTGTAAACCCTGCAGAAGAATTACCAATCAGATGGTTGAAGAATGGGCCGGACAGGGTCCCCAAGAACATGTCCACGAGTTCACGGTCAGTCAACGGTGGCTGCACCCTGCCAGCCAGGTCTCTCCACTTCTGCGCGTACTCCTTAAAACCTTCACCCGTCCCAAGTGACATACCCTGGAGTTGGGTACGCGTGGGAGCGAGGTCGGAATTATACTGATACTGCTTATAAAATGCAGTAGCCAAATCCTCCCAGTTTCGAATACTGGCTCCATCCAGCTGATAGAACCATTCGAGTTGAGCCCCTGAAAGACTATCCTGGAAGAAATGGATCCATAGATTCTTGTCTGCAGTGTAAGGTTGGATCTTCCTTACATAAGAACAGAGGTGCAGTTTAGGACAGGAAGCCCCGTCGTACTTCGCAAAGGCAGGTGCCTTGAACTTGTATGGGATCACCACCCCAGAAGATAAGCCTAGGTCTCCAAAGTCCAACCCAGGCACACGTTGAATCTCCATAGCATTTAACCGGTCCTCCAGTTGTTTGTACCTGTCCTCAGCATGAGGGTACTGTTCATCATTGAAATTTGTCTCGTTGTCGGAGACCACGGGACTAGGAACCTCTCTCCCTTGGGGGCTGTCTTTCCCTGCAGAGGAAGTAGCCTGATCAGCCTCATTCTACAGTGTATTCCCAAACCTCCGTCCAGTGTTAAACAGCACAGTCCTCTTCTTCTTCTTCTTCAAAAGCAGAGTCTTCAATTCCTGTTGACCCTGGGCTAAGCTCATTACCAGCTCTTGAAACTGGGCACTCTGGGCCTGGAGGGCCTTGATAGCTTGTTCATTGGATGATTCAGGATTCATGATGATTGCTGAAATAAACAGCGAAGAAGATTAAGCAACCTGTAGAAAAGAGTACCTGTTATGCATATGATGCATGATATGCTATTTATGCAATGCATTCAAGGGTTCGAAAATTCAAATTCGTTGTAGACAAAAAGGAACACACGTTATATTAAGAAATAATATGTTCAGTACATCAATGCCTCATGGGCACAACATTACAAAATAATTAATCCCAAAAGACACTGCGCATCCTCTTTGGAGCGATGTAGGTGTTGAGAGTCTTTTCCTCGTGAAGCAGACGGGTGAGCTCCAAGACCTTCTTCTCACTGGCATGTAGACTGGTTTCAAGAGAATTTTGTTCTTCCTTGAGTTGGGTCCATCTTTTTTGCATTTCTTCCCAAGATGTTGGCATGTCAGGATGTTGAATTGTGTATGGCACCTCTCCTTCCAAAACAGGCTCTTTGATCACGGGGAGAATGTGAGGATATGGCATCACAAGCTTCTGGGAACGGGCTCGTACCCACTTGAGATAAGGCTCCAGGGGGATGGAGTTCTTGTGCCCCAGTGTCTTACTATCTACCCTGTTGGGCATCCTCCAAGATCTGATAAACCTCTGGCGAAGTCCTTGTGCGTCGTTGTCGAAGTCAAAAATTATGTCAGGAATCAACATGTCATGAGGGCCATCCCTCCGAGCATATCCAAACTGTCTCAAAGCCAGACACGGGTTGTAAGTAATGCCCCCTCTGATTCCAAGTAAAGGAACATTAGGAAACTCTCCGCAACGATCAATGATAGTGACATTTTCTCTGGACCGAGAACACCAATGTATATCAGCATGTGTAAGAGTCATTAACCATTGCGACCATCTCAAACCCCGCTCGTTCTTCAAAACTGATTGTGGAAGGTGCGAAATAAACCACCTTGCCAGGAGAGGAGTGCAGCACATGAGAACACCTCTTTTTCTCATGGTTCGAGTGTAACATGAGTCGAGGATGTCCCCAAGCAACGTAGGTATAGGATTCCTAGACATGAAAATCTTGACGGCATTGATATCTATAAGCTGATCCGGATTCGGGAACAACACCAACCCATAGACAAGGAGTGCCACAACTTCTTCAAAGGCTTGTAGGTCAAGGGAATTCCAACATTCTTGTGCTTTCTCAAACAGGAACTTTGCCAAGAATCCTTTGATACCACTTCTAACTTCCCAATGCCCCTTGATGTCAGATGGTTGTAGGTGTAATGCTTTAGCAACCTCTTCAAGTTTTGGTTCCCTTTCCGTACCGTTGTAGGGTAGTTGACTAAGGATAGGAATCTTCAGAAGTTGAGAAAACTCTTCCAAAGTAGGCACCAATTGATAATCCAGGAAAGTAAAACAGTGGTGCAGGGGGTCAAAGAACTGGAACAACACTTTCACCATATCCTCTTCAATGTTGGTATTGGCCAAGCTGATGAGTCTACCATGCCTTTCACTGAAGGAAGAGTACTCGGGAATCCTGGATGTAAGCTCTTTAAGCTGAGGAGGGATCCTTACAGGGTTGACCTGAATTGTCTTTCTGCGGATAGTTTCCATGTCCTACAAAACAAGAACAAAGATGAAGATTTGAACCCTTGAAGTGGTTAGTGGATGCATATGATGCTGTATGATGCTATGATGTTATGATAAGGACACGCCACAAGTATTCACAAAAAGCAAACATGATAAGGCACACAAGTCACACCAGACAGCCCTTAGAGTTCAGGCCAACATGAAGTTTGGGGTACTACCCTCTTGAAGTTGGTGGGCTCAAAACCTGTCCTATCAAAAGTAACCGGGTTCTAAGGAGCTCAAAATCATTGGGTTGTTTTCTGTGTTCATTGTTTTGATTTAGCCACTGAACTGGCGATCAAAATATTCCAAGAAAACAACCCTCAATGAGTGTAGTATCGAGTATCTACCAACTTCGGACTGCACCAAAGTCGGTCATCTCACCACCCCTAAAGAGGCCAGGATGGTCAAGTAAGGTTCCTAAGGTCAGTTGATGCTTCGCGACACCACGCGGCGGCCCCGTACTCTCCTTGACTTGACTCAAGGGTTACCGGTACTCACCAAAGTGCCACATCAACGTAGCAAACTGCTTCAACCGTGTCGGTATACCCCGCACAGTTCCCTCACAGTTTGTTGCTACCTTCTAAGAGGTATCCCCCAGATCCGGGTTAGGATCTATGAAACTCCAAGACAGGCCCACAATATTAAATCAAACAAAGCAAGCAATTGAAAACATAAGAGTGGTCTAATCCTAAGGTACACCTCACTTATTTTTCCCCAGCAGAGTCGCCAGTTCTGTGATCGGTGGAAATAGAACTGACTGTTTTGGAATGCTGGTTCGCGTTTGCGTTTTGCAAAATATCGCGGTAAGCAAGAGTCGCCACCATCTTTTATTTTCTCCAACAAGGAAAGGACAAAAGCACAGCAAAATTCCTTTTCGAGATGTTTCTCAGGTTCGGGAGGTAGATTATAGAAAGGGAAGGTGTTAGCACCCTTTCTATCTGTGGTTATCCACGGGCTCTTAGGTACTTGCTCTTATGTTTTTCAAAAATTGTTTGCTTTTCAAGTGTGTGTGGGTTTGAAAAAAAGTTTCGTTTGAAAAATTTCTAAGTAACTCTTGTATCAGTCCTCAAGAGTGTATGAAATATTTGTTTGAAAACCTTTCGAAAGTGTAGGTGTGAAAAGTTGTTTTGTTTGTTTGAAAGAGCAAGTACCCAGGAGAATCTACCTACTCTAAGGAATTAGGCTGTGTAAGAGTCTTTTAGACAGTACTATCCCACTATTGAGAAGTAGGTAGCACCGTCGTTGGAGTTATTCGGGTCTATTCGATTATGAGGGACATGTGTGGTCACCAAAGGAATGGTAGGATGCCTTAATGGTAACCCTAATGTCCTAGATCCTTTTTTATCCGAGGCAACCGTTTCGAGGCGACTGGATCTTTAGACAGGAGGGCGACCTCTAAGACACCCTATACTTGATAACCACTTCGAGGCAACCAGTGAGGCGTACCCTAGGAGTGGCATGTGCATGTGTGTTGTTTCATGTTAATGTTTATCTTGTACATGTTATTTGTGAGCTACGGATTGATTTTATTTGCCATACAAATCTTGTCATGCATTTTTTAACAGTTAAGAGTGCGGAAAATATAGCGCGGAAATATGAATCTACGCTATTACAAGGCGCGGGTCTATACATCGCCAAAAACAAAAACCCGTTTTAAAAATAAGTGCGAAAAAAGTAAATAAAGCGATAAAACCTAATTAACTATTACATTTCCGGAGCAAATACATAAATATAATGGATTAAAATAAACATGCGCGCGAAAGAATTAAATCGGGACGTCCTTAGGGTTTTGACCCTTTTTTTGAGAAAAAACAAGATTTGTCCTTTTTTTGCAATTAAATTAACTATTAACCCTAATTCTTTAATTAATTATTTACAAGAAAAAGTATTTTTGTGTTTTTTATGTTTTTAATGAAATAAAATAAAAAGAGGAAATTAAAAGTGTCAAGAGAAAAAAAAACCTAAGTCTAATTCATTTTTATTTATTGTAAAAGAAAATTAAAGTTACACCTAATTAAACTAAATTAATTTAAATTAGTGTTTATTTACAAAATAATTAAACTAAAGTGAAATTAATAATAATAAATAAAATATTTACATTTTTTAGTTTTTTTGAATTCTTTATGAAAAGGTTAATTAATTAGTTTTAGTGATAATAATAATAATTAGAAGAAAAAAAGTTAATAAATAAAAATGGAAAATATAAAATAAAAGAAAAAAGGATGAACCAAATGGGGGTTCTGGGCCCAGAATAGAGGTTTGCTAGCAGATTCCAAGCCCATTAACCCCAAGCCTGCATTGACCTTCTGAATTCTCTGTAGCACGTGTTGACTGGATACATGGTGGTCGTCCACTCTAAGCCATTGGATCGCTGCTTGTAAACACCTGGCGCCTGGATGATTGAGACCTATGGTGGAATGCCTTGTATAGCGCTGCATGAGATCATGTGAAGAAAAGAACAAATAAATATTTTGGGGGACCTGGGATTCGAACCCAGGTCCCAACGCTCCATGCCTGCATGCCTTAGCCACTGAGCCAATTGATTCAATTGTGATAATAATAATAAGTGGTCAATATATTAGTAAATCAACGCATATGCCAAAAAAATAAAAAAAGCGCGCGATCGTTTGAAATGGCTAATCACGCTGTGACGCATCATCATCTTCTTCAACAAAATGCTGGTTATTTACCTGCGGATTTTCATCCGCAGGTAGTTTCGTAGGCTATGCTTAGAATCGTCCCTAGGCCTCAAAAAACATTCCAAGACCATGGTTGGTCTCGTCCATGTCTCCTGAGTTCATCCCTACTCCTTATTTGTTCTGATTTCACCTGAAAATAAAATCCCTAAAAACCATACAAACAAACCCTAGGCACGAGAATTGTCATATAAGGCCTAAAAATGAAATTGAATGATGCTATTAGGTTAGAAATCAAACGAGGAGTATGAATATGCTAATATTTTTGAGAAATCATGCAAGAATAGAGAAACACGATTCCATGTTCAGAGGTGACTTTGTGAGTACTTACAGTGCTTGATAGGTGGTCTTAGGATGCGTTTGTGGTCGCTTTGGCTTCAGGGGATGGCAAGGAAGGATGTCACGTTCTCCTTTTGGTCTGAAAGTGCTTGCAATACTGTTTTAGATCTCACACTTTTTTGACAATTTTCAGTTTTGCTTTTGGCCATTTGTGCAGTGCTTTTTTGTTCTGAATTAGGTTTGTCACGCTTGCTTATGTAGGTATGAATGAAATTAGGTCAGCAGCTGAGCTTGTATCTTGGTCTATTGAAGTTTGGAGATCTTGTTGACCACCATTAAAGGACTTTCCATGTTTGGAGCAAATTCAAGATTTTGTGCACCAAAAGGCTTGGCACAAAATTATTAGCTGGCACATGACATATAAAAGCCATTCAAGTCACCAAGATGTCATTCCATTAATTTTTTTGATTTTATTTGAATTATTATGGATTTAAAATGAATTAAATCAATAAAAATTAAATAAAATAGAAAAATAAATGTTTGATCTTGAAATTAATCATGGGACACATGGGTGGCATGACAAGGCTGAATCAAGTGGAAGAAAGTGGTCCCTTTTGTCAAAAATTGATGTTTTAAGGATAGTTGACTTTTGCCATTTCACAAAAATTTCCCAACTTCTTCAATGCATATCTTGCTCAATTTTGATCATATGAACATGTTCTTGGACATTTTGGAAAGGTCTTGAAGTCCTCTAACCAATGCCTTTGGTCCCATGTCATTTGGCTTTACCAATCTCAAGTTATGGTCTTTGACTTAAAATGCCTTTTTGTTGACTTTTGAAAATGACCTATAATGTAGAAATTGATAACTTTTTGTGAGAGCATTTCTTGGACTTGAAATGTGAAGATGAGTTGTAGTAAATGTCATCCCCTTAAAAATGAGCATTGGATGGGATTTTTCTAATGAACCATGAAAAAGTTATGCCTTGGTCAAGTTACAGTTGACTTTTCAGCTGTCCCAAAATGGAAACTTTTGCATCTTGATGATTTTTGAGCCATTCTTGTGGAATCATGATCAAGACTTGATCAAATGATTATTGTGGCTTCAAAATAAGATGTTGACAAAAAATTTTGACTTTTGACTGCCAAATGACCATTTTGCCCCTGTAGTTGGTTGTGGAGCAACTAGGGCTTTTGACTGTGCAAACTGGCATTGTGAACCTTGAAACTTGACATGTAAATGCTTGACAATGTATATGGGCACATGGGACTTGATTGGACCACTGAAAACCTCAACTTCCTTGCAAGAACTAAAACCCTAATTTTGACTGCCTTAGGAGGCAATTGGACTGTGCAACCCTTGAGGAATCTTGAAGCATTTGAAGATTGATCTTGACCAATATTGAAGAATATGGGAGGGCAAATTTTGGGGTACAACAGCAGCTAATCTTTTTTCATCGATCAAGTTCAGCTGATCCAATCTCATTTGAATCCACTCGTCTTCGCCTAGGCCTACCTCGATCATAATCCTCAGCGAGGGAATTTGAACTTCCACTGGAAAAACAACTTCCATGCCATAGACTAGAGAGAAGGGAGTTGCCCCAGTTGATGTTCTAGCTGAAGTACGGTAGCCATGTAGAGCAAATGGTAACATCTCATGCCAATCCTTATAGGTCACTACCATTTTCTGCACAATCTTCTTGATATTTTTGTTGGTTGCTTCGACTGCGCCATTCATTTTTGGTCTATACAGAGAAGAATTGTGATGTTTGATCTTAAATTGAGTGTGCAACTCCCTGATCATGGCATTGTTGAGGTTAGTCCCATTTTCGGTGATAATCCTTTCGGGGATACCATAACGACAGATGAGGTTGTGTCTGATGAATCTGGCTACAACATTCTTGATGACTGAGGCAAATGAGGCGGCTTCGACCCATTTGGTAAAGTAATCGATAGCGACAAGAATGAAGCGATGTCTGTTGGAAGTAGTAGGTTTGATTTCTCCTATCATGTCAATGCCCCACATCACAAATGGACACGGAGTGGTCATAACATTCAGAGGGATTGGAGGTACATGGACCTTGTCAGCATAGATTTGGCATTTGTGACAAGTTCTTGAATGTTGATGGCAATCGGTCTCCATCGTTGACCAATAGTAACCAGCTCTTAAGATTTTCTTAGCCATCGTATGTCCACTTGAGTGAGTACCAAAAAGGCCATCGTGCATGTCTTACATAATTTCCTCTGCCTCCCTCTTATCCACACATCGGAGTAGAGTTGAATCATGGTTGTGTTTGTACAATATCCCGTTACTTAGGAAGAATTTGGATGCAAATCTTTGCAAGAACTTTATGTCATTGATAGATGCTCCATCTGGATACTCTTGTGCTTCGAGGTATCTCATTACCTCATGGTACCATGGCTTTTCCGCATCGGTGTCGAGCTCGTAGCAATGTGCAGGTTCATCAAATCTTTCAATTGTAATCATAGGGGCTTCGTTATCCCATCTGACTTTGAACATTGAGGACATGGTTGGCAAAGCGTCAGCTAAGTGGTTTTCTTCCCTAGGGAAATGTTCAAAAGGGATTTCTTCGAAGAGAGGAATCAGGGATAGCACAAGTTCCTTGTAAGGGATAAGATTAGGATGTTTAGTGTCCCAATCTCCTTTTACTTGGATGATCACCAAGGCGGAATCTCTAAACACATCCAAATGCTTGATCCTTAAGTCAATAGCAGCTTTTAGACCTAAGATGCATGCTTCATACTCAACCATATTATTTGTGCAATCAAATCATAGTCGGGCAGTGAAAGGAGTGTGGAAACCTTCAGGAGAGATGATCACAGCACCAATTCCGTTACCTAAGGCATTGAAAGCCCCATCGAATACCATAGTCCATCAAGATCCTGGTCCAGGTCTGTCATATGGTCTAGGTTTCGCACAGTCGGTTACCAGCATAATATTCTCGTCAGGGAAGTCGAAGTTCATTGACTGATAATCACCCACAGCTTGATGGGCCAAATGATCTGCTAATACACTTCCTTTGATGGCTTTTTGATTTGTGTATTGAATGTCGTACTCAGTCAAGATCATTTGCCATCTGGCTATTCGTCCGGAAAGGGCAGGTTTCTCGAAGATGTACTTAATTGGATCCATCTTAGAAATCAACAAAGTGGTATGAGTCAATGTGTACTGCCTTAGCCGGTGAGCAGCCCACACTAAAGCACAACAAGTTTTCTCAAGCAGTGAATATCTGGTTTCACAGTCGGTAAACTTTTTGCTTAGGTAGTAAATTGCATGCTCTTTTTGGCCAGACTCGTCATGTTGGCCCAAAACACACCCCATAGAATTCTCTAGTACTGTCAAGTACATGATCAAAGGTCTTCCTTCAACTGGAGGCATGAGAATAGGAGGTTCTTGTAGGTATTCTTTGATTTTGTCAAAAGCAATATGGCATTCATTGTTCCACCTGACTACCTGGTCTTTCTTCAAGAGTTTGAAGAGTGGCTCACAAGTAGCAGTTAAGTGTGATATGAAACGGGAAATGTAATTGAGACGACCCAAGAATCCTCTAACTTCTTTTTCAGAATGAGAGACTGGAATTTCTTGGATGGCCTTTACCTTGGCGGGATTAACTTCAATGCCTTTATTGCTGACAACAAAACCTAGAAGCTTCCCAGAGCGTACTCCAAATGTCCACTTGTTAGGGTTTAACCTCAGCTTGTACTTTTTTAGCCTCTCGAATAGTTTGTGCAGGTGATCGAGATGTTCTTCTTCGGTTTGTGATCTAGCAATCATATCATCCACATATACCTCTATCTCATGATGAATCATGTCATGAAATAAAGCAACCATAGCCCTTTGGTATGTTGCCCCTGCATTTTTTAATCCGAAAGGCATGACTTTGTAGCAGAAGGTGCCCCATTGCGTAACAAAAGTAGTTTCTTCCATATCCTCGGGAGCTATCTTTATTTCATTATAGCCTGAGAAGCCATCCATGAATGAGAAAACCTTATGTTGAGCGGTATTATCGACTAAGACATCAATGTGTGGTAGAGGGAAATCATCCTTGGGGCTTGCCCTATTCAGATCCCTATAATCTATGCACATGCGGACTTTCACGTCTTTCTTTAGTACTGGCACTATATTGGCCACCCATTGAGGATAGGATGTTACAGCAAGGAATCCTGCATCAAACTGTTTCATTACTTCGGCTTTGATCTTTTCAGACATGCCAGGCCTCATGCGACGAACTTTTTGTTTAACAGGAGGGCAATCTTCTTTAGTTGGCAGTCGATGAACCACGATGTTGGTATCCAACCCAGGCATATCTTCATACGACCAAGCAAATACTTCTACATAATCGTGCAACATCTGCACCAAGCGACTCTTAACACTGCTTTCCAAATTAGCGCCGATCCTGATTTCCTTCTTATCTGACTCAGTACCCAAGTTGATAATCTCAATCGACTCTTCATGTGGTTGAATAGCTTTTTCTTCCTGTAACAGAAGTTTGGCTAGTTCTCCTGGTATATCACAATCTTCCTCACCTTCGTCTTGGGCTTGGTTAATAGGATATTCAAAATCATAGTTGGCAAAAGTAGAGTCATTGGCAATAGGATCCAGAGTGGATGTAGACCTGTAAGTGTGTGTGTGTGTGTGCATGTAAGATACATGGCTATCCTTTGGAAATGTATTTGCAAGAAAAGAAAGACAATGAACACAAATATTTGAATGCAAAAGAGTCCAATATACTGAATGATCATATGATTAGATGAACACAATATAAAACCCTTGACAAAAGGACCAAAGTGCCCCAGGCTAGGCACATGGCTAAAAAGTCATTATCAAGATATTACAGACAACGAGTTCTTGAATTGATTAAAAGAAAAAACAAATAGATTACTCCTCAATGAAGGAGATGGGCACAAAGTCCTTTGTATGCCAATTATTGAGCTTTCCTTCGGTTGTCGGGTAGATCCAATCTTCAAAAGCACACTCGTCATTGGAGTCTTCTACAACATTCACTTCATGATTTTTGAGGTGGAGAGGCGCCTTTCCAGTATGAGCACCTCTAATTTCTTTCTGAGCTTTGGAGGTGAAACCTAACCCAGACTTGTCTACCTTGAACGGGATATCAAGGAGTTGACCCCACCTCTCATTGTTTCCTTCTTTTACCACAACACAGACATCCTTAAGAGAAACCATCTTGGGGATAACTTTATCGACTCTTGGAGTGTCAGAGGAGATTTTGGTGGTGGCCACAACTTCAAACGTCTGGCACGGAGTTTCTATGAATTCGCCATCCATTTCTACGTACTTGAAAGAATTGAGGTGGCTTACCATAAATTCTTCTTCATCGCAAATAGTGACAACCTTCCCTTGAACTGGGTATTTTAACTTCTGGTGGAGAGTAGAAGTGACCACACCTGCCCCATGGATCCACGGGCGTCCAAGCAAGCAAGAATACGCATGCTGTATGTCCATTATGTAGAATGTGGAGTTGAAAATCTGTGAACCAACCTTAATTGGGAGATCCACCTCTCCATGAACCATCCTTTTCGACCCATCAAATGCCCTCACAACAATATCACTTGGCTTCAAAACCAAACCTTCACAGTCTAGCCGATCTAAAGCGCCTTTAGGTAATACATTTAAAGATGATCATGTGTCCACCAAAACATGCGCCAGAGTGGTCCCCTTACATTCAACAGAAACGTGCAAGGCTTTATTGTGATTCTTTCCCATGGGAGTTAAATCTGCATCAGAGAACCCCAGACCATTGTCAGCTGTCAGACTTGCTACGCAGTTCTCAAATTGGTCGGTTGTGGTTTCTTGAGGCACATGAGCCTTTTTCAGGAACTTAATCAAAGCTTGTGCATGGGTGTCGGAACATAGAAATAAGGACAACATTGATATTTTAGAAGGGGTTTGCCCCAACTGCTTTACTATTTTGAAGTCGCTTTTCTTGATGATTTTCAGAATCTCCTCCATCTCTTGAGTGGATGGTTCTCCCATAACAGACTTTTTAGCAGGTACCTCTTCCCTAGCAGGCTCACCTTCTTTCCCTTTCCCTTTAGTATTATCATCAGAATTGTCATTGGTTATGCGGACTGGAACTGTGGTAGTGGTTGGTGGTGAGATAACAGGGGAAAAGACCCTTCCTGTTCTTGTGACTTTACTAGAACTAGTAATATTAGTAACACCAGCTTCATTATTATCAATCCAAGAATCCTGTTTTACCCCACGGTAATAAACCTCGGCACCGTAATTCCATGGTACCTCTTTATCAGAGGTTTATGGAACAGGTTCAGCAGCAGTGGTTATGAGAGGAGAAATGATTGGTTCATTCGAAATCCTGATAGGACCTTTTGATGAGATCCTAAGAGGTTTGTTTGAAATTGTTATGATGGCCAAATCTTCAGCTTTGTCGATTGAATTCTCGATGGTGGGAATCTTTTCGAATAGGATTTCACGGCCATCCATTAGGCGTTGTATACCTTTCTTCAGTTCCTCACACCCATTGGGTTGTCTCGTATAACACAAACAGTCTTTTTCACAGCCAGGGAAAATCCCAGCTTTCAACATATTGCTCTTGATTACATTCCACGGAGTAGTTAATTCTTCAACAGAGGCAATGAAAATTATGTCTTCGACATCATTAACACCTTTGTCGTGCTTCGGCATTGGAGAGATAATTGCATTTGGCGTCGGAGGAGGATCAAATTCAATAGTCTTGTTGTCAATTAAATCTTGGATTTTATTCTTCAAAGCCCAACACTGATCAGTCTCATGCCCGAGGCTGTTTGAATGGTAAGCGCACTTTGCATTTGGATTATATCTTGGCGACGAGGTGTCAGGGTTGGCGGGAGGATCCCGCAATGTCACTAAATTGGCCCTGAGCAGATGTTGAAGGGCTTGAGATAATGACATGCCTAACCTTGTAAACTGTCTTCTTGGAGCTTCAACATGTTGATGATTTGCAGATGGTCTTTGAGTAGCATTCGGATTGGAGATTCGGACAACATTGACAGACGGATGATTATTCATTTTGGTATGGGCCTTTTCTTAATATACAACATTAACTTCTTTCTTCGCGGCAAAAGGTTTCTTGACAGGATTTGGAGTGGAAGTAGATGTCACATAGATCTTTCCACTTTTAATGCCACTTTCGACTCTTTCACCGGTTAGGATTAATTCGGTGAAACCAGAAGAAGAGCAGCCAACCAATAGATTAAAGAAAGGACCAGATAATGTATTCATGAACATGTCAATGTGTTCCCTATCAGTCAAGGGAGGTTGGACCCTACTAGCAAGGTCTCTCCACTTCTGCGCATATTCCTTAAATCCCTCATTCTTCCCCATGTTCATACCTTACAATTGAACCCTTGTCAGTGCCAAGTCGGCGTTGTACTGATATTGATGGTAGAAGGTAGTAGCTAGACCCTCCCAAGTATTTATGCGAGAGCCATCCAACTGATAAAACCATTCAAGTTGTATTCCAGCCAGACTCTCTTGGAAAAAGTGAACCCAGAGTTTTTTATCAGCGGTGTGCGGTTGTATCTTGCGCACATAGGACTTCAAATGGAGCTTTGGGAAAGAAACCCCATCGTATTTTGCAAAGGTTGGTATTTTGAACTTGTGTGGAATGACTACCCCAGAGATTAAGCCCAAATCGTCAAAATTTAAACCGGGAATGGCTTGGATTTCAACCGCTTTCAACCTGTCTTCTAGTTGCTTGTATTTGATGTCTGCGGGTGGATATTGTTCATTGAAATAATCATCATCAGATTCTTGGTCATTGATACAGTCGGCCTGAGTACTCTTGACCTCACCAATTTGGTTCTCGTCCTCTTCGGATGAATCTTCCTCTATTAGAATTTGACGGATTGTCTCTTTGAACCTTTTACCCATGTTGAGTAGAGCTTTCTTCTTTGGCTTTTTCTTAGCGGCCAACAAGGCCATCATATCCTGCTGCCCCTTGGCCAGGGCGAGTAAAGCTTCCTGAAATTGAGAATTCTGGGCCTGGAGTTCCGTCACGGTTTTCTCTATATCCATCTTGCTGAAATAAACAGCAGAGAGATAAGGAAACATGTTATGCGGAAGCCTGTTATGTCATGATGCATGAATATGCAATATGCAAATGATTTCAAGGATTTAAAGAATTTAAATTTGTATAGACAAAGAGTGAACAAATGTTAACTTGCATTAAAGAGTTCTGATTTGAATACAAACATGCCTCTTGGGCTTACAACAACAGAAATATACATAAAGTAAACTCCTAAGACAGAAAAGTTATGCGCATCCTCTTTGGTGCAATGTAGGTGTTTAAGTTCTTTTCTTCATGAAGCTCCCTTATAAGCTCTAATATCTTCCTCTCGCCCTCGTGGAACTTAGCTTCGAAGGTGTCTCTCTCTCCTTTTAACCGAATCCAAGCATTTTGCAAATCTTCAAGAGTAGTAGGCATATCAGGATAGAGGATAGTATGTGGAACGTCTCCCTCAACTACTGGCTCCATGATAACAGGTAAGACGGCTTCATAGGGCATCTTAAGAATTTTTGCGCGAGCCCTCACCCATTTAAGATAAGGTTCCAAAGGAATGGAATTCTTATGCCCCAACGTCTTTCTATAAACCTTGTTAACCATACCCCAAGCTCGTATAAATCTTTGGCGGTAACCTTGGGTATCGCTTTCGTAGTTGAATGTAATTCCTTGGATGAGTACCTCATGAGGGCCATCTCTCTTGGCGTATCAAAATTGTCGCAAATCTAAACAAGGGTTGTAAGTAATGCCTCCTCTAATGCCAATTAGAGGGACATTAGGGAATTCCCCACAGCGGTCAATGATGGTAATGTCTTCTGAAGAGCGATAATACCAACGAATATCAGCATGTGAAAGTGACATCAATCTTTTAGACCACCTCATACCTTGTTCGTTCTTCACCATGGATCGAGGTAGGTGCGAAATAAACCACCTAGCCAAAAGGGGAGTGCAACACATCAAAGTACCCCTTTTCTTCATAGTGCGAGAGTGAAGAGAATGCAAGATGTCTCCAAGCAATGTAGGCACCAGATTACAAGATATGAAAACCTTGACCGCATTTACATCTATAAATTGGTCAAAATTTGGAAATAGTACCAACCCATAGATGAGAAGAGCCAAAATTTCCTCGAAGGCATGTAGATCCAAAGTATTCCAACACTCTTGAGCCTTTTCCAACAAAAACTTCGCTAGGAACCCTTTGACACCACTCCTTGTTACCCAATTTGCTATTATATCAAATGGTTGCAAATGTAAGGCTCGAGCAATTTCCTCAGGTTTAGGGTCTCTTTCAATACCGTTGAAAGGTAACTGATCAAGAATAGGGGTCCCCATGAGTTGAGAAAATTCTTCTAAAGTGGGCACAAGTTGGTAATCGGGAAAAGTGAAGCAATGATGCAAAGGGTCAAAGAATTGGACAAGCACCTTTACCATATCTTCTTCAATACTTGAGGTAACCAGACTAAGGAGTCGACCATGTATTTTGGTGAACGGAGAATCTTCAGGGACCCTTGATACTAAATCCTTGAGTTGTGGAGGTATCCTCACAAGACTGACTTGGATAGTGCTCCTACGAGCGGAAGCCATGTCCTACAAAACAGAACAAAGATAAATCCAATAATCCTTGAAATGGTTAGTGATGTTTATGATGCTTATGATGTTATGTACAAGTGTATATACAAATCAAACAAGTCCTTGGGTTTAGGCTTGCATGGGGTTTCAGGTAAGTACCCTCTTGAAATTTATTTGGCTCAACATGTCCTAGTTAATAGTAACCGGGTTCTAAGGGATCTCAATATCACTGATCTTTCCTCCAAGTTTTGTTCAATAAGCGATTGACTCGCAACCAAACAAAACTCAAGAGTCAAACCTCAATGAGTGTAGTATCGAGTATCTACCAACTTCGGACTGCACCAAATCCGGTCATCTCACTACGTCCTAATGGCCAAGTCGGTCAAGTAAGGTTCTAAGGTCAGTTGATGCTTCACGACACCATGCGGCGGCCCCGTACTCTCGTTTACTGACTCAAGGGTTACCGGTACCAACCAAAGTGCCACATCAACGTAGCTTCTGCTTCAACCACATCGATATACCCCGCACAGTTCCCTCACAGTTTATTGCTACTTACCTGAAAAGGTGTCCCCAAATCCGGGTGTAGGATTTAAAACAAACCCAAACAAGGAACCAAAATGTAAAGTAAACAAATCAAGAAATGTAAGCAAGTAAATATGATCTAACCCTAAAGTAACCCCACTTTTAAAAGAATTTCCCTAGCAGAGTCGCCAGTTCTGTGATACGGTGGGAGAACTAACTTGGGGGTTTTGCGTTTGCATTCACAAATGTTGCGGTTTAGCAACAGTCGCCACCGACTTTTCTTTTATCCAATAAGGAAAGGTGAAAAAGCACAGGAAAGACCTTTCGAGATGTTTTCTTGAGTTAGGGGGGTAGATTATGAAAAGGGAAGGTATTAGCACCCTTTCCATCCATGGTTTTCCATGGGCTCTTAGTTACTTGCTAGATCACTTGCTTTTGTTTGAATTTGTGTTTGGTGTGGTTTTGAAAGTATTTTGAAAAGGCGCAATCGTTTAGGCAAACTTTGTCATGGTTCTCGTTCATAAGAACGTATACAAAGTGTTGAGCTTTTAAAAATATTTCAAGTCTTGGAAAGTGTTTTGAAGATGTTTTGAAAGTGTATGTGATTGTTTTGAAAATAGCAAGGATATTTGTTTTTGAGAGTGAGCAAGTAACTAAAAGTAATCTACCTACTCAAAAGGTCTTAGATGTGCTTTTCCTCCTCCTTTAGATGTTGCTATCTTACCATTGTTTTGGTAAGAAGCCCCATCATTGGATATGAAGGGACGAGCATTGGGTCATCGTATGACCATGATAACAATATTGTGAAATGACTTAGAACTTTTTTTTTAGGGACTAAGATCATTTTGAAAGGCAACTTTGATAGTGTCATCAAGGGACTATGATCTTGTATTTTTTTATTTGTTTGTGCTAAGACATCCCACATGCATAACAGGGCCATTTTTGTAAGGCAACAAGTGGAATTACCCTAAGGGTGCAAGTGTGCGAGCGTATTTGATTGCATGCATAATTTGTCTTGATTAGGGTGATCTATTTGTCAATTTTCATATCTTGTCATATGTTGTACCCCAAAATTTTCCCTCCCATATTCTTCAAGATTTGGCAAGATCAAGCTTCAAAATCCCTCAAGGGTTGCACAGTCCAATTGCCTCCTAACACAGTCAAAATTAGGGTTTTGGTTCTTGCAAAGAAATTGAGGTTCCCAAGGGTCCAATCAAGTCCCATATGCCTATAAACATTGTCAAGCATTCATATGTCAAGTGTCATAGCTCACAGCATCAAATTGCACAGTCAAAAACCCTAATTGCTTCACAGTCAACTGCAGGGGTAAAATGGTCATTTGACAGTCAAAAGTCAAAATTTTTGGTCAACATCTTATTTTGAAGCCACAATCATCATTTGATCAATTCTTGATCATGATTCCACAAGCATGGCTCAAAAAGTCTCAAGATGCAAAAGTTTCTATTTTTGGACAGCTGAAAAGTTAACTGCAAATTGACCAAGGCATAACTTCTTCATGGTTCATCATAAAAAACCCATCCAAGGCTCATTTTGAAGGGGATGACATTTCCTACAACTCATCTTCACACTCCAAGTCCAAGAAATGCTCTCACAAAAAGTTATCAATTTCAACATTATAGGTCATTTTCAAAAGTCAACAAAAAGGCACTTTAAGTCAAAGACCATAACTTGAGATTGGTAAATCAAAATGACATGGGACCAAAGGCATTGGTTAGAGGACTTCAAGACCTTTCCAAAATGTCCAAGAACATGTTCATAGCTTCAAAATTGAGCAAGATATGCATTGGAGAAGTTGGGAAATTTTTGGGAACTTTCAAAAGTCAACTTTGCCTAAAAAGCTTCAAATTTGCTAATGGGCCTCAAATTCTTTCTTGAATCATTACCCAAAGCCTATGCACGACCCATTGAGCTCAAAATAATTTATTTTCTTATTTTTAATTAATTAATTGAATTTATATTTATATTAATTCATTTAATTGGTTTTAATTATAGGAAAATTAAAAAAGGATATGTTTTGGATCTTTTGGTGGAGCAAATCTGATCAGGGCAAGCTGGCAAAGTCGTTTCTCAATCAAACAAGGAAAATCATCCATATTTGGCAAGGTTTTCATTGAAAAAGATTGGAAAATATATGATGGAAAATCAAGGATTGAAAACATTATTGCAATGGATTCATGGGCTTTATTCTAACCTAATTCCATTCACATACAAAGGCACAAGCTAACCCTAGTGTAGAACACACGTGAAATCTGCTAAAACGATACAACCAAATTGCAAAAAACTCAAGAAAATTGTGAAACTGAAATCCTATTTGCAGGTGGATTCAAGGCTTAAAAGTGATTCAAACGTATTGTCTGAGTCTCCAGGAAACTATTACCATAAAGAACAAGCTCTCATACTCAGGGAAACGGTAAAACAAAGCCACAGTTTGATCAAATATGTCCATCATCGAAATCTAATTTCTATGCATCATTGTTGTGTTTTGATTATTGATTTATGTTGCTGACATCTTCCTGAAGCTTTTGGTGTGGATTAATTGAGTTATAGCATCCTGTATCAAAATATGCCATGAACAAACGTTAGGGTTTCAGAGCTTCCATATTGGGGCTTTCCTTGTATTGTAAAATTGGACCTCCAAACCTGTATGGACGAATTCGTTGCAACAAGACGAAACCATTAAGACCCTCGCGCATTTTTTATATTGTTCCTAACCCTAGTCGCTATTTTTCGTGGTTATGGTTAGTGGGGGTTTAAAACCCCCGCTATCTTGTTTGTGTTTACAGGTACAAACGAAGAAGGAGATAGCGTGGCAGTGCATGGTTGGGTAGTTCAAATCTGGCGCGTTTATTTTGTTTTATACCACTATGATGGTTTTTCTTACATAATAATTACTGTCCATTATATGTACAAATGCGTTTCATAGCTCAGATGGTGGAGGACGTGTCTTGCAAGCATAGGGACCTGGGTTCGATTCCCAGGTCCACCATATAATTGTTGATTTTTGTTTTAAAACGTTCACATGCAGCACTCATTCAACGCTCCACCATACGTACCCATGCCTATGCTTGCCAAGTGGCCTTGATCCATAATCTAAAGGCCAGGAGGTGATGAACACTCTATGCTTTGGTCAATGAACATGCACACGATCAGGAAAGTCAACTGGACTCTATGCTTCTTGGGCCTGAATTCCAGTAATAAACCTCCACTTTGGGCCAGACACCCCCCTTGGTTTGCAATATTTTTCTTATTTTTCTTATTCTTTTATCTTATTTCTTTTAATTTGTTTTTGTTATTATTAATTCACTAAATTAATTTTTTCCATAATAAAAATCAGAAATCATAAAATTGTAAAATATATTTAATTATTTATTAATTTCATCACTAATTTATTTTTATAAATAAATGTTAACAATTAACTTTAGTTTAATTTAGGTTTAAATTCTAATCCTTTTTCTTAATAAATAAAAAAATACATAGAATTAGGTTTTTGACATTTTTTATCTTTTTCTTAATTAATTATTTTCATCATTATTATTATCATTATTAATTACTATTATCTTTGTAAATAACATGTAAATTAATTAATTAGCTTAAATTAGGTTAACCTTAATATTTTCATTAATAATTAAAATAAACTTAGAATTAGGGTTTTCTCTTTATTTTATTTTCTTTATTTCATTAAATACAAAAACATAAAAAACACAATTTCTTTTCTTTAATTAAATAATAATTAGGTCCTAATTTAATTTAATTTCAAGCAAAGGGTCAAAACCCGAGGACGTCCTGATTTTATTCTTTCGCACGTTATTCTTATTTTTTCTTATTGATTATTATGTAACTGTTCAAGGATGTAATAGTAATTAGGTTTAATGTTTTTTACTTTCCGCATTTTTATCAAAAACGGGTCTTTGTATTTTGGCGATGTATAGACCCGCGCCTTGTAATAGCGTAGCTTTTATCTTTCCGTCTTTTAATTTTCCGCACTCCTAACTGCTAAACTCGCATGAAAGAATGTATGGTAATTAAAATCAACCCGTAGCTCACAATGCCATGATCAAAGATAAAACATAACATGAAAACAACACACAATACACACACCACTTCTAGGGTACGCCTCACTCGTTGCCTTCGAAATGTGGTCGTCAAGTATAGGACGTTTTAGCGGTCACTCTTATGTCCAAGATCCAGTTGCCTCGAAACAGTTGCCTCGAAACGGTTGCCTCGGATTAAAAAGGATCTAGGACATTAGGGTTGCTTCTAAGGTGTCCTACTATTGCTTCAGTGACCACACTGTCCCTAAAATCGAATTGACCCGAACACCTCCAACGGTGGTGCTACCTACCTCTCAATGGTGGGATGGCACTACCTTAAGGACTTTTACACAGCCTAACTCCTTAGGGTAGGTAGATAACTCATGGGTACTTGCTCTCTTCAAAAACAAATCAAAAATACTTTTTACACTGACACTTTCAAAAGCTTTCAAAACAAATTTTTCAAACACTCTTGAGGACAGATACAAGAGTCACTCAGAAATCTTTCAATGAAACTTTTTCAAACCCACTCACATTTTGAAAAGAAAACATTTTGAAAACATAAGAGCAAGTATCTAAGAGCCCATGGATAACCATGGATAGAAAGGGTGCTAACACCTTCCCTTTCTATAAATCTACCTCCCGAACCGAGAAACGTTCTCATAAGGAATTTTGTTGTGCTTTTGTCCTTTCCATGTTGGAGAAAATAAAAGACGGTGGCGACTCTTGCTTCCGCGACATTTCGCAAAACCAGCTTTAAACAGTCAGTTCTATTTCCACCGATCACAGAACTGGCGACTCTGCTGGGGACAATAAAGTGAGGTGTACCTTAGGATAGCTCATACTCATGTTTTCAATTTCCTGATTTGTGTGCTTTAATATTATTGGGCCTGTCTTAGGAGTTCTATAGATCCTAACTCGGATCTGGGGGATACCTCTTAGAAAGTAGCAACAAGACTGTGAGGGAACTGTGCGGGGTATACCGACACGGTTGAAGCAGTCTGCTATGTTGATATGGCACTTTGGTGAGTACCGGTAACCCTTGAGTCAAGTCAAGGAGAGTACGGGGCCGCCGCGTGGTGTCGTGAAGCATCAACTGACCTTAGGAACCTTACTTGACCATCTTGGCCTCTTTAGGGTAGTGAGATAACTGACTTTGGTGCAGTCCGAAGTTGGTTGATACTCGATACTACACTCATTGAGGGTTATTTTCTTGGAATATTTTGATCGCCAGTTCAGTGGCTAAATCGAAACAATGAACACAGAAAACAATCCAATGATATTGAGATCCTTAGAACCCGGTTACTTTTGATAGGACAGGTTTTGAGCCCACCAACTTCAAGTGGGTAATACCTAGACCCCATGCTGGCCTAAACTCTAAGGGCTGTCTTGTGTGACTTGTGTGCCTTACCATGTTTGCTTTTTGTGGATACTTGTGGTGTGTTTTTATCATAATATCATAACATCATACAGCATCATGTGCATCCACTAACCACTTCAGGGGTTCAAATCTTCATCTTTGTTCTTGTTTTGTAGGACATGGAAACTATCCGCAGAAAGACAATTCAGATCAACCTCGTAAGGGTCCCTCCTCAGCTTAAGGAACTTACATCCAGGATTCCCGAGAACTCTTCATTCAGTGAAAGGCATGGAAGACTCATTAGCTTGGTCAACACCAACATTGAGGAAGATATGATAAAGGTCCTCTTCCAGTTCTTTGACCCTCTGCACCACTGTTTTACTTTCCCGGATTATCAACTGGTGCCTACCTTGGAAGAGTTCTCCCAGCTTCTGAAGATCCCTATCCTTAGTCAACTACCCTACAACGGTACGGAAAGGGAACCCAAGCTTGAAGAGGTTGCTAAAGCATTATGCCTACAACCATCTGACATCAAGGGACATTGGGAAGTTAGAAGTGGTATCAAAGGGTTCTTGGCCAGGTTTCTGTTTGAGAAGGCCCAAGAATGTTGGAATTCCCTTGACCTACAAGCTTTTGAAGAAGTTGTGGCACTCCTGGTCTATGGGATGGTGTTGTTCCCGAATCCAGATCAGCTTATAGATATCAATGCTGTCAAGATCTTCATGTCCAGGAATCCTATACCTACGTTGCTTGGGGACATCCTTCACTCATGTTACACTCGAACCATGAGAAAAAGAGGTGTTCTTATGTGCTGCACTCCTCTCCTGGGAAGGTGGTTTATTTCGCACCTTCCACAATCAGTTTTGAAGAACGAGCGGGGTTTGAGATGGTCACAACGATTGATGACTCTTACGCATGCTGATATACATTGGTGTTCTCAGTCCAGAGAAGACGTCACTATCATTGATCGTTGCGGGGAGTTTCCTAATGTTCCTTTACTTGGAATCAGAGGAGGTATTACTTACAACCCATGCTTGGCTTTGAGACAGTTTGGATATGCTCGGAGGGATGGCTCCAACGACATGTTAATTCCTGACATAGTTTTTGACTTTGACAACGATGCACAAGGACTTCGCCAGAGATTTATCAGAGCTTGGAGGATGCCCAACAAGGTAGACAGCAAGACACTGGGGCACAAGAATTCCATCCCGTTGGAGCCTTATCTCAAGTGGGTACGAGCCCGCTCCCAGAAGTTAGTGATTCCATATCCTCATGTTCTCCCTGTGATCAAAGAGCCAGTGTTGGAAGGAGAGGTCTCATACACCATTCAACATCCTGACATGCCTACATCCTGGGAAGAAATGCAGAAGAGCTGGATCCAGCTTAAGGAAGAACGGAATTCTCTTGAAGCCAGTCTACATGCTAGTGAGAAGAAGGTCTTGGACCTCACCCGCCTACTGCACGAGGAAAAGACTCTCAATACTTACATAGCTCCAAAGAGGATGCGCAGTGTCTTTTGGGATTAGTTTACTTTGTAATGTTTTGCCCATGAGGCCTTGATGTACTGAACAATTATTTCTTAATGATAACGTGTGTTCCTTTTTATCTACAACAAACTTGAACTTTCAAACCCTTGAATGCATTGCATAAACAGCATATCATGCATCATGTGCATAGCAGGTACTCTTTTTTACAGGTGGTTTAATCTTCTTCGCTGTTTATTTCAGCTCGCCTCATCATGAATCCTGAATCATCTAATGAGCAATCCATCAAGGCCCTCCAGGCTCAAAACGCCCAGTTCCAAGAGCTGATCATGAGTTTAGCCCAAGGTCAAGAGGAATTGAAGGCTCTGCTGGTCAAGAAGAAGAAGAAGAGAATTGTACTATTCAACACTGGCCGGAGGTTTGGCAACACACTGCAAAATGAGGCTGACCAAGCTGGTTCTTCTGTAGGTAAAGGCAGTCCCCAAGGGGGAAGGGTTCCTAGCCCTGTGGTCTCTGACAACGAGACCGATTTCAATGAAGAGCAGTACCCTCCCGCTGAAGACAGGTACAAGCAGTTAGAGGATCGTCTGAATGCCATGGAAATTCAACAAGTGCCCGGGTTGGATTTTGGAGACCTGGGTCTATCTTCTAGTGTGGTGATCCCACACAAGTTCAAGGCACCATCTTTCGCAAAGTATGACGGGGCGTCCTGCCCTAAGCTACATCTCAGATCTTATGTGCGGAAGATCCATTCGTATACAGTGGACAAGAATTTATGGATCCATTTCTTCCAGGAGAGTCTTTCAGGGACTCATCTCGAATGGTTCTATCAGCTGGATGGAACCAAGGTTCGTAACTGGGAGGACTTGGCTACCGCTTTTTACAAGCAGTATCAGTATAATGCCGACCTCGCTTCTACACGTACCCAACTCCAGGGTATGTCGCTAGGATCGGGAGAAGGTTTTAAAGAGTATGCGCAGAAATGGAGGGACCTGGCTGGCAGGGTGCAGCCGCCGTTAACCGACAGTGAACTAGTGGATATGTTCTTAGGGACCCTATCCGGGCCGTTCTTCAATCATCTCATTGGCAATTCGTCTGCAGGGTTTACAGACCTCATTCTGACTGGGGAAAGGATAGAAGCTGGGATGAAATCAGGGAAGATACAGAAAGGTGTGTCCTCAAGTTCTGAGAAAAAGCCTTTCAAGAAGGAAGCCAGCGCTGTGTATGGCCCCAGGAGGCAAAACAAACCAGAACGCCGCCAAGCTGTCAACACGGTGGTAATTGCAAAGCCTGCTGCCGCTCCTCGGCAACCTAACCAACCAAGGGGTGAGAGACCCAGAAGAGAATATACTCGGCTTAGTATGACCTTGTCGCAGATCTTGCCGCAACTGCTATCGACCAACTTGGTAACCGTCAGAGAAGCTCCGAAGGTGGTAAACACAACATCTCCGAAGTACAATCCCAACGCCCGTTGTGCTTATCACTCTGATAGCCCGGGGCATTCTACTGATGATTGTTGGGCCCTAAGAAATAAGGTTCAGGACCTTATCGATGCCAAGGAAATACAGTTTGAGGCGCCCGAAAGGCCCAACGTTGTGACTGCTCCTATGCCCCAGCATGGAGTAAATGCTATTGAGGAAGATCTATATGTAGTTTCTGTGGAGGATGTTGCTACCCCTTTATTGACTGTCAAGAGGAACCTGTTGCTAGCCGGTTTATTTCCGGGTTGTAGCAAGGGTTGCCTTCTGTGTGTTGTTTCCCCTACTGGTTGTCTGTTGCTGAAGTCAGGCGTCCAAAACCTGATGGATAACAAAGAGATCTTGTTCAAGAAGACCGCCGTTCCTATTGTTCCTACTGAAGAAGTATCCGTTGTCACCATTTTCAACAATCCTACCAAGGCTCCCCCGAGGAAGCCAGTCAAAATAATGTTTGTTGCACCTATCATCATTACTGTTCCGGGGCCCCTCCCCTATAAATCTGACAAGGTTGTCCCATGGCACTATGGGGCAGATGTGTATATGCTCGGAGTGAAGCAGGAGTTCAACACCAGTACCGGTATCAGTAACATCACCTGCCCCGCTAAAGTTACTCGCAGTGGCAGGCTCTTCTCGCCTGACATTGCGCCACCAGTCATCCGAAGACCTCTTATCATCACGCCTACAAGTGCGCCCGTTTCCCCTCCTGATCAAGTTTCTACCCCTGCTGCGGAGTCATCTGACACTCGGGGCAAAGGGATTGCTGATGTGCCTGCCCAGATGGAGGCACCGAAGACTGTTAATGTTGAAGCTTCACAACAAGAGATGGAAGAAATCCTTAAGATCATCAAGAAGAGCGATTTCAACGTCGTTGAACAGCTGGGGCACACCCCCTCTAAAATCTCTATGCTATCATTGTTGTTGTGCTCAGAGGCCCACGCCAAGGCCCTGATTTCCTTCCTAAAGACGGCCCATGTGCCACAAGAGACGTCGGCTGATCAATTTACTGATTGTGTGGCCAACTTGACCGCTGACAATGGGCTGGGTTTCTCTGATGTTGATCTGACCGCTAAGGGTAAGAACCATAATGATGCCCTGCATGTCTCCATTGAATGCAGGGGCACTACTCTTGCACACGTGTTGGTAGACACCGGTTCTTCACTTAATGTATTGCCCAAGAAGGCCTTAGACAGGTTAGATTGTGAGGGTTTGGAGTTGAAGCCTAGTAACATCGTTGTCCGAGCCTTCGACGGGTCGAAGAGGATGGTACATGGTGAAGTAGATATTCTGATCCGGGTTGGTTCCCAAGTCTTTGATTCAACGTTCTATGTGATGGACATTCGTCCATCCTATTCTTGTTTGCTGGGTCGACCTTGGATTCATAAGGCTGGAGCTGTGACCTCCACTCTACACCAAAAGCTTAAATACCCTGTCAGAGGGAAGATTGTTACAGTACAGGGGGAGGAAGAATACATGGTTAGTCATCTGAACTCGTTCCGGTATATAGAGATGGACGGGGAGTTCATTGAAACCCCCTTCCAACATTTTGAAGAGGTGCTTCCAACATTGGCGTCAGCCGAGACAGTAATTGAAGAAGACTCTCCTTTGAAGATGGCTTCCTTGAAGGACGCCCGGGCTGTGATTGAAAAAGGTGAGTGTGCAAACTGGGGCAGGCTCCCTGATTTTACTCCTAAGACTGACAAGTTTGGGCTGGGTTTCACTGCAGAGGCTCAGAGGGCTGTATGCAAAGCAAGGATCGGAAGACCTCCCGTGTTCATCACCAATCCGGGGGTGAATGCTATTGAAGGCGATGCGGAGGAATCTGAGTTTGATAGCTGGATCTACCCGACGACTGACGGTGGACTGAACAATTGGACTGCAAAAGACTACATACCTGTTACTTTTGTTACTCAGTAATGAATTCCTTTGTTTTTAAATTTGTAACGAACAATAACTTGAAACTTTATGGCCCGGTGTCTTGCCTGGGGCACCGTTGGTTTCATTTGTGAGGGCTTATTACTTGTCATTTCCATATATCATGAATAAAAACATTGGACGTTTTTCGCATTTCAAATCTTGTGCTCCTTTTCTTTCTTTTTATATATTGCAAAACAGCTATATTTACACACACTCACTCATACAGGTTCCAATCCACTCTGGATCTCACTGGTAACGACTCTGCTACTGCCAGTTATGACTTCGAAAATCCGATCAGCTTAGCCGAAGACGAAGGTGAAGATGATTGCGAAGTGCCTAGTGAGCTTGCAAGACTGTTACTCCAGGAAGAGAGGGCCATTCAGCCACATGAAGAGCCAGTGGAAACGGTAAATCTGGGTACTGAGGCAGATAGAAAGGAAGTTAAGGTTGGTGCCAATCTAGAGCTCAGCGTGAAACAACGGTTGGTTCAGATGCTGCATGATTATGTGGAAATCTTTGCCTGGTCCTACGAAGACATGCCTGGGTTGCATTCTGACATTGTGGTTCATCACCTGCCTACCAAGGAAGATTGCCCTCCAGTTAAACAAAAGGTCTGCCGCATGCGTCCAGAGATGTCCGAGAAAATCAAAGCTGAGGTTATGAAGCAATTTGATGCCGGGTTTCTAGCAGTGACTTCTTACCCTCAGTGGGTTGCCAATGTGGTTCCAGTGCCGAAGAAGGATGGTAAGGTCCGAATGTGTGTTGACTACAGGGATTTGAACAGGGCGAGCCCCAAGGATGACTTCCCTCTGCCTCACATCGACGTTCTGGTTGACAATACTGCTCAGCACAAGGTGTTCTTCTTCATGGACGGCTTTTCAGGTTATAATCAGATCAAAATGGCTCCTGAAGATATGGAAAAGACTACCTTTGTTACTCAGTGGGGCACTTTCTGTTACAAGGTCATGCCTTTTGGACTGAAAAATGCTGGGGCAACCTACCAACGTGCCATGGTTGCTTTATTTCATGACATGATCCATCATGAGATTGAAGTATACGTCGATGATATGATCGCAAGGTCCCAAACTGAGGAGGAACACCTTGACCATCTACAGAAGCTGTTTGACTGTCTGAAGTTGTACAAGCTGAGGTTGAACCCAAATAAGTGCACATTTGGGGTAAGATCTGGAAAGTTGCTAGGCTTCGTCGTGAGCGACAAAGGTATTCAAGTGGACCCTGCCAAGGTTAAAGCCATACAAGAGATGCCAGTTCCCAAGACAGAGAAAGAAGTCAGAGGCTTTCTAGGACTTCTGAATTACATTGCCCGATTCATCTCGCATCTAACTGCTACCTGTGAACCAATCTTCAAGCTGCTGAAGAAAGATCAAGTAGTACGTTGGAATGATGAATGTCAGGCCGCTTTCGACAGAATCAAAGAGTATCTCCAAGAACCACCCATTCTTATGCCACCGGTTGAAGGGAGACCTCTAATACTATACTTGACGGTACTTGACAGCTCAATGGGGTGTGTGCTGGGGCAGCATGACGAGTCTGGCCAAAAAGAGCATGCCATTTATTACCTTAGCAAAAAGTTTACCGACTGTGAGACCCGATACTCACTGCTCGAGAAAACTTGTTGCGCTTTGGTATGGGCTGCTCGCCAGCTGAGACAGTATATGTTGACTCACACTACTCTGTTGATTTCAAAAATGGATCCAATAAAGTACATATTCGAAAAGCCTGCTATGTCCGGAAGAATAGCAAGATGGCAGATGATCTTGACGGAATATGACATCCAATACACAACTCAGAAAGAAATCAAGGGAAGTGTATTGGCAGACCATTTGGCACACCAGGCAGTGGACGACTATCAGTCAATGAACTTTGAATTTCCTGACGAGAGCATCATGGTAGTTACTGATTGTGAAGTACCTGGACCAGATGAAGGACCTGAGGAAGGATCCTGATGGTCTATGCACTTTGACGGAGCCTCCAACGCTTTGGGTAACGGTATCGGCGCTGTGATCATTTCCCCAAAAGGCACTCATACTCCACTTACTGCCCGGCTATGTTTCAACTGCACCAACAATATGGCAGAGTATGAGGCATGCATCATGGGTCTCCAAGCTGCGATTGACTTAAGGATCAAGTTTCTCAGTGTCTTCGGAGATTCCGCTCTCGTGATCAATCAGATCAAAGGCGAGTGGGATACGAAACACCCAAATCTTATTCCTTACAAGGAATATGTGTTGACATTGATCCCCATTTCACGGAGATAACTTTTGAACACTTCCCAAGAGAGGAGAATCAGTTGGCGGACGCGTTAGCTATGATGTCTTCCATGTTCAAAGTCAAATGGGACAACGAGGCTCCCCGAATCATTATCTGGAAATTGGACGAACCTGCATATTGTTATGATCTTGAGGCTGAGATAGTAACTGAAAAACCCTGGTATCATGAGGTGAAGAGGTATCTGGAAGCTCAAGAATATCCCGAGGGTGCATCTGTCAACGACAAGAAATTCCTGAGAAGGTTCGCTGCAAAGTTCTTCCTCAACAATGGCATTCTCTACAAGCGAAACCATGATTCAACCTTACTGCGTTGTGTGGATAAAACTGAAGCAGAAAAGATCATGGCAGAGCTGCATGAACGTAACTTCGGAATGCATTCTAGTGGACACACTATGGCAAAGAAAATCCTTCGGGCAAGATATTTCTTGTCCACAATGGAAGCCGATTGTTACCAACATTCTCGGACATGTCATAAGTTCCAGATCTATGCTGATAAAGTGCACGTTCCTCCAGTCCCTCTGAATGTCTTGACTGCACCTTGGCCTTTTGCAATGTGGGGCATTGATATGATCAGCGAGATTAAACCAACGGCATCCAATGGGCATCGCTTCATCCTGGTGGCGATCGATTACTTTACGAAGTGGGTTGAAGCAGCTTCCTACGCTACGGTAACCAAGAACGTCGTGGCACGGTTCATTCGACATAACCTGATCTGTCGATACGGTGTCCCGGAAAGGATCATTACAGATAATGGTACCAATCTTAAAAACAAGATGATCACTGAGCTCTGCGAGCAATTCAAGATACAACACCACAACTCTTCCCCCTACCGGTCGAAGATGAATGGGGCTGTCGAAGCAGCTAATAAGAATATCAAGAAGATTGTGCAGAAGATGACAGTGACCTACAAAGATTGGCACGAGATGTTACCGTTTGCTCTTCATGGGTACCGTACCTCGGCACGGACGTCAACAGGGGCAACTCCCTTTTCCCTGGTCTATGGCATGGAGGCAGTCTTGCCAATTGAAGTCCAAATACCCTCTCTTCGGATAATGAAGGATGCAGGCTTGAGCGAAGATGACTGGATCCAGACTCGACTTGATCAATTAAACCTAATTGACGAAAAGAGACTCACTGCTATTTGTCATGGTCAAATGTATCAAAAACGGATGATCAGGGCATTTAACAAGAAAGTCAGACCACAAGAGTATCAAGTTGGGGACCTGGTAATCAAGCGCATCATTCTTCCTCAAAGTGATCCCAGGGGCAAATGGACCCCCACATATGAAGGGCCATTTGTGGTTAAACATGTCTTCTCAGGAGGAGCCATGATTCTAACCACCATGGATGGTGACGACCTTCCTCACCCCGCCAATGCAGACATAGTAAAAAAATACTACGCATGATAAAAAACCCGCTAGGTTGACATACCTAGGCAAAAATTAGGGCTTCCCGGCGAACCAAAAGGGTTCGGGCAAAAATAAGGGATGAAATGAAAAAAATCTGTACACCCGGCAAGTCGAAAACCTGAAAATGCGGCTTGGGCAAAAATGGGTATCCCGGTGGACTGAAAACCCGAAAGGGCAGTCCAGGCAAAAGTTAGGGATTAAAGCGTAATACTATGTCTCATTGGATCACCTTGCATCCAGAATCCGTTATCAACTACCAAGTTCAGACGACATCGATCAGTCAGCTTCATCTTCAACTAAGCAGCCAAGTGATGAGACGCTCGAAGATATAAAGGCGATAGCAGAGTTGGAACCCAGTGGGATTACTCTTTTCACATAGCTGTTTTGTTTTCTTTGTACAAATTATATAAACTTTGTTTTTCAGAGGCGTTCTCTTACTAGGACGTCAGCCTCTTGTACATAAACGCCTATTTACAGGCAAATTCAAAAATCAATACAAATTCACTTTTCAGACCAATTGCCAATTGCTTTTTCCTTTTCTGTTTTGTTTTGCGAAGAACGTCCAATGTTCAATTGTGATATATGCATTTGACACTAATTGCTAACTCATAAATATTTGAATACGAAACAAAGGATTAATTACAGGTAACATCAGAAACAGGGGCAATAATGAGTTATCGAAGCAGTCTAATTGCTCTGTCCATCAAGGTACCAAGGTAAGTTCGGCTGAAGAATGTAACCCAGATACTTTCACTCCCCGCCGAGTGAGACAAGACTCAGCAATACTCTCCCAAGCAGTTGGTCTCCCATCAACCCTAAAAAGGCACCGTATCTCCAGCAAGTCAGGAACACTCTCCCCGAGCAGAGTTATACTCAGTCAGGCATAAGGAAGTTGGATTATCCCCCGAAGATCTCAACATTCCCCAACGGAGTACACAAAAATTCCTAACAAGCATCCCCGGCAGTCTTGATATAAGATTGTTCCCCGGCGGAATACCGGACAACCCCAGTGGAGCCATTCCCCAGTCCAATCTGAAAAGTTTCCCCAGGAGAGTTCAATCAATTTCCCCAGTAGATTCAGGAAGCTTATCCCCAGTAGATTCTGGAAGCTTGTCCCCTGCAGAGTACATATCTCTCCCCGACTTTATTCAGAAGATTATACTCCACCAGAGCTTATAACTGGGTTATCCTCAGCCAATTTCCACGGAAAGATCGTCCTCGGCGAAGTTCTTCCTATCCCCCAGCGGAGTTCATCAAAATTCCCCAACATAACTTATCAACGGAATCCCCAGCGGAGTTATCATCAAATCTCAGCGAAGTATCTCTTCCCACAGAGTAATCCCCCTGCAGAGTAATCTCTCCAACAAGTTTATTCCTCAACGGAGTCATCTTCTCCTACCGGTTTATTCTTGCAATCATCACCCCCAGAGGAAACAAAGAGCTCTACTATTCAACATCCGCCCAGGATTCAAGCTCCCGGCGTTTGTCAAGGATTTATTTTCCTAGACGCAAATACATTCATAAACATCACATTATCATACATTGTAGCATGCATATACGCATCATATCTCACAACCTCATTGCCCTCTGAGAACATCATGCCATCACGCTTTTCATGCATCATGACATTGAATGCAACTAACATTCTGTCTTTTCAGGACAAAGGTCAATGCAAAGATGATTACTACCAACTGTCGCAATCCCAGATTCGATACCTGTAGCTAGCCAGGGCATATCTGTGAGCGATTATTTGTGGATTCGACACCTGTATCCAGCCAGGGCATATCTGCATAAAGAAATTCCGGACTCGATTCCTGTATCCTGCCAGGGCACGTCTGAAGAGTTTGAAGATCCGATTCTTGTATCCTGCCATGGTGTATCTGTTGACGACTATTTTCCGGACTCGATTCCTGTATCCTGCCAGGGCACGTCTGAAGAGTTTGAAGATCTGATTCCTGTATCCTGCCAGGGTGTATCTGTTGACGACTATTTTCCGGACTCGATTCCTGTATCCTGCCAGGGCACGTCTGAAGAGTTTGAAGATACGATTCCTGTATCCTGCCAGGGTGTATCTGTTGACGACTATTTTCCGGACTCGATTCCTGTATCCTGCCAGGGCACGTTTGAAGAGTTTGAAGATCCGATTCCTGTATCCTGCCAGGGTGTATCTGTTGACGACTATTTTCCGGACTCGATTCCTGTATCCTGCCAGGGCACGTCTGAAGAGTTTGAAGATCCGATTCCTGTATCCTGCCAGGGTGTATCTGTTGACGACTATTTTCCGGACTCGATTCTTGTATCCTGCCAGGGCACGTCTGAAGAGTTTGAAGATCCGATTCCTGTATCCTGCTAGGGTGTATCTGTTGACGACTATTTTTCGGACTCGATTCCTGTATCCTGCCAGGGCATGTCTGAAGAGTTTGAAGATCCGATTCCTGTATCCTGCCAGGGTGTATCTGTTGATGACTATTTTCCGGACTCGATTCCTGTATCCTGCCAGGGCACGTCTGAAGAGTTTGAAGATCCGATTCCTGTATCCTGCCAGGGTGTATCTGTTGACGACTATTTTCCGGACTCGATTCCTGTATCCTGCCAGGGTACGTCTAAAGAGTTTGAAGATCCGATTCATGTATCCTGCCAGGGTGTATCTGTTGACGACTATTTTCCGGACTCGATTCCTTTATCCTACCAGGGCACGTCTGAAGAGTTTGAAGATCTGATTCCTGTATCCTGCCAGGGTGTATCTGTTGACGACTATTTTCCGGACTCGATTCCTGTATCCTGCCAAGGCACGTCTGAAGAGTTTGAAGATTCGATACCTGTATCCAGCCAGGGCATATCTACATAAAGAGTTTGAAGATCAACCCCTGTAACAGGCCAGGTAATTATTTTTCTTTCTCAGGTACGCAAGTTCTCGCTAAGGAATCTCTTACGCGATCGACACCTAGGTGGCATCTATAAGCCCATCCACATACCAATAGTCTCCAAATGGCACCCATAAGCCCATTCCCGACAAGATTCTGTTACATCTCCAGATGGCATCTATAAGCCCATCCTCCTATCCTTCATCTCTCCAAATGGCATCTGTAAGCCCATTCCCTACATCACACTACTAATACTCCACTATGTGAGTGCAAATTTCTGGGCACTCTAGTGTTCAATCATCTTCCACCTTCGGATCACGAAAGGCACGCCAGCCAATCTACATCCTCAGGTTTAAGAAGATTGAACAGGGGAAACTGTTGTACCCCAAAATTTTCCCTCCCATATTCTTCAAGATTTGGCAAGATCAAGCTTCAAAATCCCTCAAGGGTTGCACAGTCCAATTGCCTCCTAACACAGTCAAAATTAGGGTTTTGGTTCTTGCAAAGAAATTGAGGTTCCCAAGGGTCCAATCAAGTCCCATATGCCTATAAACATTGTCAAGCATTCATATGTCAAGTGTCATAGCTCACAGCATCAAATTGCACAGTCAAAAATCCTAATTGCTTCACAGTCAACTGTAGGGGTAAAATGGTCATTTGACAGTCAAAAGTCAAAAAATTTGGTCAACATCTTATTTTGAAGCCACAATCATCATTTGATCAATTCTTGATCATGATTCCACAAGCATGGCTCAAAAAGTCTCAAGATGCAAAAGTTTCTATTTTTGGACAGTTGAAAAGTCAACTGCAATTGACCAAGGCATAACTTCTTCATGGTTCATCATAAAAATCCCATCCAAGGCTCATTTTGAAGGGGATGACATTTCCTACAACTCATCTTCACACTCCAAGTCCAAGAAATGCTCTCACAAAAGTTATCAATTTCAACATTATAGGTCATTTTCAAAAGTCAACAAAAAGGCACTTTAAGTCAAAGACCATAACTTGGGATTGGTAAATCAAAATGACATGGGACCAAAGGCATTGGTTAGAGGACTCCAAGACCTTTCCAAAATGTCCAAGAACATGTTCATAGCTTCAAAATTGAGCAAGATATGCATTGGAGAAGTTGGGAAATTTTTGGGAACTTTCAAAAGTCAACTTTGCCTAAAAAGCTTCAAATTTGCTAATGGGCCTCAAATTCTTTCTTGAATCATTACCCAAAGCCTATGCACGACCCATTGAGCTCAAAATAATTTATTTTCTTATTTTTAATTAATTAATTGAATTTATATTTATATTAATTCATTTAATTGGTTTTAATTATAGGAAAATTAAAAAAGGATATGTTTTGGATCTTTTGGTGGAGAAAATATGATCAGGGCAAGCTGGCAAAGTCGTTTCTCAATCAAACAAGGAAAATCATCCATATTTGGCAAGGTTTTCATTGAAAAAGATTGGAAAATATATGATGGAAAATCAAGGATTGAAAACATTATTGCAATGGGTTCATGGGCTTTATTCTAACCTAATTCCATTCACATACAAAGGCACAAGCTAACCCTAGTGTAGAACACACATGAAAGCTTCTAAAACGATACAACCAAATTGCAAAAAACTCAAGAAAATTATGAAACTGAAATCCTATTTGCAGGTGGATTCAAGGCTTAAAAGTGATTCAAACGTATTGTCTGAGTCTCCAGGAAGCTATTACCATCAAGAACAAGCTCTCATACTCAGGGAAACGGTAAAACAAAGCCACAGTTTGATCAAATATGTCCATCATCGAAATCTAATTTCTATGCATCATTGCTGTGTTTTGATTATTGATTTATGTTGTTGACATCTTCCTGAAGCTTTTGGTGTGGATTAATTGAGTTATAGCATCCTGTATCAAAATCTGCCATGAACAAACGTTAGGGTTTCAGAGCTTCCATATTGGAGCTTTCCTTGTATTGTAAAATTGGACCTCTAAACCTGTATGGACGAATTCGTTGCAACAAGACGAAACCATTAAGACCCTCGCGCCTTTTTTATATTGTTCCTAACCCTAGTCGCTATTTTTCGTGGTTATGGTTAGTGGGGGTTTAAAACCCCCGCTATCTTGTTTGTGTTTACAGGTACAAACGAAGAAGGAGATAGCGTGGCAGTGCATGGTTGGGTAGTTCAAATCTGGCGCGTTTATTTTGTTTTATACCACTATGATGGTTTTTCTTACATAATAATTAATGTCCATTATATGTACAAATGCGTTTCATAGCTCAGATTGTGGAGGACGTGTCTTGCAAGCATAGGGACCTGGGTTCGATTCCCAGGTCCACCATATAATTGTTGATTTTTGTTTTAAAACGTTCACATGCAGCACTCATTCAACGCTCCACCATACGTACCCATGCCTATGCTTGCCAAGTGGCCTTGATCCATAATCTGAAGGCCAGGAGATGATGAACACTCTATGCTTTGGTCAATGAACATGCACACGATCAGGAAAGTCAACTGGACTCTATGCTTCTTGGGCCTGAATTCCAGTAATAAACCTCCACTTTGGGCCAGACACCCCTCTTGGTTTGCAATATTTTTCTTATTTTTCTTATTCTTTTATCTTATTTCTTTTAATTTGTTTTAGTTATTATTAATTCACTAAATTAATTTTTTCCATAATAAAAATCAGAAATCATAAAATTGTAAAATATATTTAATTATTTATTAATTTCATCACTAATTTATTTTTGTAAATAAATGTTAACAAGTAACTTTAGTTTAATTTAGGTTTAAATTCTAATCCTTTTTCTTAATAAATAAAAAAATACATAGAATTAGGTTTTTGACATTTTTATCTTTTTCTTAATTAATTATTTTCATCATTATTATTATCATTATTAATTACTACTATCTTTGTAAATAACATGTAAATTAATTAATTAGCTTAAATTAGGTTAACCTTAATATTTTCATTAATAATTAAAATAAACTTAGAATTAGGGTTTTCTCTTGATTTTATTTTCTTTATTTCATTAAATACAAAAACATAAAAAACACAATTTCTTTTCTTTAATTAAATAATAATTAGGTCCTAATTTAATTTAATTTCAAGCAAAGGGTCAAAACCCGAGGACGTCCTGATTTTATTCTTTCGCACGTTATTCTTATTTTTTCTTATTGATTATTATGTAACTGTTCAAGGATGTAATAGTAATTAGGTTTACTGTTTTTTACTTTCCGCATTTTTATCAAAAATGGGTCTTTGTATTTTGGCGATGTATAGACCCGCGCCTTGTAATAGCGTAGCTTTTATCTTTCCGTCTTTTAATTTTCCGCACTCCTAACTGCTAAACTCGCATGAAAGAATGTATGGTAATTAAAATCAACCCGTAGCTCACAATGCCATGATCAAAGATAAAACATAACATGAAAACAACACACAATACACACACCACTTCTAGGGTACGCCTCACTCGTTGCCTTCGAAATGTGGTCGTCAAGTATAGGACGTTTTAGCGGTCGCTCTTATGTCCAAGATCCAGTTGCGTCGAAACAGTTGCCTCGAAACGGTTGCCTCGGACTAAAAAGGATCTAGGACATTAGGGTTGCTTCTAAGGTGTCCTACTATTGCTTCGGTGACCACACTGTCCCTAAAATCGAATTGACCCGAACACCTCCAACGGTGGTGCTACCTACCTCTCAATGGTGGGATGGCACTACCTTAAGGAATTTTACACAGCCTAACTCCTTAGGGTAGGTAGATGACTCATGGGTACTTGCTCTCTTCAAAAACAAATCAAAAATACTTTTCACACTGACACTTTCAAAAGCTTTCAAAACAAATTTTTCAAACACTCTTGAGGACAGATACAAGAGTCACTCAGAAATCTTTCAATGAAACTTTTTCAAACCCACTCACATTTTGAAAAGCAAACATTTTGAAAACATAAGAGCAAGTATCTAAGAGCCCATGGATAACCATGGATAGAAAGGGTGCTAACACCTTCCCTTTCTATAAATCTACCTCCCGAACCGAGAAACGTTCTCATAAGGAATTTTGCTGTGCTTTTGTCCTTTCCATGTTGGAGAAAATAAAAGACGGTGGCGACTCTTGCTTCCGTGACATTTCGCGAAACCAGCTTTAAACAGTCAGTTCTATTTCCACCGATCACATCATACATACCCTAATTACTAGCATATATGAAAGCAATAAAAGTACGGAAATGTAAAGTCCTATGCTATTACAATATTTAAGGGGATGGGGGTACACATTTATGAATGGGGGTTGCAAGTTAAAATTCTAGATTACTATTACAACCATATTGAAATAGATAAGAATGTACATGAAATGTAAAATGCTTATTTATTTAAGAAAAGAAGTAAGTTTTGTTTAAGAAAATATTTTTGTCTTTTTATGTTAAAAAAGAAAATATAACATGCAAATATAAAATATTTTTTGGTGTTTTTTGATTAATAATAAAAAATAATATGATGGAAAAATAATAAAAGAGAAAGAAAACATAATCAACGCAAAATGCTGAAAATAGAAGAGGTCAGAAGTTCTGACTCTGACTTGCTGCACAAACAGAAACATGTTAGCAAAAATATGGAAGTTCAGAAGTTCTGGATCTTCTGAGAACTTCAGAAGTTTTCAGAAGTTCTGACGCAACTATCAGAACTTTGCCTCTTTCCATGCGAGTCAGAACATCTGTAGCTTAGTCATTTATAGAACAGAAGTTGCATGTATACAGTTATGACAAATTTCATGAAATATCAGAAGCACAAATCAGAAGCAACATGTATTTTCTAATTCTAATTCTGAGTCCTAATTTCTTTATGAAGCTCTGAACTGGGATTTCTTTTACTTAGGCAAGCAAACGCAAGAATTTTCAGAATATGTACATCATCAGGATCAGAATATCTACATTGTGCTAAATATGAAAAATCTGACAATGCTTATTCAGTTATGATGAGGGTCAGCAGAAAATGTACCTTGCAGCTGGAAAGGATTCTATGAACTGGAGATTGGTCTTGAATTCTGGTGATGTTCTGGGCAACTTCTTCACGTACTCAGCAGGATGGGAGTTTACAACTTCTGGGACAGCCAAGAGGTGATATTCTGACTCCTTTGAGGTGGAAATGAATGGAGAGTGTATGGCAATAGGAATACAGAAGTTAAGGTAGCTTCTAATGTGTGAGTCATCAGCTACGTGGATGGCTTTAGTCAAGAACACTTGAGGAAAAGTGGAGTTTGAATATAAGGGATCAATGCTAAGATTTTGGTATTTCGTGTTTATAGTTCCCTGGTTTCTTGGAATTTTTGCAGTGGTTCAAAGCTTTCTTCCTCAATTATTTCGTCTCTTTCACAAATTTTTCTGGACTCTTTCTTAGTGGTCAATGGTGTTCTATTTATAGGCAAAGCTTTTGTAGTTTGGAGATGTCAAGTGGTGCCAGCATCATATGCTAGATACTGACTTACTCTTGAAGTAAGCTTGAACAAGTGGGGGTTCAATGCATTCAAGTTGGATGGTTAGCAAAGCCTCAGCTGGATTTGGCAGCATGAATTAAGGAAAAGTAGAAACAGCGCGTGGGTCTAGCATACTTTTGCACAGAAGTTTGTCTTCCCAAGATAGTAGGGGTACACGTGGGGAAAATCCCTTGGATAAAGACTCATAGGCGGTTGTGAGCATTAAATGAGTTCCCATGTGACACTCTGCACCCTTTCTTGACTCTGGATTGGAAGTTATGCTTTAGCATAGCATCTCATCTTCTGATCCTCTTATCTTCTGACTTCAGCATGTTCTGAAGGATCCTTCAGACTTTCCAGTAAGCCCGCAGCGCATTTTGTAATCTTCTTTGATTTACCTTGGCAAACTATGACTGAACCTTTGTGAACAATGGCCCAGAAGTTCTGACCAAACTTTGTCTTGAGACTATCCAGAATTTGCTGAGTGTGAACACTGACCCAGAAGTTCTAAAATTATCATATTTCTTAAACACTTAGAAAATTTCTAAGTATTTAGATTTTTGCTTTTCCAAAGTAAAATTTGACTTTTGAAATTCTTGATGAAACAAACTTCATATTCCAACATGTCTTGATGAAATATGATTTTTGAGATTTGATTTTGATCCAAAAGTCAAAGTTAGACTTCTCAGTGTGCAAATGACCATTTTGCCCTTGTGAATGGTTTGCTTGGAAAAATTGATAATTCAAGGCCTGGAGACTTGATGAAGGCAAACTTGAGGATCCAGGGTGATTCCTTGAGAAATGAGAGGGAAAATTTTGGGGTGCAACATACCCCTCACGTATGTGGTACTCCAAAGGATCCACTCAAGTTTATTCTGATCAAAGCGTGTGTAAATCTAGAGCTTAATACTAAAGGAATGCGTGAAAAGTATATACAAAAAGAAATTTTTTACTAGTTGTGCCTGCCTCGGTTGCGAACCTTCGTGCCTACGTACCCCTTCAGTGCAATGAGAGATCAAGGAACTCGTTGTTCGCCTAAAAATATGTTTTGGTTTGTTGTGTGTTTTTTATGAACAATGCTAGTGAAGCATGTCCTTTTTGAAAAGGTTTTAAAAGAAAAAAGCTTGAAGACAAAAAAGGTTTGCATTGGTTGGTGTTTTTGTAGGTAAGATGATAAATGGATCCCACCACTAAAAGATTTATCATCCTTCTAATTTGTGAAAACAAAGTTTGGATTTTGAATCACACCAGAGATTTATGAATTAAAGAAGAACAAGTAAGGGTATGTAGCCTCTCATTCTTCCAATTACTAAAGACTCTTGGAGGTGTGGCTCCCATCAATTATTTATAAGTGTTTTGAGAATATTTGAAAGAAGAAGTTTTAGTTTTAGAGAATGCAAAAGGGAAAGACTAATCAAAATGGGATCTTAATCCTATAAGTTATCATGCTTGTGGACCTAAATTTGGGATAAGGGAGAGATCTACCTAACATTGTCATGCATGGATACAAATCCTAAAGTCTACTTTAGTTCAATCTTATAAAAGAATGAGCCAAAGACATCCTATTGGGATCATGACAATATCACAAAAGAGAAGAAGAAGATGAAGAAAGCAATCATACACTTAGATAAGAGACAAAGCAAGTAAACATCACATGAGGTACTTAGATAAGTTACCAAATAAATACCTACTTAGATAAGAAAGTAACACATAAACACACATGCAATTAGGTAGAAACCTAAGCATTAATCAAGAATAGAAGAAGAGATGATAAAACATCAACACCTAACAATGATATCAAGTCATCAAAGTAGGATAAATAAAATAAAAGAGATAATAAAACATCAACACCTAACAATGATATCATGCCATCAAAGAAGGATAGAAAAGGGATGAAAAGAGATGATAAAACATCAACACCTAAAAATGATATCATGTCATCAAAGTAGGATAGAAAAGAGATGAAAAAATATGATAAAACATAAACACCTAACAATTATATTAAGTCATCAAAGTAGGATAGGAAAAGATGAAAAGAGATGATAAAATATCAACAATTAACAATGATATCATGTCATCAAAGTAGGATAGAAAAAAGATAAAAAGAGATGATAAAACATCAACACCTAACAATGATATCATGTCATCAAAAGTAGGAGATAAAAGAAAAGATGGAGATTATACAATCACACATCACACATTAGAAGTAGATACTTACTTAAGATATAAGGCACTTAGATGAGATACCTATAAAAACCTACTTAGAAAAGCAAGCAAAGATAGGAGAAGAGATGATAAAACATCACACAAAGATGATAACACCTCAAGTATATTATGGAAAATAAAAGGTAATGTGAAGAAGAAGAAGAGATAAAAATATACATTTTATACACTTAGCGTAAACCTCATGGTTAATAAGAAGTTCAATTAGTCATTGAATACATGGTTTAAACACCAAGGTACACAAACTAGCATCAATCAAAGTTGTGATGTGAAATGGAAACAAGGGTGTGATTAATTGAACATAGCATAATGTGTCAAGTAATAGTAAGGTCATAAGAAAACACTAGAGTTTATCACACACCATTGACCTATAAACAAACCTAAGTCATCACTACTTAAGCACATTCAAAAATTAGTACAAGAGTTGGTCAATGTCACACCCGAACATACTCCTAAAGGCAAGTGAAGCACAAGAAAGGGATAGATGAAGAGGGAACATGTTTTGAGGGTGTAAAAGCACATAAGTAAGTATAAAATGACCTCTAATGTCATATATTAGAACATCACAAGCAAATAAAGAAAGTAGCATACATAGCACACAAGGGAAGTGGCCAAAGGAGACAAGCAAGTATGTTTAAATTAAACAAGTAAAGATCAAATGATGAAATCATAATTGAAGAATTATGAATTATGTTAATTGTACAATAATTTAACTCGAGATTAGTTTCAAGAGCAACAAAGTAAGAAAATGAAACTTCATACACAAAGAAAGTCACCTAATTGATGAATAACATCATCTAAAGATGGGTGATACTTGTCTTAGATCAAACATAATTGATGAAGATCAATTAAGTGTGAAAAGATATCTTATATTTCATAGGGTAATGGTTAATCCCTCATAATGTATCAATCATGAACTTAAAACTTTAAGGGATGTAAGCAATATAACACATTCAAAGGTCATGATGAATTGGCAAAGTATAGTCCTTAAATGCATACAAGCATTGTGATCTAAATAGGTCAAAGTTAATGTTATTATATATTATGGGTAGTTTCTAACATCAAGATACACTAAAGAGACATGTCATAAAAGCTCATGAAGCAATCACTAAACAATGAAGCTCAAAACACAAGTAAGGAAAAGAATGTAGCTCCCAATATGTCACCATGTTGGTTAGCAAGTAAGTGCTTAACCAAGGATCATAGAAGCAAGGTGAGTTAAGATGAGAAGATAGGTTAAGATCAAAACTTAAGCAAAAATATGTTGGATCATGGTCCTTTAAATGATTCAACAATCATTTAGCACAAACTAGGTCAAAACTATAAAATGTGGCTCCTAACATGTCATCATGATGAATTAACAATAAAATGTAAATCAAAGAATCAAAGAAGTTGTGAATGAAAGATTTTAATACCTTAGAGGTCATAAGCATGTCATTCAAGATTGGATCCATTATATTAAAAATAAAATGCAACAAGATATCGCTTAATCATGATCTTAAAAGAAAGACAAATCAATCTTCAAAATTAGAATGAGAAAAAGAAGATATGATTGAGTATTTGAATTGTCCATAAGAGTGGACTCAAATATATTATCATATGAGAGATTTGATACGGTGGGAGAACTAACTTGGGTGTTTTGCGTTTTATCGCAATTGTTGTGGATAGCAAGAGTCGCCACCGACTTTTCTTTTATCCAATAAAGGAAAGGGTGAAAAGAACAGGAAAGACCTTTTGAGAATTTTCTTGAGTTCGGGAGGTAGGTTATGAAAAGGGAAGGTGTTAGCACCCTTTTCATCTGTAGTTATCTATGGGCTCTTAATTGCTTGATCACTTTGAAATGCTTTGTATTTGTGTAAGTTTGAAAATATTTTGAAAACGCCTATGTTCGGTAAACTTTGCAATGATTATCGTATCATTGAGAATTTATACAAAGTGTTGGTTTTGAAAATATTCGTTTGAAAGGGAATGTTTGGAAAGATGTTTGAAAATGCCAATGTAAGGCACTTTTGTAATGATTCTCATATTATTGTGAATGTATACAAAATGTATATTTTTTGAAAGATGTTTGAAAGTGTGAGGTGTGAAATGGTTTTGTTTGTGAGAAAGCAATTATGAGAAATCTACCTACTCAAAGAGTCTTTTCTCTTTTCCTCCTCCTTTAGATAGTGTTTCTTTACCATCGGTTGGTAGATAGCCATATCATTGGATGTGAGGGACAGGCGTGGGTTATCGTACAGTCATAAAAGGCAACTTGGATGATTTTTTAGCAATTGTCGTAAGGGACTAAGATCGTTTACCGAAGGCAACATTGAAGGGTCATCGAGGGACTGTGATCTTTTAATCGAGGGCCTTTGCTAAAACGTCTCACATTCGAGGGACATGACTGTTTTTATCAGAGGCAACAAGTTTGGGTTACCCTAGAGGTGTCAGTGTGCAAAGTGTTTTGATTTCAAATATATTGTCTTTGAATTAGGGTTTTCTATGGTTTGATTTTAGTTTTTTCATGCAAACCCTAATTACTATCAATAATAAGGAAAGCGATAAATTGCGAAATTTAAATGTCCTACGTTATTACAATGCTTTGGAATGGGTGATACAAGTTTATGAAATAGGGGGAAAAAGCAATAAATCCCTAATTATCTATTACAAACCATTGAAAATGAATAATAAAATGCACAAAATATAAGGATGAGGAAAGAAATTTTTTTTAGCATTTTTGATGGAGAAAAATATTTTATAGTTAACCTAATTAAATTAGTTAATTATAATTTACAAGAGAAGTTAATCAATAATTAACAAAACCTAAAATCTAATTTGATTGAAATTGAGAAAAATAATAAAAAAAGACCTAAGTCTAATGAATTTTTTTAGAAAATAATTTGAATGTTAATGTTAATTTAGGAAAAAATATTTTAAAGTGTGTAAAATAAACAAAAATCAAGTTCTAAATATTAACAAAAAATAAAATAAGGGTTTAAATTAAAATATTTAATTATTTAATTATTTAAGAAAAATATATTTTGGTATTTTTGATTTAAATATAATAAATAGATAAATAAAAATATTAAAAAGAAATTAAAAAATGGGTTGAGTGTTAAAAGTAATTGGGGGTTTAAAAAAATAAAATGGGGTGCTAGGCCCAAAGGTTTTATTTGTTTAATTCAGAAAATCAAAATAAATAAAAAAAGATGAGTGGGCCTGTGTTGTTAGTAAAATGGGAGTATGAAGAAGTAAAAAAAAAGGCCCAGATCAGGGGGCCCAAGTGCCTTGTTTGGATCCCATATGGCTGACTTCTGAAGGTGCATCATGGTCCTAATTATGTAGAGCGCTGGATTTGGATTGTTGAATATCCAATAGTGTTGATGTGATACTTTATGGTGGGCGCGCGTGGCTTGATGCCTTGAATCTGCAAGGAAAATATGGAGAAAAAAAAATACAAAAGGGTACCACTGGGGCTCGAACCCACGACCATATAGATCAATGTCTTACGCGCGCTTCCTCTTCCACTAGGGTGACTGTTTCATCTGTGTGTAAAACAACTTGCGCTAAATTTAAAATAAACTCAGTCCTGATTATAACTTCACCCCTAACCTCACACCAACCTCCATTGTCACATTTTTGAACTTCTGATCTTGCTCATTTCTCAACAATTTTCAAAAGTGTAAACATGAAACTTGCTCCATTGTTCAACACGAATTCAACCATATAAATAACTAAAGTTATAAATCAAAGATGAACACGAATTTTGTTTGGTACCAAATAAAACCTAATTTTTTCAGAAAGTTCAACTTCAAAATTCACATAACTCATGCAACATAAATGAAAACTAAAGGCATGGTTAGCTTCAGGGCTATGATGTCTACATTTTTCATTCACAAATTAACCATTAATGATGCTTGTATAAGGAGTTCAAAGTTTAGAAAACTTACCTCAAAACTTGAAATCGTGTATGGAGTTTAAGCACCCCTGGAAGTGTTGTGATGACCTAGATAGCTTCACTGAACTCCTAGGAAGCTAATGCAACTCCTACTTTATGCTGAAAGTGCTTGAATCGTGATGGGGAAGTCAAGTTGCAGAGGTGTAAAGTGAGGTTTGGAAAATGATGGAAATGGAGTTACAGTTATGAAACAGGGACGGGGATGAGTTATAAATGAGGTATGGAAGCTTTGCGATTGATTTAGAGATGAAACACACGAGTGGATTATGAGTTTGAAGTTTTTGGCCATTAATGACAAACAATGGAGGTTTTGATGCAATTCTGAGTTTGAGAGAGTTTGAGGGAGTTTGAGGGCTTCTAAATTCGTAGGTTAGGTTGCATATAACTTGTATATTTATAGAGAAAATGTTTGAGGGAAGGAGAACATCAGATTCAAGAGATCACATGTTATGGTTTTGAAACTTGTTTTTGAAGCAAACTTGAAATGCATAGTTTCAATGTAAAGTACAAGGGCCTGTAGGGTGGTTAACAGGTTGTAGATATGTTGCTTCTTGATTCGAAATGTTTTGGAGTCAGAAGCAACAATGTATAGGCTCAAGGAGTTGACATTGTGATTAATGTTGGCTTTACTATAATGAAAGTGGTGACTTTGTGCCAAAAATGGAAAATCAACTTGGACAAAGCTTCAAACACTTGAACAATGGCTCAAACAATTATGTAAACATTTAATTATTGAGTGATTTTCAAGTTTTAAGGCCTAAAAATCAAGATTATGCAGCATGACTTAATATTTGTTCAAGTGTTCTTCATGAAAATGTCCTAAAATTTAAGAATGGATGCCCAACTTCTTCTCTTCGATTCTCTTAGCTCAAGAATTATCTCTTCAAGTTCTTTGACATTTTGGAAAGCTTGAAACATTTTCTACAACCTTAATGTTGACCACTTTGGCTAAATCATCTTAGAGCTTGGTGAAAATTGGCCAAGAAGTTGGGACAAAAAATCTGCCTAACTTGATAAAAATTTCACTAAGTGTTTATACAAAAATGTCATGACTTCAAGAGCCTATATCTCTTAATCTAAGAATTTTTTGGACATAAACCCTAAGGTAAGGAGATGTAGAATTCATCAAGATCTAAAACTTTCATGTTGAAATTTTTCCTTGAATCATCTTACATCTTGGTGAAAAATTGTCATGAAGTAATGCAATTATCAAGGTTAAAAAACACTTAAAATTTTCTAAGTCTTGAAAATTTTGACTTTTTGTGGACTTTTTTGACTTTCTTGATTCTTGATGATCAATTTTTATATTTTTTAATGTCTTTATGAATCTTGATCTTTGAAATTCAATGTTGACATAAAATTCAAAGTTTGACTTTTTGTGTATCAGTTGACTTTTCATCAGCTGATCAAATTTCAACTATCAACCAATTGATCTTGAGAAATGATTTGGGCCATGAAATTAGGTCAAGATATTATGTTTGAATCCTTGAGATCATGCTTTAAGCCATTAGGTCATGTACTATGTCAAAAGTCATCGATCAGTCATTCTTAGTCAAAACCCTAATTTTGATGATTTTGCCCCTTTGATGATTTGAGTGATTTTCTTGAGGCGTTGTGATAAACCATTGATAAATTGATAAATATGACTTCAAAATGTTGATGTTGGTCAAAAATCATGAAGTTTGACTGTATATTGACCACAATTGACTTTTTACCCAATACAGTTGATTTTCAGTCATCTGAGCAATTGATTGGGCAAATTTGTGGTGCAAGACTTGAAACTTGGTATGAGCAATCTTAGAGACCTTTAATGAACCATGAAAGTCATTTTAAGCATAAAAAGTCAAATTTTCCTTGAGAAAACCAAAAACCTAATTTGTGGGCCCAATGCTTAGAAGGTGAGCTTGTATGATCAAACCTTGAGAACCCTTGAGCATTTGAGATCTATTTGTGAAAAATGTATTTAGAAATGAGAGGGAAAATTTTGGGGTACAACAGCTTCCCCTATTCAATCTTCTTAAACCTAGAGAGTTAGATTAGCGGATTTGCCATTCGTGACTTGAAGGTGGAAGATGATTGGACACTAGAGTGCCCAAAAATTTGCACTCGAGGATGTGATGGTTGAAGGTATAGGGAATGGCCTTAAAGATGCAATTTGGAGGGGGTGATGGAAAGTTGTTGGAGATGGGCTTGTAGATTCCATCCAAAAATGATTGTTGAACCGTATCTGTAAGCTGAAACTGAATGAGTATCAGAATGGCGTCCGTGTCTAGAACGTATTTGAACTGTATCTGAAAGCTGAATCTGAATGAGTATCAGAATGGAATCCGTGTCTGGAGCATATCTGAACTGTATCTGAAAACTGAATCTAAATGAGTATCAGAATGACATCCGTGTCTGGAGTGTATCTGAACTGTATCTGAAAGCCCTTCATATGACAAAGGATGAGGTAATGGCTAATTGGGAGACTAGAAGTGGAGCAAAGGGCTTTCTGACTAAGTTCTTGGTTGGTAAGGCTAATCATTTCTGGGATAGTCTAGACTTCAAGGCATTCGAAGATATTCTGGCTCTTCTGATATATGGCTTGGTATTGTTTCCTAACTCTGACTCTTTTGTTGATGTGAATGCGATAAAGATCTTCATCTCTGGTAATCCTGTACCCACTCTCTTGGGTGACCTTCTTCATCAGCTTTATGCCTGTACTGCTCGGAAGCGGGGAACCTTGATGTGATGTGCCCCATTGTTGGCAAGGTGGTTTGTTTCTCACCTTCCCAAATCAGTTCTGAAGAACAAAGAAGGCATGGGCTGGGCTTATAGGGTTATGTCTCTCTCTCACAATGACATCATTTGGACTATTAAGGGTATGGATGAGGTGGTCGTTATTGATCGCTGTGGGGAATACCCCAATGTTCCACTAATAGGAACCCATGGAGGAATCACTTATAATTCGTGCTTGGCCTTACGTCAGTTTGGGCGTGCTAGGAGGGAAGGACCTCATGAGTTGCTAATGCCTAATATAATCTTTGATTTTCAAGGGGATAGTGACGAGCAATGCCGCAGATTCATAAGGGCTTGGGATAGAGTTCACAGATCTGATCCACACGAGCTGGGTCCAAAGACTTCTCTTCCGATGGAGCCATATCTCAGATGGGTTTGCATCCGTACCCAAAAGCTAGGGATGTCGTATGAAGCCGTCTTGCCTATCATTGTTGAAGTTGCTGATGAGGAAGGGGTTCCTCCTACTATCCTACACCCTTACATGCCTACTAACATTGGGGCATTGAAGAGGTCCTGGATGCAGCTAAGGGAAGAGCGGGATACTTATAGAGAAAAGTATCATGAGCAAGAGCGAAAGATACAGAAGTTGACTAGGCAGTTGGAGAAAGAGCAAATCATCAACGACTATGTCAGCACTAAAGGCAAACGACCATGGGAGCATTGATGTCCTTTGATTAATTCCAGTTTTTATTTACTTTTCAGTATTTCCTTTCTTGTAACGCCTTAAGGGCATGTGTGAACAATTTGAATTTCAAGTTTATCTAATAAAAGTGTGTTTCATTTCTTGTTTACGAATTTGAATCTCTCGATGTCTTTGAAATCATATCATACGCATTTCATTCCATGCACCTCATAACAGGTACCCTTACAGGTTTTCTCATCTTCTTCGCTGTTTATTTCAGCATCATTTCTTCTGAACCATCAACTGAACAAGCAATCAAGGCTCTGCAGTCTCAAAATGCCCAATTCCAAGAGCTGTTCATGAATCTAGATAAGGGTCAGCAAGATCTGAAGACCCTTATTCTAAAAGAGAAGAAGAAAAAGAAGAAGAAGACAGTCCTGTTTAACACAGGTCACAGGTTTGGAAATAGGCTACGAGACGAAGTTGATTTTACCACCTCATCTGGAGGGAAAGATAGTCAGGAAGAAAGGAGGGCTCCTAGCCCAGTGGTTTCAGACAACGAGACAAACTTCAACGAAGACCAGTATCCTCCGGCTGAGGATAGATACAAGCAACTAGAAGATAGTTTGAGTGCGATGGAAGTTCAGAAAGTGCCTGGTCTGGACTTTGGTGATTTAGGTCTGTCGTCTGGGGTGGTGATTCCCCACAAATTCAAAGCACCAGCCTTTGCTAAATACGACGGAATTTCTTGCCCGAAACTGCACGTCCGGTCGTATGTAAGGAAGATTCAGCCGTACACCATTGATAAGAACCTATGGATCCACTTCTTTCAAGATAGTCTCTCAGGGACTCAGCTTGAATGGTTTTACCAGCTAGAAGGAGCCAGTATCCGTAGTTGGGAAGATTTGGCTGCTGCTTTCTACAAGCAGTACCAATACAATGCCGACCTCGCTCCCACGCGTACCCAACTCCAGGGTATGTCTATGGGAACGAGTGAAGGTTTCAAAGATTATGCTCAGAAGTGGAGGGACCTTGCTGGAAGAGTACAACCACCCTTGGCTGATAGGGAGCTAGTTGATATGTTTCTGGGGACCTTGTCTGGTCCATTTTTCAACCATCTGATTGGAAGCTCTTCGTCTGGGTTTACAGAGCTAATTATGATCGGTGAAAGGATTGAGGTTGATATTAAGTCTGGTAAGATACAAAAGGGTGCTTCATCGAGCACCGAGAAAAATCCTTTTAATAAGGATTCCAATGTTGTTTACAGTTTGAAAATCCAGAATAGACCTGAACGCCGCCAAGCTGTTAATGCGGTTGTTATTTCAAGACCTGTTGGGGCTCCTCAGTGCGACAATCAATAAAAGGCCGAGAGACCTTGAAGGCAATTCAACCATCTCAACATGACTTTATCCCAAATTCTGCCACATCTATTAAAGACCAATCTAGTAACTCCAAGGGAGGCTCCGCAGAATCCCAACACTGCATCGCCTAAGTACAACCCTAATGCCCGCTGTGCTTTTCACTCTGATAGCCCGGGGCATGATACGGATGATTATTGGGCTTTGAAGAACAAGGTACAAGACTTGATCGATGCGAAGGAGATTGAGTTCGGGGCACCAGAAAAGCCTAAACAGGATGTGGGAATGAATGCTATCAGGGACGACGATGATGAAGAGTTTGATATTGACAATTGGATCTACCCGACTGCTGATGGTGGACTAAGAAATTGGACAGTGAAGGATTCTATGCCCGTTTCTGTTATCACCGAGTAATGAGACTTTTGATTTGAGTTTGTAACAGACAATGTTTTAAACTTTATAGCCCGGTGTCTTACCCGGGGCACCGTGGCTTCATTTGTGAGGGCTTTATGTGTGTCATTTTTATATATCATTAATAAAAGCATTGGACGTTTTTGCATTTCAAATTTTGCGCTCCTTGTTTTTCTTTTATTATATAGTTCAAAACAGCTATTTTACACACACTCACATATACAGGTCTACATCCACTCTGGATCTCACTGGTAACGACTCTGCTACTGCTAGTTATGACTTCAAAAGTCTGATCAACTTAGCCGAAGACGAAGGTGAAGATGATTGCAAAGTGCCGGGTGAACTTGCAAGACTGTTACTTCAGGAAGAAAGGGTTATTCAGCCGCACGAAGAGCCGGTGGAATCAGTGAATCTGGGTACAGAGATAGACAAGAAAGAGGTCAAGGTCAAGGCAAATCTGGAGCTTAGTGTGAAGCAACGATTGATTCAGATGCTGCGTGAATATGTTGAGATCTTTGCCTGGTCTTATGAAGATATGCCTGGGTTGGATATCGATATTGTGGTTCACCGCCTGCCTACCAAAGAAGATTGTCCTCCAGTGAAACAGAAGGTCCGCCGAATGCGCCCAGAGATGTCTGAGAAAATCAAGGCTGAAGTTATGAAACAATTTGACGCCGGTTTTCTAGCAGTTACTTCTTACCCACAGTGGGTGGCCAATGTGGTTCCTGTGCCGAAGAAGGATGGTAAGGTTCGAATGTGTGTTGACTACAGGGATCTGAACAGGGCAAGCCCCAAGGATGATTTCCCTCTACCTCACATCGACGTTCTGGTTGACAACACCGCTCAGCATAAGGTCTTCTCCTTTATGGATGGTTTCTCCGGTTATAATCAGATTAAAATGACTCCCAAAGACATGGAGAAGACAACATTTATTACCTAATGGGGTACCTTTTGCTACAAGGTCATGACTTTTGGATTGAAAAATGCTGGGGCAACGTATCAGCGCACCATGGTTGCTTTGTTTCATGACATGATCCATCATGAGATCGAGGTATCAAAGAGGAGCATCTGGACCATCTTCAGAAGTTATTTGACAGGTTGAAGTTGTACAAGCTGAGGTTAAACCCGAACAAGTGCACCTTCGGGGTAAGATCTGGTAAGCTGCTGGGTTTCGTCGTAAGCGATAAGGGTATTCAAGTGGATCCTGCAAAGGTGAAGGCCATACAAGAGATGCCAGCTCCCCAAACAGAGAAAGAAGTCATAGGCTTTCTGGGAAGTCTGAACTACATTACCCGATTCATCTCGCACCTGACTGCTACTTGTGAGCCAAGTTACTGAAGAAAGATCAAGTAGTACGTTGGAATGATGAATGTCAGGCCGCTTTTGAAAGAATCCAAGAGTATCTCCAAGAGCCACCCATTCTGATGCCTCCAGTTGAAGGGAGACCTTTAATCCTATACTTGACAGTACTCGACAACTCAATGGGGTGTGTGCTGGGTCAGCATGACGAGTCTGGATGAAAAGAGCATGCTATTTATTACCTTAGCAAAAAGTTTACTGACTGTGAGACCCGATACTCACTGCTCAAGAAAACTTACTGCGCTTTAGCATGGGCTGCTCGCCGACTGAGACAGTATATGCTGACTCACACTACTCTGTTGATATCAAAGATGGATCCAATCAAGTATATCTTCGAGAAGCCTGCCTTATCCGGAAGAATAGCAAGATGGCAGATGATCTTGACTGAGTATGACAACCAATATACTACCCAAAAGGCAATTAAGGGAAGTTTGTTGGCAGACCATTTGGCACATCAGGCAGTGGATGATTACCAGTCTATGAACTTTGATTTCCCATATGAGAGTATCATGATAGTGACTAACTGTGAGACACCTGGACCGGATGAAGGACCTGAGGAAGGATCCTGATGGTCTATTTACTTTGATGGAGCTTCGAACACTTTGGGTGATGGAATTGGCGCCGTGATCATATCTCCTAAAGGCTCTCATACTCCGTTCACCGCCCGACTATGTTTCAACTGCACCAACAACATGGCGGAGTATGAGGCGTGCATTATGGGTCTTCGAGCAGCAATTGACCTAAGGATTAAGTTTCTAAGTGTTTTCGGAGATTCTTCTCTCGTGATCAGTCAGATCAAAGGCGAGTGGGATACGAAACAACCAAATCTCATTCCTTACAAGGAGTATGTGTTGACATTGCTTCCGCACTTCGAAGAGATGACCTTTGAACACTTCCCGATAGAGGAGAATCAGTTGGCGGACGCGCTGGCTACAATGTCTTCTATGTTCAAAGTCAATTAGGACAAAGAGGCTCCCCGGATTATCATTGAAATATTGGACGAACCTACACATTGCTGTGACATTGAGACTGAAGAGGTAACAAAAAATCCCTGGTTTCACAAAGTAAAAAGGTATCTTGAGGCTAAGGAATACCCCGAGGGTGCATATGTTAATGACAAGAAGTTTCTGAGGAGGTTCGCAGCAAAGTTCTTCATTAGCAATGGTATTATCTACAAGCGTAACCATGATTCAACCTTACTGAAATGTGTAGATAAGAACGAGGCAGAAAGAATCATGGTAGATCTACATGAAGGTACTTTCGGAACTCATTCCAGTGGACACACCATGGAAAATAAAATCCTTCGGGCAGGATATTATTGGTCCACTATAGAAGCCGACTGTTATCAGCATTCTTGGACCTGTCACAAGTGCCAAGTTTATGCTGATAAGTGCACATACCTCCAGTTCCTATGAACGTCTTGACGGCACCTTGGCCTTTTGCAATGTGGGGCATTGATATGATCGGCGAGATCATACCTACGACATTCAACAGGCACCGTTTCATCCTGGTAGCAATTGATTACTTTACGAAGTGGGTTGAAGCAACTTCCTTTGCTACCGTAACCAAGAACGTCGTGGCACGATTCATTCGGAACAATCTGATTTGTCGATATGGTGTACTAGAGAGGATCATTACGTATAATGGTACAAATCTCAATAATAAGATGATCACTGAGCTCAGCAAGAAGTTCAAGATACAGCATCACAACTCTTCTCCCTACCGGCCGAAGATGAATGGGGTTGTAGAAGCGACTAATAAGAACATTAAGAAGATTGTGCAGAAGACGACAGTGACATACAAAGATTGGCACGAGATGTTACCATTTGCTCTTCATGGGTACCGTACCTCAGCACGAACGTCAACAGGGGCAACACCCTATTCCTTTGTTTATGGCATGGAGGCAGTCTTGCCCATTGAAGTTCAGATACCCTCTCTTAGGATTATGAAGGATGCAGGTTTGAGCGAAGATGACTAGATTCAGACCCGGCTTGATCAGCTGAACCTAATCGACGAAAAGAGACTTACTGCTATTTGTCATGGTCAGACGTATCAAAAACGGATGATCAAGGCATTTAACAAGAAAGTTAGACGACAAGAGTATCAAGTTGGGGACCTGGTTATCAAGCGCATCATACTACCTCAAGGTGATCCCAGGGGAAAATGGACCCCTACTTACGAAGGGCCATTTGTGGTTAAGAACATTTTCTCAGGAGGGGCTATGATTCTAACCACCATGGATGGTGACGACCTTCCTCACCCCGTCAATGCGACATAGTGAAAAGATACTACGCATAATCAAAGACCCGCTAGGTTGACTGGCCTAGGCAAAAATAAGGGCTTCCCGGCGAACCAAAAGGTTTCGGGTAAAAATAAGGGATGAAAATGAAAAATCTGTACACCCGGCAAGTCGAAAACCTGAAAAGGCGGCTTGGGCAAAAATGGGTATCCCGGTGGACTGAAAACCTGAAAGGGCGGTCCAGGAAAAAATTAGGGATCAAAGCGTAACACTATGTCTTATTGGATCACCTTGTATCCAGACTTCGGTATCAACTATCAAGCTCAGACGACACTAATCAATCTGATCTACCTTCAACCAAGCAGCAAAGTGATGAGATGCTCGAGGACATAAAGGCAATAGCAGAGCTGAAACCCAGTGAGATTATTCACATAGCTGTTTTGTTTAGTTTTTCACAATTTGTGTAAATTCTATCTGCTCGGCGATGTTCTCTTACTAGGACGTCAGCCTCTGGTACAAAAACGCCTATTTACAGGCCAAACTTCAAAATCAATACAATTCATTTTTAAATGAATTTCAAACTGTTTTTCCTTTATCTGTTTTGTTTTGCAAAAAACGGCCAATGTTCATTTTTGATATATGCACTTGACATTAATTGCCGCTCATAAATATTTGCATGCGAAACAAAAATATGATTACTGGTAATATCAGAAACAGGGGCAATAAGAATTGTCCAAACTATACAGTTGCTCTGTCCACCAGGTACAAAGTTAGATTCAACTGAAGAATATGGCTAAGATACCTTCACTCCCCGCAGAGTAAGACAGTAATGATAGATCTCCCCAGCTGAGACCTGCAACTTTGAATGAATCGGTAATATTCTCTCCATGCAGAGTTTATCTACCATCAGCACTAAAAAGGCTTGATATCCTCGACAGTCTTAATATTCCCCAACGGATTATAAGAATGCTCCCCGGCAGGGTACAAGATATCCCCAGTGGATTTAAAATTTTCTCAGTGGAGTCTGAAAAAGCTTCCCCAGCGGAGTTGGGAGAATCATCCCCAGTAGACTCTGGAAGTTTATCCCCAACGGAGTACAAAAATAAATATCCCCAGCCGAGTTCAAAGGATCATTCCCAACAAAACTTAAAGGATTATCCCCATAAAAGTCTAACAGGTTATCCCCAGTGAAGTCGCCACTGAGAGATCGTCCCCAGCGGAGTTCTTTCCTTTCACAAACAGGAATTCAATCCCCAATAGGATTCAATATCACCAGCAACGATAATTCATCCCGACGGAATTTATCAGTGGAATCTTCAGCAGAACATCTCTTCCCCACAGAGTAATCTCCTCATCAGTTTATTCCCCCGATGGAGTCATCCTCTCCTGCAGGTTTATTCTCTCCGTTCGCCATCCCCAGCGGAAACGAAGAATCCAGCTCTATTCTTCATCATCTATCCGGGATTTATTTTCCCCAGCTAGAAACATTACATTTCCATACATCATGATACAGGCATATACGCATCATGCCATGCAATCTCATTTATTTTGAGAGCATCATTGCTTGATATATATATCATGCATTTCATACATCATGACATTGCATATGACTAACTCTTTACCTTTTCAGGGAAAGACGAATCAATAAACATCGTTGGCTACTTATATGACCTGGTAGTCCCCTCAAAAACTACATCTATTGAGGGCTGTTTCAGCGGATTCCTCAGAAAAATACTCTCACAAGACTTTCGTCTGGTTCAGTTAAATCGATTCTAAGATTTTTCTGATTCTTATCCAGCCAAAGTTAATCCAAGACCTTCTCTGGTTCAGTCAGATCGACGCTAAGATCTCCCTGATTCTTATTCCAGTTGAAGATATTCCAAGACTTTCGTCTGGTTCAGTTAAATCGATTCTAAGATTTTTCTAATTCTTATCCAATCAAAGTTAATCCAAGACCTTCTCTGGTTCAGTCAGATTGACGCTAAGATCTCCCTGATTCTTACTCCAGTTGAAGATATTCCAAGACTTTCGTCTGGTTCAGTTAAATCGATTCTAAGATTTCTTTGATTCTTATCCAAGCAAAGTTAATCCAAGACCTTCTCTGGTTCAGTCAGATCGACGCTAAGATCTCCCTGATTCTTACTCCATTTGAAGATATTCCAAGACTTTCGTCTGGTTCAGTTAAATTGATTCTAAGATTTTTCTGATTCTTATCCAGTCAAAGTTAATCCAAGACCTTCTCTGGTTCAGTCAGATCGACGCTAAGATCCCCCTGATTCTTACTCCAGTTGAAGATATTCCAAGACTTTCGTTTGGTTCAGTTAAATCGATTTTAAGATTTTTCTGATTCTTATCCAAGCAAAGTTAATCCAAGACATTCTCTGGTTCAGTCAGATCGATGCTAAGATCTCCCTGATTCTTACTCCAGTTGAAGATATTCCAAGACTTTCGTCTGGTTCAGTTAAATCGATTCTAAGATTTTTCTGATTCTTATCCAGTCAAAGTTAATCCAAGACCTTCTCTGGTTCACTCAGATCGACACTAAGGTCTCCCTGATTCGTATTCCAGTCGAAGTTCAGACCTCCTATCAACAATCTCCAAATGGAATCTGTAAGCCCATTCCCGACATCACAAGGCTAATACCACTTCAGGCGAGTGCAAATTTCTGGGCACTCTAGTGTTCAATCATCTTCCACCTTCGGATCACGAAAGGCACGAAAGCCAATCTACATCCTCAGGTTTAAGAAGATTGAACAGGGGCAGCTGTTGTACTCCAAAATTTTCCCTTTCATATTTCTCAAAACATGGCAAGAAAAATCTCCAAGTGGCTCAAGATTGCTCAAGAGTTGGACAGTCAAGCTATCTCCTAAGGCGGTCAACCCCAAATTAGGGTTTTGTGTTGCATCAAGATCTTTGAGTCCAAATGACCTAAAGTGCTCCCCAATGTCCTAATATGATCTCAAGGTCATCCTTGTCAAATTTCAAGCCTTGTAGATGAAGTTTGCTCAGTCAATTGCTCAAAGGGCCCAAAAATCGATTGTGCTAGGGCAAAAGTCAACTGTGACCTATAAATAGTCAAACTTCAAGATTTTTTGTCAACATCCTCATTTTTAAGGATATTTCATCATTTTATCAAGGGTTGAGCATGATTCATCAAGGATTGCTCAAAATTCATCAAGACTCAAAAGTTGTTAAATTAGGGTTTTGTAGGAAAAGTCAACTCAACTTTGACCAAGCATAACTTTCTCATACTTTATGAGAAATGACCCATCCAAAGCACATTTTGAAGAGCATGCAATTTCCTACAATCGATTTGCATACCCCAAGATCATAAAATGCACTCACAAGAAGTTATAAATTTGGACATTATAGGTCATTTTTGAAAGTCAACAAAAACACCTTTTTTTCCAAAGCTTATAACTTGAGAATGTAATATCAAAATGATATGAGACCAAAAGTTTTGGTTATAGGACATCTCGATCTTTCTAAAAAGTCAGAGAACACCTCCAAAAGTTCAAAATTGAAGAAGTTATGCATTGTTGAAGTTGGGCCTTTTTGCAAAATTGCCAAAAGTCAACTATCCCCAAAACTTCAAATTTTGTCAAATGGGCCCATTCTTTTCCACTTGATTTGGACTTGCCACATTGCACACGTGTCCTAGCTTCAGCCTTGTGTCCATTTATCAATTTTATTATTTTATTTGATTTTTTATTAAATTATTTCATTTTAAATCAATTTAAATCAAATAAAATCCCAAAACTTGATTACATGAGATCTTTTTCTATTTTCAGGACTTAATCATCATCAATATCATCATCAAATTCGTATCACACAAAATCATGTGCAAAAAGATGGATTTTTGACAAATTAGGTAAGCTTTCAATGGTGGATCAAATCAAATCCCATGGCATTGATGTGCAAAGATTCAAAGCATAATTCTTGACCTAATGCATTCCATAATACATATAGAAGCTAGAGGGCACGAAAAATAGGTTGGAGGCTGCAAGAAGAGGTAGAACAAAAGTTTGAAAAAGTGGTAAAAAGCTTGAATTCGAAATCATAACAAGAGGCGTTTTCAGAGGCCAAAAGATATCCCAATCGCTTCCTGGGTATTCACTCAACCTTCCTGGATCAAGAGCAAACATTCTCACATACCACAAAGCACTGTAAGTGTCACGAAAATCACCTTGGTTCTTGAATTCGTGATTCATTATTCTTGCATTATTTGAACAAATTGTTGGGATATTCGTAACCCTCATGTCATTTGTGAACTTTTGGCATTATGCAATTTGGTTTATAGGCGTTGTAACCCCAAAACACCATAGCTAGGGTTGCGCTTTTGTTTTTAGGGCTTTCTTTTTTCAGGAAAAATCAGGACTCAAGAAGGACATAATGTTAATCAGGAAGCCAAGACGAACACAGCCATGTCTTTGGAATTGATTTTTATGGCCTAGGGAAGAGTTTAGGGCAAGCTTGCGCATTTAGCTGCGGATCCAAATCCGCAGGTAATATTTTCAAGATTTGGAGGTAGGAGACGACGAGCTGTCGTTCTCCCATTGGCCAATTTAAATTAATTTTCGCGTATTTTTATTTTCTGGCATATAATTTGTTTTGTTTATATTATAATTTCTTTGTATTTTATTAACAATAGAATCAAAGCAGTGAAGTGGCAAGCGTGCAAGCATATCACTTTCAGGACCTGGGTTCGAATCCCAGGTCCCCCACTTTCATTCATAATTTTATTTTTCAGGTGATTTGGTGCATTTGCCTTGCTATAGCATACCATGCGGCCTCCTACATTCAACAGCCAGATGGCCATTGGCCAGATCTGATGGTCCAAGGGGAACGTCCCCCATAGATCCAGTCAACAAGCGCTCACCTGATTCAGGAAAAGTCAACAAGGCCAGATCCATGTGGGCCTCAGCATTGCTATATGCACCACAAAATTCAGGCCCAAACCTCTCTCTCTCTCTCTTTATTTTATTTATTTTGTTTATTAATTGTTTTTATTATTTTTGTTTTTAATTCTAACCAATCATTAAATTTCTTTTTCCTTATAAAACAAAACCACAAAAATATTTTTATTTAATCAAATTCTAACTTTTATTTTTATTAATAAACATTAATTAAATTAATTTAGGTTTTAATGTTAGAATAATTTTAACCCTTTTTGCAAATAATTAAAATTAACAAGACTTAATTAGGTTTTACTAATTCAATTAATTTTTATTTTGTTTCTTTAAATAATCAAAAATCCAAAAATAACTTTTTTTCCATTTAATTAATTAATTTAATTTAATGTAGTGATTAATTTAAATTTATTTCTTTCTTAAAATAAATAAAAAACCACAAAACATTTTCTTTATCAAATTAAATTCTAGCTTTTATTTTTGTTAATAAACATTAATTAATTGATTTAGAATTTTAATTAGAATAAATTTCACATTTTTTTAAATAATTAAAATTCAATTAGATTTAATTAGGTTTTTTACTAACATTAATTAATTTTTATTTCTTTCCTAAAATACAAAAAAACCCAAAAATATTTATATTTATTAATTAATTAAATTATTAATTTAATAATTAAATTAGATAATTTCTTTCTTAATTCAAAAACAAACAAAAAAAATCTTTTCTTTAAATAACAAAGGGTTAAAACCCTAGAACTTTACGCTCAATTTTAATTTCCCGCACGTGATTTATTTATCCAATAATGTACTTGCCTCCGGTTTGTAATAGTTGAATAGGACTTTTATTATTTTTTTATCGCTTTATCTACTTTTAAGGGTTTATCTTTGGCGATGTAAATATCCGACGCCTTGTAATTTAAATTCCACAATTTATTTTCCGCAAATTATAACTGTTAGATGTTTGACAATAGGATGGCATGACAAGACTGAATGTTTTAACCTAAAATCAATTTAGATCACCATTAACATGTACAAAGACAAAAAAATAACTGAAAACAATACACTCGCACATGCGCACTCTTAGGGTACACCCCACTTGGTTGCCTTCGTACGCGGTCATTGAGTATAGGTCACTTTAGAGATCTCCCTCTTGTCTAAAGATCATAGTCGCCTCGAAATGGTTGCCTCAGATATGATTGCCTCAAACATATGATCTAAGACATTAGGGTTACCGCTAAGGCATCCTAACATTGCTTTGGTGGCCGTAAGTCCCGCATTCGAATTAACCCTTAAACTCCAACGACGATGCTACCTACTCATCAATAGTGGGATAGCACTGTCTAAAGGAAGATAGCATAGAACGATTCCTTTTTTGAGTAGGTAGATGGTTCTTAGATACTTGCTCTTTCAAAACAAAACAAATTTTCACACTTACACTCCTTTTCAAACAAAAAACTTCTTCAAACCCACAAACACAAAGAAAGCAATTTTTTGAAAACAGTATGAGCAAGTACCTAAGAGCCCGTGGATAACCACGGATAGAAAGGGTGCTAACACCTTCCCTTTCTATAATCTACCCCCCGAACCCGAGAAATATCTCGAAAAAAGAATTTTTCTGTGCTTTTTTCCTTTCCTTGTTGGATAAAATAAAAGTCGGTGGCGACTCTTGCTTACCGCGACATTTTGTGAAAACAAACGCAAAACGCAAACCAGCATTCCTAAAAACAGTCAGTTCTTTCCCACCGTATCACATAGTCCATTTGCCCCTGGGATCACCTTGCGGCAGTATGATGCACTTGATCACCAAATCCCTGACTTGATATACTTGGTGTCTGTCCTTTTTGTTGAAAGCATTAATCATTCATTTTTGATACATTTGACCATGACAGACAACAGTAAGCCTTTTCTCATCAATTAAGTTCAGTTGATCAAGTCGAGTTTGGATCCAATCATCTTCATTCAACCCTGCATCCTTCATAAATCTCAGACAGGGGATCTAGACCTCAATAGGCAAGACACCCTCCATGTCGTATACCAGAGAGTAGGGTGTTACCCCGGTTGATGTGCGTGTCATGGTACAATAACTGTGGAGATCGAATGGTAGCATATCATGCCAATCTTTGTACGTGACTATCATTTTCTGTATGATCTTTTTTATGTTCTTATTTGCGGCTTCGACAGCACCATTCATCTTTGGCTGGTAAGGGAGAGAATTATAGTGATGGATCATAAATTGCGCACACAGTGCGGTGATCATAGTGTTGTTGAGATTCGTACCATTGTCAGTGATGATTCTCTCTGGGATACCATACCAACAGATGAGATTCTGTTTGATGAACCATGCTACAACATTCTTGGTAACGGAAGCGAAAGAAGCCGCCTCAACCCACTTCGTGAAATAGTAAATGGCCACCAAGATGAAGCGGTGTCCATTAGAGGTTGTTGGCTTGATTTCACCAATCATATTGATGTCCCAGATAGCAAAGGGCCAAGGAGCCGTCAAGACATTCAAGGGAACAGGAGGTACGTGCACCTTGTCAGCATAGATCTGACACTTATGACAAGTTCGAGCGTGTTGATATCAATCTCCTTCCATGGTAGACCAGTAATAACCTGCCCGTAGGATTTTCTTTTCCATCGTATGCCCACTGGAATGGGTGCCAAAAATGCCCTCATGTAGATTAGCCATGATCTTTTCTGCCTCAACCTTGTCTACGCAACGGAGCAAAACAGACTCATGGTTGCGTTTGTAGAGAATGCCATTACTAAGTAAGAACTTAGTAGAGAATCTCCTTAAGAACTTCTTATCAATGACTGAAGCTCCTTCCGGATATTCTTGAGACTCGAGATACCTCTTGACTTCGTGAAACCAAGGCCGGTCCACTACTTCTTCAATATTAATCTCGTGACAGTGAGCTGGTTCATCCATTCGTTCAATGGTGATCTGGGGAGCCTCGTTATCCCATTTAAGTTTAAACATGGATGCCATTGTGGCTAGCGCATCTGCTAGCTAATTTTCTTCTCGTGGGAAATGCTCGAAGGTAATCTTCTAAAAATGTGGGATCAATGTCAAAACATGTTCTTTGTAGGGGATAAGGTTAGGGTGTTTGGTGTCCCATTCCCCTTTTATTTGGTTGATGACCAAAGCTGATTCTCGGAATATATTTAAGGATTTGATCCCCAAATCTATGGCAGCTTTGAGACCAAAAATGTCCGCTTCGTATTCTGCCATGTTATTTGTACAGTTGAAGCAGAGTCTTACGGTAAAGGGAGTATGATATCCTTCCGGAGATATGAGTACAACACCTATACCATTGCCGAGTGTGTTGGACGCCCCATCAAAAACCAGGTTCCATCGGGATCCTTGTTCAGGTCCGTCATATGGTCTGAATTCTTCGCAGTTGTTTACCATCATGATGTCTTCATCTGGGAATTCGAACTTCATGGACTGGTAGTCACCTACAGCATGATGGGCAAGGTGATCAGCTAGTACAGCGCCCTTTATTGATTTTTAGGTAGTATACTGAATGTCATATTCCGTCAGGATCATCTTCCATCTTGCTATTCTCCCAGAAAGGGCAGGCTTCTCGAAGATGTAATTTATGGGATCCATTTTGGATATCAATAAGGTAGTATGGGTCAGCATATACTGTTTTAGCCGGTGAGAAGCCCATGCCAGAGCGCAGAAAGTTTTCTCGAGCAGTGAATATCTTATTTTACAGTCGGTAAACTTTTTGCTCAGATAATAAATAGCATTCTCTTTTCAGCCAGACTCGTTATGCTGCCCCAGCACACACCCCATTGAATTTTCCAAAACAGTTAGATACATGATCAAGGGTCTTCCCTCGACTGGTGGCATTAAAACAAGAGGTTCTTGCAGGTACTCTTTGATCTTGTCGAAGGCAGTTTGGCACTCATCATTCCATTTGACTACTTGATCTTTCTTCAATAATTTGAAGATTGGTTCACAAGTAGCTGTCAGGTGAGAAATGAATCTGGTAATGTAGTTTAAACGTCCCAAGAATCCTCTGACTTCCTTCTCGGTGTGGGGAGCAGGCATTTCTTGTATAGCTTTCACCTTGGCAGGATCCACTTCGATACCTTTACCGCTGACGACAAAGCCTAGGAGTTTACCAGACCTCACCCCAAATGTGCATTTATTCGAGTTCAACCTCAGCTTGTATTTCTTTAGTCTCTCAAACAGTTTCTGTAAATGATCAAGATATTCTTCTTCTGTTTGAGATCTGGCTATCATATCATCCACAGAGACCTCTAATTCGTGATGTATCATATCGTGAAATAGAGGTACCATGGCACGTTGATAGGTTACCCCAGCATTCTTCAACCCGAATGGCATAACCTTGTAGCCGAATGTGCCCCACTGTGTGACAAAGGTTGTTTTTTCCATGTACTCAGACGCCATTTTGATTTGGTTGTAGCCTGAGAAACCGTCCATGAAGGAAAACACCTTATGATGTGTTGTATTGTCAACCAAAATATATATGTGGGGAAGTGGGAAATCACCTTAGGGCTTGCCCTATTCAAATCTCTGTAGTCCATGCACAATCGTACTTTACTGTCCTTTTTAGGCACATGACCAACATTGGCGACCCATTTCAAATAGGAGGTGACAGCCAAGAATCCGGCGTTGAATTGTTTCATGACTTCGGCTTTGATCTTCTTTGATATATCTGGTCGCATGTGTGATCGATGGAAATAGAACTGACTATTTTTTAAGCTGGTTCGCGAAATATCGCGGTAAGCAAGAGTCGCCACCGTCTTTTATGTTCTCCAACATGGAAAGAACAAAAGCACAGCAAAATTCCTTCTTTGAGAATGTTTCTCGGTTCAGGAGGTAGATTTATAGAAAGGGAAGGTGTTAGCACCCTTTCTATCCGTGGTTATCCACGGGCTCTTAGGTACTTGCTCTTATGTTTTCAAAATTGTTTGCTTTTCAAGTGTGTGTGGGTTTTTTGAAAAAGTTTCGTTTGAAAAATTTCTAAGTAACTCTTGTATCAGTCCTCAAGAGTGTATGAAAAATTTGTTTGAAAACTTTTAGAAAGTGTGAGGTGTGAAAAGTATTTTTGTTTGTTTTGAGAAAGAGCAAGTACTTAAGAGATCTACCTACCCTAAGGAATTAAGTTGTGTAAGAGTCCTTTAGATGGTGCTATCCCACCATTGAGAGGTAGGTAGCACCATCGTTGGAGGTGTTCGGGTCAATTCGATTAAGGGACATTGTGGTCACCGAAGCAATGGTAGGACATCTTAGTAGTAACCCTAATATCCTAGATCCTTTTATCCGAGGCAACCGTTTCGAGGCGACTGGATCTTTTAGACAGAAGGGCGATCTCTAAGACACCATATACTTGATGACCACGTCGAGGCAACCGGTGAGGCGTACCCTAAGGAGTGGCATGTGCATGTGTGTTGTGTTTCAGTTAATGTTTTGTACATGTTATTTGTGAGCTACGGATTAATTTTATTATTCATACATTCTTGCAGGCATATTAGCAGTTAGGGGTGCAGAAAGTAAATTGCAGAAATGTAAATCTAACTATTACAAGGCGCGGGTCTATACATCGCCAAAAAAAACAAAACCCGTTTGGAAATAAAGTGCGAGAAATAGTAAATAAAGAGATAAACCTAATTACTATTACATATCCGGAAACAGTTACATAAATAATCAAAATAAGAATAATGCGCGAAAGAATTAAATCGGGAACGTCCTAAGGGTTTTGACCCTTTTTGAATAAGAATTGAATTTGGTCCCTTTTTTTGTAATTTAATGAAATTAAAATTAATAACTAAATAATTAATTAATTAAGAAAATATTTTTGTGTTTTTTATGTTTTTAATAAAATAAAATAAAAAGAAATTAAAAGTTGAAAGTCCTAATTCTAAATTAATTTTACTTATTAAAAAAATGTTGAAATTGTTCTAATTACACAACTAATTAATTAATGTTAAAATTTATTTACAAAATAAGTTAATAAATAATAAAATGTTTTTTTTTGGTTTTATTGGATTTTATGGGGAAAAATTAGTTTGTTAGGTTAATTAACAATAATGATAATAATTAAAAAAAGAAAATAAAAAGAAAAGGAAAATAGAAAAAAAAAAAGAAATAGAAACCAATGGGGGTGTTGATGGCCCAATGGAGGTGTGAAGCCTGGAAATTGTTGGCCCATTAACCAACCTTGTTGACTTTTGGAGATTGCCTGGAGCACGTTGATTGGAGAATATAGTGTTCATCACTTTTTGGCCCTCAGATTGATGATCATGGCCACTTGGCATGTGGAACGCTGAAGGTTCATGGTGAAACGCACTGGGCATCCTGCACACAAACACATAAGAAAAAATGATATGGAATTTTGGGGGACCTGGGAAGAACTTACAGCGCGGTATGATGGATCTTAGGACGTGGCAAGGGTTACTTTAGCTTCAGGGGATGGCAAAGAAGAGAGTCACGTTCTCCTTTTGGCCTGAAAATGCTTGCAATACTCCTTTTGATCTCACACTTTTTTTGACACTTTTTTGGATTTTGCTCTGGCCGTTTGTGTAATGTTCAGGTTGTGAATGAGGCTTGCAAGGCTTGCATATGTAGTAATGAGTGAGAATAAGTCACATTTAGGAGCCTTTAACCATTGCAATTAAGCTTTGGATATTGTCTTAACCACCATTAAAGGCCTTTCAAAGTTTGTTCAAAATTTGAATTTTCATGCCTAAATGAGCTTAGCACGAAATTGGTAGGTTGCAAATGCTTCATGAAGGCTATTCAAACCATAAGATATCATTTAATTAATTTTTTTAGATTTACTTGAATTATTATGGATTAAAATGAATTAAATCCATAAAAATTAAATAAAAATAGAAAAATAATTATTTGGTCTTGAAATTGATCATGGGACACGTGGGTGGAATGACAAGGCTGAATCAAGTGGAAAAAAGTGAGCCCTTTTGTCAAAAATTGAAGTTTCAAGGATAGTTGACTTTTGCCATTTCACAAAAATTTCCCAACTTCTCCAATGCATATCTTGCTCAATTTTGATCATATGAACATGTTCTTGGACATTTTGGAAAGGTATTGAAGTCCTCTAACCAATGCCTTTGGTCCCATGTCATTTTGAGTTACCAATCTCAAGTTATGGTCTTTGACTTAAAATGCCTTTTTGTTGACTTTTGAAAATGACCTATAATGTTGAAATTGATAACTTTTTGTGAGAGCATTTCTTGGAATTGTAATGTGAAGATGAGTTGTAGGAAATGTCATCCCCTTCAAAATGAGCATTGGATGGGATTTTTCTGATGAACCATGAAAAAGTTATGCCTTGGTCAAGTTACAGTTGACTTTTCAACTGTCCAAAAATGGAAACTTTTGCATCTTGATGATTTTTGAGCCATTCTTGTGGAATCATGATCAAGATTTGATCCAATTATGATTGTGGCTTCAAAATAAGATGTTGACCAAAAATTTTGACTTTTGACTGCCAAATGACCATTTTACCCCTACAGTTGATTGTGAAGCAATTAGGGTTTTTGACTGTGCAACTTGACCTTGTGAGCCTTGAAACTTGACATGTAGGTGCTTGACAATGTATATGAGCATATGGGACTTGATTGAGCCCTTGAAAACCTTAATTTCCTTGCAAGAACCAAAACCCTAATTTGACTGGCTTAGGAGGGTGTTTGAACTGTGTAACCCTTGAGTAGACTTGAGCAAATTGAGATGATGCTTGTCAAAACTTTGAAGAATATGGGAGGGAAAATTTTGGGGTACAACAGTTGCCCCTGTTCAATCTTCTTAGACCTGAGGATGTAGATTGGCTAGTGTGCCTTTCGTGATCCGAAGGTGGAAGATGATTGAACACTAGAGTGCCCAGAAATTTGCACTCACATAGTAGAATATCAGCAATGTGATGTTGGGAATGGGCTTACAGATGCCATTTGGAAATGTGATGGATAGTTGTGGAGATGGGCTTATAGATGCCATCGGGGATGTGACCGAACCTTTGTCGGGTATGGGCTTATAGATGCCATTTGGAGACTGTTGGTAGGTGGATGGGCTTATAGATGCCATCTGGAGGTTGTCTGTTGAATTGTAATTTTTGTAAGTTGAAAGAGGGAACCTGTGTAGGGTTGCCTGATGATGAACTCGTGTAAAACTGCATCTTGGAAAGAAGGACACTTGTGTAGGGTTGACTGATGATGAGTTCGTGTAAAACTGCATCTTTGAAGGAAGGAAACCTGTGTAGGCTTTACTGATAATGAGTTCGTATAAGACTGCATCTGAAATGGAGAAGGAACCTGTGTAGGGTTGACTTTGATGACGAGTCTGTGTAAAACCGCATCTAGAGCTGAGAAGGAAACCTGTGTAGTGTTTACTGATGACGAGCTCGTGTAAAACTATGTCTGGAGTTTGAGAAGGGAACCTGTGTGGGGTTACTTTGATGATGAGCCCGTGTAAAACTGTATCCTGGAAGGAGTAAAACCTGGGTAGGGTTTCTGATGACGAGTCCGTGTAAAACTGCGTCTTTGGGAAGAGAGAACCTGTGTAGGGTTTCTTTGACGACGAGCCCGTGTAAAACTACGTCTGGAGAGAGAGAACCTGTGTAGGGTTTCTTCGGGATAAGTTCGTGTAAAACTTCTGGAGGAACCGGGGTAAGGTCACCTTGGGATAAATCCGTGTAAGACTTTGGGAGGAACCGGTGTAGGGTTACCTTGAGATAAGTCCGTGTAAGACTTCTGGAGGAACCGGGGTCAGGTTACTGCAGGGTAAGTTCGTGTAAAACTTCTTGATGGAACGGGGTAAGGTCATCTTGAGATAAGTCCGTGTAAGACTTCTGGAGGAACCGGGGTAAGGTTACTGCAGGATAAGTTCGTGTAAAACTTCTTGATGAACCGGGGTAAGGTCATCTTGAGATAAGTACGTGTAAGACTTCTGGAGGAACCGGGGTAAGGTTACTGTAGGGTAAGTTCGTGTAAAACTTCTTGATGAACCGGGGTAAGGTTATCTTGAGATAAGTCCATGTAAGACTTTTGGAGGAACCGGGGTAAGGTTACCGCAGGGTAAGTTCGTGTAAAACTTCTTGATGAACCGGGGTAAGGTCATCTTGAGATAAGTCCGTGTAAGACTTTTGGAGGAACCGGGGTAAGGTTACTGCAGGGTAAGTTCGTGTAAAACTTCTTGATGAACCGGGGTAAGGTCATCTTGAGATAAGTCCGTGTAAGACTTCTGGAGGAACCAGGGTAAGGTTACTGCAAGGTAAGTTCGTGTAAAACTTCTTGATGAACCGGGGTAAGGTCATTTTGAGATAAGTTCGTGTAAGACTTTTTCTGAAAGAAAAGGAACCGGTGTAGGGTTACTTTGATGATAAGTCCGTGTAAGACTTCTTCTGGAAGAAAAGGAACTGGTGTAGGGTTACTTTGATGATAAGTCCGTGTAAGACTTCTTTTGGAAGAAAAGGAACCGGTGTAGGGTTACTTTGATGATAAGTCCATGTAAGACTTCTTCTGAAAGAAAAGGAACCGGTGTAGGGTTACTTTGTGATGGGTCCGTGTAAGACTTCGTCTGAAAATTGAGAAGGAACCGGTGTGGGGTTGCCTGATGATGAGTTCGTGTAAAACTACATCTGAAGTTGAGAAGGAACCAGTGTGGGGTTGCTTCATGATGATCAAGTGGATGATTGTCCTGTCTGGTTTCAGATATTAACCCACGATCAGTTGTCCACATAATTTTCCTGGCTTGTTACCAATGTTAATCTGGAACTGTAGAGGTAGATGGTAATCATCTTTTGATTTACCTTTTCCTGAAAAGGCAAAACGTTAGCTGTATGCAGTGTCATGATGCATGAACTGCATGATATTAAGATGTTCCCAAGAATAAATGAGATTTGTGTGTTATGATGCGTATATGCATGCGTCATGGTGTATGATAATGTGATGAATGTCTATGAATGTATCTTCGTCTAGGAAAATAAATCCTTGACGAACGCCGGGAAGTTGAATCCTGGGCTGAGGTTGAAGAGTAGAGTTCTTCATTTCCACTGGGGATGATGGTTGCAAGAATAAACCGGTAGGAGAGGATGACTCCGTTGGGGAATACACTTGATGAAGATATTACTCTGTAGGTAATTACTCTGTGGGAAGAGATACTTCGCTGAGGTTTTGATGATAACTCCGCTGGGGATTCCCGTTGATAAATTTTGTTGGGGAATTTGATGAATTCCGCTGGGGAATAGGAAGAACTTCGCCGAGGACGATCTTTCCGTGGTATTTAGCTGAGGATAACCCAGTTATAAGCTCTGGTGAGGAATAACCTCCTGAATAGAGCCGGGGAGACGCGTTCGTACTCTACAGGGATAAGCTTCCAGAATCTACTGGGGATAAGCTTCCAGAATCTACTGGGGAGGTGGATTCAACTCTCCTGGGGAATCTTTTGAACTGTACTGGGGAAGTGGCTCCACTGGGTGTCTGTATTCCGCCGGGGAACAATCTTAGATCAAGACTGCCGGGGATGCTTGCTTAGGAACATCTGTATACTCTGCTGGGAAATATTGAGATTTTCTGGGGATTCCCCACTTCCTTAAGGCTGACAGTAGACTAACTCTGCTTGGGGAGAGTGTTGCTGACTTGTTGGAGACTGTGCCTTTTCAGGGCTGACGGGAGACCAACTCTGCTCGGGGAGAATATTGCTGAATCTTATCTTACTCTACGGGGAGTGAAGGTATCTTGGTCATGTTCTTCAGCTGAACCTACCTTAGTACCTTGGTGGACAGAGCAACTAGATCGTTTAGACAACTCATATTTCCCCTGTTTCTGTGGGAGAAGATACCTGTGGAGGCGCTTGATGACTTCCGGTTGACAAATCTTCTTCTGGTAGGCAAGTGACGAGATGACGGAACATAGTCGTACGCTTTTGATCCCTAACTTTTGCCTGGACCGCCCTTTCGGGTTTTCAGTCCACCGGGATACCCATTTTTGCCCAAGCCTCCTTTTCAGGTTTTCGACTTGCCGGGTGTACAGATTTTTTTATTTCATCCCTTATTTTTGCCCGAACCCTTTTGGTTCGCCGGGAAGCCCTTATTTTTGCCTAGGTGTGTCAACCTAGCGGGTCTTTGATTATGCGTAGTATTTTTTCAACTATGTCTACGTTCTCAGGATGTAGGGAGTGCCCCTGTCAGTTGTATTGCCATACCACCAGAAGATGTTTGATCGTGCAAGATTTGTTGCGGGAATCCATGTCTGATGCCCCAAGTGATTCAGGCGGAGATTTGCCCCAGGCTGGTTGGCCTTTTGAGAGATTCTCCGAATCTTGACTTAACTGCCCCAGGTGATGGACAATAATCATGCCATGCCCCTTGATTGGAGGTGCTTTTATTCATTAGACATTCGTCGTGCGAGCTTCTATGATGTTCAAACAAATAGTCATATGCAAGCAATGTTATATTAAAAATGCAAAGCTTATGTCCGTCTTGAAGTTTTTTTTTTTGAAAAGGCATTTTTAGTAAAACAAGCAATTTTGTAAACTGTGATGTCAACTCGTTATTTTACCACAAGCCTTAAGGAGTCAGGATACCTTTCGTAACATTATGCTTTCGAACTAACCCATGCTTCAGCTAGGACTTTTTAGGGTTGTAACGTGGCCTGGTTCACGGTTTAAGAAACAAAGGATAAAGGCTCAAATTATATTTGTACCCACCCGCTCTTCGTGATGTTCTTCAAACCTAAACTCAGCTGATCGTGCGTTAGACCTTGTTTGAGTCTTTGTCCTGATATACCGGTGATGGTTCGGATGTTGAAATTTTATTTGGAATAGGCAGTCATTCCTTTTTTGGTTGAGGGTTTGTAGGACCTCTTTCTTTTTTTATTTCGTTATCCCTGTTTTTTGCCTGAACTATTCCTTTTTGTGATTACAGTCAGCGGGATGCCCCAGTTTTTGTAAATCTCCTTCATAGGTTTTGACTTGTTGGGCTTTTATTTTGAGAAATGATGACTGTCTGTCTTTATGATTATTCGGAACCATCACTGTCTTTTTGTCTTGTAAGGACTTCTTTGGTGCCACTCGTTGTGCATCTGGATCAAACTGAGATAACTACCCTGCCCCAGGTTATGATTAAGGGTTTTGATTTTTGAAAAGAAAAACTCCTACTTCTTTGGCTTAGAGGGGTTGACGAGGGATTATCTTCCTTATAACTCCGGTGTTTAGGAATTGAAACAATGCCTTTACCTCATCAGCGGGGTCTGTTCAAAAGCATACTGTAGATTATGGTATCGTTTTCGTCATCCTCCCTCAAGAGGCTTAGAATTTTCAATCGAGAGTTGAACATCAAGAAAAAAATAAAAGCAATTTTGAATATAGAGAGAGCACAATTACTTCAAAACAGACACGTGTAATGCATTAATGAAATAATAGAGTTTGACATGACAATTGTTTGAATAAGCATAGAAAAATACAATATCAGAATTTAAATGAACAAGAGTCTCTCAATCCTAGCCATGTCTTGGCAAGGGAGCAGTAATCACATCGAGAGTCTCAGCAGGCTCGAATTCAATCTCTTTGGCGTCAATCATATTCTGGATCTTGTATTTCAGCGCCCAACAATCCTCAGTATCGTGCCCCGGGCTTCCGGAATGATAAGCACACCTCGCATCTGGGTTGTAGTTTGGAGAAGAGGTCTTGGGATTTGCAGGAGGGTTGATCACCAGAATCAGATTCATTTTCAACATGTGCTGCAATGCTTGCGACAATGGCATGTTGATGTTGGTAAATTGTCTTTTAGGCTCGTCTGGCCTTCACTGATCTGCCTTTGGCGGTTGTCGGCGTGACGCAGAACCTGAGATCATGACTGCCCCTATGTGTTGGTCACGACGATCCTTCTGATTGTACGCAGCATTAGACTCTTTCTTGAATGGTTTCATCTCAGCGTTCGAGGAGTCACCCTTCGGTATCTTCCCAGACTTGATACCAGCTTCTATCCTCTCCCCAGTTAGGATCAGATCTGTGAACCCAGTAGAAGAATTCCCAATCAGATGGTTGAAGAACGGACCAGACAGGGTCCCTAAGAACATGTCAACAAGCTCACGGTCAGTCAACGGTGGCTGCACCCTGCCAGCCAGGTCTCTCCACTTTTGCGCGTACTCCTTAAAACCTTCACCCGTCCCCAGTGACATACCCTGGAGTTGGGTACGCATAGGAGCGAGGTCGGCATTATACTGATACTGCTTATAAAAAGCAGTTGCCAAGTCCTCCCAGTTACGAATACTGGTTCCATCCAGCTGATAGAACCATTCGAGCTGAGTCCCTGAAAGACTTTCCTGGAAGAAATGGATCCATAAATTCTTGTCTGCCGTGTAGGGCTGGATCTTCCTTGCGTATGAACGGAGGTGCAACTTAGGACATGAAGCCCCGTCGTATTTTGCAAAGGCAGGTGCCTTGAACTTGTGAGGGATCACCACCCCAGAAGATAAGCCTAGGTCTCCAAAGTCCAACCCGGGCACCTGTTGAATCTCCATGGCATTTAGACGGTCCTCTAGTTGCTTGTACCTGTCCTCAGCAGGAGGGTATTGTTCATCATTGAAATCTGTCTCGGTGTCAGAGACCACGGGACTAGGAACCCTTCCCTCTTGGTGACTGCCTTCCCCAACAGATGGAGTAGTCTGCTCAGCTTCATTCTGCAGTGTATTCCCAGATCTGCGTCTAGGGTTAAACAAAACAATCCTCTTCTTCTTTTTCTTCAAAAGCAGAGTCTTCAATTCCTGTTGTCCTTGGGCTAAGCTCATGACCAGCTCCTGGAACTGGGCGTTCTGGGCCTGGAGGGCCTTGATAGCTTGTTCATTGGATGATTCAGGATTCATGATGATGGCTGAAATAAACAGCGAAGAAGATTAAGCAACCTGTGGAAAAGAGTACCTGTAATGCAATGATATGTATGTATGCATGCGATGTTTTCAAGGATCTCCCGGGGTAAATAGAGAAACTTGTTAGAATTTGAATTTGGGTAGCTTGATTGAAGGAACTTCATGTTGCTGAGAGTCCTTCTTCAAGAGTCAAGGCTCACCATATCGAGTGGGTCATAGCCCCTGACAACCTCGGCTAGAGGAAAATAAATCCCCTTTGCCCTTTGCTAGACACTTTGATTCATCATGACCTGCATCACAAGCCCTTGAGATCCTTCAAATGGATTAGTTTTTATGCAAGATGCATGCAATGGTATGATGTTATGCTATGCATGGAGTGATGTAAGTAAACCCTGTTATGAGTCCAGGTTAAGGACTGTAAACAAACCCTGCAAGAAACTCGTGTCAGATAACAAGCATGCAAGTAGTCAAGTTTGAAGGCACACAAGATAGCCCTTAGAGTTTAGGCCAGCATGAAGTTTGGGGTACTACCCTCTTGAAGTTGGTGGGCTCAAAAACCTGTCCTATCAAAAGTAACCGGGTTCTAGAGGATCCCAATATCACTGACTACCCTCAATCGGTCATAACTCCAGCGTCACAATCTTTTCTTGCGGCCAGAACCATCGCGAGAGTTTAGCCTCAATGGGTGTAGCATACTGCTACTGTTCTATAGCCAAGTTGGGTCACATTAGGGTTCTAAGGTCGGTTGGTGCTTAATGACTCCTCAAAAGACCCATATTCTCCTCGTTGCAACACAAGGGATATGGGTACAGACCAAGGTGCCACACCAATGTAGCCACTGCTTCACCCGTGTCGGTCTACGCCGGACAAGTCCCTCACAGCTTATGCTACCTAAAAGGGTATCCCCAGATCCAGGTTAGGATCTATGAAACTTCCCAAAACAGGCCCACAATATTAAATCAAGCAAAGCAAGCAATTGAAAACATGATGATGAACTATTCCTAAGGTACACCCCACTTATATATCCCCAGCAGAGTCGCCAGTTCTGTGATCGGTGGAAATAGAACTGACTGTTTTTTAAGCTGGTTCACGAAATGTCGCGGTAAGCAAGAGTCGCCACCGTCTTTTATGTTCTCTAACATGGAAAGGACAAAAGCACAACAAAATTCCTTCTTTGAGAATGTTTCTCGGTTCGGGAGGTAGATTTATAGAAAGGGAAGGTGTTAGCACCCTTTCTATCCGTGGTTATCCACGGGCTCTTAGGTACTTGCTCTTATGTTTTCAAAATTGTTTGCTTTTCAAGTGTGTGTGGGTTTTTTGAAAAATTTTCGTTTGAAAAATTTCTAAGTAACTCTTGTATCAGTCCTCAAGAGTGTATGAAAAATTTGTTTGAAAACTTTTAGAAAGTGTGAGGTGTGAAAAGTATTTTTGTTTGTTTTGAGAAAGAGCAAGTACTTAAGAGATCTACCTACCCTAAGGAATTAAGTTGTGTAAGAGTCCTTTAGATAGTGTTATCCCACCATTGAGAGGTAGGTAGCACCATCGTTGGAGGTGTTCGGGTCAATTCGATTAAGGGACATTGTGGTCACCGAAGCAATGGTAGGACATCTTAGTAGTAACCCTAATGTCCTAGATCCTTTTATCCGAGGCAACCGTTTCGAGGCGACTGGATCTTTTAGACAGAAGGGCGACCTCTAAGACACCCTATACTTGATGACCACGTCGAGGCAACCAGTGAGGCGTACCCTAAGGAGTGGCATGTGCATGTGTGTTGTGTTTCAGTTAATGTTTTGTACATGTTATTTGTGAGCTATGGATTAATTTTATTATTCATACATTCTTGCAGGCATATTAGCAGTTAGGGGTGCAGAAAGTAAATTGCAGAAATGTAAATCTAACTATTACAAGGCGCGGGTCTATACATCGCCAAAAAAAACAAAACCCGTTTGGAAATAAAGTGCGAGAAATAGTAAATAAAGAGATAAACCTAATTACTATTACATATCCGGAAACAGTTACATAAATAATCAAAATAAGAATAATGCGCGAAAGAATTAAATCGGGAACGTCCTAAGGATTTTGACCCTTTTTGAATAAGAATTGAATTTGGTCCCTTTTTTTGTAATTTAATGAAATTAAAATTAATAACTAATTAATTAATTAATTAATTAAGAAAATATTTTTGTGTTTTTTATGTTTTTAATAAAATAAAAAAAAAGAAATTAAAAGTTGAAAGTTCTAATTCTAAATTAATTTTACTTATTAAAAAAATGTTGAAATTGTTCTAATTACACAACTAATTAATTAATATTAAAATTTATTTACAAAATAAGTTAATAAATAATAAAATGTTTTTTTTTGGTTTTATTGAATTTTATGGGAAAAAATTAGTTTGTTAGGTTAATTAACAATAATGATAATAATTAAAAAAAGAAAAAAAAAGAAAAGGAAAATAGAAAAAAAAAAAAGAAATAGAAACCAATGGGGGTGTTGATGGCCCAATGGAGGTGTGAAGCCTGGAAATTGCTGGCCCATTAACCAGCCTTGTTGACTTTTGGAGATTGCCTGGAGCACGTTGACTGGAGAATATAGTGTTCATCACTTTTTGGCCCTCGGATTGATGATCATGGCCACTTGGCATGTGGAACGCTGAAGGTTCATGGTGAAACACACTGGGCATCCTACACACAAACACATAAGAAAAAATGATATGGAATTTTGGGGGACCCGGGAAAAACTTACAGCGCGGTATGATGGATCTTAGGACGTGGCAAGGGTTGCTTTAGCTTCAGGGGATGGCAAAGAAGAGAGTCACGTTCTCCTTTTGGCCTGAAAATGCTTGCAATACTCCTTTTGATCTCACACTTTTTTTGACACTTTTTTGGATTTTGCTCTGGCCGTTTGTGTAATGTTCAGGTTGTGAATGAGGCTTGCAAGGCTTGCATATGTAGTAATGAGTGAGAATAAGTCACATTTAGGAGCCTTTAACCATTGCAATTAAGCTTTGGATTTTGTCTTAACCACCATTAAAGGCCTTTCAAAGATTGTTCAAAATTTGAATTTTCATGCCTAAATGAGCTTAGCACGAAATTGGTAGGTTGCAAATGCTTCATGAAGGCTATTCAAACCATAAGATACCATTTAATTATTTTTTTTAGATTTACTTGAATTATTATGGATTAAAATGAATTAAATCCATAAAAATTAAATAAAAATAGAAAAATAATTATTTGGTCTTGAAATTGATCATGGGACACGTGGGTGGCATGACAAGGCTGAATCAAGTGGAAAAAAGTGGGCCCTTTTGTCAAAAATTGAAGTTTCAAGGATAGTTGACTTTTGCCATTTCACAAAAATTTCCCAACTTCTCCAATGCATATCTTGCTCAATTTTGATCATATGAACATGTTCTTGGACATTTTGGAAAGGTCTTGAAGTCCTCTAACCAATGCCTTTGGTCCCATGTCATTTTGAGTTACCAATCTCAAGTTATGGTCTTTGACCTAAAATGCCTTTTTGTTGACTTTTGAAAATGACCTATAATGTTGAAATTGATAACTTTTTGTGAGAGCATTTCTTGGACTTGGAATGTGAAGATGAGTTGTAGGAAATGTCATCCCCTTCAAAATGAGCATTGGATGGGATTTTTCTGATGAACCATGAAAAAGTTATGCCTTGGTCAAGTTACAGTTGACTTTTCAATTGTCAAAAAATGGAAACTTTTGCATCTTGATGATGTTTGAGCCATTCTTGTGGAATCATGATCAAGATTTGATCCAATGATGATTGTGGCTTCAAAATAAGATGTTGACCAAAATTTTTGACTTTTGACTGCCAAATGACCATTTTACCCCTATAGTTGATTGTGAAGCAATTAGGGTTTTTGACTGTGCAACTTGACCTTGTGAGCCTTGAAACTTGACATGTAGGTGCTTGACAATGTACATGAGAATATGAGACTTGATTGAGCCCTTGAAAACCTTAACTTCCTTGCAAGAACCAAAACCCTAATTTGACTGGCTTAGGAGGGTGTTTGAACTGTGCAACCCTTGAGTAGACTTGAGCAAATTGAGATGATGCTTGTCAAAACTTTGAAGAATATGGGAGGGAAAATTTTGGGGTACAACAGCATGCGATGAACCTTTTGTTTTACCGGTGGGCAGTCTTCTTTTTTTGGTAGACGATGTACCACGATATCTGCATCAAGTCCTGGCATGTCTTCATATGATCAAGTAAATACCTCAACGTAATCATGTATCAACTGAATCAGACGTTTCTTGACACTAGGTTCCTGATTGGCACCTACCTTGACTTCTTTCTTGTCCTATTTGGTACCTAGGTTAACTGTGTCCACTAGTTCTTCTTGGGGCTGAATGGTTCTCTCTTCTTGTTGTAGTAACCTTGCTAGTTCCCCTGGCACTTCACAATCTTCCTCACCTTCGTCTTCGGCTTGGTAGATTAGATTTTCAGAGTCACAAAAGGCCATAGCATAATCGTTACCCATGGGATCCCAAATGGATGTAGATCTGCATTTTGAATGTGAGTGTGTAAGAGTATAGCTATCTTTGAAAGAAAATAAAAATGTAAAAGAGAAAGACAAAGATCATAAAGTTTGTATGCAAAAACGTCCATGATTCATTGATGACATATGAAAATGAGATAACAACCCTTACAAATGGACCATTGTGCCTCGAGTAAGACACAAGGCTTAAAAAGTCTGAATTGTTTAATTATTACAGATCCGACAAAATTTAAAGACAATTACTGTTAGATAAAAGTAATTGGGACAAAATCTTTAGCTTTCCAGTTGCTGAGTCCTCCATTGACAGTTGGGAAAATCCATTCCTCGAGGTCGTAGTTGTCCTCATCATACTCCATTGTGTTGACTCTGTGGTTGCTGGTCTTCAAAGGGGGTCCTCCGGTGTGAGCACGACGTACAAATTTCTAGACTCCTGAAGTGAAACCCAAACCAAATTTGTCAGACTTGTATGGGATATCCGAGAGTTGGCCCCAAATAGTGCACCCACCTTCTTCTATCACTTCCTTGGTGTTGTACCCCAAAATTTGCCCTCCCATATTTCTCAAAACATTTCAATAATGATACTCAAGTTGCTCAAGGTAGTCCAAGGGTTGGCCAGATAAGCTCTCTCCTAAGGCAGTCTACCTCAAATTAGGGTTTCATGTTGCATAAAGATACTTGAGTCCAAGTGATCCCAAATTCTCACCAATTTCCTAATATGTTATCAAGATCATCCATGTCAAGTTTCAAGCCCTACAGAGAAAGTTTGCTCAGTCAATTGCTCAAAGACCTGAAAATCGACTGTGCTAGGGCAAAAGTCAATTGTGGCCCACATATAGTCAAACTTCAATATTTTTGGTCAACATCCTCATTTTGAAGTATATTTTATCATTTGATCAAGGATTGATCATGATTCACCAAGGATTGCTTAAAATTCATCAAGACTCAAAAGTTGCTAAATTAGGGTTTTGTAGGAAAAGTCAACTCAACTTTGACCAAGCATAAATTTCTCATACTTTATGAGAAATGACCCATCCAAAGATCATTTTGAAGAGGATGAAATTCCCTACAATCCATATTCAGCTCCCAAGTTCAAAATATGCACACACAAGAAGTTATGAATTTGGACATTATAGGTCATTTTGAAAAGTCAACAAAAACACCTTTTTTGTCAAAGCTTCATACATGAGCATGGAATATCAAATTGAGATGAGACCAAAAGGGTTGATTAGAGGACATCTCAAGATTTCTAAAAAAGTCCAAGAACGCCTCAAAAGAGTCAAATTTGAGGAAGTTATGCATTGGTGAAGTTGACCCTTTTTGCAAAATTGCCAAAAGTCAACTATCCCTAAAACATTAAATTTTGCCAAATGGGCCCAATCTTTTTCACTTGTTTTGAGTTGGCAACATAGCCCACGAGCTCTAGACTTTTCCACTTGTCCATATCTTATTTTTATTATTTATTTTGATTTTTATTTGAATTATTTCAATTTAAATCAAAACAAATCAAATAAAATCCAAAATATTGAAAGTAAGAGATTTTGTGCTTGTTTCAGGTTCCAATTACAGCTAGCAAGCCATTCGAACTCGTATCAAGGCATGTGTGCACAAAAATATTGAAAATAGGCCAAATTTGGAAAGTTTTCAAAGAGGATCAAATCAAATAAAAAATCATTGAAGGAGAAAGATTTGGATGCAGTTATCAACCCTAATGCATTGCTTGGTACATATAGAGTGCGTGCAGACCTAAAAAGAAGCTAGAAACAGGCGTATGAGCAAGAACAAAAACTGGAAAAAAAATCAAGAAAAGTGTGAGATTGAATTTGCACTTAGAGGCATCCTTAAGACTCGTTGCCTATCCCAATCGACTCCTGGGACTCTCAGAAAGCTAAAGCCATCAAAAACAAGCGTTTTCAAGCTCCAAATTGCACTGTAAGTCCGTCACGGTATTGCTATGCTCTTGAATTTGATTAGCCTTATTCTTGCACTTATAGCGTAAAATAACTGTACATTCTTGATCACCATCATGTTTGCAAGCTTTCTATAATACCCAATTGCATTTTCATGGACTGGATTGTAAGCTGCCATTGTTAGGGTTTTGGAGTTTGTTTTAGGGTTTTTGATTACAGGGAAAATTAGCCTTGATGAAGGGTACCATCGTGTTCAGGATGATGAGACGAACTCAACCATTGTGCTAGTTTCCATTTATGTTGCCCATGGAGGATTTTGGAATGAACAATTCCTATAGCGACGGACAAAACGTCCGTAGGTAAAAGTGTTTTACTTTTACCCACGGAGAGAGGAATGGGACGATTTGCTGGCACCCTCCTATGGCCTATTCAAACTTTGGCGCGCGGTTTTTGATAATTCTCCACTAACGCATCTTTTTGTATATTATTATTGTTATTTCATTATTGTACAACAAAAACAGATGACGTAGTGGTAGCCTGCTGGGTGTTAAGGCATTGGAAGGCTGGAGGTCAGGGGTTCGATCCCTGCCTCCAGAATTTGCTATTTTCTTATTTTCTTTCAGGAAATTCAGTGTGCGCGCAAGCCAGGAGATCCACCATATGCCCTCATCATCAATCATGCCAGATGGCCAGATGGCCAAATCTGATGGCCACTACTAGAGGTGCATCATGAGCTAGGGTCAACGCATACGCACTGGAATCAAAAGTCAAATGGATCTCACAATTATTGGGCCCAGGAAATTGCTTTTTACACCTCCAAGAATTGCTGATCCAGGCCCATTTCTCACTCCTTATTCCTTTTTCATATTTTCAATTTATTTATTTGTTATTTATTTTACTAACCAATTAAATTATTTTCTTTTATCAAAAATCACCAAAAATATTTTTTATGTCCAATTAAAATTAGAATATTATTTTTCATCAATAAATTAATTAATTTAATTAGGTTTGATTAAATTAGATAACTTTAATTTATTTTTGCAAATAATTAAAATTAATTAGAATAAATAGGTTTTATTACTAATTTAATTTTTTTTATCTTTTTTCCTAAAATAACCAAAAAACCAAAAATATGTCATGTAATTATTTTTACTAATTAAATTAATCACTAATTAATTTTCACATTTAATTTAGAAAAACTTAGTTCTTTTCTTTTAAAAATATTAAAAACAACAAAAAAACAATTTTTTTTCTTTTAATTAGGTTAGAAGGGTCAAAACCCTAGCTTCGCATTCGATCTAATTTTCTCGTGCGCTTTATTTTTACCCAATTATTGTATCTGCTCACAGTTTGTAATAGTTTTAATTAGGACTTTTTACATTTATCGCTTTTATTTTCAAAGGGTTTATTTTGGCTATGTAAATACCCGAAGCCTTGTAATAGTATAGTTTAATTTCCGCAATTTAAATTCCGCAAATTATCAACTGTAGATGTATGAATAATTAGGGTTTGCTTGACAAGAATGTATGCTAAATTTAAAACAGTTAGATCACCCTAAATGTGCAAAGATAAAATAATCTGAAATTGAATCACTCGTACATGCGCACTCCTAGGGTACACTCCCACTTAGTTGCCTTTGGTAAACGATCATTGAGTATAGGATGCTTTAGTGGTTGTCTTTTTGTCCAAAGATCAAAGTTGCCTCGGAAAGTTTGCCTCGGATATTGTCGCCTCGGATAATTGATCTAAGACATTAGGATTATTACTAAGACGTCCTAACATTGCTTTAGTGACCGTACGTCCCTTTCGAATTGACCCTCAAAACTCCAACGATGGTGCTACCTACTCACTAATAGTGGGATAGCATTGTCTAAAGGAAACAAGCATAGAACGATTCTTTTTTCGAGTAGGTAGATTAGTTCTTAAGTACTTGCTCAATCAAAACAAATTTTTCACACTTACACTCCTTTACAAACAAAGTTTTCAAAAACACTTCATTACACTTTTGAAGACAGAAGCAAGAGTTAAATTGAAGTAAAAACAAAAACTTTTCAAATCACACCAACACAAAGAAAACAATTTTGAAAATGATGAGCAAGTACCTAAGAGCCCGTAGATAACTACGGATAGAAAGGGTGCTAATACCTTCCATTTCTATAATCCACCCCCCGTACTCAGAAATATCTCGAAAAAGGAATTTTTCTGTGCTTTTTTCCTTTCCTTGTTGGATAAAATAAAAGTCGGTGGCGACTCTTGCTTACCGCGACATTTTGCAAACACAAACGCAAAACGCAAACCAGCAAAATTTCCTTAACGAAATAGGGAAACCACATCTCGGTTCTGGCCACCGTATCACACTTGGCATCTTTTAGAGAGGACATCTTTAGTGGAGGTCTTGTAATCTTCGGGATTTGAGGAAAAACTTTGGTTACTGCCACGGTTGGTGGGACTTCCTCGAAAAGCTGAAATGGAGTTTCAATGAATCCGCCGTCCAATTCCACGTATCTGAAGGAGTTTAAATGACTGACCATATATTCCTCTTCTCTATAGACAGTAATGATCATCCCCTTAGTTGGGTATTTCAGCATTTGATGTAATGTAGAGGTGACAGCACCAACATTGTGAATCCATGGTCGGCCCAATAAGAAGGAGTAGGAAGGGCGAATATCTATCACGTAAAAAGTTGAATCAAAGGTTTGGGTTCCAACTTTTATGGGGATATCCACCTCCCCATTCACCATTCTCTTTGAACCGTCGAAGTTCCTTACCACTATATTGTTGTGTTTTAAGGTCAAACCTTCACAGTCGAGTCTATCAAGAGCCTTCTTAGGCAACACATTCAAAGAAGAACCGGTATCCACCAAGACATGGGCCAAAGTTGTGCCCCGGCATTCGACAGATACATGCAATTCCTCGTTGTGCTTCCTCCCTCTAGGTGTCAAGTCAGCATCAGAAAAGCCTAAACCATTATCCGCGGTCAAGCTGGCCACACAGTCTTGGAACTGATCAGCAGAGGTTTCTTGTGGTAAATGGGCAGTTTTAAGGAATTTCACCAAGGCCTTTGCATGAGCCTCGGAACATAATAATAAAGCCAGCATGGAAATCTTTGACAGAGTCTGCCCTAGCTACTCGAATACGTTGTAGTCGCTTCTCTTTATAATCTTCAGAATTTATTCCATCTCCATTTTGGAGGCCTCGGGGATATATACTGTTTGTGCCTTCATTTGGACAGGCTCAACCAGAATGCCTTTGCTCCGAGTCTCGGTCGACTCGGAAGTAGGAGTGTCAGCAGGTGTAACTATAAGAATTGTAGTAGTAGTAGTGTCAGCAGGAACAGGAACAAGGATGATTACACGGCCGGTAACAGTCTTTGGAGGAGCAATCTATGGAGAGAAAACTCTGCCACTTCGAGTTATCTTGCTGGTTCCCCCAATGTTACTGATGTCGGGGTCAGCCTTCTCAAGAATTGAGTTTTCATCAGCCATCCAATCTTGCTTAACACCGTGATAGTAGATGTAGCCCCCATAGTTCCATGGAACAATTTTATCTTATGAGTACGGGATTGGACCTGGCATAGTGATTATCAATGGAGGTACTTTAGGAACTGATGTAATCCTAACAGGTCTTTTGGTGGAGACCCTGGAAGGATTGGCAGAAATGGTTACTATTGAAACATCTTTGTAAGAAACAGTTGGAACAGAAGTTCTTTCAAACAAAATCTCTTTGTCATCCATTAGGCGTTGAAAACCTGCTTTCAATAAATGACAACCGGTTGGTAGGGAGTAATAGAGGTGGCAGCTTTCATCATAGCCCAGAAATAAACTGACTTTTAAAAGGTTCTTCTTGACGGTGAGGAGAGGAATAACAAGTTCATCAATAGTAGAAACAAACATATCATATTCAAGAGCGTTAACACTGCGGCCATGCTTGGGATTAGAAGCGGTGATAACATTCGGGATTTCAGGAGCATCAAACTCAATTTCTTTTGCTTCAATAAGGTCTTGCACCTTGTTTTTCAAAGCCCAACAGTTGTTAGTGTCATGGCTTGGGCTTTCTGAATGGTATGCACAACGAGCATTAGGATGGTGGTGAGGAGATGTGGTGTTAGGATTCTTCGGAGCTTCTTTCAAAGTTACCAGGTTGGATCTCAACAAATATGGCAGTACTTGAGATAGTGTCATATTAATCTGGGTAAATTGTCTTATTGGTCTTTCTGTTATAGGCTGATCGTTCCTTTGTTGAGTAGGCACAAGCTTAGGGATCATGAAAGCCCCTACCATTGGATGGTGTTCAGTTCTTTCCTGGTTCCTTTGAGGATACACAGCACCAACCTCTTTCTTCCCTATAAATCGTTTTCTTACAGCGGAGGAGGATGCATCTTTCTGGATCTTCCCACTCTTAATCCCAACTTCCACTCTTTCTCCGGTCAAGATTAATTTAGTGAAGGCTGCTGAGGAGCTTCCAATTAAATTATTAAAGAAAGGACCGGACAAAGTACCCTAAAACATATCTACTAGTTCTCTTTCAGAAAGGGGAGGCTGGACTCTTCTTGCTAAGTCCCTCCATTTCTGAGCATAGTCTTTGAAACATTCATTTGAAACCATAGCCATACTCTGGAGTTTAGTACGGGTAGGAGCAAGATCTGCGTTATACTGATATTGTTTATAGAAAGCAGCAGCAAGGTCTTCCCAGTTGTGGATATTGGCCTTTTCCAATTGATAGAACCAATCAAGTTGAGTTCCGAATAGACTGTCTTGGAAAAAGTGGACCCATAAATCTATGTCCATAGTGTGAGGCTGTATCTTCCTCACATAGGATCGGAGATGCATTTTGGGGCACGAAACTCCATCGTATTTAGAAAATATCGGTGCCTTGAATTTTGGTGGAATGTTAATCCAAGACACCAAGCCTAGCTCCTCAAAGTCTAGCCCAGACACTTTCTGGATTTCCATTGCGCTTAGTCGTTCTTCCAAATGCTTGTACTTGTCATCGGTCGGGGGATACTGCTCTTCAGAGTAATCCTCTTCTTCTTCCTCTTAAGACTCTTGATGGACAACTGCTTCTTTGCCTTTCCCATCTTGATTGTCTTTTTCACCAGATGACGTTGTAAAGTCTATGGTCCTTCTTGCTTGTCCTTGGAATCTTCTTCCCATATTCATAACTCTGGTTACTTTCTTTTTCTTCTTCTTTTCTTCAATCAGCAAGGTTTTCAGATCTTCTTGTCCTTTGGCTAGAGTCAAGAACATCTGTTGAAACTGAGCATTCTGCACCTGGAGGTCTTTTACCGTCTGCTCGAGATCCATCTTACTGAAATAAATAGTAGAAATATAAGGAGACTTGTTGTGAGAAAACCTGCTTATGTTATGATGAATGGTAAATGCATATGAAATGATTTCAAGGAGATTAGAGATTTAAGTTTTCTTTAGACCAAAAAAGGAATGCACGTTATATTAATAAATTAAAGTTTTGAGTACATCATGCCTCTTTTTGGCTTACAATACAAAAACTCTAAGATAAAAAAGTTGTACGCATCCTCTTTGGTGCGATGTAGGCGTTTAGGCTCCGCTTCTCATGAAGTTGCTTAGTGAGTTCCAAAACCTTCTTCTCGCAGGCATAGAATTGGGCTTCGAAAGTGTCTCGCTCCCCTTTAAGCTGTATTCAATCCCTTTGTAAGTCTTTAAGTGAGGTAGGCATGTCAGGATGTAGGATAGTGTATGGAACATCTCCCTCCACAACAGGCTCTATGATAACCGGGAGAATAGAGGGGTAAGGCATTATAAGACTTTAAGAACGAGCTCGTACCCATTTGAGGTAAGGCGCAAGAGGGATGGAATTATTATGCCCCAATGTCTTGCTATCTACCTTGTTCAACATCCTCCAAGCTCGGATAAATCTCTGGCGGTGACCTTGATCATCGTTCTCGTAGTCAAATACCAAACCTTGAATAAGCATCTCATGTGGGCCATCCCTTCGGGCGTAACCAAATTGTCTTAAGGCTAAGTAGGGGTTGTAGGTGATACCTCCTTTAATGTCAAGTAAAGGGACATTAGGGAATTCTCCAACACGGTCGACAATAGTAACATTCTCTATAGATCGGGAACACCAATTAATGTCTGAATGTTTGAGTGTCATCAACCTATGTGACCACCTCGAACCTTGCTCGTTCTTTAGTACAGATTGGGGAAGATGCGAAATAAACCATCTTTCCAAGAGAGGAGTACAACACATAAGGGTATCTCTTTTCCTCATAGTGCGAGTGTGAAAAGAATGTAGGATGTCCCCTAGCAAAGTAGGCACTGGGTTACGAGACATGAAGATTTTGACGGCGTTCACATCTATGAGTTAGTCAAGATTTGGAAACAAAACCATCCCATAGATGAGGAGAGCCACAACTTCCTCAAAATATTGCAAATCCAAAGAGTTCCAACTATTTTGGGCTTTCTCAAACAAGAAATTTGCTAGGAAACCTTTGACACCACTTCTTGTTTCCCAATTAGTTGTGATATCAGATGGTTACAAGTGTAGAGCTTAAGAAATCTCTTCTGGTTTTAGATATCTTTCCGTACCATTGAAGGGTAGTTGATTAAGAATGGGAATCCTCAAGAGTCGGGAGAATTCTTCCAAAGTTAGCATAAGTTGATAATCGGGAAATGTGAAGCAATGGTGTAAAGGATCAAAGAACTGAAAGAGCACCTTCATCATGTCTTCATCAGCGTTGGAGGTGATCAAATTTAGAAGGCGACCATGATTTTTGGTAAATAGAGAGTTTTCAGGAATTCTTGATGCTAGATCTCTAAGTTGAGGAGGAATCCTTACAAGATTGACTTGAATGGTTTTCTTGCGAATAGAATCCATGTCCTACAAAACAGAACAAAGATAAATTCCAAGATCCTTGAAATGGTTAGTGAATATGAGTATGATGTTATGATGTTTATGATGTTATGTACAAGCATATATATACAAACAAAGCAAACAAGTCCTTAGGTTTAGGCTTGCATGGAGTCTCATAGGTAAGTACCCTCTTGAAGTTTAGTTGGCTCAAACTTGTCCTAGTAATAGTAACCAGGTTCTAAGGAGCTCAATATCACTGATTTGTTTCCTTTGGCATTGTTTCAGCGCAAGCCTCTTTAATGGCGACCGAAATATCCCAAAAAACCAAACCTCAATGAGTGTAATATTGAGTATCTACTAACTTCGGATTGCACCAAAGTCGGTCATCTCACTACGTCCTAAAGGCCAAGTTGGTTAAGTAAAGATTCTAAAAGTTCATTAGTGCTTCATGACATCACTCAGCGGCCCCATATTCTCCTTGACTACTCAAGGGCTACCGATACCCACAAATATGCCGCACTAACATAGCTATTGCTTAGACCATGTCGGTATACCTCACACAGTTTCCACAGTGTATTGCTACTTACCTATAAGGTATCCCAAGTCCAGGTAGAGGATTCACACCCAAACAAAGAACCATAATGTAAAGCATACAAGTCAAACAATGAAAGCAAGTAAATGTGATATAACCCTAAGGTAACCCCACTTTAAATTTCTCCCCAACAGAGTCGCGAGTTCAGTGATACGGTGGGAGAACTGACTTGGGTGTTTTGCGTTTGATTAAAAATTTTGCGGTTAGCAAGAGTCGCCACCGACTTTCCTTTTATCCAAAAGGAAAGGTGAAAAAGCACAGGAAAGACCTTTGAGATTTTTTCTTGAGTTCGGGGGGTAGATTATGAAAAGGGAAGGTATTAGCACCCTTTTCATCCATGGTTCTCCATGGGCTCTTAGTTAATTGCTAGATCACTAGCTTTTGTTTGAAATTATGCTTCGTGTGGTTTTGAAAGTATTTTGTAAAGAGGCCATTGTTTAGGTAAACTTTGTAATGATTCTCGTTCGTAAGAATGTATACAAATATGTTGATCTTTTGAAAATGTTTCAAGTTTGAAAGATGTTTTTGAAAGTGTTGGTGTTTGTTTTGAAAATAGCAAAGATGTTTTGGTTTGAAAATTAGCAAGCAACTAGGAACATTCTACCTACTCAAAAGTACTTCATGTTCATTTCCTCTTTCCTTTGACATTGTTATCTTACCATTGATTTGGTAAGTAACCTAATCTTTGGATGTAAACAGGACGGACGTGGGTCATCGTATAACCATGATAAGCAATGTTGCAAGGTATCTTAGCATTTTTCTTTAGGGACTAAGATCATTTTGAAAAGGCAACATAGATAGCGTCATCGAGGGACTATGATCTTGTATTTTGCTTGTTTTTGCTAAGATACCTCACATGCATAATATGGTCATTTTTGTAAGGCAACCAAGTGGATTTTACCCTAGGGGTGCTTGTGTGCAAGTATATTGTTTTTCATGCTTTGTTTTTGTCTTGATTAGGGTTTGCTACTTGTTGATTTTATCTTTCCATACAAACTCTAATTACTAGCATTTATATAAAGTGATAAATTGCGGGATTTAAAATTACTACGCTATTACAATACTCACGGGAGGGGGTGTACAAATTTACAAATGGGGATTGCAAGAAAATTAAACCTAATTACCTATTACAACCATATTGAATATTGTACAAAATTAAAAATAAAATGCAAGAATATAAAAGGAAAAAAGAAAAGATTTTTTGTTGTGTTTATGAAAGGGGTTTTATCCTAATTAAATGAGATGATTAAAAAATAAACAAAATTTAAACCTAAATTAATTAAGAAGGAAATTAAGTTAAAAAATGTATTTTAGGGTTTTATTTATAAAAAAGTTTTAACTTAATAAAAATAATATGAAAATTAATTAACTAAAATAAACCTAAGTTCTAAATTAATTTTAAATAAAAGAAAAGAAAATAATAATTAAACCTAAGTCAAAATGTTAATTATTTAAGAAAAAAGAAATTCATTTGTTTAAGAAAATGTTTTATTTAATCTTTTTGTTTTATATAGAAAATAAAATATATAAGTATGAATAATAAATAAAAATATTTTTTTTGGATTTTTATTAATAAAAATAATAAAAATAATAATAATATTAATAATAATAAATAATAAAAATATTAAAGAAAATAAAACATGATAAAATAAAACAAACAGAAAAATGAAATAGTTAAAAAAATGGGCCAGGGGGTGCTGAAGTAAATTAAAGTTAGGAGTCAGCAAAAATGGGAGGCCCAGCACAAAGGCCCAGGCGCTGCAAAAAAGCTCAAAAATGTCAAAAACATAATGAAAAAAATGCAAAAGGTCACGCTGGGACTTGAACCCAGGACCTAAGGGTGACATGCGCACGCTTTAACCACTGGGGTGGTGATACATCTGTTAACTTGTGTGAAAGTACAAATACATAACACAAAACGCGCCCTGATTACACTTCATCTTCAACCTCCAGCCAAAGGATATGTAACTTGCTCATTTCTCAACCATTTGCAAAAATGTAAACATGAAAGTTGCTCTATTTTATCACACAAATTCAACCATATAAATATCATAAGCTATAAATCAAAGATGAATAGGAATTTCTAAAAGTACCAAATTTTGACCTAAATATTTCAGAAAGTTCAAACTCAAAATTCTCCTAGCTCAATCAAAATAAATGAAATCTATAGACATGTACAGTTTCAGGGTAATGATGTCTACATTTTATCTTCACAAATGCAAGCCTAACAATGCCTAAATATGAAGATAGAAGTTCAAGAAAAATACCTCAAAACTGGAAATCATGAAATGGATTTGAGCTTGTTTCAGGCAGTGATGATGATCAGGTTAGCTTCCTTGGACCTCTAGGAAGCTAATGCAATGGCTGGCTTGAGCTAAGGGTGGTTGGAATGGTCTGGAGAAGTCCAACTGTGATGCTCTATTTTTGAACTTGGAAATGGATAAAGATGGTGTTACAGTCATGTAACAGGGATAAGGATGACTTATGTATGATGTTTGGAAGCTTTTGGAAGCAAAAGGCCAGAAAACGCACGAGTGAAATGGAAGTTTGAAGTTCTTGGTCAGAATATGCAACAATGGTAGTTTTTGATGCAGTTCTGGGTTTTTGGAATTTTCATGGCTTCTGTACTCGTGGGATATCTTGCAAATAGTGTATGTATTTATAGGCAATAGGTTTTATGTCTTATAACAAGTCAGAATTTGAAAATCAAATGTTGTAGCATCTTTCTTGTTTTTGAAGTAAAGTTGAAACATCTTGTTCCAAGGCAAAGTACAAGGATGCATAGAGTGGTTAGTACTTTGGATATGCTTACTTTGGGTTTATAGGGTTTGTGTGTGCAAAAAGAACAATTTCAATGCTCAAGGAGAGTGGATTTTGTGATTAAAGCCACTTTTCAAGAATAGTAATGGTGCCTTTCTTCCAAAAATGGAAATGTAACTTGGATAATAGTTCAAGTGCTTGGACAATGACTCCATATGTTGTGTAAACATTTAACTAAGTAGTGTATTTCAAGTTATAATCATAAAAAGTGATATTATGCAACATGGCTATGTGATTTGGTCCATTGTGCATCACAAATTATGTCTTGTAAAACAACTTGAAACCCTAACTTCTGAGCTTCGATTCTCCTTGCTCACAAATGATCTCAAGGAGTTCTTTGATATTTTGGAAATATTGTAATGTGCTCTATAACCCCTATTTGAATCACATTTGAAAATTCCCCTCATAACTATATGAAAAAGTGCCATGAAGTTAGGTCAAAATCCTGCCTAAACTAGGGCAAAATTTCACTAAGTGTTCAATTTCATGACCACGAGTTTTTGGATTAATAACTTTAGATCTGAGCATTTTTAGAAGAAGTTGTGTAAATAAATGTTGTAGGTATTATGGAGATCTAAAACTTTCATGTTGAAAGTTTCTTTAGAATCATTTTTCATCATGGTGAAAATTGGCTCAAAGTTATGAAAAAACATGAAGTTTTAAACACTTAGAAAAAATTCTAAGTTAGAAAAGTTTGACTTTTCAAAATGAAATCTTGACTTTTTTATTTCTTGATGAATAAGTTTCATATTTTGACATGTTTTGATGAATTGTGATCTTTGACATAGGATTTTGACCAAAAAGTCAAAGTTTGACTTTTCAATGTACAGTTGACTTTTGATCAGTTGACTGAAAATTCACTATCAATCCAATTGATCTTGAGCAATGTTTTAGGTCATGCCATTAGGTCAAAAAGATGCAATTGAACTCTTGAATCCATGTTTCAAACCAATTGACCAATTGCTAGGTCAAAAATCAGAAATTGCCCTTTCTCAATCAAAACCCTAATTTTGACCATTTTACCCTTTTGATGATTTGATCAAATTCATTGAGGAATTATGGTCCAAACTTGATCAAATGATACATATGAGTTTATAATGTTGACGTGGATCAAAAATTATGAAGTTTGACTGTAAATTGGCCATAGTTGACTTTTTCCCCAATACAGCTGATTTTTAGGTCAAGTGCTCAATTGATTGAGCAAAAGTGTGATCCAAGGCTTGAAACTTGACATAAGTAATCTTGGGGGCCCATAATGATCCATGAAATTTATATGAAGCATTGAAAGTTCAATTATCCTTGTGCAATCTCAAACCCTAATTTTGGTCATCAATGCTTAAGGAGGTGTCTTGAGCTGATCAACCCTAGTGCAGTCTTTAACCAAGAGAGACCTTTGTGAAAAAATATTTGATAAGTGAGAGGGAAAATTTTGGGGTACAACAGGTACTCATTACAATGGACATACTATGGCTAAGAATATTTTGAGAGCATGTTACTATTGGTCGACTATGGAAACCGACTGTCACCACCACTCAAGAACTTGTCATAAGTGTCAGATCTATGCTGATAAAGTTCATGTGCCTCTAGTACCTTTGAACATCATGAATGCTCCTTGCCCATTCGCAATGTGGGGCATTGATATGATCAGAGAAATCAAGCCTACTTCTTCTAACGGACATCGCTACATTCTCGTAACCATTGATTACTTCACAAAATGGGTTGAAGTAGCCTTGTTCGCCTCTGTTACTAAGAATGTAGTCGCCCGATTTATCAAGCATAACCTTGTCTGTCGGTATGGTATCCCCGAGAGAATCATCACATACAATGGTACTAATCTCAACAACACTATGATCACTGAACTCTGCATGCAGTTCAAGATCAAGCACCACAACTCTTTTCTGTATTAACCAAAGATAAATGGCACATTGGAAGCCGCCAATAAGAACATAAAGAAGATTGTGCAGAACATGGTTGTGACCTATAAGGATTGGCACAATATGTTACCGTTTTCTCTCCACGGCTATCGCACTTCGGCACGAACATTAATGGGGCAACCTCATTCTCTCTGGTCTATGGTATGGAAGTTGTCCTACCTGTCGAGGTTCAGATTCCCTCTCTGAGGATTATGAAAGATGCAGACTTAGACAAAGACGAGTGGACTCAGACTAGGTTGGATGAGTTGAACTTGATTGACGAGAAAAGGCTTGCGTCTGTCAGTCATGGTCAGATGTATCAGAAACGTATGATCAAGGCATTCAACAAGAAGATCAAGCATCGGGTATATAAGGCTGGTGATTTGGTAATAAAGCACTTCATTCTACCGCAAGTTGATCCCAGGGGCAAATGGACTCCTACCTACGAAGGGCCATTTGTTGTCAAGAAAGTATTTTTGAGCGATGTTATGATACTGACCACCATGGACGGTGAAGATTTCCCACACCCTGTGAATGCGGACATAGTCAGAAGATACTACGCATGAAAGCGACCCGCTAGGTTGACTGGTCTAGTTAAAAATAAGGGCATCCCGGCGAACCAAAAAGGTTCGAGCAAAAATTAGGGTTTCAGAAGATACCCAACAAGTCGAAAACCTGAAAAGGCGACTTGGGCAAGAAAGGGTATCCCGGTGGATTGAAAACCCAAAAGGGCAGTCCAGGCAAAAGTTAGGGATTAAAAGCGTACGACTATGTCCCGTTGGATCACTTACTGCAGGCTTTGTTACCAAAGTCAAAGGATCAGTTCAGTCAACTTCTTCAGACAACAAGGGATGAGATGTTCATAGAACATAGGGGCAATAATAGAGTTCAAACCCAACGAGATCATTTCCACATAGCTATATGTTTTATTTTCACTTTGTACTCTTTTTATTTCCCGGCAATTTCCTCTTACTAGGATTTATGTCTCTTTGTACAAAATCGCTTATTTATAGGCAAATTATCAATGCAAGTACACCTTAAAGTTCAAACTTTTTGTTTTTCTGTTTTGTTTGTAAAAACGTCCAATGATTAAAATTGAATGAACATATGCATATGAACACGATTAACTATTAACAAATATATGCATAAAAACAGGAATAAGCATTTACTCAAGACTCTAGGAGTTGGGGTGACGTTCAAGTAATCCACAAATCCCCACAGGACCAATTCTATGAGATTATCCCCCAGAGTAATCTTCACAAATTCATCTTTAATAAAGATACACTCCCCGCAATTTCCTCGGCAGATCGCTCTGGCGGGTAAAAGAATATGATCTTCTCCCGGCGATATCACCAATCTATGGATTTCCAATCAGTACAATTCATGGAAATTCTCTTCCTCGGCTGAGTTTATTCCTCCAAAACTGTAAAACCCTTTTGTGATACGGTGGAAAAACCGACTATTTTTTAGTTACTACTGGTTTTGTGTTTTTTGTTCGCAAATGTCGCGGTAAGCAAGAGTCGTCGCCGTCTTTTATTTTATCCAACAAAGGAAAAGGGAAAAATAACAAAAAAAAACCTTTTTTGAGATATGTGATCGGTGGATCTGGAACTGACTGTTTAACGCTGGTTCGCGAAATGTCGCGGAAGCAAGAGTCGCCACCGTCTTTTATTTTCTCCAATTGGAAAGGACAAAAGCACAGAAAAATTCCTTAAAGAGATTGCTCTCGGTTCGGGAGGTAGGTTATAGAAAGGGAAGGTGTTAGCACCCTTTCTATCCATGGTTATCCATGGGCTCTTAGATACTTGCTCAATGTGTTTTCAAAATTTGTTTGTTTGCTTTTCAATGTGGGTTTAAAAAGATTCTTTGAAAAATTTCAGATCGACTCATACGTCAGAGTGTTTGAAAAGTTCGTTTGAAAGCTTTTGAAAAGTGTCAGTGTGAAAAGTCTTTTTGAGATTAGAGCAAGTATCCTTGAGAACCTACCTACCCTAAGGAATTCGTCTGTGTAAGAGTCCTTAAAAGTAGTGCCATCCCACCATTGAGAGGTAGGTAGCACCACCGTTGGAGGTGTTCGGGTCAATTCGAGGTTCGGGACGTGGTGATCACCGGAGCAATGGGAAGACACCTTAGAAGCTACCCTCATGCCAGGTTCCCGGATCATGAGGACTTACTAAGACATCCTCTACTCGACGACCACCTTTCGAAAGGCAACAGTGAGGCGTACCCTAGGGGTGGTGTGTGCGAATTGTGTGTCATGTTTCAGTTATTTGTCTTGTCATGTTTGTCGTGTTCTACGCTTGATTTTAATTTAAGTCCATCCATTCTTGCATGCTCAATTAACAGTTAGGAGTGCGGAAAAGATAAATCTACGACTATTACAAAGGCGCGGGTCCACATCGCCAAAATTAAACCGGACCCGATTTAGCGAAAAAAATAAGTAAAGCGAATAAATAAAAGTGCGAGAAAATTAAATTACATGGCTTTGGGATATTTACAAAATTATAATTAAACGACGTAAGATAAATGCGCAAATTAAAGAATTAAAACGAAACTAGGGCGTTGGACCCTTTTGCAAATAATTAAACATTAATGAGAATGGAAAATAAAATAATAACAAAAAAAAGAATTAAATGTTTTTGATATTTTGTATTTTTTAAGCTTTAAAAGAAAAAGGAGTTAATTAAAATTAAATTAAGAAACAACCCTAATTCTAATAATTTTTTTTATTTATTAAGAAAGATTTAAAATAAGATCTAAACTAACCTAAAATTTATGTACAATTTAAATAGGAAAATAAATAAATAAATAAATAATAATTATTATTAAAAAGGAAGGGAAAAATATTAAAAGGAATAAAAAATAGCAATTAACCTAAGTCTACATTTTTTGGATTTTTATTAAAAAAGAAATTAATATTAAAACCTAATTAAACTAAGTAATCTACATTTTTATTTATTCATGAAAATAATTAGTATATAAATATTTATGTTTTTGTGTATTTTCTGATTTTTAGTGTTTTTATATTTTTGTTAAAATAGTTAATTAAAACAAATAATTAAAATAAACAATCAATTAAAATAAATGAAATAAAAAAAAGAAATCAAACCAGAGTGGGGTGCTGTCCCCAATTTAGGAGGTTCAAATTTAATAGGCCTGGCCCAATAAGCATGGAAGTTCGTTGACTTCTCCAATCAGATATGATGCGTTGACTGTTGTATATGACGTTCTTTGAATCCTGACCCTTGATTTGCAGGCAACTGGACGCGTGTTCCCTGGATTTTGAGCGTGCATGGTATGCTCCAATGAGGAATCTGCATGGGAATTGATTTGGAAAAATAATATGGAATTATTCAGACCTGGGGTTCGAACCCAGGTCTTGGAGATTGCACACTTCTATCCCTGCCACTGAACCACGTTATCTTCATTTAATATATATTAATAACTAAATAACAAAAAGCAAACGCGTTGATGGCCTGGAAAAGCGCGCGCGTTTTTAAACGCACCAATCAATACGTGACACGGCCTCGTCTTCTTCCCCTTCCCTGTAAAACAAAACTAATAGGCAACGTTTTTTGCAGTGTTGCGTTAGGGGGGCTATTGAAAAATAGCGATTAGGACCATGGCATTGATAAATTGTTCGCGAGGTATGTGCTTGCTTCGTCTTAACCTGCTCAATTCAACCATGCTACTCACGAGCCACAATTTTACGTTATCTTAAAAGCCCTAAATCATCCAGCCTGCAAACCCTAGTATCGTTCATGGTGAAATCATATTTATGCCACAAAAATTCAATTAACTATCATGGTTAGTTCACAAACTTCACAAGGAGTAAGAATATACAAATAAAAATGCAAAAGGATGTCTAAATCATGCTATGCGATTTCGAGATGTTCTTGGTACAGTTGGACTCGTGTGTACCAATTCAGGGCCTCTTTGTTGTTGTTTTTGATTGGAGTACGATCAGGAATTCACAAGAAAGCTTTTGCAAAAGGAATGGAGCTTTGAATCAGTCTCTAGGGTGGATTTCAGAATTGGATTTTTTTGAGAAAATTTGCAAGTTTGTGTATTGGTTTGCTGCGCAATTGTCAGTCTTGGATGATTAGGGTTCTCTTCTGATCATATATGGAGCATGTTAGGTCAAGAAAAATTGTATAAAATCTTATGCATTGATGATTTCATATATTTGATTTTGGCAAATCTCCTTCATATCTTTTTTCATGTTCTTTGTGTCAATTAGGTCCAAATCAATCCAAAACTTTCCTAAATGGGATATGCACGAAATATTGGATCAAAACATGTATAAAAAGATTTTTTTGGTTAAGGCTTATATTTTTCATGAATTAAAATCATTTAAATGAATATAAATTAATATTAATTCAAATAAATAATTAAAAAATATGAGAATACTTCCCTTTGGGCCTAGTGGTCGTGCATAGGCTTGGCATGAAGAAATTTGGAAGATAATTGGGCCCATTTGCATTTTTAGGCCTTTTGCATCAATGTTGACTTTCAAAAATTTCCAAAAATTTCCCAACTTCCACAAGGCATAACTTGGTCAATTTTTAAGCTTTTCACATGTTCTTGGACATTTTGGAAAGGTCTTTGAGTCCTTTAACCAATGCCTTTGGTCCCATGTCATTTTGATTTACCAATCTCAAGTTATGGCTTTTGACTTAAAGTCACTTTTTGTTGACTTTTGAAAATGACCTATAATGTTGAAATTGATAACTTTTTGTGAGAGCATTTCTTGGACTTGGAACATGAAGATGAATTGTAGGAAATGTCTTTCTCTTCAAAATGAGCTTTGGATGGAATTTTTCTGATAATCCATGTGAAAGTTATGCCCTGGTCAATTTCTGTTGACTTTTTCAGCTGTCCAAATATAGCAACTTTTGCATCTTTGATGATTTCTGAGCCAAATTTTGAGAATCATGATCAAGCATTGATCAAATGATGTTTGTGGCTTCAAAATGATATATTGACCAAAATTTGAACTTTTGACTGTCAAATGACCATTTTGCCCCTACAGTTGACTGTAGTGCAATCTAGGGTTTTGACTGTGCAATTTTGAGCTGAATGCCTTGAAACTTGACATGAGGATATTTTACCATCTTTGTAGGCACATGAGACTTGATTGGGCCTTTGAAAAGTTCATTTGCTTGACCAGAACTCAAACCCTAGTTTTGACTGTCTAGGAGACAGTTGAGCTGCACAACCCTGGGGGAATTTTGTGACCTTGACTTTTGACAATTCTAGATGAATATGGGAGGGCAAATTTTGGGGTACAACAGTTGCCCCTGTTCAATCTTCTTAGACCTGAGGATGCAGATTGGCTGACGTGCCTTTCGTAATCCGAGGGTAAAAGATGATTGGACACTAGAGTGCCCAGAAATTTGCGCTCACATAGTAGCAGTGATGATGGGAATGGGCTTTATAGATGCCATTTAGAGATTGCTGACTAGGGTGATGGGCTTATAGATGCCATCTGGTTGCTGATTGCGTAAGAGATTCCTTAGCGACAACCTGCATACCTGCAAAACAGAAAAATGAGTACCTGACACGTCGCAGGAGCTGATTTTAGATGCTTGGTATAGATGTGTCCTGACTGGTTGCAGGAGCTGAGTCTGGAGCTTCAAACGCTGATGAATGAACCAGGGATGGTTACCGCTTTAGCCTGAAGGGTAAGAGAATCCTGAATGATCTCAACAACGCTCGTTGAGAAAATCTTGGTGAGAATTACCGTCTTCGTAGTGTCAGGAAGAGAACCAAAGGACATTACAATCTCAAAGGGAGTTACCTCACTCACGTTGGAGAGGGAACTATAGGAAATTATAATCTAAAAGGAGATATCACCTCACGCTCATGCCGGAGAGGGAAACATCTGAAAAGGGAATTACCACCTCACACGCCGTTGGAGAGGGGACCATAGGGGAATATCACCTCACGCTCATCGTCGGAGAGGAAAACATCTTGAAAAAGGAATTACCACCTCTCGCTCACCGTCGGAGAGGGGACCACAAAAGAATATTACCTCACGCTCATCGTCGGAGAGGAAAACATCTTGAAAAAGGAATTACCACCTCACGCTCACCGTCGGAGAGGGGACCACAAAAGAATATTACCTCACGCTCATCGTCGGAGAGGAAAACATCTTGAAAAAGGAATTACCACCTCACGCTCACCGTCGGAGAGGGGACCACAAAAGAATATTACCTTACGCTCATCGTCGGAGAGGAAAACATCTTGAAAAAGGAATTACCACCTCACGCTCACCGTCGGAGAGGGGACCATAAGAGCACTTCTACTGAGTCTTTATCAGAAAAATCTGTTTGGGGTCGATTTAACTGGACCAGAGAAATCCTTGAAATATGTTTGAGAGTTTCAACTGCATCCTTCCTGAAAGGTAAAGGTCAGTTACATGCAATGCATGATATGGATCAAGCAATGATGTTATCAATATAAATGAGACTTGTATGATGCAATACGTTATGCATGCTATAATGATGTATGTGATGATTCATGTATGTTTTTGTCTAGGAAAATAAATCCTTGACGGGTGCCGGGAAGTCATATCCTGGGCTGATGTGGAGGAATAGCTTTTGCTTCCGCTAGGGATGATTGTTGCAAGAATACCGGTAGGAGGAGATAACTCCGTTGAGGAATGAACCTGGCAAATGAAATAATTCTGCGGGAGAAAAGATACTCTAGCGATCATGCTGGGGAGTGTTACTCTGTGGGGATAGCGATGCTTTGCTGAGTTGATGAAGATAACTCCGCTGGGGATATCCTTGTTGTCGGAAGTGTTGATAGACTTCGCTGGGGATATCCTTGTTGTCGGAAGTGTTGATAGACTTCGCTGGGGGTAGGAAGATACTTTGCCGAGGACGCTCTTTCCGTGGCTTTTGGCTGAGGATAACCCAGTTATATCCTGTTACGGAAATAACTCTTTAAATTAAGCCGGGACGACGCGTTCGTGCTCTGCGAGGGGATAAGCTTCCAGAATCTACTGGGGATAAGCTTACTGCTTGAGGGGTATGACTTCCAACTTTGTTGGTGAATCTGGATTGGACTCTTCTGGGGAGTTTGATATGCTGGGGAAGTGATTCCTTTGAATAGTGGTATACCGCCGGGGAACAATCTTTAGACCAAGACTGCCGGGGATGCTTGTTAAGAATGCGTGCTGCTGGGGAGGTATTGAGAACTACAGGAAGATACTCAATTTCCTTGATATTTGATGATTTGCTTGGAGGAGAATGTATTGTTTCGTTGAACCACTCTCTGGGAATTAAGATACACTTGGCCGTGTTCAGTAGCTGAACCTACCCTGGTACCTTAGAGGATAGAACAATTAGACTGCTCAGACAACTCTCTTATTGCCCCTGTTTCTAGTGTCACCTGCAATGAATTCCTTCGTTTCGTATGCAAATATTTATGAGTTAGCAAATTATTGTCAATGCATACATCACAAATTGAACCTTGGACGTTCTTCGCAAAACAAAACAGAAAAAAGAAAAACACTTGGGCACGTTTAACTGAAAATATATTTTTATTGATTTTTGAATGGCCTGAAAATAGGCGTTTTGTGTACAAGAGGCTGACGCCCTAGTAAGAGGTACGTCGCCGATCAAAAGAGTCTATACAAGTTTTGTACAAAAGAAAAATAAAACAGCTGTGTGAAAGATGAATGATCCACTGGGTTTCAACTCTGCTATTGTCTTCATAACTTCGAGCGTCTCATCACTTGATGACCTTGGTTGAAGATGAAGCTGACTGATCGATGCCGTTTGAACTTGATGCTGATACCGGATTCTGGATGCAAAGTGATCAATGAGACATAGTTTTACGCTTTATCCCTAATTTTTGCCTGGACCGCCCTTTCGGGTTTTCAGTCCACCGGGATACCCATTTTTGCCCAAGCCGCCCTTTCAGGTTTTCGACTTGCCGGGTGTACAGCTTTTTTCATTTTCATCCCTACATTTTGCCCGAACCCTTTTGGTTCGACGGGAAGCCCTAACTTTTGCCTAGGCATGTCAGCCTAGCGGGTCTTTTTCATGCGTAGTATTTTTTAACTATGTCTGCATTGGTGGGGTGAGGAAGGTCGTCACCATCCATGTTGGTTAATATCATTGCTCCTCCTGAGAACACATGCTTAACCACAAATGGCCCTTCGTATGTAGGGGTCCATTTGCCCCTTGGATCACTCTGAGGAAGTATGATTCTCTTGATAACCAGATCCCCAACTTGATATTCCTGTGGTCTGACCTTTTTGTTAAACGCCCTGATCATCCGTTTCTGATACGTCTGACCATGACAGATAGCAGCAAGTCTCTTTTCATCAATAAGGTTGAGTTGATCAAGTCGTGTCTGGATCCAATCATCTTCGTTCAGATTTGCATCCTTCATTATCCGGAGAGAGGGAATTTGCACTTCGATCGGCAAGACTGCCTCCATACCATAAACCAGAGAGAAAGGAGTTGCCCCGGTTGACGTCCTAGCTGAGGTACGGTACCCATGCAGAGCGAACGGTAACATCTCGTGCCAATCTTTGTACGTTACTGTCATCTTTTGCACGATCTTCTTGATGTTCTTGTTAGCTGCTTCTACAGCCCCATTCATCTTCGGTCTGTAAGGAGAAGAATTGTGGTGCTGTATCTTGAACTGTTCGCAAAGCTCAGCAATCATCTTATTGTTCAGATTGGTACCGTTGTCTGTAATTATCCGTTCAGGGACGCCGTATCGACAGATCAGGTTGTGTCGAATAAACCGTGCCACAACAGTCTTGGTTACTGTAGCATAGGATGCTACTTCAACCCACTTCGTAAAATAATCAATCGCTACTAGGATGAAGCGATGTCCATTGGATGCCGTAGGTTTTATCTCGCCGATCATGTCTATGCCCCACATTGCAAACGGCCACGGCGCAGTCAGAACATTCAGGGGAACCGGAGGAACATGCACCTTATCTGCATAGATCTGGCACTTGTGACATGTCCTAGAGTGTTGGTAGCAATCAGCTTCCATTGTGGACCAGTAGTATCCTGCCCGTAGGATCTTCTTAGCCATAGTATGCCCGCTGGAATGCGTACCAAAGGTCCCTTCATGTAGCTCTTCCATGATTCTTCCTGCTTCAGTTTTGTCCACACAACGCAGTAAGGTTGAATCATGGTTTCGCTTGTACAAGATGTCGTTGCTAAGGAAGAACTTGGCTGCGAACCTCCTCAGGAATTTCTTATCGTTGACAGAGGCACCTTCAGGGTATTCCTGAGCTTCCAGATATCTCTTCACTTCGTAGTACCAAGGCTTCTCAGTCACCAATTCAGTTTCGAGATCACAACAGTATGCCGGTTCGTCCAGTTTCCAGATGATGATCCGGGGAGCTTCATTATCCCATTTGACCTTGAACATTGAAGACATTGTAGCTAACGCGTCCGCTAACTGATTCTCTTCTCTTGGAAAGTGTTCAAAGGTTATCTCTGTAAAGTGGGGAATCATGGTCAACACACATTCTCTGTAAGGAATCAAGTTTGGATGTTTCGTATCCCACTCGCCATTGATCTGATTGATCACTAGAGCGGAATCTCCGAAGACACTGAGGAACTTGATCCTTAAGTCAATCGCAGCTTGAAGACCCATGATACACGCCTCATACTCCGCCATGTTGTTGGTACAGTTGAAACATAGCCGGGCAGTGAGTGGAGTATGAGTACCCTGTGGAGATATGATGATGGCGCCGATACCATTTCCCAAAGCATTGGAAGCTCCGTCAAAGTGCATAGACCATCGGGATCCTGGCTCAGGTCCTTCATCCGGTCCAGGTACTTCGCAGTCAGTTACTATCATGATGCTTTCGTCCGGAAACTCGAAGTTCATTGATTGGTAGTCATCTACAGCTTGATGAGCTAAGTGGTCTGCCAATACACTCCCTTTGATGGCTTTCTGGGTGGTGTACTGAATGTCGTATTCCGTCAAGATCATCTGCCATCTTGCAATTCTCCCAGACAGAGCAGGCTTTTCGAATATGTATTTTATCGGATCCATCTTTGAGATCAATAAGGTAGTGTGAGTCAGCATATACTGTCTCAGCCGGCGAGCAGCCCATACCAAAGCGCAGCAAGTTTTCTCAAGCAGTGAGTATCGGGTCTCACAGTCGGTAAACTTTTTGCTAAGGTAATAAATGGCATGCTCTTTTCGGCCAGACTCGTCATGCTGCCCCAGCACACACCCCATTGAGTTGTCTAGCACTGTCAGATATAGTATCAGAGGTCTCCCTTCAACCGGTGGCATAAGGATGGGTGGTTCTTGGAGATACTCTTTGATTTTGTCGAAAGCAGCCTGACATTCATCGTTCCAACGTACTACCTGATCTTTCTTCAGCAGCTTGAAGATTGGCTCACAGGTAGCAGTCAAATGAGATATGAATCGAGCGATGTAATTCAGGCGTCCTAAAAAGCCTCTGACCTCCTTCTCTGTTTTAGGAACTGGCATCTCTTGAATAGCCTTGACCTTGGCAGGGTCCACTTGAATACCTTTATCACTGACCACGAAGCCTAGCAACTTCCCAGATCTTACCCCGAAGGTGCACTTGTTCGGGTTCAATCTCAGCTTGTACAGTTTCAGACGGTCAAACAACTTCTGCAGGTGATCTAGATGCTCTTCTTCAGTCTGGGACCTAGCGATCATGTCGTCCACATACACTTCGATCTCATGATGGATCATATCATGAAACAAGGCAACCATGGCACGCTGGTAGGTTGCCCCAGCGTTCTTTAACCCGAACGGCATGACCTTGTAACAGAAGGTGCCCCACTGAGTGACGAATGTAGTCTTTTCCATGTCTTCAGGTGCCATCTTAATCTGATTGTAACCTGAAAAGCCATCCATGAAAGAGAACACCTTATGCTGAGCTGTATTATCAACAAGGACATCAATGTGAGGTAAAGGGAAGTCATCCTTGGGGCTGGCCCTATTCAGATCCCTGTAATCCACACACATTCTGACCTTGCCGTCCTTTTTAGGCACCGGCACCACATTTGCAACCCACTGAGGATAGGAAGTCACTGCAAGAAACCCGGCATCAAACTGTTTCATGACCTCGGCTTTAATCTTCTCGGACATCTCTGGACGCATCCGACGAACCTTTTGTTTAACTGGAGGGCAGTCTTCTCTAGTCGGCAAATGATGGACAACAATATCGGTATCCAACCCTGGCATGTCTTCGTAGGACCAGGCAAAGATCTCCATATAGTCATGCAGCATCTTGGTTAACCGTTGCTTCACGCTGAGCTCTAGGTTAGCACCAATCTTTACCTCTTTTCTGTCTGCCTCAGTACCCAGGTTTATGGTTTCCACTGGCTCTTCATGGGGTTGAATTGCCCGCTCTTCCTGAAGCAACAGTCTTGCAAGCTCGCCAGGCACTTCGCAATCATCTTCACCTTCGTCTTCGGCTAAGTTGATCGGATTTTCGAAGTCATAATTGGCATTAGCAGAGCTGTTATCAGTGAGATCCAGAGTGGATTGGAACCTGTATGAGTGAGTGTGTGTGTAAATACAGCTGTTTTTGAAAATTATGTAAAAGAAAAGAAAGACAGAAAAGGAACACAATATTTGCAATGCGAAAGACGTCCAAGATTTTCATTCATGATGTATAAAATGACAGTTCATATGCCCTCACAAATAGAACCGCGGTGCCTCGGGTAAGACATCGGGCCATAGAGTTTATCATAGTTTATTACAAAATGAAACAAAGAAATTTATTACTTAGTAACCAAAGAAACATGGAGGTTGTCCTTTGCGCTCCAATTGTTGGGTCCACCATCAGTTGCCGGGTAAATCCAGCTATCGAACTCAGCTTCATCCACTTCCTCTTCATCACCAATAGCATTAACTCCATGAGCAGGCAGGGGAGCTGTCACCACATTAGGCTTGTCAGATGCTTCAAACTGTACCTCTTTAGCATCAATGAGGTCCTGCAGCTTGTTCCTTAGTGCCCAACAGTCATCAGTGGCATGCCCCGGGCTATCTGAATGGTAAGCACAACGGGCATTCGGGTTGTACTTAGGAGAGGTAGTGTTAGGGAACTTTGGTGCCTCCTTGACAGATACCAAATTGGTTGCGAGCAGCTGTGGCAGAATCTGCGATAGGGTCATGCTTAACCGAGTAAACTCTCTCCGGGGTCTATCAACCCTTTGAGGATTATTTGGCCGGGGAGCGGCAGCAGGCTTAGCGATCATTACCGCGCTGACAGATTGGCGGTGATCAGGTCTTTCTGATTTCCTGGAGCCATACACGGCACTAGACTCCTTCTTAAATGGTTTCTTGTCCGACCCAGATGATGATGCAACCTTTGCAATCTTCCCAGACTTCAACCCAGCTTCAATTCTCTCTCCAGTTAAGATCAAATCAGTGAAACCAGCGGAAGAATTCCCAATGAGATGATTAAAGAACGGCCCAGATAGGGTCCCCAAGAACATATCCACTAACTCTCGATCAGTCAAAGGTGGCTGCACCCTGCCAGCCAGATCTCTCCACTTCTGCGCGTACTCTTTAAAACCTTCGCTTACGCCCAACGACATACCCTGGAGTTGGGTACGCGTGGGGGCAAGGTCGGCATTATACTGATACTGCTTGTAGAAAGCAGTAGCCAGCTCCTCCCAGTTACGAATTTTGGTCCCATCCAGCTGATAGAACCATTCGAGGTGAGTCCCTGAAAGACTCTCCTGGAAGAAGTGGATCCATAGATTCTTGTCCGCAGAGTACGGCTGAATCTTTCGAACATAGGACCTCAAATGCAGCTTGGGACAGGATGCCCCGTCATACTTGGAGAAGGTGGGAGCTTTGAATTTATGTGGGATAACCACACCAGTCGACAAACCCAGATCTCCGAAATCCAGCCCAGGTGTCTGTTGAATTTCCATGGCCTTCAACCTGTCTTCCAGTTGTTTGTACTTGTTGTCTTCAGGAGGATATTGTTCCTCATCAAAATCTGTCTCGTTGTCGGAGACCACCGGACTAGGAACCCTTGCTTCTGCCTGAGAAGGACTTTTGCCAACAGAAGAAACAACCTCTTCTTGGTGCAGAGTATTACCCAACCTTCGGCCCGAGTTGAATAGAACAGTTCTTCTTTTCTTCTTCTTCTCCTTCTTCAGGAGCATAGTCTTCAGTTCCTCTTGGCCTTTAGCTAGACCCAGGATTAGCTCTTGAAACTGCGCATTCTGCGCCTGGAGAGCCTTGATTGAAGTCTCAGTTGATTCAGATCCGGAATTCATGATGCTGAAATAAACAGCGAAGAACTGTAAGCAACCTGAAAAAGGGAAAAACCTGCTATGCACATGATGTATGAAGTGCGTATGAATTATGTTTTCAAAGACAATGGGAATCAACTTTGTTAAACAAAAAGGAACACACTTCATTAGATTCAACTTTGTAACTGAAATTATTCAACAAGTTGCCCTTAGGCGTTTACATGAAATGAAACAACTGGAAAGGAAATAAAAACTGTAAAGGCACATTCAGAATTCCTCATTGATCCCATGGTCTCCTCTTCTCAGTACGGAGGTAGGCATTCAGGGCTCTCTCACTCTCCAACTGCTTTGTCAGCTTCTGGATCTTTGATTCCTGCTCGTTGAACTTTTCCCGGTAAGAATCCCGTTCTTCTTGCAGTTGCGACCAAGATCTCTTCAATGTCTCATAATCAGTAGGTATCTGAGGAGGAAGAACAGTTGGAGGAACACCATCTTTATCAGGATACTCAAGGATGACTGGTCTGACAGCTTCATACGGCATACCTAACTTCTGAGCACGGATGCGGACCCATTTGTAGTAGGCTTCCATAGGTAGAGAAGTCTTTGGCCCTAGCTCTTGTGGGTCAGCTTTATGAACCTTCTCCCAAGCCTTGATGAACCTACGACGTAGCTCGTCACTATCCACCTGAAACTCGAAACTGATGTGAGGCACCAACATTTCATGGGGGCCTGCTCTTCTTGCTCTTCCAAACTGACGGAGTGCTAGACATGGATTGTACGAGATCCCTCCTTGAGTACCGATCAGAGGAACATTAGGATACTCCCCGCATCGATCAATAATAGCCATCTCATCCAAACCTCTGCAAGTCCAAATGATGTCTTTATCGGTGAGAGACATTAGCCTGTGAGCCCAACCTCTTCCTTCTTGGTTCTTCAGTACGGACTTAGGGAGGTGCGAAATAAACCACCTCACCAACAAAGGGATACAACACCATAGGGTTCCTCGTCGTCGGGTAGTACGGGCATGGAGTTGTTGCAAGATGTCACCCAAGAGAGTGGGCACAGGATTCTGAGACATAAAGATCCTAATGGAAGTGACATTGATGAAGTTGTCAGGATTAGGAAACAGGACTAACCCATAGATTAGGAGAGCCAAGATGTCTTCATATGCCCTAAAGTCCAAGTCATTCCAGAAGCTGTTAGCTTTACCAATCAGAAACTTGGCCAAGAAACCCTTAACTCCGCTTCTAGTTACCCAGTTGTCTGTTACCTCTTGATGGGTCAAAGGAAGAGCTGCAGCAATGTCCTCCAGCCTGAGGGTCTTTTCCCAACCAGTAAAGGGAGTCTGATCCAAGATAGGGATACCAAGCAGATTAGAGAACTCTTCCAGGGTAGGGACCAGCTGGAAGTCTTGGAAGGTGAAGCACTGGTACTGAGGGTCATAGAACTGGGTCAGAACACTCATCAACTGTTGATCCCGCTTTGCAGTGACTAAACTGAGAAGAGAACCATGCCTCTGAATGAAGGAAGTGGTGTTTGGAATTCTGCTAACCAACTCATCAATCAACTCAGGTGAACGGACAAAGTTGAACCGGATAGTATTCCTTCGCACAGGCATCATAATGTCCTACAAAACAGAGCAAAGATGAAACCCTCTTGTCTTTGAAATGGTCAGTTCTTATGCATGCAATGCTCATGATGCTTATGATGTTATGATAAAGCACACCACATACAGATACAAAGGCAAACATGGTAAGGCACACAAGTCACACAAGGCAAGCCCCTAAAGTTTAGGCCAGCATGAGGTCTAGGTACTACCCTCTTTCAGTTTGTTGGTTCATACCTGTCCTATCAGAAGTAACCGGGTTCTTAGAGGATCCCAATATCATTGACTACCCTCAATCGGTCATAACTCCAGCATCGCAATCTTTTCTTGCGGCCAGAACCATCACGAGAGTTTAGCCTCAATGGGCGTAGCATACTGCTACTGTTCTAAAGGCCAAGTTGTGTCAATTAAGGTTCTAAGGTTGTTGGTGCTTAATGACTCCTTAGAAGACCCATATTCTCCTCGTTGCGACACAAGGGATATCGGTACAGACTAAGGTGCCACACCAACGTAGCCACTGCTTCACCTGTGTCGGTCTACGCCGGACAGGTCCCTCACAGCTTATGCTACCTAAACAGGGTTCCCCAGATCCGGGTTAGGATCCATGTATCTCCGATGCAACCCACAATAGTAAAGCAAGCAAAACAATACAAGTGAAAACACAGTTATGACCTAGCCCTAAGGTACACCTCACTTTAAAGTTTATCCCCAGCAGAGTCGCCAGTTCTGTGATCGGTGGATCTGGAACTGACTGTTTAACGCTGGTTCGCGAAATGTCGCGGAAGCAAGAGTCGCCACCGTCTTTTATTTTCTCCAATTGGAAAGGACAAAAGCACAGAAAAATTCCTTAAAGAGATTGCTCTCGGTTCGGGAGGTAGGTTATAGAAAGGGAAGGTGTTAGCACCCTTTCTATCCATGGTTATCCATGGGCTCTTAGATACTTGCTCAATGTGTTTTCAAAATTTGTTTGTTTGCTTTTCAATGTGGGTTTAAAAAGATTCTTTGAAAAATTTCAGATCGACTCATACGTCAGAGTGTTTGAAAAGTTCGTTTGAAAGCTTTTGAAAAGTGTCAGTGTGAAAAGTCTTTTTGAGATTAGAGCAAGTATCCTTGAGAACCTACCTACCCTAAGGAATTCGTCTGTGTAAGAGTCCTTAAAAGTAGTGCCATCCCACCATTGAGAGGTAGGTAGCACCACCGTTGGAGGTGTTCGGGTCAATTCGAGGTTCGGGACGTGGTGATCACCGGAGCAATGGGAAGACACCTTAGAAGCTACCCTCATGCCAGGTTCCCGGATCATGAGGACTTACTAAGACATCCTCTACTCGACGACCACCTTTCGAAAGGCAACAGTGAGGCGTACCCTAGGGGTGGTGTGTGCGAATTGTGTGTCATGTTTCAGTTATTTGTCTTGTCATGTTTGTCGTGTTCTACGCTTGATTTTAATTTAAGTCCATCCATTCTTGCATGCTCAATTAACAGTTAGGAGTGCGGAAAAGATAAATCTACGACTATTACAAAGGCGCGGGTCCACATCGCCAAAATTAAACCGGACCCGATTTAGCGAAAAAAATAAGTAAAGCGAATAAATAAAAGTGCGAGAAAATTAAATTACATGGCTTTGGGATATTTACAAAATTATAATTAAACGACGTAAGATAAATGCGCAAATTAAAGAATTAAAACGAAACTAGGGCGTTGGACCCTTTTGCAAATAATTAAACATTAATGAGAATGGAAAATAAAATAATAACAAAAAAAAGAATTAAATGTTTTTGATATTTTGTATTTTTTAAGCTTTAAAAGAAAAAGGAGTTAATTAAAATTAAATTAAGAAACAACCCTAATTCTAATAATTTTTTTTATTTATTAAGAAAGATTTAAAATAAGATCTAAACTAACCTAAAATTTATGTACAATTTAAATAGGAAAATAAATAAATAAATAAATAATAATTATTATTAAAAAGGAAGGGAAAAATATTAAAAGGAATAAAAAATAGCAATTAACCTAAGTCTACATTTTTTGGATTTTTATTAAAAAAGAAATTAATATTAAAACCTAATTAAACTAAGTAATCTACATTTTTATTTATTCATGAAAATAATTAGTATATAAATATTTATGTTTTTGTGTATTTTCTGATTTTTAGTGTTTTTATATTTTTGTTAAAATAGTTAATTAAAACAAATAATTAAAATAAACAATCAATTAAAATAAATGAAATAAAAAAAAGAAATCAAACCAGAGTGGGGTGCTGTCCCCAATTTAGGAGGTTCAAATTTAATAGGCCTGGCCCAATAAGCATGGAAGTTCGTTGACTTCTCCAATCAGATATGATGCGTTGACTGTTGTATATGACGTTCTTTGAATCCTGACCCTTGATTTGCAGGCAACTGGACGCGTGTTCCCTGGATTTTGAGCGTGCATGGTATGCTCCAATGAGGAATCTGCATGGGAATTGATTTGGAAAAATAATATGGAATTATTCAGACCTGGGGTTCGAACCCAGGTCTTGGAGATTGCACACTTCTATCCCTGCCACTGAACCACGTTATCTTCATTTAATATATATTAATAACTAAATAACAAAAAGCAAACGCGTTGATGGCCTGGAAAAGCGCGCGCGTTTTTAAACGCACCAATCAATACGTGACACGGCCTCGTCTTCTTCCCCTTCCCTGTAAAACAAAACTAATAGGCAACGTTTTTTGCAGTGTTGCGTTAGGGGGGCTATTGAAAAATAGCGATTAGGACCATGGCATTGATAAATTGTTCGTGAGGTATGTGCTTGCTTCGTCTTAACCTGCTCAATTCAACCATGCTACTCACGAGCCATAATTTTACGTTATCTTAAAAGCCCTAAATCATCCAGCCTGCAAACCCTAGTATCGTTCATGGTGAAATCATATTTATGCCACAAAAATTCAATTAACTATCATGGTTAGTTCACAAACTTCACAAGGAGTAAGAATATACAAATAAAAATGCAAAAGGATGTCTAAATCATGCTATGCGATTTCGAGATGTTCTTGGTACAGTTGGACTCGTGTGTACCAATTCAGGGCCTCTTTGTTGTTGTTTTTGATTGGAGTACGATCAGGAATTCACAAGAAAGCTTTTGCAAAAGGAATGGAGCTTTGAATCAGTCTCTAGGGTGGATTTCAGAATTGGATTTTTTTGAGAAAATTTGCAAGTTTGTGTATTGGTTTGCTGCGCAATTGTCAGTCTTGGATGATTAGGGTTCTCTTCTGATCATATATGGAGCATGTTAGGTCAAGAAAAATTGTATAAAATCTTATGCATTGATGATTTCATATATTTGATTTTGGCAAATCTCCTTCATATCTTTTTTCATGTTCTTTGTGTCAATTAGGTCCAAATCAATCCAAAACTTTCCTAAATGGGATATGCACGAAATATTGGATCAAAACATGTATAAAAAGATTTTTTTGGTTAAGGCTTATATTTTTCATGAATTAAAATCATTTAAATGAATATAAATTAATATTAATTCAAATAAATAATTAAAAAATATGAGAATACTTCCCTTTGGGCCTAGTGGTCGTGCATAGGCTTGGCATGAAGAAATTTGGAAGATAATTGGGCCCATTTGCATTTTTAGGCCTTTTGCATCAATGTTGACTTTCAAAAATTTCCAAAAATTTCCCAACTTCCACAAGGCATAACTTGGTCAATTTTTAAGCTTTTCACATGTTCTTGGACATTTTGGAAAGGTCTTTGAGTCCTTTAACCAATGCCTTTGGTCCCATGTCATTTTGATTTACCAATCTCAAGTTATGGCTTTTGACTTAAAGTCACTTTTTGTTGACTTTTGAAAATGACCTATAATGTTGAAATTGATAACTTTTTGTGAGAGCATTTCTTGGACTTGGAACATGAAGATGAATTGTAGGAAATGTCTTTCTCTTCAAAATGAGCTTTGGATGGAATTTTTCTGATAATCCATGTGAAAGTTATGCCCTGGTCAATTTCTGTTGACTTTTTCAGCTGTCCAAATATAGCAACTTTTGCATCTTTGATGATTTCTGAGCCAAATTTTGAGAATCATGATCAAGCATTGATCAAATGATGTTTGTGGCTTCAAAATGATATATTGACCAAAATTTGAACTTTTGACTGTCAAATGACCATTTTGCCCCTACAGTTGACTGTAGTGCAATCTAGGGTTTTGACTGTGCAATTTTGAGCTGAATGCCTTGAAACTTGACATGAGGATATTTGACCATCTTTGTAGGCACATGAGACTTGATTGGGCCTTTGAAAAGTTCATTTGCTTGACCAGAACTCAAACCCTAGTTTTGACTGTCTAGGAGACAGTTGAGCTGCACAACCCTGGGGGAATTTTGTGACCTTGACTTTTGACAATTCTAGATGAATATGGGAGGGCAAATTTTGGGGTACAACAAGATATTTCTGAGTACGGGGGGTATATTATAGAAAGGGAAGGTGTTAGCACCCTTTCTATCAGTGGTTTTCCACGGGCTCTTAGGTACTTGCTCATTTTTAAATTGCTTTTATGTTTTTGTGTGCTTACAAAGTTTTGAAATTGCCTTAGTGCGGAGATTCACTTTATGGTAACTCTTGTATCAGTCCTCAAGAGTGTGATAAAGTGTTTTTTTCAAAACTTTGGTTGAAAAGAGTGTGAAAGTGTAGGGTGTAAAAAGTTGTTGTTTTGAGAAAGTACTTAAGAGTTTCTACCTACTCGAAAAAGACTGTTCATTTTCTTATTTCCTTTAGATAGTGCTATCCTACTATTAAGGAGTAGGTAGCTCCATCGTTGGAGTTAAGGGACTATCGAAAGGGACGATTACAGTCACTTAAGGCAACAGGGCAAGATCTCTTAGTAACTGTCCTAAAGTTCTAAGATCACTTTTTTTACCGAGGCAATGTTGAAAGGGTCATCGAGGGACTAGTGATCTTTCGAATTAGAGGACATCCACTAAAAATTCTCATGTTTCGAGAATAGTGACTGTTTTCCGAAGGCAACCGAAGTGGGGAAAAACCCTAGGAGTGAGCATGTGCAAGTGTTTGTTTTTCAGTCAATTATCTTTGCACAGTTAGGGCTTTCTACTGCTTTAAACATTGATTTATTTTTCGCATACAATCCTATTATCAATCATCTAACAGTTTAATTAATAGCAGAAAATAAAGTGCGAGAAATTTAAACCTAGCTATTACAAGGCTTTGGGGAGGGGGTTACATAACCAAACTTGGGGGAAAAAGTGGTAAATAAAAGTAGTAATAAACCTAAGTTAAAAGCTATTACAAACTCAAAACGGATACAATAATTTTAAAAAAATAATGGAAAAAGAATACACGCGACAAAATTAAATACGGGGAATTAACAATTAAATTCAAAGACATTTAATTAATGAAGAAAAAATATTTTTTTGGAATTTTGAGAAAGTAATTAATTTTGCAAATTAACCTAATTTCTAATTAATTTTCATTATGAAAAAGGAATTTAAATTATCCTAATTAACCTAATTAATTAATGAAATTAAATATTTTATAAAAAAAACCTAATTCTGATGTTTTTTGTGTTTTTATGATTTTAAGATTTAATTAAAAAAAAGATTTTTAAAATAATTAAAAATAAATAAAACAATAAAAATGTTAAAGAAATTAAAAGCCAAACAAAATAGAATGGGTCTGATATGAGAAGCAACTTGGGGGGGTGCATGGCTGAAGTTTTCCAGGCCCAAGCTTGCTGGCCCTTCTGTCTGTGCATGATCCAATGGGGATCACTTTTGGGGGGTCTACCATGCTCTTAGCTTATTGTATGTTGGATCTGATCAGTGAATGATCCAAGGTATGAGATTTTGAGGTGTATAGTGGAATCCTGACTATGAAGCACGCTGGATATGAAACAAGAAAATCAGAAAATAGAAAATGTCTGGACCTGAGATCGAACCCAGGCCCTTCCTCTCACACGCGCTTGCCTTTACCATCTGTGTTGAATTGTTAGTCGTGAATATATTTAAACAAATAAAATATAACATAACCAAACTATTATGCCCAGAAACGCGTGAAAATTCAAATCTCCCAATGGGAGTCTGCCACCTAATCTTTTTCTTCATGGGGTTGTCGCTTTTGATACCAGACCTTTACCTGCAGACAAAATTGTCACTAAAAGCTATAGTGACTGTTTTTGTCCATATCTATAACCCTACAACATCTCAAAATGCAATACAAACAATATAAATTAAAACTACAGCCAGGGATCAATCAGAAATTTGCCCCTGAATGCTATGGTACCCATAATCTGGTCCAATTTTCCCTAGAGAAGGAAACCCAAAATTTAAGCTTATGAACCCTAGCCATGGCAAGAAGCTATTCATGCGCTTAAACTTTAATCAAACCAATCAAAAACATTGCAAATATGATAGCAAGCATGGATATATGATCAAAACAGATTCATAATGGACAAATTATTAGAATCGAGTTTGGAAGAAAACACAAACAGTGACTCTTAGAGAGCATGATTCTTGACGTTTCAGGCTTTGGGAATGCTTGCAATGACTTCAGAGGATGTCCAGGAGTGTTGTTGTATCCTTGGAATTACTTGAAATAACCTGTGGAAAGGAATCTGATCTGCACTTTTTGATTTAAAAAATTGACACTTTGTTCTTGCTCTTAGAGGCAGTTGCGCATCTCCAAACATGTGTTCTAGGGTTGCAATACATTGGCATATGTAGTGAATCAGATTAGGGCAATATTTGTGGCAAGAATCCAAAGATTATGGCATGGTTTTAAGAAAAAATCAAATCTTGAAAAGTTCCCATATGTGGAGATTTTGTGTCCATTTGGCCTTGCACGATTTCTTTGGCTATTGACAGCATATGAGATCTTCATTCAATGCAAAAAAAACCATTCTTAAAACAAATTATATGATTTATTTGGATTTATTTGATTTTATTTGAGTTTTAAATGAATAAAAATCAAAATAAATTAAATAAATATGGCATGGAAGGTCCCATAGGTCGCGGACCATGCTAGGACTAAGATTCAATCTTGAAAAGATGGGCCCATGTGGAAAAAATGCAATTGAGCATTATTGACTTTATGCAAATTTCCAAAAATGGTCAACTTTGACAATGCATATCTCTCTTAATTTTAACCCTAAGAGCGTGTTCTTGGACTTTTTAGAAAGTTTAGGATGTCATCTAAATAACCCTTTTGATTTCATCTCCATTGGATCTTCCATGTTCATGTAAGGAGCTTTGACCCAAAAGGTGTTTTTGTTGACTTTTTGAAATGACCTATAATGTATGAACTTGTATCTTTCAAATGGTGCATTTATTGGACTTGAGGGCTGAAGAGAAGTTTTAGGGAATTGGATTCTCTTTAAAATGAGCCTTGTATGAGAAATTTATGATAAATTATGAGAAAGTTATGTCTGGTCAAAGTTTGGTTGACTTTTCCCATAGGAACCCTAATTTAGCAACTTTTGAGTTTTGATAAATTAGGAGCATTCCTCTAAGAATCATGATAAACCCCTGATCAAATGATGGATACCACTTCAAAAATGTTGATTTTGACCAAAAATCTTGAAGTTTGACTGTATGTGGGTGACAGTTGACTTTTGACCTAGTACAATTGATTTTCAGGCATTTGAGCAGTTGACTGAGCAAACTTCTTGTGCAAGGCATGAAACTTTGCATGGATGATCTTGAGGACATATTAGGGCAATGGAAACCATTTAGGACCCTTGGAACTCAAACATCTTAATGAGGAGTGAAACCCTAGTTTTAGGCTCATTATCTTAGGAGGAGGATTTGTCTGGTCAATCCTTTGTCAACTTGAGCAATTGAGGACCTCTAGGAGTATGTTTTGAGTAAAATGAGAGGGCAAATGTTGGGGTACAACACCCTTGCAGATTTCAATTTCCCCAGGAGAGTTTGTTTCCTCAGCAGAATATTTCTCTGCCAACATGATTTATTTCCCCAACAGGGTTTATTTCCCCAACAAATTACAGTCTCCACAGTTTGAGTCTATTCCTCAGATGACTACGAATCACCGACAAAGTTCCTCTCCCCGGTGAAGTCACCATTATCCCAGAGAGTTGTTATGGAACCTGAAACCTGAATAGATATCATTCAAACATTATCCTCACCAAACGAGTCAGAAGGTTAACCATCTCTTTTATCCCCAGTCAGAGTATATAAGCATTAAATTCCCCAGACGAGTTGGAAGGTTATCCATCTCTTTTATCCCCAATCTTGGTATATAAGAATTAAACTCCCCAGTAGAGCGATAAACGATCAATGTTCCTGAACTCTTCTCCCTAAACAAAAGTCTACATTCCCCAGCAGAGTTTCTTCAAACAGCAAGTAGGAATCCCTAGCGGAAGTATTCTAAACGAAGATCGAAGATTCACATGTTCTTCATCCACAACAACAGTTAGGGATTTATTTTCATAGATAAAGATATTGCACGGGTTTACAAATACACTACAAACAACATTTCACATCATTTACAAACGGCATAGCATATGCAGACGAAACACATATAGCACAATCTCATTTATTTTAAGAACATCCTTACGTAATGCATTTCATACATCATGACATTGTATACAACTAACTCTTTACCTTTTCAGGAAAATATTAATCAACAGACAAACATCACCGACTACTTATGTGACCCGACAGTCTTCTCAAAGGCTACATCTGACAAAGGGCTATTTAAGAAATTTCCTTAGAGGGTCATTCCCACAGAGACATCTTTTGGCTCAGGTTAAATCGGCCAAAGATTTATTCTGATACTGCTTCCAGTAGACTTTTCTGGCTCAAATTGAATCGACCAAAGATTTATTCTGATACTTCTCTAGTTAAAAATAGACAAAAACATCTCCTGGCTCAGTTTAAATCGACCAAATATTTATTCTGATACTTCTTCCAGTAGATACTTTTTCTAGCTCATATTAAATTGACCAAAGATTTATTCTAATACTTCTCCAGTTAAAGACAGACAAAAACACCTCCTGGCTCAGCTTAAATCGACCAAAGATTTATTCTGATACTGCTTCTAGGACACACTTTTTCAGGCTCCGATTAAATCAACCAAAGATTTATTCTGATACTTCTGTAGTTAAAGACAGACAAAAATATCTCCTGGCTCAATTTAAATCGACCAAAGATTTATTCTGATACTGCTTCCAGTAGACACTTTTTCTGGCTCAGATTAAATAGACCATAGATTTATTATAATACTTCTCACAATTAAAGACATGCATAGACATCCTCTGACTCGGATTAAATCAAACGTAGATTTATTCTAATACTTCTTCTAGACGAAGCCAAGCGTAGACTTAGTCTAATTTCTATCAACAGTTACTTTGGATGGCATCTATAAGCCCATTCCCGACAACTCTCCATCATTACCTCTCCAAATGGCATCTTTAAGTCCATTTCCAGTATAATCAACCAACAACATTACTTTGTGCACCAGCGAGTGCAAATTTTTGGGCACTTAAGTGTTCAATCATCTTCTACCTTCAAGTTACAAATGGCGGACATGCCAATCTAACTCTGATTTCTGCTCATTGTAGTCACCTCCGGGGTTCTTCGCACCTAGATAGTACCAGGACCCTTGTGCCCCGGCCCTTGATCAAATAAATATGCCCGCCCTTAAACCAAAAACTAAAAATGAGCCTTACGACGAGACGCGGACACCCCCCATGTTGCGGTCAGGTTTAAGAATATTGAACAGGGGAAGTTATTGTACCCCAAAATTTTCCCTCCCATTTTCTTCAATACATTCTTCTAAGAGTCTCAAATACTTAAGGATGCTCAAGAGTTGACTGATCAAACCTCCTCCTAAGCATTGACCTATAACTCAGGTTTTGGTTTTCTAAAGGAAAGTTGGATTTCTAATGCTTCAAATGACTTTCATGGTTCATCATATGTCCTCAACCATGCTCATGTCAAGTTTCAAGCCTTGCATCACAAATTTTCCTAGTCAATTGCTCAGATGACTGAAAATCAACTACATTGGGTAAAAATTCAATTGTGGTCAAACATACAGTCAAACTTCAAGATTTTTTTCCAGCATCAACATTTTGAGGTGATATTAATCATTTTATCAAGGTTTGACCATAATTCCTCAAGTAAAGCACTCAAATCATCGAAGGTCAAAATTGCCAAAATTAGGGTTTTTATTGAAAATGACTGATCATTGACTTTTGACCTAGTACATGACCTAATGCATTAAAGCATGATATCAAGGATTCAAATACCACATCTTTACCTGATTACATGGCTCAAGTCATTTCCAAAGATACAAATGACTGATAGTTGGAAAATTGAATTGACTGATGAAAAAGTCAATTGTCACACAAAAGTTAAACTTTGACTTTTTGGTCAACATTGAACTTAAAAAATCGAATCATCAAAACATTCAAAATTATCAAGCTTGATCAACAAGAATCAACAAAGTCAAGAAAAGTCAACAAAAAGTCAAAATTTCCAACACTTAGAAAATTTTTTAAGTGTTTTGTCCTTAATAAAGTCACTATTTCATGACTATTTTTCACTAAGATGCAAGATGATTCAAGGAAAACTTTCAACATGAAATTTGTAGAGCATGATGAATTCTACAACTTTGTCCTTGAGGGTTGATATCCAAAAAATGCTTGGATTAAGAGATATAGGCCCATGAAGTTGTGACATTTTTATCCAACACTTAGAAAAAATTTCAATTAGTTTTTATCAGTTTTTCATCCCAACTTCTTGACCAATTTTCACCAATTTCCTTGTTGATTTAGCCAAAGTGCTCAACATGAAAGTTGAATATCATGTTTCAAGCTTTCCAAAATATCCGAGAGCATGAATTTATCATACTTGAGCTAGGAGATTCGAAGAGATGAAGTTGAGCATCTATTCTTGAATTATAGGTCATATTGGTGAAGAACACATAACCAAATCTTCATGCCATGCTGCATAATCTTGCTTTGCAGGCCTCTTAACATGTGAATCTACCTCTAATCAGAATATTACACAAGATTTTGAGTTATGGTCCATTTGATTTAAGCATTATCGAAATCATTTTTCCATTTTAGGGAGAAAGGTTACATTTCCATTCTTGTAAAGCAAGCTTTAATCACAAAGTCAACACATTGAGCTTCTCACTTGCTCCCTCTGCACACACTCAACATGTATGCTCAGAAGCAACATGTTTAAAGTTCCTAACCACCCTATGAGCTATTGTACCATACATTGGAACTTTGATTTCTGAAGAAATCACAAATTATGTTTCAACCAAACCATAACTCTTCAACTTGACAATCTGATCAACTCATTCCCTCCAACCTTTTCCTATAAATAGAGAGGTCCATTTGCAAGCTAGGACACAAATTCATAGCCCTCAAAACACCCTCATACTCTCTCAAACCATAATTGGCATCAAAAATCCATTTGTTGCAATTTCTGACCTTAAACACCAAACATTTAATCCACTCGTGTATTTTCATTCTGAATCATTCACAAAGTTTCTATAACTCATATATAACTCATCCCAAGACCTGTTTCATCACTGTAACACCTCCATCATCATTGTCCAAATCTCATTTTGCACCTCTGCAACTTGACTTGTCCAGAAGAATTCAGACACTTTCAGCACAAAGTAAGCATTGTGAAAGCTTCCTGGAAGTTCAGTGAAGTTATCTAGATCATCCTAACACCTCCAGAAGTGCTCAAACTCCAGAGTTGATTCTCACTTCATAGGTAAGTTTTCTAAACTTTGAAATCCATGTACAAGCATCATTAATGTTTACTTTCTGAATAAAAAATGTAGATATCAATGTCCTAAAGCGAACCATGTATTTAGTTTTCATTGATTTTTCCTAGATGACGAGAATCGTGCCTCTGAAATTTTTTAGGTTTTATTTGGTACCAATAGAAATTCATGTTAATATTTGATTTATAGCTCTTGAAATTTATATGGTTTAATTCCTTGTCAAAAATTAGACAGGTTTGGTTTTTACAATTCTAAATTTGGTTGAGAAATGAAGGTGTTACAGAATCAAAAATGTTGACAATGGTGTTGTTGTTCATACTGCACGCGCGAGGAAGAAGGAGATGGCAAGTTTAAATTTTCAGGAATGGGTTGATAATATATTTAATGGTTTGTGTTTTATGAACGGATGAAACAGCCACCCCAGTGGCAAGCGCGCTCGTATTCAAGTCACTTTTTACCTAAAGGGAGAGGGTTCGAACCATAATGAACCCCCCCCCCCCCCCCCTTTTGCAGTTTTATTTATTTATTTCAGTTTTGCTTATTTTCACCCCCCAAATTCCTTTCATCACGCAGGTCCATTCAACTTTTTATGTTATTTTTCTTATTCAAACAAAAAAACTTTCTTGGGCCTTTTTTGCTACTTTTTACCCCCCATTTTCTTTTTATAGTTCAGGTTCATTGAATTCTTTTTTTGTTTTTTTTAAATTAACTATTTTCTTTTCTTTAATTAATTTTATTTAAAATCAGATAAAATCATAAAAATGATTTAAAAAATTAGATTTAGGTTTTTAATTAGTTAATTTAACTTTTTAAAAATAAAAATTAATTTCATTTAATCACTTTATTTTATTTTATTAATTAATTTGTAAAAACAAATAGAATTAGGTTTTGTTATTTTATACTATCAAATATTTTTTCTAAATAAAACACCAAAATATTTTCTAATACTTAGAATTCTTTAGATTTTAATTAATTAATTTTTGATAATAAAGATTATTTAATCTAATCATACTTTGTTTTATTTTAAACAATTAAATTAGAACTAGATCTAACCTTTTATTTCACACTTCAAAATATTTTTTTACAAAAAAAATAATGAAAATCTTTTCTTAACACTTAGATATATTTTTAGGGTTTCTTAAACATTCTCCCCATTTTAACATCTCCACGCATTTTATCTTTCGCCTTTATTTCCTAATTATTGTAATTGCTCAACACTTGTAATAGACAAATTAGGGTTTATTGCTTTTCATCCTCATTCATAAATTTGTACCTCCCATTCCCGAAGCGTTGTAATAGTGTAGGATATTTAATTTCCGCAATTTACTACTTTCCTTATTATTGTTAGTCTAATAGGATTATATGGCAAGATTTAAAATCAAACATTAGACAACCATAAATCCAAGACAAAAATAACTGAAATCAAACACACTTTTCCCACACGCACCTCTAGGATAACCTCACTTGTTGCCTTGGATAAAAACAATCATGTCCCTCGAACGTGACATGCTTTAGCAAAGACCCTCGATTAAAATATTGTAGTCCCTCGATGACCCTTCGATGTTGCCTTTGGTAAACAATCGTAGTCCCTTACGACAATTGCTAAAACATCCTACAAGTTGCCTTCTATGACTGTACGATGACCCACGCATGTCCCTCACATCCAATGATAAGGATTCCTACTAACTAGTGGTAGGATAACACTATCTAAAGGAGGAGGAAAAGAACAAATACTTTTGATTAGGTAGATCGCTCGTAATCGCTTGCTCACAAACAATCTTCATACCTTACACTTTCAAAATAACTACTTTCAAAACACTTTATAAACACTCTTGAGGACTAATACAAGGGTTATTATAAATAAAATTGCCTTACATTTGGATCTTAAAAGCATTTTCACAAAACCACATCTTCTTTCAAAACATTTTCAAAACAAACATTTTGGTATACATTCTCAACGATGCGAGAATCGTTACAAAATTATCGCACTTAGGCATTTTCAAAATATTTTCAAACATACACAAACACAAAGTATTTTTTAAAGTGAGCTAGCAATTAAGAGCCCGTAGATAACAATGGATGAAAGGGGTTTTAACACCTTCCCTTTTTTATAACCTATCCTCCAAACTCAAGAAAATTCTCAAAGGTCTTTCCTATTCTTTTCACCCTTTCCTTTATTAGATAAAAGAAAAGTCGGTGGCGACTCTTGTTATCTGCAACATTTACGATAAAACACAAAACCCAAAAGTTAGTTCTCCCACCGTATTACACCCCCACTTTAAAAACCATTATTTTAGTCCCTTTTTCAAGTGTTGTGTTTGAATTTAGTCCCCCATTTAATTTGGTGCTTATTTGCAGTGACGTGGCGCAATTTTAGTTGAGTTGGCATATAATATTTTATCCACGTCATTTTTTTTTTACTTATAATTATTGGAATTGTATTGTATTATTTTTTTGATTGTGTGTTATGGTTAAAGCCAAAGTTTTAAAAAATAGTCCTAACAAGGTTTGAACTCAAGACCCATGACATTAAATAGAGGTGCCCAACCACTAGGCTCTATGTGTTTCTTGGTTAAATGCTTGAAACAAATATAACTAATACATGAAACATTTGTAGTATTACAAACCTCTAGCTTATCGGTGGATGTGCTCGAAATGCATCAAGCAAGTCCTCTCATTTTTTTTCTCTACTAAAAGTAGTACACACCCAAGAATGCGCCAAACCAAACACACCATTCTTCACAACAACGATCTCCACAATCTTAGTCTTCTTCGTCAAGAATAGAAAGAACGGTGTAGGAGAAGACCGACGCATAAATTTCCTCAACAAACAATGCAAAAGACACTTCTTCTTCATGAGCGCCAAACGTCTGGTCTCCGAACACATCTCCTTCTCCGACGAATTTCATCACAGCAGACCACCGCGGCTTCGCTTATCATATTATCTCCGACTCCATTTCGGAACTCAACTCAAAGACTTCAATTTCTTCTGTTTCAATTTCAACGCGTGACTCAAACTCATCACGTCCGTCTCCTTCTCTTCGACTTAGATTCACTCTTTTTCAAATCCTCAGGTTCGTTTTCCTTCATATCTTGTTTCTTATCTTTACCAATTTTGTTTCGATTATTATCGTTATGAATTATCGATAATGAAGAGGTGATGTGTTTGTGTTTGTGTTGGATGCAAATTGATGAATTGATGTAAGAATGATGCAATAGGGTGTTGATGATATGCGAAGCATGGATGCAGAGATGCAACTTTGATGATGAAGTGTTGTTATTTATGATGATCGATTCAAAGTAATGATGTTGTGATGATGAGCGTGGATGATGCGGTTTTTGGTTCCAGATTAAAGAAGATTGAGGTTTTGCTGAAGATTCAATAATGTGATAATATAGATGAAGATAAAGTGAATTGTAGGATAAAATTGCAGTTGTGAAATAGATGCAAAGAGTTGATTCAGAGAGAGATTTTTCTGGTGTTTTTCATAGTGATTTTTCAGAGAATTCGAGAGGTTGAAGAACGAATATAGAGGATGAAGGTTTATTGTTGAAGATGAGAGATTTCTGAGAATTTTTTGGATGATTCTCCAGATTGAAAAATGGTCGTGTATGGTTGAATAGAGCAAAGGGATTTTTCAAAGAGAGTGAAGAGAAGATTGAAGGTGTATGGTTGAAGGTTGAAGGTGGAAGAGAAAGAGAGATACGAGTTTTCTAGTTTTGTGTAGTGATTCTTCAGCAGATTGAAGAATGATCATGAATGAAGAGAGAAGAGATTATATAGGTGGTGAAGGCTTAAAAATTTGTTATAGGTAAATCACTCTCATCTTTTGGATTAGAAATTCTATTAGAGATTTTCGATGGTGAGGATCTGATTTAGATTGTGAGGCTTGGTTAACAAGTTTAGCTGAGCTAGAATTTTGATATTGTGAAATTATATACGATTCTCCATTTTCTTTTGCACATCCTCTCTTTTCCCTTTTCGTCTTATTCATGTATTACATATATTTACTTCAAGTGTTTAACAAAGAAACATCCACAACTTAATGGTTGGGTGCCTCTTTCTAAAGCCAAGGGTCTTGGGTTCACATCTTGTTGGGACCATTTTGTAAAATTTTGGCTTTAACCATAACACACAATCAATAAAATAATATAATAAAATTCCAATAATTGTAAATTAAAAAAAAATGACGTGGATAAAATATTATATGCCAACACAACTAAAATTATGCCACGTCACTGCAAATAAGCATCAAATTAAATGTGGGACTAAATTCAAACACAAAACTTGAAAAGGGGACTAAAATTGTTATTTTTAAAGTACGGGGATCAAAATCAAGAAAAAGGTTAAATAGGGGGACCAAAGTTGCAATTAAGCCTAAATAGTATATTAAGGTGAAAAAGAGAGAATAAGGGCATGGTGGTGATATGTGAAGATACACGGGGGTATAAGGGGAATAACATAGAAAGGGTCCAAGGGGTAAAAAGAGAAAAAGGTAAGAATTGAGATTATTTTTGGTAGGATCATGGAATTGATAGAACGGAAGAAAATCTAGGGAGCATAGGAGGATTCGGTAGAACACAAAGAGAAAGAGTTTATTTGCTGAGAAATTAAGGTAAGGGGTTTAATCCTAGTTCATTATGATTGATAGAGGGTTAGGATAATGTAGGGTTTTGTTGTGTGATTAATTTGATGAAACATGTGATGAAATATGATGACATTGTTAATGTTTATGATATATGAATGCCATGGTGTAATCCCAATATGTGTATATATATGTTTTGATGTTGGTATGTGATACATGATGATTGTTGTGCGTTTTGGACTGAGTTTGGTACTAAAATAGGAATAGGTATTAATCTGAGACAGTAGTGAAATGCAACTGAGAAGTTGCATAGTTGTGCATCTCGTCGGGTGTGCATGGGTGAGCCAGTCGCTAGAGCTTCGTTGGGCGAGCGAGCAAGCGAGCAAAATGGGGGAAAATGTGAGCTCCTGGAAAATGTATGGGGAAGGGATCATCGCCAGTTCATCTTCAGACAAGCAAAGCACCGAGGGAACTGTTGTACCCCAAAATTTTCCCTCTCATTTTATCAAGATTTTCCTCACAAGACTTCTTGGACTCTAGACAGGATTAGGGTTTGCTCAACTCAAGACCTCTCCTTGCACTGATAGCCTAAAATTAGGGTTTGAGTTTGCACAAGGATTTTTGGACCATCAATGCTTAATGTGACTTTCATACACCATCTTGGACCCCTAAGATTACTCATACCAAGTTTCAAGCCTTGAATCACATTTTTGCCCATTCAATTGGACAGTTGACCTAAAAATCAGCTATATTGGGGGAAAAGTCAACCATGGCCAATTCACAGTCAAACTTCATAATTTTTAATCCACAACAACATTATAGGCTCCGATGTACCATTTGATCAAGTTTGGACCACAACTCCTCAAGAAATTTGATCAGATCATCAAAAGGGCAGAATGGTCAAAATTAGGGTTTTGACTGAGAAAGGGCAATTTCTGATTTTTAACCTAGCCAATGACCAATTGGGTTCAAGCATGACTTCAAGGACTCAATGGAATCATCTTGACCTAATCACATAGTTCAAAAGATCACAAATGCATAGGATTGACAAATGAATTTTGCAATCAACTAATCAAAAGTCAATTGTATACTGAAAAGTCAAACTTTGACTTTTTGGTCAAAATCAAGTGCCAAGGGTCATAATTCATCAAGATATGTCAAAATATGAAACTTGTTGATCAAGAAAATCAATTTTGAAAACTAGGGTTTCAATTTGAAAATTTTTCATAACTTAGAAATTTTCTAAGTTATGAAAATTTCTTATTTTTTCCCAACTTTCGACAACTTTTTCACCATGATGCAATTGGATTCAAAGAAAGCTTCCAACATGAAAGTTGTAGTCCTCCATGAAATCTACAAGTTTAATTCACAAAATTTTCCCAAAATATGCTTGTATCTTAAGTTATGATTTTGTGAATAAGGATCCATAATCTTTTTAATTTAGTGAAATTTTGCCCTGGTTTAGGCAGATTTTTGACCTAACTTCATGGCAACTTTTCACCTAGTTCCAAAAGGAATCTAAAAATTCATTTCAAATATGGATTGTAGATCATGTTACAAGATTTCCAAAATGTCCAAGAACTCTCCAAGATAATTTATGGTTAGGGAGAATCGAAGAAAGGAAAATGACAATTTATCACTTTTGTTCAAGGCATTTTTCACCATGTTACAAGTTGCAAATCTGTCCTAGCATGCTTGTACTTTGTATTAAATGTCCTAATCCTTTATACACTCCATAATTTAATGCTAACACATTGGATATTGGCTTTATTCTGATCTTTGGAGCATTGTACATTGAATTAATCCATTTATGGCATAAAGTTCACAATACTACTTTGATAAAGCTAGCTTTTTGCAACTTTGCAAATCTTGAGCCATGGACCTGATCTTTTGTTGCAAACAAGATCCAAAAACATCAGGCAAAGTACACCAACCCTATGCATCTAGCAAGCAAGCATGTACAGGCCTTTGGCATTAGTCATGTCAACTTTCTTCAAAAGCAAGCAAACTTGCAAAAGTCAAGACAACTTGTGTATATGATAAAGGCAAGCCTTAGCTTCATTTCAAACGACTTCATAACTTTGTAACAAGAAAATACACGATTGCCTAAGATCCCAAACACCCTCAAACACAAAAAACACCATTTTCTGCCAAAACATGGCAGCCTCTGCAAATTTCTTGCCAACTCTATATTGGCTCGTGCGTTTCTTGATTCAACACTTGAAACACTTTACATACATCCTACCTAAGTTGTCCACGCCTTTGTCTTGCAACTGTAACCCTTGTTTCAAGGATCACCATTTTCATTTTGAAGGTTTGCAGGATGACTCGTGCAGGGAGATTCAAGCATCTACAAGGCAAGCTGGGCATTGGAGAAGCTTGAGAGAACTTCAAGGAAGCTCACAAGAACTTCAGGCCTCACTCAAAGTTCCCACATTGCCATATCCAAACTCAACTGAACAAGGATTTGAAGGCAGAGCGCGCACGTTTGTTTGGCTGGAGGACAGGGACGACAGGTTCTGGGCTTGGCGCGCCTTGGGCCTGTTTGTCCTACTTTTCACACCCCACTGTTTCCTATTTGCACCCCCCTTGCATTTTTTTATATTTTGCATATTTTTTCATTTCTTTTATGTTTATTGACTTTAATAATTTTTTCTGAACATTAAAAAATCACAAAAATAATTTTCTTTATTTTTTGCATTTTTATTTTATTTTTATTTTATTTTTTGCATAATAAAATAGTTTACTAGAATAAATAGAAATTCATTTTCTTAAAAAATAGTAAAAACATTTAAAAATACCATGCATTTTTATTTTATTATTTTTCACACATAAAATATTATTTTCATGCATATTTTATTTTTTTAAATAATTGTACATAATATTATTATTATTTTTCTTGAACAAAAATGGATAAAATGAATAATATAAAACATATTTTCTTTTAAAACAAAATTAGGGTTTCCCCTTTCAAAAATAATAACATTTTTTTTCTTATTTTTATAACTTGAATAATTTATTTTTTACATACATAAAACAATTACAAAACATTTTTTGCATATTTACATATTATTGCATATTTAAATAATTGTTTATTTATTTATTATACATTAAATTCAATTGGGTTGTAATAGTGAATTAGGGTTTTATTTTGTGTAAATATCTCCCACTCAAAACTTGTATCCCCCCTCCCATAATATTGTTGTAATAGCTTAGATTTACTTTACGCAATTTATCGCATTATATGCATGTTTAGTAAATTAGGGTTTGTATGATAAGACAAAAAATCAAACAAATATCATGACCTAATACAAGACAAAAATACATGAAAATGACAACACATCTCACACAAACACCCCTTAGGGTTTCAACCACTTGGTTGCCTTAAAATATGGCCATGGTATGCATGTTAGGTATCTTGGCAAAACAAAACAAAACAAAAGATCATAGTCCCTCGATGATGCTAGACAAGGTTGCCTAAAAAAATTATCTTAGTCCCTCAAAACTTGCTAAGATACTTGGCAATATTGCTATCATGGTCATACGATGACCCACACCCGTCCCGTTTAACGTCCAAAGATAGGGTTATCTACCAAAATAATGGTAGGTTTACAATGTCAAAGGAATAAAAATGTACAAGAAAGACTTTTGAGTAGGTAGATGCTTCTAGTTACTTGATCAACTTGCAAACAATCCTTGCTATTTTCAAACAAACACACACACATTTCAAAACAATTTCCAAACAACTTTCAAAACATTGAAACATTTTTCAAAAGACAAACATCTTTGTATACATTCTTACGAATGAGAATCATTACAAAGATTGCCTAAACAATGGCCTCTTTTCAAAATACTTTCAAAACCACAAAGCAACTTTTCAAACAATTGTCAAAGCAAAGCAAGTGATCTAAAACAAGTAACTAAGAGCCCATGGAAAACCATGGATGAAAAGGGTGCTAGCACCTTCCCTTTCATAATCTACCCCCCGAACTCAAAAACAATCTCAAAGGTCTTTCCTGTGCTTTTTTACCTTTCCTTTTGGATAAAATAAAAGTCAATGGTGACTCTTGCTAAACCACAACATTTGCAAACACAAACGCAAAACCTCTAGTCAGTTCTCCCAGCGCATCACAGAACTGGCGACTCTGCTGGGGATTTGTAAATTTGAAAGTGGGGTTACCTTAGGGTTTTAGATCACCTTTACATGCTTATCTTGCTTGACTTGTTTGCTTTACACTGTGGTTCTATTGTTTGGGTTTGAATCCTCTACCCGGATTTGGGAAACATTCATAGGTAAATAGCAATACATTATGGAAACTGTGCGGAGTATACCGACATGGTCTAAGCAATAGCTATATTAGTGCGACATATTTGTGGGTACCGGTAGCCTTTAAGTCAATCAAAGAGAATACGGGGCCGCTGAGTGATGTCATGAAGCACTAATAGACTTTTAGAAACTTTACTTGACCAACTTGGCCTTTTAGGATGTAGTGAGATGACCGGCTTTGGTGCAGTCTGAAGTTAGTAGATACTCGATACCACACTCATTGAGGGTTGGTTCCTTGGAATATTTCGGTCGCCAATAAAGAGGCTGAATTGAAACAATGAACAAGGAAATAATCCAGTGATATTGAGCTCCTTAGAACTCGGTTACTATTTATAGGACAGGTTAAGCCAACTAAACTTCAAGAGGGTACTTACCTATGAAACCCCATGCAAGCCTAAAACTAGGAACTTGTGTGACTTGTTTGTACATATATACTTGTGCATAACATCATGGACATCATAAAGCATCATATGCATCCACTAACCATTTCAAGGATTTTGGATTTTCATCTTTGTTCCTGTTTTGTAGGTTATGGATTCACTTCGCAGGAAAAATGTCCAGATCAACCTTGTAAGAATTCCTCCACAACTCAAGGAGCTAGCTTCAAGTATTCCTGAGAATTCTCCATTCACCGAAAGACATGGTCATCTTCTCAACTTAGTCACTGCCAACACTGAGGAGGATATGTTGAAAGTTCTCTTCCAGTTCTTTGACCCTTTGCATCATTGCTTCACATTTCCTGACTACCAACTTGTGCCCACTTTGGAGGAATTTTCTCAACTCTTGAGGATTCCTATTCTCAATCAACTACCCTTCAACGGTACAGAAAGAGATCCAAAGCCAGAAGAGATTGCTCAAGCCTTACACTTGCACCCATCTGATGTCACAACACATTGGGAAACTAGAAGTGGTGTCAAAGGCTTTTTGTCAAAGTTTCTGTTCGAGAAGGCCCAAAGTTGTTGGAATTCTATGAACTTACAAGCTTTTGAGGAGATTGTAGCTCTTCTCATCTATGGGATGGTCTTGTTCCCTAATCCTTACCAACCTATAGATGTGAACACTGTCAAAATCTTCATGGCTCGCAACCCGGTGCCTACTTTGCTTGGGGATATCATCCACTCTTTTCACACTCGTACAATGAGGAAAATAGGCATTTTCATGTGTTGTACTCCTCTACTGGAAAGATGGTTTATTTCTCATCTTCCCAAATCAGTTTTGAAGAATGAGCAAGGTTTGAGGTGGTCACAACGGTTAATGACACTTAACCATTCAGATATCCATTGGTGTTCTCGATCAAAAGAGAATGCTATCATCATTGACCATTGTGGGGAATTCCCTAATGTCCCTCTACTTAGAATTAGGGGAGGCATCACCTACAACCCTTGCTTGGCTCTGAGACAGTTTGGTTATGCCCGAAGGGATGGCCCACATGATATGCTGATTCAAGGTTTGGTTTTCGACTTCGACAACGACAACCAAGGACTCCGACAAAGGTTCATCCGAGCTTGGAGGATGCCCAACAAGGTAGACAGTAAGATCTTGAGACACAAGAATTCCATCCCTCTTGAGCCTTACCTCAAGTGGGTACGAACTCGCACCCAAAGTCTTATGATGCCTTATCCTTACATTCTCCCTGTAATTATAGAGCCTGTTATGGAAGGAGGGGTTCCATACACCCTCCTACATCCTGACATGCCAACATCACTCGAAGACTTATAAAGGAGTTGGATACAGCTCAAGGGAGAGCGCGACACTTTCGAAGCCCAATTCTACGCAAGCGAGAAGAAGGTTTTGGAACTCACTCGTCAACTTCACGAAGAGAAGACTCTTAACACCTACATTGCACCAAAGAGGATGCGCAACGTCTTTTTACCTTAGAATTTTGTATTATTTTTCCCATGGGGCATTGATGTACTAACAAATTCTATCTTATTAATATGACGTGTGTTTCTTTTTTGTTTAAAACAAATTTGAATTTCTGAATCCTTGAATTCATTACATGAATACATATCATTCATCATATGTGTGATACGGTGGGAGAACTGACTTGAGTTTTGCGTTTGTATTCGCACTTGTTCGGTTTAGCAAGAGTCGCCACCGACTTTTTATTTTATCCTAAGGAAAGGTTAAAAAGCACAGAAAAAACCTTTGAGATGTTTTCTTGGGTTCGGGGAGTAGATTATAGAAAGGGAAGGTATTAGCACCCTTTATATCCATGGTTATCCATGGGCTCTTAGTTACTTGCTTAGATCACTTACCTTGCATTTTCAATTGTTTGAAATGGTGCTTTCAATTGTTTGAAATGGTGCTTTGTGTGTGGGTTTGAAAAATGTTTTGAAAAAGATGCCTTGTCTAGGCAACCCTTGTAACAATTCTTTACTCGAATGTTTTACAAAAGGTGTTTGTCTTTTTGAAAAGATGTTTCAAGGTTTTGAAAGTTGTTTTGAAAGTTTGTGTTTGTGAAGTGTGTTTTGAAAAATGGAAAGGATTTGCAAGTTGATCAAATAACCAAGAGCTATCTACCCTAAATTTCTCAAAGATCTTTCCTATGTTTTAACCCTTTTAACAGTATTGTTCCACCATTGCATTTGGTGGACAATCTTGTGTTAGGATGTTAACGGGACGGGCGCGGGTCATCATTTAGACCATGATTGCAATAGTGCCAAGTGTCTTTGGCAATTTTTCCTTTAAGGGACTTGATCATTTTTAGGCAACTTTCGAAAGCGTCATCGAGGGACTATGATCATTTGAATTGTTTTGTTTTGCCAAAGACGCCCAACATGCAACATGGCCCATTATTGAAGGCAACAAGTGGAGTAACCCTAGGGGTGCTAGTGTGATTGGTGTTGTCCATTTTCATGCTTTTTTTTTGTCTTTGAATTAGGTTAAGCTATTTGTTATTTTTGATTTGCATACAAACCCTAAGTCTATCATGGTATAATTAGAAAGCTTTAAAATGCGGAATTTAAAGTCTTAAATTATTACAACATAATTATGGGGATGGGGGTACAAATGTTCAAATGGGGATATTTAGCAAGAAATTTAAATCTAAACTATTACAATCCAAATTGAATATACAAGTTATTTAATTGTACAATAATTAACTAAATACAATAAATATGCAAAATGCACAAAAATGGTTTTATATGTATGTAAAAGTATTTTTCATGTGACATATAAACAAAAATAAAAAAGGTTAATTTTTGGATAATTTCATGGTTTAGGGCAAAACCCTAATTTTGTAAATAAATAGTATTTATTATTTATATCATATACAATATTTATTAATTATATACAAAAAATAAATAAAGGGGAAGTATATTGTAAAAAAAGTAATTTTTGAGGTTAAATATTAGTAAAATAAAAATGTATTATTTTTATATTTTTTTTATCCTAATATTCTAATAAACATATAAGTATTTATATTATATATTAACTATACTAAATATACAAAAAATAAAATATTAATTATTTATCAAAAAAAGTGTATTTTAAGAAAATGTTTTCAAAAGGTAAAATAAAATAATAACAGAAAATAAATGTATTTGTATTATTTTTTAGTAAAAGGTATTATGTTTATTTATAATGTATAAGTTAAATAAAGCAAATAAAATCCAAATAAAAATGCAAAAATGGTTGAAAAAACATTTTTAATATTTTTTATGTTTTGACAAAAAATAATAAATCAGAGGAAAAAATAAAAAGTCAAAAATAATTAAAAAAACACACAATGGGCCAAGGGGGTGTAAGTGGAAGAATGAGGTGCAAACAGAAAAAATGAACCAAGCCCAGCCCAAAAGGAGTTGTCTTCAACCTCCAGCAACCTTGAACAACAAAACACGCATTTCCTTGCTTGATTCAAATATCCCGATTCTTTGATTTTTAGCACAAACTTATAACATCAAAAATGTAAAGCATCAAATCACGAATTCATACATATCAAGAACTTGATCTAACTCTCAGAAATGAGAGAGAATTTCTCCTCCCCCAATTCCTGACCTAGCTTTTTTGCAATGTTCAGGTTCAAAATTCTCTCAGTACACACAACATAAATGAAAAGTAATGATATGGATAGATTCAGGGCCATGAGTAGGACATAATTTCTTCACAAACCTAAGCCTAGATATGCTTGTATAGAGAGATAGAAGTTCAAACTTTTACCTGTTCAGCTTGAATCGTGTACGACAATGGAGGTACTTTCAATGAAGTTTGAGGACTTGTACAGCTTGCTTGAGGTCCAGGGATGCTTCCTCTATGCTTGGCTTGCTTTGAATCTTACGGAATCGAGCTATAGAAGTCAACCTGCACAGATGAAAAATGAAAATGGCACACTTGGCTATGGCTGTTACAGTCTGTTTCCAAGGCTTGGGATAGTTTGTATGAATGTTATGGAAGGTGTTTGAGGTGGTTTGGATGAAAACGCATGATGGAATGATGTTGGCCAAGTCAATCTGCAACAGGGACTCTGTTTTGCAGAAAAAATGTGCTTTGATGGATGAGGAGGTATTGAGGGTTAAGGGCTCGTGTTCTAGGTTGGTTAGGGAGTATGCAATGTGTTCACAAAGTTTGCTTGAGTTGGTTCTTGCAGGAATGTGTGTTGTGGTACAAAATGCAAGCTTTCTTCTTATCTAAGCAAACAAAATGCAAGTTGGATTATAGGCTCCTACAGGCCCCTCAAGCATGCTTCCAATTTGGTTCTTGATCAGTGGGATATGTCCATAATCTTGTGCCCAAAAGATCTGCTTTGTACTTCTTAGATTGTAAACTTGACATAAAGTGCTTCTTTACAAGAATAGATAAAATGCTTTTTCCAAATATGGCTTAATCTTGTATGTAATGGTTAAATACACAAAACAAGACATGAACACAAAGGATATGCATTAAATTATTGAGTGAGAATGGGATTAGAGGCCTGTAACCTAGTTTGTGCAAGCTGAGTTCAAAATGCCAATGTTATGTACATGAATTTGGCCATGAACAAAGTGACTTTTGCCCATCTTGACAAATTCGAATCTCCCTAACCACAAGGGTGTTTGATGAGTTCTTGGACAATTTGGAAAGCTTGGAATGTGTACTACAATCCATCTTTGTAATGCAAGTTGAAATTCCAAGTGGAAGCATGTGAAAAGTGGCCATGAAGTTAGGCAAAAATCCTGCCTAAAATAGGTCAAAAAATTTCTAAGTTAAGAATGTTTTGCACCCCTATTCCAAAAATCATAACTTGAGCTACAAGCTTCTTTTGAGGAAACTTTGTGAATCAAAGTTGTAGATTTTGCAATGGAATATAACTTTCATGTTTTGAGTTTTGTTTGAATCGAAATATATCTTGATGAAAAGATGGGACAAAGTTAGGAAAAAATTAGGAAATTTCATAACTTAGAAAATTTCTAAGTTATGAAATTTCTTCATTTCAAACCCTAATTTGTAATTTTTGGTTTCTTGATGAACAAGTTTCATACTTTGACATGTCTTGATGAAAAATAAATCTTGGCACTTGATTTTGACCAAAAAGTCAGAGTTTGACTTTTCAGTATACAGTCAAATTTTGCTCAGTTGACTGGAAAATTCATCTGTCAATCTTGTGCATTTGGGATCTTTTGAACTTGTTGAATGTGTCAAGACCATTCCATTGAGTCCTTGAGTCCAGATGTGAGCTTGAATTTCCATTGGTTAGGTCAAACAGTCAAAGATTGCCTTTGTGCAGTCAAAACCCTAAAAATGACCATTTTGCCCTTTTGGTGATTTGATCAAATTTCTTGTGGAATTGTGATCCAAACTTGATCAAATGGTCCATATGAGTTCATAATGTTGATGTGGGTCAAAAATCATGAGGTTTGACTGTCAATTGACCACAGTTGACTTTTTCCCCAATACAGCTGATTTATAGGTCAACTGTCCAATTGACTGGGCAAAGATTGGAATCAAGGCTTGAAACTTGGTATGGATAAACTTGTGAGTCCATCACGAAGCATGAAAATCATTTTGGGCCTTTTAGGTCAAAACATCTTTGTGAAAACTCAAACCCTAATTTGGGTCAACAGTGCAAGGAGGAGTCTTGAGCAGAGCAAACCCTAACTGGATCTTGAGCTCCAACGGTCTTGTGGTGAGAAAATATTGATGAAAGGAGAGGGAAAATTTTGGGGTACAACAGTTGCCCCTGTTCAATCTTCTTGAACCTGAAGAGTTAGATTGGCAAGTTTGTCGTTCGCGACTTGAAGGTAAAAGGAGATTGGACACTAGAGTGCCCAAAAATTTGCACTCGGTGATGTGATGGAAGAGGGAATGGGCTTACAGATGCCATTTGGAGAGATGATGGATAGGAGGATGGGCTTATAGATGCCATCTGGAGATATGACAGAACCTTGTCGGGAATGAGCTTATAGATGCCATTTGGAAGTGTAATGGATAGTTGTGGAGATGGGCTTAAAGATGCCATCCGGGGTGTCGATCGCGTAAGAGATTCCTTAGCGAGAACTTGTGTACCTAAGAAAGAAAGATAATTTCCTGGCCTGTTACAGGTGTTGATCTTCAAACTCTTCATGCAGATATGCCCTGGCTAGATACAGGTATCGAATCTATAATCAATCGCTCACAGATATGCCCTGGCTAGATACAGGTATCGAATCTGGAATTTCAAAAGGTTGATGTGTTGTCTCTACTGACAGGTTATCTCAGAAAAATCTTTAGGGATCGATTTAACTGAACCAGATGAGGTTTTGTCTTCTTTGACGACTCGTCTCTTTTAACGGGTTGTCTTCATGGACGAGTTGTCTTCAATGACGAGTTGTCTTTAATGACGGATTGTCTTCAATGACGGATTGTCTTTAATGACGGATTGTCTTTAACGACTGGTTGTCTTCAATGACGAGTTGTCTTTAATGACTGGTTGTCTTCAATGACGAGTTGTCTTCAATGACAGGTTGTCTTCAATGACAGGTTGTCTTTAATGACAGATTGTCTTCAATGACGGATTGTCTTCAATGACGAGTTGTCTTCAATGACGGGTTGTCTTCAACGACGGGTTGTCTTTAATGACGGGTTGTCTTCAATGACGGGTTGTCTTCAATGACGGGTTGTCTCTAATGACGGGTTGTCTTCAATGACGGGTTGTCTCTAATGACGGGTTGTCTTCAATGACGGGTGTGCATCAGAAAAATCTTTAGGAACTGGACTTGTCTTCTTTGACTGGATTTGTCTTCTTTGACTGGATTTGTCTTCTTTGACTGGATTGGTCTCTTTTGACTGTATTTGTCTACTTTGACATAGCTGATCATTTAACTGTATCCTTCCTGAAAGGTAAAGGTCAGTCATATGCAATGCATGATATGGATCAAGCAATGATGTTCTCAACATAAATAAGATTGTATGATATGATGTGTATATGCATGTATCATGATGTATGATAATGTGATGTATCTTCGTCTGGGAAAATAAATCCTTGACGAATGCCGGGAAGTTCATTGAATCCTGGGCTGATGCTGAAGAGTAGAGTTCTTCATTTCCGCTGGGGATGATGAACGCAAGAATAAACCGGTAGGAGAAGATGACTCTGTTGGGGAATAAACTTGTTGGAGAGATTACTCTGCGGGGAATTACTCTGTGGGAAGAGATACTTCGCTGAGGTTTTGATGAGAACTCCACTGGGGATTAACAGTTTTGGCTCCACTGGGGATTGACGGTTTTGGCTCCACTGGGTATTTTGAAACTTGACTCTGAGGGGAGTTAGCTTCTGGAAGGCTCTCTGGATGGGGAATCCTGATGTTGTTGGGGAAATAAACCCTGTCGTTGATCTGCTGGAGAGGTGACATCTTCTCGAGGACGCTTGAATTTCTTTTTAGAAAGATTTCGGAGAGGTTTCATCACTGCCCCTAGAACCGGATGCTTTGTGATATTTCCAGGGAACTTGGACTGTTCGTAACCCTTGAGATTTGACATTCGAATGCCCCAAGTGATGGTGACGAAAACTTCCCCCAGTTTAATCTGCAATTGAGAGATTTTGTTGAAATCTTGACTGGACTGCCCCAGGTTAACTGAACTTTGAAAGATTTGTTGAAACCTTGACTGGACTGCCCCAGGTTAACTGAACTTTGAAAGATCTGTTGAAACCTTGACTATACTCCCCCAGGCGTGCTGGATAGTGACATGCCGTGCCCCCTTGTTGATAGGAGATTTTTGTAATGGAAGTGTCATCCTTCTTGAAGTGATTTTGTTCACTGAGAGAGTTTTCGTTCCTCCGAACATTCGCTGTATGAATTTCTTTGCTGTCAAACAAATAGCCAAATGCAAACAATGATATGCAAGCAATGCAAAGTTTATGTTTGTCTTGAAGTTTTGAAAAATGAGTTTTTTAGCAGAAAACTTTTCATAAGACAAATTCAACACAAGATTTTAGAGCAAAGCCTTACAGGAGTCAGGATACCTTTTGTAACAGTATGCTTTCGAACTAACCCATGCTTCAATTAGGACTTTGAAGGGTTGTAACGTGGCTTGGTTCACGGTTTAAGAAACAAAGGATAAAGGCTCAAAGTATATTTTTACCCACCCGCTCTTCGTGATGTTCTTCAATCCTAAGCTCAGTTAATTGTGCGTTGCACTCTATTCGAGTTTGGAACGAATTTTTGGGTGATGGTTCACCAATTGAATTTGGGAGACAGTCATCATCTCCTTTTTCTTTTTCAACATTTTTCATGTTGTTGAGGATTTGTAACAACCTCGTTCTTTTGATTTTGTTATCCCTAACTTTTGCCTGACTGTTCCTGTTTTCTGGATTACAGTCAGCGGGATGCCCCAGCTTTCTTAAGCCTCCTTTACAGGTTTTGGCTTGGTGGGCTTTTCTCTTTTGAGAGATTGACTGTCTATGTGATAGGGAACCACCCTTGTCTTTTGATTCCAAAGGAATGCTTTTGATTTCATTCGTTGTGTTATGAACTGAGAGTTTGCGACTTCAATGTGCACTTCTTTTTTTTTGAATTAACTGAGAGACTACCCTGCCCCAGGTTTATATCAAGGGTTTCGATTTGTTTAGAACAGAAAACTCCTACTTCTTTGGCTCGAAGGGGTTGACTAGGGATTATCTTCCTTATAACTCCAGTGTTTGGGAATTGAAAGAAATGCCTGTACATCATCAGCACGGTCTGTTCAAAAGCATATTGTATGAGATTATGGTATTGTTTCGTCATCCTCCCTCTAAAGGCTTTCAGCTTTTTATCAAGAGTTAAATATCATAAAGAAAGCACAAGAGTAGTGAAAACGAATGGATGAATTCAAGACAAACATATGCAATGCATTAATGAAACAAGAGTTTGACATTAAAAGATAATTGTTTGAACAACAAAAGAAATTACAACTTGAAAAATTCGAATGAAACAAAAACAATCTCAATGATTTGGAATAGGAGGAGCGATCACATTGGGAGCATCGGGCGCTTCGAACTGGACCTCCTTTGCATCGATTAGGTCCTGAACCTTATTCCTCAAAGTCCAACAATCATTTGTAGCATGCCCCGGGCTGTCAGAATGATAAGCGCAGCGGGCGTTGGGGTTATACCTCGAAGGTGTCTTGTTGGGATTCTTAGGAGGGTCCCTTAGAGTTACCAAATTGGTCTCCAGCAACTATGGCAATATCTGGGACAAGGTCATGCTGAGGGGAGTGAACTGCCTTCTAGGTCTCTCTTCCCTTTGTTGGTTGCAATGTTGAGGAGCACTGGCCGGTTTTGAAATAACTACCGCGTTGACAGCTTGGCGGTGCTCGGACCTATTATGCCCTTTTGAACCAAAGACAGCACTAGATTCTTTCTTGAATGGTTTCTTCTCAGTGTTAGAGGAGTCACCCTTTTGTATCTTCCCAGACTTGATACCAGCTTCTATTCTTTCACCAGTCAAGATAAGGTCGGTAAACCCAGCAGAAGAATTCCCAATCAGATGGTTGAAGAACGGACCAGATAGGGTCCCCAAGAACATGTCCACGAGCTCACGGTCAGTCAAAGGTGGCTGCACCCTTCCAGCCAGGTCTCTCCACTTTTGCACATACTCCTTAAAACCTTCACCCGTCCCAAGTGACATACCCTGGAGTTGGGTACGCGTGGGAGCGAGGTCGGAATTATACTGATACTGCTTATAAAATACAGTAGCCAAGTCCTCCTAGTTACGAATACTGGTTCCATTCAGCTGATAGAACCATTCGAGTTGAGTCCCTGAAAGACTATCCTGGAAGAAATGGATCCATAGATTCTTGTCTGCAGTGTAAGGTTGGATCTTCCTTACATATGATTTGAGATGCAGCTTAGGGCAGGAAGCCCCGTCGTACTTTGCAAAGGCAGGTTCCTTGAACTTGTGTGGGATCACCACCCCAGAGGATAGACCTAGATCTTCGAAGTCCAGTCTGGGCACCTTCTGTATCTCCATAGCACTTAACCGGTCTTCGAGCTGTTTGTACCTGTCTTCGGCAGGAGGATACTGTTCATCATTGAAATCCGTCTCTTTGTCGGAGACCACGGGACTAGGAACCCTTCTCTCTTGGGGACTGTCCTTGCCTACAGATGAGGTAGTCAGCTCAGCCTCATTCGGTAATCCATTCCCAGATCTGCGTTTAGTGTTGAACAAAACAGTCCTCTTCTTCTTCTTCTTCTTCTCTTTCAGAATCAGAGTTTGCAAGTCCTGTTGACCCTGGGCTAGGCTCATTACCAACTCTTGGAACTGGGCATTCTGGGCCTGGAGGGCCTGGATAGCTTGTTCAGTGGATGGTTCAGGATTCATGATGATTGATGTAATAAATAGCGAAGAAGGTAAGTGACATGTAGAAAGGGTACCTGTAATGCAATGATATGTATGTATGCATGCAATGTTTTCAAGGATCTCGTGGGGTAAACAAGGAAATTGTTAGAATCGGGATTCGGTAGCTTGATTGAAGGAACTTCATGTCGCCGAGAGTCCTTCTTCAAGAGTCAAAGCTCACCATATCGAGTGGGTCATAGCCCCTGATTCAAGTTGTTGCACTTGATCTTTGATTGGAGAAGTTTGCACCGGTGGATGTCTTTCCACGAGAATCAAGCTCACCATGTCAAGTGGGTCATAGCCCCTGATTCAAGTTGTTGCACTTGATCTTTGATGGCATTTGTTTAGAGGAGAAACCTCTTTCCTTTTGGAAGACGTCTGGTTCAACGTAACCCTGCATCAAAAGAACCCTCGAGATCCTTGAAATGGTTATTAAAAATGCTATGGTATGATGTCATGATGTTATGTACATGCATGCAAAAGCAAGTGAGAGTATATACAGACAAACATATTCACACAAAGCAAACAAGTCCTTAGGTTTAGGCTTGCATGGGGTTTGTAGGTAAGTACCCTCTTGAAGTTAGTTGGCTCATCCTGTCCTAGAATAGAAACCGGGTTCTAAGGAGCTCAATATCATTGGATTGTTTTCTGTGTTCATTGTTTTGGTTTAGCCACTTAACTGGAGACCAACATATTCCAAGAAAACAACCCTCAATGAGTGTAGTATCGACTATCTACCAACTTCGGACTGCACCAAAGTCGGTCATCTCACTACCCCTAAAAAGGCTAAGATGGTCAATTAAGGTTCTAAGAGTTCGTTAGTGCTTCACGACATCACTCAGCGGCCCCGTACTCTCCTTGATTGAACTCAAGGGTTACCGGTACTCACAAATATGTCACACTAACATAGCTTACTGCTTCAACCATGTAGGTATACCCCGCACAGTTCCCTCACAGTTTTATTGCTATTTACCTAAAAAGGTGCCCCAAATCCGGGTGTAGGATTTACAACAAACCCAAACAAGGACCCAAAAAGTAAAGCAATCAAAGTAATCAAATCAAGAATGTAAAGGTGATCTAAACCCAAAGGTAACCCCACTTTTAAGTAAATCCCCAGCAGAGTCGCCAGTTCTGTGATACGGTGGGAGAACTGACTTGAGTTTTGCGTTTGTATTTGCACTTGTTCGGTTTAGCAAGAGTCGCCACCGACTTTTTATTTTATCCTAAGGAAAGGTTAAAAAGAACAGCAAAAACCTTTGAGATGTTTTCTTGGGTTTGGGGAGTAGATTATAGAAAGGGAAGGTATTAGCACCCTTTCTATCCATGGTTATCCATGGGCTCTTAGTTACTTGCTTAGATCACTTGCCTTGCATTTTCAATTGTTTGAAATGGTGCTTTCAATTGTTTGAAATGGTGCTTTGTGTGTGGGTTTGAAAAATGTTTTGAAAAAGATGCCTTGTCTAGGCAACCCTTGTAACAATTCTTTACTCGAATGTTTTACAAAAGGTGTTTGTCTTTTTGAAAAGATGTTTCAAGGTTTTGAAAGTTGTTTTGAAAGTTTGTGTTTGTGAAGTGTGTTTTGAAAAATGGCAAGGATTTGCAAGTTGATCAAGTAACCAAGATCTATCTACCCTAAATTTCTCAAAGATCTTTCCTATGTTTTAACCCTTTTAACAGTATTGTTCCACCATTGCATTTGGTGGACAATCTTGTGTTAGGATGTTAATGGGACGGGCGCGGGTCATTGTTTAGACCATGATTGCAATAGTGCCAAGTGTCTTTGGCAATTTTTCCTTTAAGGGACTTGATCATTTTTAGGCAACTTTCGAAAGCGTCATCGAGGAACTATGATCATTTGAATTGTTTTGTTTTGCCAAAGACGCCCAACATGCAACATGGCCCATTATTGAACGCAACAAGTGGAGTAACCCTAGGGGTGCAAGTGTGATTGGTGTTGTCCATTTTCATGCTTTTTTTTTGTCTTTGAATTAGGTCAAGCTATTTGTTATTTTTGATTTGCATGCTGTGATACGGTGGGAGAACTGACTATGGTTTTGCGTTTGTTTTCACAAATGTTCCGGTTGAGCAAGAGTCGCCACCGACTTTTTATTTTATCCTAAGGAAAGGTTTAAAAAGCACAGCAAAAACCTTTGAGATTTTTTCTTGGGTTCGGGGAGTAGATTATAGAAAGGGAAGGTATTAGCACCCTTTCTATCCATGGTTATCCATGGGCTCTTAGGTACTTGCTTAGATCAACTTGCCTTGGTTTTCAATTGTTTGAAATGGTGCTTTGTGTGTGGTTTTGAAAATGTTTTAAAAAAGATGCCTTGTCTAGGCTACCCTTGTAACAATTCTTTACTCGAATGTTTTACAAAAGGTGTTTGTCTTTTTGAAAAGATGTTCCAAGGTTTTTGAAAGTTTGTTTTGAAAGTGTTTGTGAAGTGTGGTTTGAAAATGGGCAAGTGTTTTATTTTGCAAGTTGACAAGTACTGAAGAGCTATCTACCCTAAAGTTCTCAAATATTATTGCTATGTTTTAACCCTTTTAACAATTTTGTTCCACCATTGCATTTGGTGGACAATCTTGTGTTAGGAGGTGAAAGGGACGGGCGCGGGTCATCGTTTAGACCATAATTGCAATAGTGCTAAGTATCTTTGGGTAAATTTCTCTTTGAAAGGGACTTGATCATTTTAGGCAACTTTTCGAAAGCGTCATCGAGGGACTATGATCATTTGATTGTTTGTTTTTACCCAAAGAAACCTAACATGCAATATGGCCCATTTATTGAAGGTAACAAGTGGAATACCCTAGGGGTGCAAGTGTGATATGTGTTGTCCATTTTCATGCTTGATTATCTTGAAATTAGGTCAAACTATTTTTGTTCGTTTTATTTGCATACAAACCCTAATTCTAGCATGGTATATTTAGAAAGCGTTAAAGTGCGAAAAGTAAAATTCCTACACTATTACAACACAATATGGGAAGGGGGGTACAAATGTTCAAATGGGGGGATATTTAGACAAGGAATTTTAAACCTAGCTATTACATCAATTTTGGAATATTTACAAGATAATTAATTGTATAAATTAAATGGAAAATAAAATAAAGATGCAAAATGCAAAAAGGGTTTTTTTTTATATGTATGGAAAAAGATATTTTTTATGTCAAATAAACAAAAAAAGTGAATAAAAATAAAAAAAAAAGTAACATTTTGGAGTTTTTGTGTTTTAAGGACAAAACCCTAATTTCTTTAAATAACTATATTAACTATTTAATATGTATAATATTTAATAATTATATACAAAAAATAAAATAAAATGGAATATATTCATAAAAAAGTATTTTTCATGTCAAATATTAATAAAATAAAAAAAGTATGTATTTTGGTATTTTGCCCTAAGTATATTAATATATATAAATATCTCTATTATTTACTAAATAAACATTATATATACAAAAATAATAATATTTAATATTTATAAAAAAAGGTATATTTTGTATAAAATATTTTCAAAAGAAACAATGAAATAAAAATCAGAAATAAAGTATATTTGCATTATTTTTTTCTAGTTTTTCTAAATAATAGTATATATATATTATTTATGTACAAATGATTCCTATAAACAAATAAATGCCTAAAAATAGAAAAATAGTGTAAAAAATGTTTTTTTTATGTTTTTAATATCATTAGGAAAAATAAATAAACCAGAATGAAAAAAGAAAAATCAAAAAATCAATAAAACACACAAAATGGGCTCAGGGGGTGTGAAATCAGAAATATGGTGTGAAAAGAAAAGACAAAGCAGGCCCAGCCCATGTGGCTTCTTCTTCAACCTTCAGACAAAAAAGATGTCAAAAACGCGCGCCTGTTACTCAAGTTCAAACCTCTGGATTCTTTGATCTTTTGCACAAACTTACAACATAAGAAATGTTAAGCATTGAATCACGATTCTAAATATATAAAGAACTCATCCTAACTCTCAGAAATGAGAGAGAATTTTGACATTCCCAAATCCTGACCTAACTTTTCTTCCATATTCAAACCTTAAATTCTCACAGCTCAAGCAAAATAAATGAAAAGTAAAAGCATGTACAGATTCAGGGGCATGAGTAGAACACTTCTTATTCACAAACCTAGAGCTAATGATGCCTACACTAAGAGTTAGAAGTTCAAAAAGATACCTGTTCAGTTGAAGTTCTATCTGGCAATGGGGGAGCTTTCCGGGCAAGATGATGATCTGTATAACTTGCCTGAAGTGTGGTGAGGCTATTCCAATGCTTACTTTGCTTTGAAACACCTTGAATCGAGCTATGGACCTTCAACTGCAAAACAAGAAAGTGAAAATGGTGGAACTGGTTAGAGGAGTTACAGGTCGTGTTTTATGTTTGGGTTAGCTTCAAGTGATGCTAGGGAATGTGTTTGATGAGCTTTTAGCAAGAGAGCATGAGAGGGATGAGAGTTGGCACTCAAACTGCAGACCCTGCCCTGTTTTTTGCAGTTTGAGAGTGGTTCTGGGAATGGGAGTGTTTGGGACCTTGTTTGCTCGTGTTCTAGCTTGGGTTTGATGATTAGAAGGTGTACAAAATATTTTCTTAGGCTTTTTTCTGCTGAGATGAAAGTTATGTTGTGTTATGCTAAGTTTCTTAACACTTAAGCAAGCAAAGGCCACTTGAGTTTCTAGGCTGATAGAGGCCCCCTAATATGCTGCTAACCCTCTCCTTGATCAGTGTGTTTTGCTCATAATCTTGTGCCAAAGTGATTTGATCTGTACTTGTGGATTTTCAACTTTGACATAAAGCTTAACTTTTCAAAAATGGCTATTTCACTTTATCCATAAATGGATTAAACTTGCATGTAATGCTTAAACTCATGAAACAAGGCCTTAGCACAATGAGTATGCATTAAATTATTGAGTATTGGATGGTTTAGAGGCCTGTAATGTAGCACAAACCAAGCTGACTTGAAAATGGCATAAGTTATGAACATGTACATGACCAATTCAAAAGTGAGTTTTTGCCATATTGCAAAATTCGATTCTCTCAAGTTATGAGGTTGTTTGATGAGTTCTTGGACATTTTGGAAATCTTGGAATGTGTACTACAATCCATCTTTGAAATGCAAATTGAAATTCCAAGGATAAGTATGTGAAAAATGGTCTTGAAGTTAGGTAGAAAACCTTGCCAAAATAGGTCGAATTTTCACTAAGTTAAGAATGGTTTAGTACCCTTACTCCAAAAATTGTAACTTGAGATACAAGCCTCTTTTGGGAAAACTTTGTGAATCAAAGTTGTAGATTATGCACCAAGCTACAACTTTCATGTTTTGACTTTTTCTTGAATCCAAATAAATCTTGGTGAGAAAGTGGGGCAAAGTTGGGAAAAAATTAGGGTTTTTCATAACTTAGAAAAATTTTAAGTTATGAAAAATTCTCATTTCAAACCCTAAATTGCAATTTTTGATTTCTTGGTGAACAAGTTTCATGATTTGGCATGCTTTGATGAAAAATGAATCTTGACTCTTGATTTTGACCAAAAAAGTCAGAGTTTGACTTTTTAGTATACAGTCAAAATTGATCAATTGACTGGGAAATTCAACTGTCAATCTTGTGTACTTGGGATCTTTTGAACTTGTTGAGCATGTCAAGATAATTCCATGGGGTCCTTGAGCCCATATGTGAGCTTGTTTTTCCATTGGCTAGGTCAAACAGTCAAAAATTGCCTTTGTGTAGTCAAAACCCTAAAAATGACCATTTTGCCCTTTTGGTGATCTGATCAAATTTCTTGTGGAATTGTGATCCAAACTTGATCAAATGGTCCATGTGAATTCATAATGTTGATGTGGGTCAATTTTCATGAGGTTTGACTGTCAATTGGCCACAGTTGACTTTTTCCCCAATACAGCTGATTTCTAGGTCAACTGTCCAATTGACTGGGCAAAACTTGGAATCAAGACTTGAAACTTGATGTGGATAAACTTGGGAGTCCAATATGAAGCAAGAAAGTCATCTTAGGAAATTTAGGTCAAAACATCTTTGTGCAAACACAAACCCTAATTTGGGTCAACAGTGCAAGGAGAAGTCTTGAGCAGATGAAACCCTAACTGGATCTTGATCTCCAAGGGCTTGGTGATGAGAAATGTTGAGAAAATGGTAGAGCAAATTTTGGGGTACAACAGTTGCCCCTATTCAATCTTCTTGAATCCGAAGAGTTAGATTGGCAAGTTTGCCTTTCGTGACTCGAGGGTAAAAGGAGATTGGACACTAGAGTGCCCTTAAATTTGCACTCGTCAAAGCAATGGATGCGGGAATGGGCTTAGAGATGCCATTTGGAGATGGGCTTAATGATGCCATCGGGAGGAGTAACAGGAACTTGTCGGGGATGGGCTTAAAGATGCCATCTGGAATGAGTATCAGAAAGGTGTCCATGTTTTGGACCATCTTTGAACTGAGGGTCTGAATAAGCAATAGATTGACATCCGTTGTTGGGAGGAATCCGTAAGCTGTTTTCAAAAAATCTTGAGAAGAAACTGAACAAGTGATAGGTTAACATCCGTTACTTGGAGAACCCGTGAACTGTTTTCAGAAATCTTGAAGTTGAATAAGCAATAGAGAAGCATCCGTTGTTGGGAAGCGTCCGTAAACTGTTTTCAAAAGTTGCATCTGAATAAGTGATAGATTAACATCCGTTGTTGGGAAGAATCCATAAACTGTTTTCAGAAGTCTTGAGAAGAAACTGAACAAATGATAGGTTAACATCCGTTACTTGGAGAACCCGTGAACTGTTTTCAGAAATCTTGGAATTGGAGGAAGAACCGGTGTAGGGTTCCCTGATGATGAGCTCGTGTAAAACTGCATCTGGATGAATCTGGAATAAACATTAGAATGTTGCCGTGCCTGGGTCACATCCGAACTATTCCTGGAAAGAAATCTCGGAAGATAATGATTTTAGTCTTTCTACTTATCTTACCTGAAAAGGTAAAAGAGTTAGTTATATGCAATGATGCGTGATACAATGTATGTTATGTGATATGAATGTAAACGGATGCGCATGTAAGCTGGAGAGCTGTCTTGCAAAGGATAGATAAATCCGAGATGGCTGAAAAGTATCTTGATTGCTGCCGGGGAGAATAATTCCTGGTTGCTGTTGGAGAATAAGGAGCTTGGGTTGTATACCAATCTTCTGGGGAATTCCTGATGACTTCTACTGGGGAGTTCCAATCTAATAGACTCATGCTGGGGAGGTAAGACTGAGAATCTTCAGTTTGGTGGGAAGCATCTCTGGCGACTTCACTGGGGAACTCAAGATTTGTCCTCCCAAAATTCTGTGGGGAGAAGGTTCACTAGTCCGGCTTCGCTGGGGATACTGAAACTTAAACTCTGAGGGGAATTGAGTTCTGGAGGATTCTCTGGCTGAGGGTAACAAAGATAAACTCTTCGGGGATTGTATTGATAGGTTATACTGGGGAATTTTGACGAAACTCCGTTTGGGGATAGGAAGAGTTTTGCCGAATGCGATTCTCCGTGACAGTTAGCTGAGGATAACCCAGTTATAAGCCCTTGTGAGGAATAACTTTGAATAAAACTCGGGAGAGACGTCCGTGCTCTGCAGGGGATAAGCTTCTAAAATCTACTGGGGATAAGCTTCAGGGTTTGCTGGGGATATGAATTCCAAATCTCCTAGGGGTTTCCTTTGAAAGGGTATCAAGATATCCAACTGTATCTTCAATCTATCAGTAATCCTCTTTCTTGATTCATAAGGAAATGATTATGTTCAAATGCATATGCCTATTTAACAAAACATTGGACGTTTCTCAAAATAAAACAAATAGCGCAAGAGAAAAAGTGAAAGGAAATGACACAAATTTCTGGGAAAAGTATTTGTATTGACTTTCTATGAGTATATTTATACAAAGGAGACAATCATCCTAGTAAGAGGATTTTGTCGTAAATATTGAAAGATTTATACAAAATAAAGGATGGCTATGTGAAATAATTCCATGGGATTCCATTCCGTTATAGCCTTCACAACTCTGAATATCTGTCCATTCAATGCTTCGTTTGCCGATGACTGGATTGATCAGAAGCTTGGAACTGGTTGATGAAGAGATTGTCTTTGAAGTGATCCGACGAGACATAGGCATACGCTTTAATTCCCTAACTTTTGCCTGAATTGCCCTTTCGGGTTTTCGATCCACCGGGAAACCCCTTTTTGCCCAAGCCGCCCTTTCGGGTTTTCAACTTGCCGGGTGCACAGATTTTTTTTTGTTTTTATCCCTAATTTTTTCCTGAACCGCCCTTTCGGGTTTTCGGTCCACCGGGATGCCCATTTTTGCCCAAGCCGCCCTTTCAGGTTTTCGACTTGTCAGGTTATTTTACGCGTAGTATTTTTTGACTATGTCTGCGTTTGCAGGGTGCGGCAAATCGTCGCCGTCCATGGTGGTCAGAATCATTGCACCACCAGAAAATATGCTCTTGATCACAAATGGTCCTTCATATGTAGGAGTCCATTTGCCCCTGGGATCACTTTGCGGCAAGATAGTCCGCTTGATTACGAGATCTCCGACTTGATACACCTGACGTCTGACTTTCTTATTGATGGCCTTGATCATCTGTTTTTTATACGTCTAACCATGGCAGATAGCAGCGAGTCGCTTCTCGTCGATCAGATTGAGTTGATCAAGTCGGGTCTGCATCCAATCATCTTCATTCAAACCTGCATCCTTCATAATCCTTAGAGAAGGAATCTGGACTTCCATAGGCAAGACAACTTCCATGCCATATACCAATGAAAATGGGGTTGCCCCGGTTGAAGTGTGTGCCGTCGTACGGTATCCATGCAAAGCAAACGGTAACATCTCATGCCAGTCTTTGTAAGTGACTATCATTTTCTGAATGATCTTCTTAATGTTTTTGTTCGCAGCTTCAACAGCACCGTTCATCTTTGGCCGATAGGGAGATGAATTGTGATGATAAATCTTGAACTGTTCGCACAGAGCAGTGATCATTGTGTTATTCAGATTTGTACCGTTGTCTGTGATGATCCTGTCTGGAACACCATACTGACATATGAGATTTTGCTTGATGAAGCGGGCAACCACATTTTTAGTAACAGAGGCGAAGGAAGCTGCTTCGACCCATTTGGTGAAATAGTCAATGGCAACCAGGATGAAGCGATGTCCGTTGGAAGCCGTGGGCTTGATCTCTCCAATCATGTCAATGCCCCACATTGCAAATGGCCAAGGAGCAGTCAAAACATTGAGAGGAACCGAAGGGATATGAACTTTGTCAGCATAGACTTGGCATTTGTGGCAAGTACGGGAATGTTGATGGAAGTCAGCTTCCATGGTAGACCAGTAATAGCCTGCCCTTAGGATCTTCTTAGCCATCGTATGCCCGCTCAAGTGAGTGCCAAATGTGCTGCTGTGTACATCAGTCATGATCAACTCTGCTTCAGCTTTGTCTACGCATCGAAGTAATACACAATCATTGCTTCGTTTGTAAAGGATGTCGTTGCTCAGGAAGAATTTGGCAGCAAATTTCCTTAAGAACTTCTTGTCATTTACGGAAGCTCCTTCGGGATAATCTCTAGTCTCGAGATACCTTTTGATTTCATGGAACCAGGGTTGTTCCACTACTTCTTCGGTATTAATCTCATGACAATGCACAGGTTCATCCATTCGCTCGATGGTGATTTGGGGAGCCTCGTTATCCCAGTTGAGTTTAAACATGGAAGACATTGTGGCTAGAGCATCTGCTAGCTGATTCTCTTCTCGCGGGAAATGCTCGAAGGTAATTTGCTCGAAATGAGGCAACAATGTCAGGACATGTTCTTTGTATGGGATAAGATTAGGATGCTTGGTATCCCACTCTCCTTTGATTTGACTGATAACCAAAGCCGAGTCCCCAAATACGATCAAAGATTTGATCCCCAATTCTATAGCAGCCTTGAGACCAAAGATGCAAGCTTCGTACTCGGCCATGTTGTTTGTGCAGTTGAAGCAGAGTCGGGCCGTGAAAGGTGTGTGACAGCCTTTCGGAGAAATGAGTATTGCGCCGATACCATTTCCGAGTGCATTTGAAGCACCATCAAAGTACAGGGTCCATCGGGATCCCTTTTCGGGTCCGTCATACGGTCCATCACTTTCAATGTTGTCCAAATTCATGATGTCCTCGTCTGGGAAGTCAAATCTCATGGGTTGGTAATCTTCGATAGCTTGATGAGCCAGATGATCAGCTAGTACACTCCCTTTTATAGCTTTTTGGGTGGTGTACTGGATGTCATACTCGGTTAGGATCATTTTCCATCTAGCTATCCTTCCAGATAAAGCGGGCTTTTCGAAGATATACTTGATGGGGTCCATTTTGGAAATCAACAAGGTAGTATGAGTCAACATATACTGTCTTAGTCGGCGAGCAGCCCATACCAAAGCGCAGCAAGTTTTCTCGAGCAGTGAGTAGCGAGTCTCACAGTCGGTAAACTTTTTGCTAAGGTAATAAATAGCATGCTATTTTCGACCAGACTCGTCATGCTGGCCCAAAACACACCCCATTGAGTTGTCCAAGACGGTCAAATACATGATCAATGGTCTTCCTTCGACAGGTGGCATCAGAATAGGAGGTTCTAGCAAATATTCCTTGATTCTATCAAAAGCAGCTTGGCAATCGTCGTTCCATTCGACTACCTGATCTTTCTTCAAGAGTTTGAAAATTGGCTCACAGGTAGAAGTCAGATGAGAGATGAATCTGGCAATATAGTTCAAACGCCCCAAGAACCCTCTAACCTCCTTTTCAGTACGGGGAGCAGGCATCTCTTGTATTGCTTTCACTTTTGCTGGATCGACTTCAATGCCTTTGTTGCTTACAATGAATCCCAGAAGTTTACCAGACCTAACTCCAAAAGTGCACTTACTTGGATTCAGCCTGAGTTTGTATTCTTTCAATCTGGCAAACAGCTTTTCTAGATGTTCAAGGTGCTCTTCCTCTGTTTGTGACCGAGCTATCATATCGTCTATGTAAACTTCAATCTCATGATGTATCATATCATGAAATAAAGCTACCATGGCGCGTTGATAAGTTGCCCCCGCGTTCTTCAGCCCGAACGGCATCACCTTGTAACAGAAAGTGCCCCATTGTGTGACAAAAGTTGTTTTCTCCATATCCTCGGGGGCCATTTTGATTTGATTGTAGCCCGAGAATCCATCCATGAAGGAAAACACTTTGTGCTGAGCTGTATTGTCGATCAAAAGGTCAATGTGTGGCAGCGGAAAATCATCTTTGGGGCTGGCCCTATTCAAATCCCGGTAATCCACACACATCCTGACTTTGCCATCTTTCTTAGGTACTGGCACGATGTTAGCGACCCATTGAGGATAGGACGTAACAGCCAGAAATCCAGCGTCAAATTGCTTCATCACTTCTGCTTTGATCTTTTCAGACATGTCAGGCCTCATTCGGCAAACTTTTTGCTTGATCGGCGGACAGTCCTCTCTCGTGGGGAGACGATGAACCACGATGTCTGTGTCTAAACCCGGCATATCTTCATAGGACCAAGCGAAGATCTCAACATACTCATTCAAAAACTGTATCAGACGTTCCTTGACACTTGGTTCCAGATTGGCACCCACTTGCACCTCCTTCCGGTCTTCCTCGGTTCCCAAGTTGATAGTTTCCAATGACTCTTCGTGAGGTAAGATGGCTCTCTCCTCTTGCTGTAGAAGTCTGGCTTGTTCCCCTAGTACTTCACAACCTTCGTCATCTTCATACTCGGCTTGATTGACCAGATCTTCAGAGTTATTGAAGGATATAGCAGAATAGTCACCCATGGAATCCGGAGTGGATGGGTACCTGCATTGGTGAGTGTGGGTGTGTGTAAGGGATAACCATCCTTAAACAAAAATGCAAAAGGAAAGAAAATGAACACAGCAGTTTATCAAATGAAAAACGTCCAATGAATCATTAAACATGGCATATGGATATGAAAAATAATCAAAACCCTTACAAATGGACCTACATGCCCCGGGCAAGGCATGAGGTGAAAAGATAGTGTACGGATTGTTTGGAAATAAATATTACAGACCAAATAGGAAATGTTTGACAGATAAATTACTGATGAATAAAAGTGATGGGGACAAAGTCTTTTGCCTCCCAGTTGTTCAATCCTCCTTTGACAATTGGATAAATCCACTCTTCGATGTTGCTTTCTTTGTCTTCATCCTCCAAAGCATTGATTCCGTAGGGAGAAATTTTGACTGGCGCTCTTTCAATCTTCGAACGGCGCATCGCTTTCTGGCCCGCGGTAGTGAACCCTAACCCAAATTTGTCTATCTTATGCGGAATATCAGGTAACTGCCCCCATGCTGAATTCTTCCCTTCCTTTATTGCGGCCCTTGCGTCCTCCAAAGATGCCATCCTGGCCATCTGCCTCGGCGTCTCAGCTGCCAACTTCGCTACTGTTATTTCAGGAAGGACTTCTTCGAAATGCTGAAAAGGCGTCTCAATGAACTCCCCTTCTACATCCACGTACCGGAAAGAATTCAAGTGGCTAATCATGTACTCCTCTTCGCCATGGACAGTAATGATCTTTCCCTTGACAGGATACTTCAACATCTGATGTAAGGAGGAGGTGACTGCCCCAGCATGGTGTATCCAAGGCCTACCCAGCAAGCAAGAGTATGACGGACGGATGTCCATCACATAGAAAGTGGATTTAAACACCTCAGTGCCTATCTTGATGGGAATTTCAACCTCCCCATGGACCATTCTCTTCGAACCATCAAAAGCTCTGACAACAATATCACTCGGCTTCAACTCCAACCCTTCACAATCTAGTCGGTCCAAGGCCTTCTTAGGCAATACATTCAGCGATGAACCAGTATCGACCAAGACATGTGCGAGAGTGGTTCCTCGACACTCGACTGAAATGTGCAAAGCATCATTGTGGTTTCTACCTTTAGGAGTTAAGTCGGCATCAGAGAAACCTAATCCATTGTCCGCAGTAAGGCTAGCCACGCAATTTTGAAATTGATCCGCAAAGGTTTCCTGGGGCACATGGGCTGCCTTTAGGAATTTTATCAGGGCTTTAGCGTGCGCTTCTGAGCAAAGTAGTAGTGCTAGCATGGAGATCTTTGAGGGGGTTTGCCCCAGCTGTTCTACCACATCGTAATCACTCCTTTTGATTATCCTCAAAATCTCATCCATTTCCTTCTTGGAGGTTTCCGGTATGACCAAGGGTTGAGCCCTCGTCCTGACGAGCTCATCTTGGATTCCCTTACCTTTATCAGCAGCGGTAGGAGAGACAGTACTAGGAACAACAACATCTTCAATCAAAGGGGTTCTAGCAGAGATTTTTATTGGTGCAGGGATGACCTTATCAGCTGATGAGGGTCCAAAGATTGCTCTTGAAGGGGCAATCTCTGGAGAAAATATTCTCCCGCTCCGGGTGATTTTGCTCGTGCCTGCAATGTTACCAATGTTGGCTTCTTCATCATCCGAACTTTCTTCAGTTATTTCGATTTGTTTGATACCATGGTAGTAGACGTCACCGCCATAGTTCCATGGTATCGACTTCTCAGAAACATAGGGGACAGGCCCTGGCATTGTTATCTTCAAAGGAACAGATTTCGTAGCTGGTGTAATCTTAACAGGCTTTTTGTCGGCCTTGGAAAGATTGGCGTGAATGGTTATGATTGAGACATCTTCAGTATGAGTTGGAACAGCAGAAACTTTTTCAAACAAAATATGTCGACTATCCATAAGGCCTTGGATGCCTTTCTTCAATAACGGACAATCAAACGGTAGAGAGTAACAACAATAGCAGTCTTCTTTACATCCCGGGAAGATCCAGGCCCTTAACAAATTCAACTTGATGGTTAGCAATGGAGTTACCAGATCATTGACGTCAGCAACATACAAATCTTCTTCAATGGCATTGACATTTCGGCCGTGTTTTGGCATGGGTGCAGATATCACATTAGGCTTCTCCGGAGCGTCAAACTCCACCTCATTCGCATCTATCAGGTCTTGGATTTTATGCTTGAGTGCCCAACAATCATTGGTGTCGTGCCCGACACTGTCAGAATGGTAAGCGCATTTAGCATTAGGATGATAATACGAAGAGGACGTATTCACATTTTTTGGTGCCTCTTTGATAGTGGCGAGATTCAACTTCAACAGATGGGGAAACACTTGCGCTGGAGTCATATTAATACGGGTGAACTGCCGTTATGGCCGTTCCACCCATTGTTGATTTGGTCTGGACTGGTTATAACGAGGCTGCTCACTTGAAGTGTTTTGAATCATTACGGCCCCCACGGTCGGCCGGCGCTCAGTCTTCCCTGCTCTTCTCTGAGAATATACCATAGTCGTTTCCTTCTTAAAAGGCTTCTTCTCAACACTTGCAGCAACACCCTTCTGAATCTTTCCTGACTTGATGCCAACTTCTATTCTTTCGCCTGTTAAGATCAAATCGGTAAACCCCGCGGAAGAGTTACCAATCAGATGATTGAAAATGGCCCAGATAGGGTCCCTAGAAACATATCAACAAGTTCGCGGTCGGTTAAAGGAGGCTGCACCCTGCCAGCCAAATCCCTCCATTTTTGTGCGTATTCTTTGAACCCTTCGTATGTTCCTAGTGACATACCCTGAAGTTGGGTACGAGTAGGAGCAAGGTCAGAATTATACTGGTATTGTTTGTAGAAGGCGGTGGCCAAGTCTTCCCAATTTTGGACGCTGGTTCCCTCTAGCTGATAAAACCACTCCAACTGAGCTCCAGAAAGGCTGTCTTGAAAGAAATGAATCCAAAGGTTTTTATCTGCCGTATAGGGTTGAATCTTTCTCACGTAGGACCTGAGATGCATTTTTGGACAGGACAGCCCATCATACCTCACAAACACTGGCACCTTGAACTTTGGGGGAATCACAATCCCGGCAACCAAACCCAAGTCTTCAAAGTCCAAACCCGGTACTCTTTGTAGCTCCATGGCGGCCAATCTGTCTTCTAAACCCTTGTATTTATCATCAGCTGGAGGGTATTATTGATTGGAATAATCTTCATCCTCTTCGACCTCTTCTTCTTCCACCTCGGACTCGGAAGGTACCGCAGCCCCACCTCCTTTGCTGGTTCCTTCATCAGAAGTAGGAGGAAATTCAAGCACTCGCCGAGCTTCTCCGTCAAATCTTCTCCCCAGAGTAGCCACCCCGAGTCTCTTTTTCTTCTTTTTCACTGGGTCTTTATTCCCCATCAAGGTCTTGAGATCCTCCTGACCTTTAGCCAAGGTTGTCAGGAGTTGCTGGAACTGTGCATTCTGAGCTTGCAGGTCTTTGACTGTTTGCTCGAGATCTATCCTACTGAAATAAACAGCAGACAGATAAGGAAACCTGGAGTGAGACCTGCTTATGCACATGATGAATGGTATGCTTATGTATGCAATGCATTCAAGGATTTAGAACATTCAAAATTGTTGCAGACAAAGAAGAACGCACGTCATATTAATAAGAAGAAATTTGTTAGTACATAAATGCCCCATGGGCCAAATATTACAAAATAACTTCTCAAGGCAAAAAGACATTGCGCATCCTCTTTGGTGCGATGTAAGTGTTGAGGGCCTCTTGCTCATGGAGTCGGCGGGTAAGCTCTAAAACCTTCTTCTCACTAGCGTAGAAGCTGGCTTCAAAAGTGTTCCGTTCCTCCTTGAGCTGAATCCAACTTTTCTGCATTTCCTCCCACGATGTAGGCATATCTGGATGTAGGATGGTGTAGGGAACCTCTCCTTCCTTGACGGGCTCTTTAATCACAGGGAGAACATGAGGATAAGGCATCATTATACTTTGGGCTCGGGCTCGTACCCACTTGAGATAAGGCTCAAGAGGGATGGAGTTCTTGTGTCCCAGAGTCTTGCTATCAACCTTGTTGGGTCTTCCCCAAGCTCTGATGAATCTTTGGCGAAGTCCTCGCGCATCGTTGTCGAAGTCAAAAACTAGGTCAGGAATCAACATGTCATGAGGGCCATCCCTCCGTGCATATCCAAATTGCCTCAAAGCTAGGCAAGGGTTGTAGGTGATACCTCCTCTGATTCCAAGTAAAGGAACATTAGGAAATTCTCCGCAACGATCAACGATGATGACATTTTCTCTGGACCGAGAACACCAATGTACATCAGAATGAGTAAGAGTCATCAACCGTTGGGACCACCTTGAGCCTTGGTCATTCTTCAAGACAGATTATGGAAGGTGCGAAATAAACCACCTTGCAAGGAGAGGACTACAGCACATGAGAACACCCCTCTTTCTCATTGTTCGTGTGTAAAATGAGTGAAGAATGTCCCCAAGCAATGTTGGTATTGGATTTCTAGACAAGAAGATTTTGACGGCGTTGACATCTACCAATTGGTCAGGATTTGGGAACAAGACCAACCCATAGATAAGGAGTGCCATAATTTCTTCAAAGGCTTGTAGGTCCAATGAATTCCAACATTCTTGTGCCTTCTCAAACAAGAATTTTGCTAAGAATCCTCTGACGTCGCTTCTGGTTTCCCAATGCCCCTTGATGTCGGATGGTTGTAGATGTAATGCTCGAGCAACATCTTCCGGCTTTGGTTCCTTTTCCGTACTGTTGAAGGGTAGTTGATTAAGGATAGGGATTCTTAGGAGTTGAGAAAACTCCTCCAAAGTGGGCACCAACTGGTAATCAGGGAAAGTGAAACAGTGGTGAAGAGGGTCAAAGAACTGGAATAGCACTTTTATCATGTCTTCTTCAATGTTGGTGTTGACTAAGCTGAGCAGTCTACCATGTCTTTCACTGAAGGATGAGTTTTCTGGAATTCTTGAAGTGAGCTCCTTGAGTTGAGGAGAGATTCTCACAAGGTTGACTTGGATGGTATTTCTGCGAGGAATTTCCATGACCTACAAAACAGGAATAAAGATGAAGCTCCAAACCCTTGAAATGGTTAGTGAATGCATATGATGTTTTATGATGTTTATGATGTATGCACAAGACATATGTACAAGCAAATCACACCAAACCCTAGTTTCAGGCTTGCATGGGGTTTCATAGGTAAGTACCCTCTTGAGTGTAGTTGGCTTAAAAACCTGTCCTATAAATAGTAACCGGGTTCTAAGGAGCTCAATATCACGGGATTGTTTTCACTGTTCATTGTTTTGGTTTAGCCACTTAACTAGCGACCAAAATATTCCAAGAAAACAACCCTCAATGAGAGTAGTATCGAGTATCTACCAACTTCGGACTGCACCAAAGCCGGTCATCTCACTACTCCTAATAAAAGGCCAAGATGGTCAAGTAAGGTTCTAGGTCATTAGTGCTTAGTGGCATCACTCAGCGGCCCCGTACTCTCCTTGATTGAACTCAAGGGTTACCGGTACTCACAAATATATCGCACTAATATAGTTATTGCTTCGACCGTGTCGGTATACCCCGCACAGTTTCCACAACGTATTGCTATCTATGAAATGTTTCCAAAAATCCGGGTGTAGGATTGTAAACCCAAACAATAGAGCCAAGATATAAAGCAATCAATTCAAACAATTAGTCATGCAAGAAGGTGATCTAAGCCCTAAGGTTACTCCACTTTTAAAATCTCCCCAGCAGAGTCGCCAGTTCTGTGATACAGTGGGAGAACTGACTATGGTTTTGCGTTTGTTTTTGCAAATGTTCCGGTTGAGCAAGAGTCGCCACCGACTTTTTATTTTATCCTAAGGAATGGTTTAAAAAGCACAGCAAAAACCTTTGAGATTTTTTCTTGGGTTCGGGGAGTAGATTATAGAAAGGGAAGGTATTAACACCCTTTCTATCCATGGTTATCCATGGGCTCTTAGGTACCTGTTTAGATCAACTTGCCTTGGTTTTCAATTGTTTGAAATGGTGCTTTGTGTGTGGTTTTGAAAATGTTTTAAAAAAGATGCCTTGTTTAGGCTACCCTTGTAACAATTCTTTACTCGAATGTTTTACAAAAGGTGTTTATCTTTTTGAAAAGATGTTCCAAGGTTTTTGAAAGTTTGTTTTGAAAGTGTTTGTGAAGTGTGGTTTGAAAATGGGCAAGTGTTTTATTTTGCAAGTTGACAAGTACTTAAGAGCTATCTACCCTAAAGTTCTCAAAGATTATTGCTATGTTTTAACCCTTTTAACAATTTTGTTCCACCATTGCATTTGGTGGACAATCTTGTGTTAGGAGGTGAAAGGGACGGGCGCGGGTCATCGTTTAGACCATAATTGCAATAGTGTTAAGTATCTTTGGGTAAATTTCTCTTTGAAAGGGACTTGATCATTTTAGGCAACTTTTCGAAAGCGTCATCGAGGGACTATGATCATTTGATTGTTTGTTTTTACCCAAAGAAACCTAACATGCAATATGGCCCATTTATTGAAGGCAACAAGTGGAATACCCTAGGGGTGCAAGTGTGATATGTGTTGTCCATTTTCATGCTTGATTATCTTGAAATTAGGTCAAACTATTTTTGTTCGTTTTATTTGCATACAAACCCTAATTCTAGCATGGTATATTTAGAAAGCGTTAAAGTGCGAAAAGTAAAATTCCTACACTATTACAACACAATATGGGAAGGGGGGTACAAATGTTCAAATGGGGGGATATTTAGACAAGGAATTTTAAACCTAGCTATTACATCAATTTTGGAATATTTACAAGATAATTAATTGCATAAATTAAATGGAAAATAAAATAAAGATGCAAAATGCAAAAAGGGTTTTTTTTATATGTATGGAAAAAGATATTTTTTATGTCAAATAAACAAAAAAAGTAAATAAAAATAAAAAAAGTAACATTTTGGAGTTTTTGTGTTTTAAGGACAAAACCCTAATTTCTTTAAATAACTATATTAACTATTTAATATGTATAATATTTAATAATTATATACAAAAAATAAAATAAAATGGAATATATTCATAAAAAAGTATTTTTCATGTCAAATATTAATAAAATAAAAAAATGTATGTATTTTGGTATTTTGCCCTAAGTATATTAATATATATAAATATCTCTATTATTTACTAAATAAACATTATATATACAAAAATAATAATATTTAATATTTATAAAAAAATGTATATTTTGTATAAAATATTTTCAAAAGAAAAAATGAAATAAAAATCAGAAATAAAGTATATTTGCATTATTTTTTTCTAGTTTTTCTAAATAATAGTATATATATATATATATTATTTATGTACAAATGATTCCTATAAACAAATAAATGCCTAAAAATAGGAAAATAGTGTAAAAAATGTTTTTTTATGTTTTTAATATCATTAGGAAAAATAAATAAACCAGAATGAAAAAAGAAAAATCAAAAAATCAATAAAACACACAAAATGGGCTCAGGGGGTGTGAAATCAGAAATATGGTGTGAAAAGAAAAGACAAAGCAGGCCCAGCCCATGTGGCTTCTTCTTCAACCTTCAGACAAAAAAGATGTCAAAAACGCGCGCCTGTTACTCAAGTTCAAACCTCTGGATTCTTTGATCTTTTGCACAAACTTACAACATAAGAAATGTTAAGCATTGAATCACGATTCTAAATATATAAAGAACTCATCCTAACTCTCAGAAATGAGAGAGAATTTTGACATTCCCAAATCCTGACCTAACTTTTCTTCCATATTCAAACCTTAAATTCTCACAGCTCAAGCAAAATAAATGAAAAGTAAAAGCATGTACAGATTCAGGGGCATGAGTAGAACACTTCTTATTCACAAACCTAGAGCTAATGATGCCTACACTAAGAGTTAGAAGTTCAAAAAGATACATGTTCAGTTGAAGTTCTATCTGGCAATGAGGGAGCTTTCAGGGCAAGATGATGATCTGTATAGCTTGCCTGAAGTGTGGTGAGGCTATTCCAATGCTTACTTTGCTTTGAAACACCTTGAATCGAGCTATGGACCTTCAACTGCAAAACAAGAAAGTGAAAATGGTGGAACTGGTTAGAGGAGTTACAGGTCGTGTTTTATGTTTGGGTTAGCTTCAAGTGATGCTAGGGAATGTGTTTGATGAGCTTTTAGCAAGAGAGCATGAGAGGGATGAGAGTTGGCACTCAAACTGCAGACCCTGCCCTGTTTTTTGCAGTTTGAGAGTGGTTCTGGGAATGGGAGTGTTTGGGACCTTGTTTGCTCGTGTTCTAGCTTGGGTTTGATGATTAGAAGGTGTACAAAATATTTGCTTAGGCTTTTTTCTGCTGAGATGAAAGTTATGTTGTGTTATGCTAAGTTTCTTAACACTTAAGCAAGCAAAGGCCACTTGAGTTTCTAGGCTGATAGAGGCCCCCTAATGTGATGCTAACCCTCTCCTTGATCAGTGTGTTTTGCTCATAATCTTGTGCCAAAGTGATTTGATATGTACTTGTGGATTTGCAACTTTGACATAAAGCTTAACTTTTCAAAAATGGCTATTTCACTTTATCCATAAATGGATTAAACTTGCATGTAATGCTTAAACTCATGAAACAAGGCCTTAGCACAATGAGTATGCATTAAATTATTGAGTGTTGGATGGTTTAGAGGCCTGTAATGTAGCACAAACCAAGCTGACTTGAAAATGGCATAAGTTATGAACATGTACATGACCAATTCAAAAGTGAGTTTTTGCCATATTGCAAAATTCGATTCTCTCAAGTTATGAGGTTGTTTGATGAGTTCTTGGACATTTTGAAAAGCTTGGAATGTGTACTACAATCCATCTTTGAAATGCAAATTTAAATTCCAAGGGGAAGTATGTGAAAAATGGTCTTGAAGTTAGGTAGAAAACCTTGCCAAAATAGGTCCAATTTTCACTAAGTTAAGAATGGTTTAGTACCCTTACTCCAAAAATTGTAACTTGAGATACAAGCCTCTTTTGGGAAAACTTTGTGATTCAAAGTTGTAGATTATGCACCAAGCTACAACTTTCATGTTTTGACTTTTGCTTGACTCCAAATAAATCTTGGTGAGAAAGTGGGGCAAAGTTGGGAAAAAATTAGGGTTTTTCATAACTTAGAAAAATTCTAAGTTATGAAAAATTCTCATTTCAAACCCTAAATTGAAATTTTTGATTTCTTGGTGAACAAGTTTCATGATTTGGCATGCTTTGATGAAAAATGAATCTTGACTCTTGATTTTGACCAAAAAAGTCAGAGTTTGACTTTTCAGTATACAGTCAAAATTGATCAATTGACTGGGAAATTCAACTGTCAATCTTGTGTACTTGGGATCTTTTGAACTTGTTGAGCATGTCAAGATAATTCCATGGGGTCCTTGAGCCCATATGTGAGCTTGGTTTGCCATTGGCTAGGTCAAACAGTCAAAAATTGCCTTTGTGCAGTCAAAACCCTAAAAATGACCATTTTGCCCTTTTGGTGATCTGATCAAATTTCTTGTGGAATTATGATCCAAACTTGATCAAATGGTCCATGTGAATTCATAATGTTGATGTGGGTCAATTTTCATGAGGTTTGACTGTCAATTGGCCACAGTTGACTTTTTCCCCAATACAGCTGATTTCTAAGTCAATTGTCCAATTGACTGGGCAAAACTTGGAATCAAGACTTGAAACTTGATGTGGATAAACTTGGGAGTCCAATATGAAGCAATAAAGTCATCTTAGGCAATTTAGGTCAAAACATCTTTGTGCAAACACAAACCCTAATTTGGGTCAACAGTGCAAGGAGAAGTCTTGAGCAGATGAAACCCTAACTGGATCTTGATCTCCAAGGGCTTGGTGATGAGAAATGTTGAGAAAATGGGAGAGCAAATTTTGGGGTACAACCCATACAAACCCTAAGTCTATCATGGTATAATTAGAAAGCTTTAAAATGCGGAATTTAAAGTCCTAAATTATTACAACATAATTATGGGGATGGGGGTACAAATGTTCAAATGGGGATATTTAGCAAGAAATTTAAATCTAAACTATTACAATCCAAATTGAATATACAAGTTATTTAATTGTACAATAATTAACTAAATACAATAAATATGCAAAATGCACAAAAATGGTTTTATATGTATGTAAAAGTATTTTTCATGTGACATATAAACAAAAATAAAAAAGGTTAATTTTTGGATAATTTCATGGTTTAGGGCAAAACCCTAATTTTGTAAATAAATAGTATTTATTATTTATATCATATACAATATTTATTAATTATATACAAAAAATAAATAAAGGGGAAGTATATTGTAAAAAAAGTAATTTTTGAGGTTAAATATTAGTAAAATAAAAATGTATTATTTTTATATTTTTTTTATCCTAATATTCTAATAAACATATAAGTATTTATATTATATATTAACTATACTAAATATACAAAAAATAAAATATTAATTATTTATCAAAAAAAGTGTATTTTAAGAAAATGTTTTCAAAAGGTAAAATAAAATAATAACAGAAAATAAATGTATTTGTATTATTTTTTAGTAAAAGGTATTAAGTTTATTTATAATGTATAAGTTAAATAAAGCAAATAAAATCCAAATAAAAATGCAAAAATGGTTGAAAAAATATTTTTAATATTTTTTATGTTTTGACAAAAAATAATAAATCAGAGGAAAAAATAAAAAGTCAAAAATAATTAAAAAAACACACAATGGGCCAAGGGGGTGTAAGTGGAAGAATGAGGTGCAAACAGAAAAAATGAACCAAGCCCAGCCCAAAAGGAGTTGTCTTCAACCTCCAGCAACCTTGAACAACAAAACGCGTGTTTCCTTGCTTGATTCAAATATCCTGATTCTTTGATTTTTAGCACAAACTTATAATATCAAAAATGCAAAGCATCAAATCACGAATTCATACATATCAAGAACTTGATCTAACTCTCAGAAATGAGAGAGAATTTCTCCTCCCCCAATTCCTGACCTAGCTTTTTTGCAATGTTCAGGTTCAAAATTTTCTGTGTACACACAACATAAATGAAAAGTAATGATATGGATAGATTCAGGGCCATGAGTAGGACATAATTTCTTCACAAACCTAAGCCTAGATATGCTTGTATAGAGAGATAGAAGTTCAAACTTTTACCTGTTCAGCTTGAATCGTGTACGAAAATGGAGGTACTTTCAATGAAGTTTGAGGACTTGTACAGCTTGCTTGAGGTCCAGGGATGCTTCCTCTATGCTTGGCTTGCTTTGAATCTTACGGAATCGAGCTATAGAAGTCAACCTGCACAGATGAAAAATGAAAATGGCACACTTGGCTATGGCTGTTACAGTCTGTTTCCAAGGCTTGGGATAGTTTGTATGAATCTTATGCAAGGTGTTTGAGGTGGTTTGGATGAAAACGCACGATGGAATGATGCTGGCCAAGTCAATCTGCAACAGGGACTCTGTTTTGCAGAAAAAAATGTGCTTTGATGGATGAGGAGGTATTGAGGGTTAAGGGCTCGTGTTCTAGGTTGGTTAGGGAGTATGCAATGTGTTCACAAAGTTTGCTTGAGTTGGTTCTTGCAGGAATGTGTGTTGTGGTACAAAATGCAAGCTTTCTTCTTATCTAAGCAAACAAAATGCAAGTTGGATTATAGGCTCCTACAGGCCCCTCAAGCATGCTGCCAATTTGGTTCTTGATCAGTGGGATATGTCCATAATCTTGTGCCCAAAAGATCTGCTTTGTACTTCTTAGATTGTAAACTTGACATAAAGTGCTTCTTTACAAGAATAGATAAAATGCTTTTTCCAAATATGGCTTAATCTTGTATGTAATGGTTAAATACACAAAACAAGACATGAACACAAAGGATATGCATTAAATTATTGAGTGAGAATGGGATTAGAGGCCTGTAACCTAGTTTGTGCAAGCTGAGTTCAAAATGCCAATGTTATGTACATGAATTTGGCCATGAACAAAGTGACTTTTGCCCATCTTGACAAATTCGAATCTCCCTAACCACAAGGGTGTTTGATGAGTTCTTGGACAATTTGGAAAGCTTGGAATGTGTACTACAATCCATCTTTGTAATGCAAGTTGAAATTCCAAGTGGAAGCATGTGAAAAGTGGCCATGAAGTTAGGCAAAAATCCTGCCTAAAATAGGTCAAAAAATTTCTAAGTTAAGAATGTTTTGCACCCCTATTCCAAAAATCATAACTTGAGCTACAAGCTTCTTTTGAGGAAACTTTGTGAATCAAAGTTGTAGATTTTGAAATGGAATATAACTTTCATGTTTTGAGTTTTGTTTGAATCCAAATATATCTTGATGAAAAGATGGGACAAAGTTAGGAAAAAATTAGGAAATTTCATAACTTAGAAAATTTCTAAGTTATGAAATTTCTTCATTTCAAACCCTAATTTGTAATTTTTGGTTTCTTGATGAACAAGTTTCATACTTTGACATGTCTTGATGAAAAATAAATCTTGGCACTTGATTTTGACCAAAAAGTCAGAGTTTGACTTTTCAGTATACAGTCAAATTTTGCTCAGTTGACTGGAAAATTCATCTGTCAATCTTGTACATTTGGGATCTTTTGAACTTGTTGAATGTGTCAAGACCATTCCATTGAGTCCTTGAGTCCAGATGTGAGCTTGAATTTCCATTGGTTAGGTCAAACAGTCAAAGATTGCCTTTGTGCAGTCAAAACCCTAAAAATGACCATTTTGCCCTTTTGGTGATTTGATCAAATTTCTTGTGGAATTGTGATCCAAACTTGATCAAATGGTCCATATGAGTTCATAATGTTGATGTGGGTCAAAAATCATGAGGTTTGACTGTCAATTGACCACAGTTGACTTTTTCCCCAATACAGCTGATTTATAGGTCAACTGTCCAATTGACTGGGCAAAGATTGGAATCAAGGCTTGAAACTTGGTATGGATAAACTTGTGAGTCCATCATGAATCATGAAAATCATTTTGGGCCTTTTAGGTCAAAACATCTTTGTGAAAACTCAAACCCTAATTTGGGTCAACAGTGCAAGGAGGAGTCTTGAGCAGAGCAAACCCTAACTGGATCTTGAGCTCCAAGGGTCTTGTGGTGAGAAAATATTGATGAAAGGAGAGGGAAAATTTTGGGGTACAACAATATGCATAAGCAGGTCTTTACACCAAGTTTCCTCATCTCTCTGCTGTTTATTTCAGCAATATGGATATTGAACAGACGGTCAAAGACTTACAAGCTCATAATTCACAATTTCAACAACTACTCTTGACCTTGGCCAAGGGGAGGGAGGAGCTCAAGACTCTACTAGAGAAGGAAAAAGAGAAAAAGAAGAAGAAGAGAGTTGGTGTGGCTATCTTGGGCAGAAGGTTTGAAGGACAAGCCAGACGGACTTTGGAATTCCCATCAACATCTGAAGAGGGGGAAGGAAAAGGTAAAGGAACTGCAGTGCCATATGATTCTGAGGCAGAAGAAGAAGAGGATGAAGACTATTCTGAGCAGCAGTATCCTTCGGCCGATGACAAATACAAAAACTTGGAAGAACGTCTAGCTGCTATGGAGATACAGAGAGTACCGGGGCTGGACTTTGAGGAGTTAGGGTTGGTTTCTGGAATTGTAATCCCTCCTAAATTTAAAGTGCCTCTGTTTTCTAAGTATGATGAGGTGTCTTGCCCAAAGATGCAGCTGCGATCTTATGTTAGGAAAATTCAACCACATTCTTCTAACAAAGACATGTGGGTCCACTTTTTCCAGGACAGTTTATCGGGGACGCATCTGGATTGGTTCTACCAGTTGGAGAGGTCTGATGTGCATAATTGGGAAGATTTGGCAGCCGCATTCTATAAATAGTATCAATACAACACCGACTTGGCGCCAACCCGTACTCAGCTACAGAGTATGGATATGGCTACCAATGAGGGTTTCAAAGACTACCCCCAGAAATGGAGGGATTTAGCCGGAAGGGTGCAACCACCTTTATCTGAAAGAGAGCTAGTGGACATGTTCTTGGGGACTCTGTCAGGTCCTTTCTTTAATCACCTGATTGGAAGCTCCTCTGCAGGTTTCACTGAATTGATCTTAACTAGCGAAAGGGTGGAAGCCGGTATTAGAAGCGGGAAAATCTAGAAAGATGTGTCTACCTCTGCAACTGTAAAAAAGCCCTTCACGGGAAAGAAGGAAGTGTCTGCTGTCTATGCCCAGAGAAATCAGGGAAGAATTGAAAGACGACCAACTGTGGGGGCTATTATGATTCAAAAGTCTGCCTCAGACCAATCGAGAAACAACCCGCCAAGAAATGATCAGCCGAGGAATAACCAATAAAGGGTGGAAAGTCCTGTAAGGCAATTCACCAAGATAAATATGACCCCTGCTCAAGTCTTACCCCATCTCTTGAAGTTGAACCTGGCCATGCTAAAGGAGGCCCCTTAAAATCCTAACACTACTTCTCCACATTACCATCCCAACGCCATATGCGCGTACCACTCAAAAAGTCCAGGGCACGACACCAACAATTGTTGGGCCTTGAAGAACAAGATTCAAGATCTGATTAATGCAAAGGAAGTTGAATTTAAAGCTCCTGAAAAGCCGAATGTTATCTCCGCCCCAATTCCGAGGCATGGGCACAATGCCAATGCTGTGGAAGAAGATCTGTTTGTTTCTACTGTGGATGAACTGTCAACTCCTCTCCTAACCATCAAGTTGAATTTGTTAAAGGCTGGGGTGTTTCCAGGTTATGACCAAGACTCCCGTGCTTGCATATCCTCCCCATTTGACTGTCCTCTTTTGAAGAAAAGAATCCAACAATTGATTGATAACAAGGAAATTTTGTTTGAGAAAGCTCCCGTCTCACCCATTCCAGTTCCTGAAGTTTCAATAATAACCATATACGCCAATCCTTCTAGGGTTCCTAAAAAACCTGTTAGGATTACATCCACTCCAGTAACTACTCCGTTGAAGATAATAATACCAGGGCCAACCCCTTACAAAACCGATAAAATGGTACCATGGAACTATGGTGGAGAAATCTACTATCATGGTGTCGAACAGATTTAATAGACCATTGAAGAAGAAAGCTCTGAGGAGGATAATCCCGACGTCAGTAACATTGCTGGAAAAAGCAAAATTACTCATTGTGGGGGAATATTTTCTCCAGAGATTGCTCCTCCAACAACAGTCTTTGGACCCGTGGCCATCCTGAAGATTACCCCTGTGATTGTACCTACAAGTGTACTCGCCAACAAAAACAATACAATTCCCATCCCTGCTTCCGCTGACAAAGGAAAGAATGTTTAAGAGGAGCCTGTCTTGACGAAGGCTCAGTCACTAGTCATTCCTGAAACATCCCAGAAAGAGATGGAAGAGATTCTGAGGATTATTAAGAAAAGTGATTACAATGTTGTTGAACAACTGGGGCAGACCCCCTCCAAAATATCTATGCTAGCCTTGTTGTTGTGCTCTGAAGCACACGCTAAAGCTTTGTTCAAGTTTTTGAAGACGATCCACGTGCCACAAGAAACCTCCGCTGATCAATTCCAGGAATGTGTGGCCAGCTTAACAACTGACAATGGTCTAGGATTCTCCGATGCAGACTTGACCTCCAAAGGGAGAAAATATAATGACGCGCTACATGTCTCGGTGGAGTGTAGGGGAACCACCCTAGCTCATGTTTTGGTTGATATTGGGTCGTCTTTAAATGTCTTGCCAAAGAAATCCTTGGATAGACTGGATTGTGAAGGCTTAACCCTGAAACCCAGTAATATAATTGTTAGGGCCTTTGATGGTTCTAAGAGGATGGTCCATGGAGAGGTGGACATCCCGATCAAGGTGGGTACCCAGACGTTCAATTCAACATTTTACGTGATGGACATCCGTCCTTCCTACTCTTACCTGTTGGGAAGACCTTGGATTCACCATGCTGGAGCGGTTACTTCCACTCTGCATCAAAAGCTCAAGTACCTTATCCAGGGGAAAATTATAACTGTTCATGGCGAAGAGGAATACATGATCAGTCATCTAAATTCCTTCCGTTATGTGGAATTGGATGGTGAATTCATAGAGACCCCTTTCCAACACTTCGAAGAAGTCTCTGAAGAGATAGCAGCGACCAAGACAGTGTCCTCAACTCCTGTGATTACTAGACCTCCACCTCGGATGTCATCTCTCAAGGATGTTAGGGCAATGGTGGAAGAAGGAGGATCCACAATCTGGGGGCAGCTTCCATATTTTCCTTTCAAATCAGACAAATTCGGCTTGGGATTTACTTCGACTAGTCAGAAGGCCGTGCGCCGCTCCCGTGCCGGAGGGCCACCTGTGAAGATCAGCCACTGAGGGGTTAATGCACTAGAGGACAGTGAAGAAGATGGAAACTTGGAAGACTGGATTTTCCCTACTGCTAACGGAGGACTGTGCAACTGGGAAGCAAAAGACTTTGTTCTGATTACTTACATAAATCAGTAATTTATCTTTTCCGTTTCTGTTGGACTGTAATAATTCACAAACAATTCGTACTTTTTTCAACCATGTATCTTACCCAAGGCACATAGGTCCATTTGTAAGGGTTCTTATTTCATTTTCATATGTCATTTTAATGAATCATGGACGCTTTTCATATATAAACCTTTTGTGCTCATTGTCTTTCTTTTGCATTTTGTTGTTTTAAGATGGCTATGTCCTTACACACACCCACACTCACAAATACAGGTACCCTTCCATTCCGAAACCCATGGGTAACGATACTGCTATAACCTTCAGTGACTCTGAAGATCTGATCAACCAAGCCGAATACGATGGTGAGGAAGATTGTGAGGTGCCTGGGGAATTGGCCAGACTTCTACAATAAGAGGAAAGAGCAATTCAACCTCATGAAGAGAAGTTGGATACAATCAACTTAGGAACTGAGGATGACAAAAAGGAAATCAAGATAGGTGTCAATCTAGAGCCGAGTGTCAAGGAGCGCCAAATTCAGCTACTACATGATTATGTTGAAATATTCGCATGGTCATACGAAGACATGCTGGGACTTGATACAGACATTGTGGTACACCGTCTCCCCACAAGAGAAAACTGTCCACCAGTTAAACAAAAGGTCCGCCGCATGAGGTCTGACATGTCCGAGAAGATCAAAGCAGAAGTTATGAAGTAGTTCAATGCTGGATTTCTGGCTGTTACTTCCTATCCACAATGGGTTGCTAACATTGTGCTCGTGCCTAAGAAGGACAGAAAAGTGAGAATGTGCATGGATTACAGAGACTTAAACAGGGCCAGCTCTAAAGATGAATTCCCACTTCCGCACATCGACATCCAGGTCGACAACACAGCTCAGCACAAAGTATTTTCTTTCATGGATGGATTCTCAGGCTATAACCAGATCAAAATGGCACCTGATGACATGGAGAAAACTACTTTTGTTACACAGTGGGGTACGTTCTGCTACAAAGTGATGCCATTCGGACTGAAGAATGTCGGGGCAACCTATCAACGTGCCATGGTATCTTTGTTTCATGACATGATACATCATGAGATAGAGGTCTATGTAGATGACATGATAGCCCGATCACAAACTGAAGAAGAACACTTTGATCACTTGCAAAAGCTGTTTGTCAGGTTGAAGGAGTACAAGCTCAGACTGAACCCAAACAAGTGTACATTCAGAGTCCGATCCGGTAAGCTCTTAGGTTTCATTGTCAGCAACAAAGGCATCGAGGTTGATCCTGCCAAAGTCAAAGCTATACGAGAAATGCCAGCTCCTCGCACTGAGAAGGAGGTCATAGGTTTCTTGGGACGCCTCAACTACATTGCAAGGTTCATTTCTCACCTAACATCTACCTGTGAACCAATCTTCAAGCTGTTGAAGAAAGATCAGGTAGTTAAATGGAATGATGATTGTCAGATTGCTTTCGATAAAATCAAGGAGTATTTTCTAGAACTTCCTATCTTGATGCCACCCGTCGAAGGAAGACCGCTAATCATGTATCTGACCGTCCTAGAGAATTCAATAGGGTGCGTATTGGGCCAACATGACGAGTCTGGCTGAAAAGAGCATGCCATTTATTACCTTAGCAAAAAGTTTACCGACTGTGAGACCCGATACTCACTGCTCGAGAAAACTTGCTTCACTTTGGTATGGGCTGCTCACCGGCTAAGGCAGTACATATTGACTCATACCACTTTGGTGATATCTAAGATGGATCTGATCAAGTACATCTTTGAGAAGCCTGCTTTATCTGGAAGAATAGCCAGATGGCAGATGATCCTAACGGAATACGATATATAGTACACGACCCAAAAATCTATAAAGGGGAGTGTGCTAGCTGACCATCTGGCTCATCAAGTTGTCGAAGATTACCAATCCATGAGGTTTGACTTCCCTGACGAAGACATCATGACATTGGACAACATTGAAGATATCAGACCATATGACAGACCTGAACAAGGATCCCGATGGACCCTGTACTTTGATGGGGCCTCCAATGCACTTGGCAACGGTATCGGCGCAGTACTCATCTCCCCAGAAGGTTGCCATACACCTTTCACCGCCAGACTTTGCTTCAACTGTACGAACAACATGGCAGAGTATGAAGCTTGCATCTTTGGACTCAAGGCTGCCACAGACTTGGGAATCAAATCTTTGATTGTGTTTGGGGACTCAGCTTTGGTCATCATTCAGATCAAAGGAGAGTGGGATACTAAACATCCAAACCTCATCCCTTACAAAAAACATGTCTTGACATTGTTACCACATTTCGAGCAGATCACCTTTGAGCACTTCCCGCGAGAAGAAAATCAGCTAGAAGATGCTCTAGCTACAATGTCATCCATGTTTAAACTTAATTGGTATAATGAGGCTCCCTAAATCACCATTGAACGGATGGACAAACCTGCACATTGTCACGAGATTAATACCGAGGAAGTAGTGGACCGGCCGTGGTTTCACGAAGTCAAAAGGTATCTCGAGGCTCAAGAATACCCTGAAGGAGCTTCAGTCAACGACAAAAAGTTCTTAAGGAGATTCTCAGCAAAGTTCTTCCTAAGCAATGGCATCCTATACAATCGTAATCATGATTCTATTCTGCTCCGTTGTGTGGACAAAGCTGAAGCTGAAAGGATTATGGCTGAATTGCATGAAGGCACCTTCGGAACTCACTCTAGCGGGCATACGATGGCTAAGAAGATTCTACGGGCAGGCTACTACTGGTCTACCATGGAAGCCGACTGCTATCAACACTCCCGCACATGCCACAAATGTAAAATCTATGCCGATAAGGTACACGTGCCTCCAGTTCCTCTAAACGTCTTAACAACTCCTTGGCCACTCGCTATGTGGGGAATCGACATGATTGGAGAGATCAAGCCTATATAATCTTTTGTACCCCAAAATTTTCCCTCCCATTCCTCATTTATTTCTCACCACAAAACCCTTTAAGCTCAAGATCCAATTAGGGTTTCATCTGCTCAAGACTTCTCCTTGCACTATTGACCCAAATTAGGGTTTGTGTTTGCACAAAGATGTTTTGACCCAAAATGCATAAGATGACTTTCTTGCTTCATATTGGACTCCCAAGTTTATCCTCATCAAGTTTCAAGTCTTGATTCCAAGTTTTGCCCAGTCAATTGGACAGTTGATCTAGAAATCAACTATATTAGGGAAAAAGTCAATTGTGGCCAATTGATAGTAAAACCTCATGAAAAGTGACCCACATAAACATTATGAACTCATATGGACCATTTGATCAAATTTGGATCACAATTCCACAAAAAATTTGATCAGATCACTAAAAGGGCAAAATGGTCATTTTTAGGGTTTTGACTACACAAAGGCAATTTTTGACTGTTTGACCCAACCAATGGCAAACCAAGCTCACATGTGAACTAAAGGACCCCATGGAATTATCTTGACATGCTCAACAAACTCAAAAGATCCCAAATACACAAGATTGACAGTTGAATTTCCCAGTCAATTGATCAATTTTGACTGTATACTGAAAAGTCAAACTTTGACTTTTTGGTCAAAATCAAGAGTCAAGATTCATTTTTCATCAAAACATGCCAAATCATGAAACTTGTTCACCAAGAAATCAAAAAATGCAAATTAGGGTTAGAAATGAGAATTTTTCATAACTTAGAATTTTTCGAAGTTATGAAAAACCCTAATTTTTTCCCAACTTTGCCCCACTTTCTCACCAAGATTCATTTGGATTCAAACAAAAGTCAAAACATGAAAGTTGTAGCTTGTTGCATAATCTACAACTTTGATTCACAAAGTTTTCCCAAATGAGGCTTGTATCTCGAGTTACAATTTTTTGAATAAGGGTACTAAACCATTCTTAACTTAGTGAAATTTTAACCTATTTTGACAAGGTTTTCTACCCAACTTCAAGGCCATTTTCCATACACTTCCACTTGGAATTTAAATTTTTATTTCAAAGATGGATTGTATTACACATTCCAAGCTTTCCAAAATGTCCAAGAACTCATCAAACAACCTCATAACTTGAGAGAATCGAATTTCACAATTTGGCAAAAACTCACTTTTGAATTGGTCAATTTACATGTTCATAACACTAGGCATTTTCAATCTCAGCTTGCATATCTTGATTACAGGTCCTTAAACCATCCAACACTCATAAATTTAATGCAAACTCTTTGTGCCAAGACCATGTTCTATGGATTCAAGCATTGCATAGTAGATTAATCCCAAAATAGATAAAGCACTTTATCCATTTTTGAAAAAGCAAGCTTTATGTCCAATTGAAAATCCAAGAAGTACAGTTAAGATCTCTTTGGCACAAGTTTAGGGATTAATCACACTGATCAAGACTGAGTTATGCAGCATGTTATGAGGGCCTCTAGCTGCCAAAACACCAACTTGACCTTTTCTTGCTTAAGTGCTAAGAAACATTGCATTGTACAACACAACTTGGAGATCAGCTTACAAACCCTTAAGCAAATTTTTGAAACACGTTCAAGACATCCCAACTGAGCTAGCACATGACCCTAAGACCTCCAATACCTCTCCATTGCCATAATCACTCTCAAACTGCAGAAATAGGGCAAGGCCTGTAGATTGAACATCATCTCTCATTCCTTGCATGATTTCTTGACCAAAGCTTATCAAACACATTCCCTAGCATCAATGCAAGCTAACCAAGACCTGAAACACGACCTATAATTCTTCTAATAAGTTCCACCATTTTCACTTTCTCATTTTGCAGTTGAAGTTCCACAGCTCGATTCAAGGTGTCTCAAGGCAAAGTAAACATTGGAACAACATCACCACACCTCAAGGAAGCTATACCAACCATCACCTTGCACTGAAAGCTTCCCCATTGCCAGATAGAACTTCAGCTGAACAGGTATTTTGGTGAACTTTTAACTCTTAGTATAGGCATCATTAACTCTAGGTTTGTGAATAAGAAATGTTCTACTCATGTCCCTGAACCTGTACATGCTTTTACTTTTCATTTATTTTTCCTGAGCTATGAGAATTTAAGGTTTGAAAATGGCAGAAAACTTAGGTCAGGATTTGGGAATGTCAAAATTCTCTCTCATTTCTAAGAGTTAGGATGAGTTTTTTTATATATTTAGAATCGTGATTCAATGCTTAACATTTCTTATGTTGGAAGTTTGTGCAAAAAATCAAGGAATCAGGATGTTCGAATGGAGGTTCTAGCGCGTGTTTTTTTGAATAATTTTGTTCAGAGGTTGAAGAAGAAGCCTCATGGGCTGGGCCAGCTTGTGCATTGCTTTTTACACCATATTTTTTGATTCATACCCCCCTGAGCCCATTTGTTTGATTTAATGTTTTTTTGATCTTTCTTTTTTATTTCTGACTCATTTATTTTTGCTAATAATGTTTGAAACTTGAAAAATCATTTTTACACCATTTTTGCATTTTTTAAGTATTTATTTGTTTATATGGACATTTATACATAAATATATATATATATATATATATATATATATATATATATATATATATATATATATATATATATATATATATATATATATATATATATATATATATATATATATATATATACTATTATTTAGAAATATTAGAAAAAATAATGTAAACATATTATTTCTGATTTTTATTTCATTTTTCTCTTTTGGAAACATTTTGTATCAAAAAATACTTTTTTTATAAAAATTAAATATTATTATTTTGTGCATATTTAATATATTTTTGTAAATAATATAAATAAATATATATATATATATATATATATATATATATATATATATATATATATATATATATATATATATATATATATATATATATATATATATATATATATATATATATATATATATATATATATATATATATATATATATATATATATATATATATATATATATATATATATATATATATATATATATATATATATATATATATATATATATATATATATATATATATATATATATATTAGTACACTTAGAATAAAATACCCAAAAATATACATATTTTTATTTTATTAATATTTAACATTAAAAATACATTTTTACAAATATACTATATTTTTATTTTATTTTTGTATATAAATAGTGAATATTGTATATTTTGAATAAATAATGCATTTTATTTAGTAAATTAGGTTTTTGCCCTAAATATGAAAATACTCCAAAAATGATACTTTTTTTATTTTTATTATTTAACATAAATAATACCTTTTTTCATACATATAAAAACTTTTTTTTTTGCATTCTTACATATTTGCTTTATTTCTATTTGATTTGTGTAAATTAAATATCTTGTAAATGTTCCAAAAATGATGTAATAGCTAGGTTTGATTTCTTTGTCTAAATATCCCCCCATTTGAACATTTGTACCCCCCTCCCCATATTATTGTGTTGTAATAGTGTAGGAACTTTAATTTTTCGCACTTTAACACTTTCTAAATATACCATGCTAGAATTAGGGTTTGTATGCAAGTAAAACGAACAAAAAATAGTTTGACCTAATTTCAAGATAAACAAGCATGAAAATGGACAACACATCTCACACTTGCACCCCTAGGGTATTCCACTTTGTTGCCTTCAAATAATTGGGCCATATTGCATGCTAGGTTTCTTTGGGTAAAACAAACAATCAAACGATCATAGTCCCTCGATGACGCTTTCGAAAAGTTGCCTAAAATGATCAAGTCCCTTTCAAAGAGAAATTGCCCAAAGACACTTAGCACTATTGCAATTATGGTCTAAACGATGACCCGCGCCCGTCCCTTTCACCTCCTAATACAAGATTGTCCACCAAATGCAATGGTGGAACAAAATTGTCAAAAGGTTTAAAATATAACAAGAATCTTTGAGAAAACTTTAGGGTAGATAACTCTTAGGTACTTGTCAATTTGCAAAGAAAACACTTGCCTATTTTCAAACCACACTTCACCAACACTTTCAAAACAAACTTTCAAAAAACCTTGAAACATCTTTTCAAAAGACAAAACACCTTTTGTAAAACATTCGAGTAAAGAATTGTTACAAGGGTAGCCTATACAAGGCATCTTTTTAAAACATTTTCAAAACCACACACCAAGCACCATTTCAAACAAATGAAAACCAAGGCAAGTTGATCTAAGCACGTACCTAAGAGCCCATGGATAACCATGGATAGAAAGGGTGCTAATACCTTCCCTTTCTATAATCTACTCCCCGAACCCAAGAGAAATCTCAAAGGTTTTTGCTGTGCTTTTTAAACCTTTCCTTAGGATAAAATAAAAAGTCGGTGGCGACTCTTGCTCAACTGAAACATTTGCGAAAACAAACGCAAAACCATAGTCAGTTCTCCCACCGTATCACAGAACTGGCGACTCTGCTGGGGAGAATATTAAAAGTGGAGTAACCTTAGGGCTTAGATCACCCTCTTGCATGACAAATTGTTTGGATTGTTTGCTTTATATCTTGGCTCTATTGTTTGGGTTTACAATCCTACACCCGGATTTTGGGAAACATTCATAGATAGCAATACGTTGTGGAAACTGTGCGGGGTATACCGACACGGTCGAAGCAATAGCTATATTAGTGCGACATATTTGTGAGTACCGGTAACCCTTGAGTTCAATCAAGGAGAGTACGGGGCCGCTGAGTGATGTCATTAAGCACTAATGACCTAGAACCTTACTTGACCATCTTGGCCTTTTATTAGGGGTAGTGAGATGACCGGCTTTGGTGCAGTCCGAAGTTGGTAGATACTCGATACTACACTCATTGAGGGTTGTTTTCTTGGAATATTTTGGTCGCTAGTTAAGTGGCTAAACCAAAACAATGAACAATGAAAACAATCCCGTGATATTGAGCTCCTTAGAACCCGGTTACTATTTATAGGACAGGTTTTTAAGCCAACTACACTCAAGAGGGTACTTACCTATGAAACCTCATGCAAGCCTGAAACTAGGGTATGGTGTGATTTGCTTGTACATATGTTTTGTGCATACATCATAAACATCATAAAGCATCATATGCATTCACTAACCATTTCAAGGGTTTGGATCTTCATCTTTGTTCTTGTTTTGTAGGTCATGGAAATTCCTCGCAGAAATACCATCCAAGTCAACCTTGTGAGAATCTCTCCTCAACTCAAGGAGCTCACCTCAAGAATTCCGGAAAGCTCATCCTTCAGTGAAAGACATGGTAGACTGCTCAGCCTAGTCAACACCAACATTGAAGAAGACATGATGAAAGTGCTATTCCAGTTCTTTGACCCTCTTCACCACTGTTTCACTTTCCCTGATTATCAGTTGGTACCCACTTTGGAGGAGTTTTCTCAACTCCTGAGAATTCCTATCCTTAATCAACTACCCTTCAACGGTACGGAAAAGGAACCAAAGCCGGAAGATGTTGCTCGAGCATTACATCTACAACCATCCGACATCAAGGGGCATTGGGAAACCAGAAGCGGCGTCAAAGGATTCTTAGCAAAATTCTTGTTTGAGAAGGCTCGAGAATGTTGGAATTCATTGGACCTACAAGCCTTTGAAGAAATTGTGGCACTCCTTATCTATGGGTTGGTCTTGTTACCAAATCCTGACCAGTTGGTAGATGTCAACGCCGTCAAAATCTTCTTATCCAGAAATCCAATACCAACATTGCTTGGGGACATTCTTCACTCATTTTACACACGAACAATGAGAAAGAGGGGTGTCCTCATGTGCTGTACTCCTCTCCTTGCAAGGTGGTTTATTTCTCACCTTCCACAATCTGTCTTGAAGAATGACCAAGGCTCAAGGTGGTCCCAACGGTTGATGACTCTTACTCATTCTGATGTGCATTGGTGTTCTCGGTCCAGAGAAAATGTCATCATTGTCGATCGTTGCGGAGAATTTCCTAATGTTCCTTTACTTGGAATTAGAGGAGGTATCACCTACAACCCTTGCCTAGCTTTGAGACAATTTGGGTATGCACGGAGGGATGGCCCTCATGACTTGTTGATTCCTGGCCTAGTTTTTGACTTCGATAACGATGCGCAAGGACTTCGCCAAAGATTCATCAGAGCTTGGGGAAAACTCAACAAGATTGATAGCAAGACTCTGGGACACAAGAACTCCATCCCTCTTGAGCCCTATCTCAAGTGGGTACGAGCCCGCGCCCAAAGTCTAATGATGCCTTATCCTCATGTACTCCCAGTGATTAAAGATCCCGCCAATGAAGGAGAGGTTCCCTACACCATCCTACATCCAGACATGCCTACATCGTGGGAGGAAATGCAGAAAAGTTGGATTCAGCTCAAGGAGGAACGGAATACTTTTGAAGCTAGCTTCTACGCCAGTGAGAAGAAGGTTCTAGAGCTTACCCGCCGACTCCATGAGCAAGAGGCCCTCAACACCTACATCGCACCAAAGAGGATGCGCAATGTCTTTTTGCCTTGAGAAGTTATTTTCTAATATTTGGCCCATGGGGCATTTATGTACTAACAAATTTCTTCTTATTAATATGACGTGCGTTCTTCTTTGTCCGAAACAATTTTGAATGTTCTGAATCCTTGAATGCATTGCATACATAAGCATACCATTCATCATGTGCATAAGCAGGTCTCACTCCAGGTTTCCTTATCTGTCTGCTGTTTATTTCAGTAGGATGGATCTCGAGCAAACAGTCAAAGACCTGCAAGCTCAAAATGCACAGTTCCAACAACTCCTGATGACCTTGGCTAAGGGTCAGGAGGATATCAAAACTCAATTGGGGAACAAGGACCCAGTGAAGAAGAAGAAAAAGAGACTCGGGGTGGCTACTTTGGGGAGGAGATTTGACGGAGAAGCTCGGAGAGTGCTTGAATTTCCTCCTATCTCTGATGAAGGAACCAGCAAAGGAGGTGGAGCTGCGGTACCTTCCGAATCTGATGCGGAAGAAGAAGATGTCGAAGAAGATGAAGATTATTCTGATCAGCAATACCCTCCAGCTGATGATAAATACAAAGGGCTAGAAGACAGATTGGCCGCCATGGAATTGCAAAGGGTATCGGGTTTGGATTTTGAAGACTTGGGTTTGGTTGCCGGGATTGTGATTCCCCCAAAATTCAAAGTGCCAGTGTTTGTGAGGTATGATGGGCTGTCCTGTCCAAAAATGCATCTCAGGTCCTACGTGAGAAAGATTCAACCCTATACGGCAGATAAAAACCTCTGGATTCATTTCTTTCAAGACAGCCTTTCGGGAGCTCAGTTGGAGTGGTTTTATCAGCTAGAAGGAACCAGCGTCCGAAATTGGGAAGATTTGGCCACCGCTTTCTACAAACAATATCAATATAATTCTGACCTTGCTCCTACTCGTACCCAACTTCAGGGTATGTCGTTAGGAACAAGCGAAGGATTCAAAGAATATGCACAGAAATTAAGGGATTTGGCTGGCAGGGTGCAGCCTCCTTTAACCGATCGTGAGCTCGTTGATATGTTTCTAGGGACCCTATATGGGCCATTTTTCAATCATCTAATTGGTAACTCTTCCGCGGGGTTTACCGATTTGATCTTAACAGGCGAAAGAATAGAAGCTGGCATCAAGTCAGGAAATATTCAGAAGGGTGTTGCTGCGAGTGTTGAGAAGAAGCCTTTTAAGAAGGAAACAGATGTGGTATATTCTCAGAGAAGAGCAGGAAAGACGGAGCGTCGGCCAACTGTGGGGGCCGTAATGATTCAAAACACTCCAAGTGAGCAGCCTCGCTATAACCATTCCAGACCAAATCAACAACGAGTGGAACGGCCACAACGGCAGTTCACCCGTATTAATATGACTCCAGCGCAAGTGCTTCCCCATCTACTGAAGTTGAATCTCGCCACCATCAAGGAGGCACCAAAGAATGTGAATACGTCATCTCCACATTATCATGCTAATGATAAATGCGCCTACCATTCAGACAGTGTTGGGCACGACACCAATGATTGTTGGGCACTCAAGCATAAGATCCAAGACCTGATAGAGGCGAAGGAGGTGGAGTTTGACGCTCCGGAGAAGCCTAATGTGATATATGCACCCATATGCACCCATGCCGAAGCACGGCCGAAATGTCAATGCCATTGAAGAAGATTTGTATGTTGCTGATGTCAGTGATCTGACTACTCCACTGCTAACCATTAAGTTGAACCTGTTGAGGGCCGGGATCTTCCCGGGATGTAAGGAAGACTGCTATTGTTGTTACTCTCTGTCGTTTGATTGTCCGTTACTGAAGGAAGGCATCCAAGGCCTTATGGATAGTCGACAAATTTTGTTTGAAAAAGTTTCTGCTGTTCCAGTTCATACTGGAGATGTCTCAATCATAACCATTCACGCCAATCTTTCCAAGGCCGTCAAAAAGCCTGTTAAGATTACACCAGCTGCGAAATCTGTTCCTTTGAAGATAACAATGCCAGGGCCTGTCCCCTATGTTTCTGAGAAGTCCATACCATGGAACTATGGCGGTGACGTCTACTACCATGGTATCAAACAAATCGAAATAATTGAAGAAAGTTCGGATGATGAAGAAGCCAGCATTAGTAACATTGCAGGCACTAGCAAAATCACCAGGAGCGGGAGAATATTTTCTCCAGAGATTGCCCCTCTAAGAGCAGTCTTTGGACCCTCATCAGCTGACAAGGTCATCCCTGCACCAATAAAACTCTCTGCCGGAACCCCTTTAATTAAAGATGTTGTTGTTCCTAGTACTGTCCCTCCTACCACTGCTGACAAAGGTAAGGGAATCCAAGATGAGCCCGTCAGGACGAGGGCTCAACCCTTGGTAATCCCGGAAACCTCCAAGAAGGAAATGGATGAGATTTTGAGAATAATCAAGAGAAGCGATTACGATGTGGTAGAACAGCTGGGGCAAACCCCCTCCAAGATCTCCATGCTGGCACTATTACTTTGCTCGGAAGCGCACGCTAAAGCCCTGATAAAATTCCTGAAGGCATCCCATGTGCCCCAGGAGACCTCTGCGAATCAATTTCAAAATTGCGTGGCCAGCCTGACTGCGGACAATGGATTAGGTTTTTCTGATGTCGACCTAACTCCTAAAGGTAGAAACCACAATGATGCTTTGCACATTTCAGTCGAGTGCCGAGGAACCACTCTCGCACATGTCTTGGTCGACAATGGTTCGTCGCTGAATGTACTGCCTAAGAAGGCCTTGGACTGACTAGATTGTGAAGGATTGGAATTGAAGCCGAGTGATATTGTTGTCAGAGCTTTCGATGGTTCGAAGAGAATGGTCCATGGAGAGGTTGAAATTCCCATCAAGATAGGCACTGAGGTGTTTAAATCCACTTTCTATGTGATGGACATCCGTCCGTCATACTCTTGCTTGCTGGGTAGGCCTTGGATACACCATGATGGGGCAGTCACCTCCTCCTTGCATCAGATGTTGAAGTATCCTGTCAAGGGAAAGATCATTACTGTCCATGGCGAAGAAGAGTACATGATTAGCCACTTAAATTCTTTCCGGTATGTGGAGGTTGAAGGAGAGTTCATTGAGACACCGTTTCAACATTTCGAAGAAGTCCTTCCTGAAATAGCAGTAGCAAAGTTGGCAGCTGAGACACCGAGGCAGATGGCCAGGATGGCATCTCTGGAGGACGCAAGGGCCGCAATAAAGGAAGGGAAAAATTCAGCATGGGGGCAGTTACCTGATATTCCACATAAGACCGACAAATTTGGATTAGGGTTCACAGCCGCAGGCCAGAAAGCCATGCGCCGTTCGAAGATTGAAAGAGCGCCAGTCAAAATTTCTCCCTATGGAATCAACGCCTTGGAGGATGAAGACAAGGAGAGCAACATTGAAGAGTGGATTTATCCAACTGTCAAAGGAGGATTGAGCAACTGGGAGGCAAAAGACTTTGTCCCCATCACTTTTATTCATCATTAATTTATCTGTTAAACATTTCTTATTTGGTCTATAATATTTACTTTCAAACAATCCGTACACTATCTTTTCACCTCATGCCTGGCCCGGGGCATGTAGGTCCACTTGTAAGGGTTTTGACTATTTTTCATATACATATGCCATGTTTAATGATTCATTGGACGTTTTTCATTTGATAAACTGCTTGTGTTCATTTTCTTTCCTTTTTCATTTTTGTTTAAGGATGGTTATCCCTTACACACACCCACACTCACCAATGAAGGTACCCATCCACTCCGGATTCCATGGGTGACTATTCTGCTATATCTTTCAATAACTCTGAAGATCTGGTCAATCTAGCCGAGTATGAAGATGACGAAGGTTGTGAAGTACCAGGGGAACTAGCCAGACTTCTGCAACAGGAGGAAAGGGCCATCTTACCGCATGAAGAGTCATTAGAAATTGTCAACTTGGGGACCGAGGAAGACCGGAAGGAGGTGCAAGTGGGTGCCAATCTGGAACCGAGTGTCAAGGAACGCCTGATACAGTTGTTGAATGAGTATGTTGAAATCTTCTCTTGGTCTTATGAAGACATGCCGGGTTTAGACACAGACATCGTGGTTCACCGTCTCCCCACAAGAGAAGACTGTCCACCGATCAAGCAAAAAGTTCGCCGAATGAGGCCTGACATGTCTGAAAAGATCAAAGCTGAAGTAACGAAGCAATTCGATGCTGGCTTTCTGGCCGTTACGACCTATCCTCAATGGGTCGCTAACATTGTGCCAGTACCTAAGAAAGATGGCAAAGTCAGGATGTGTGTGGACTACCGGGATTTGAATAGGGTCAGCCCCAAAGATGATTTTCCACTTCCACACATTGACATTTTGATCGATAATACAGCTCAGCACAAAGTGTTTTCCTTCATGGATGGATTCTCGGGCTACAATCAAATCAAAATGGCCCTCGAGGATATGGAGAAAACAACTTTTGTCACACAATGGGGCACTTTCTGTTACAAGGTGATGTCGTTCGGGCTGAAGAACGCAGGGGCAACTTATCAACGCGCCATGGTAGCTTTATTCCATGATATGATACATCATGAGATTGAAGTTTACGTAGACGATATGATAGCTCGGTCACAAACAGAGGAAGAGCACCTTGAACATCTAGAAAAGTTGTTTGCCAGGTTGAAAGAATACAAGCTCAGGCTGAATCCAAGTAAATGCACTTTTGGAGTTAGGTCTGGTAAACTCCTGGGATTCATTGTAAGCAACAAAGGCATTGAAGTCGATCCCGCAAAAGTCAAAGCAATACAAGAGATGCCTGCTCCCCGTACTGAAAAGGAGGTTAGGGGATTCTTGGGGCGCTTGAACTATATTGCCAGATTCATCTCGCATCTAACTTCTACCTGTGAGCCAATTTTCAAACTCTTGAAAAAAGATCAGGTAGTCGAATGGAACGACGATTGTCAAGCTGCTTTTGATAGAATCAAGGAGTATTTGCTAGAACCTCCTATTCTGATTCCACCCGTCGAAGGAAGACCATTGATCATGTATTTGGCCGTCTTGGATAACTCAATGGGGTGAGTTTTGGGCCAGCATGACGAGTCTGGTCGAAAAGAGCATGCTATTTATTACCTTAGCAAAAAGTTTACCGACTGTGAGACTCGCTACTCACTGCTCGAGAAAACTTGTTGCGCTTTGGTATGGGCTGCTCGCCGACTAAGACAGTATATGTTGACTCATACTACCTTGTTGATTTCCAAAATGGATCCTATCAAGTATATCTTCGAAAAGCCCGCTTTATCTGGAAGGATAGCTAGATGGCAAATGATCTTAACTGAGTATGACATCCAGTACACCACCCAAAAAGCTATAAAAGGGAGTGTACTAGCTGACCATCTGGCTCATCAGGCTATCGAAGATTATCAACCCATGAGATTTGATTTCCCGGACGAGGACATCATGAATTTGGACAACATTGAAGGTAACGGACCGTATGACGGACCCGAAAAGGGATCCCGATGGACCCTGTACTTTGATGGTGCTTCAAATGCACTCGGAAATGGTATCCGCGCAGTACTCATTTCTCCGGAAGGTTGTCACACTCCTTTCACGGCCCGACTTTGCTTCAGCTGCACAAACAACATGGCTGAATATGAAGCTTGCATCTTTGGTCTCAAGGCTGTTATAGACTTGGGGATCAAATCTTTGATCGTATTTGGGGACTCGGCTTTGGTTATCAGTCAAATCAAAGGAGAATGGGATACCAAACATCCTAATCTTATCCCATACAAAGAACATGTCTTGACATTGTTGCCTCATTTCGAGCAAATTACCTTCGAGCATTTCCCGCGAGAAGAGAATCAGCTAGCAGATGCTCTAGCCACAATGTCCTCCATGTTTAAACTCAACTGGGATAACGAGGCTCCCCAAATCACCATCGAGCGAATGGATGAACCCGCGCATTGTCACGAGATTAATACCGAAGAAGTAGTGGAACAACCTTGGTTCCATGAAATCAAAAGGTATCTCGAGACTAGAGATTATCCCGAAGGAGCTTCCGTAAATGACAAGAAGTTCTTAAGGAAATTCGCTGCTAAATTCTTCCTGAGCAACGGCATCCTTTACAAACGAAGCCATGATTGTGTATTACTCCGATGCGTAGACAAAGCTGAAGCGGAGTTGATTATGACTGACATACACAGCGGCACATTTGGCACTCACTTGAGCGGGCATACAATGGCTAAGAAGATCCTAAGGGCAGGCTATTACTGGTCTACAATGGAAGCTGACTGCCATCAACATTCCCGTACTTGCCACAAGTGTCAAGTCTATGCTGACAAATTTCATATCCCTCCGGTCCCTCTCAATGTTTTGACTGCTCCGTGGCCCTTTGCAATGTGGGGCATTGATATGATTGGAGAGATCAAGCCCACGGCTTCCAACGGACATCGCTTCATCCTGGTTGCCATTGACTATTTCACCAAATGGGTCGAAGCAGCTTCCTTCGCCTCTGTTACTAAAAATGTGGTTGCCCGTTTTATCAAGCAAAATCTCATATGTCGGTATGGTGTTCCAGACAGGATCATCACAGACAACGGTACGAATCTGAATAACACAATGATCACTGCATTGTGCGAACAGTTCAAGATTTATCATCACAATTCATCTCCCTATCGGCCGAAGATGAACGGTGTTGTTGAAGCTGCGAACAAAAACATTAAGAAGATCATTCAGAAAATGACAGTCACTTACAAAGACTGGCATGAGATGTTACAGTTTGCTCTACATGGATACCGTACGACGACACGTACTTCAACTGGGGCAACCCCATTTTCTTTGGTTTATGGCATGGAAGTTGTTTTGCCTATGGAAGTCCAGATCCCCTCTCTAAGGATTATGAAGGATGCAGGTTTGAATGAAGATGATTGGATGCAGACCCGACTTGATCAACTCAATCTGATCGACGAAAAGCGACTTGCTGCTATATGCCATGGTCATACGTATCAAAAACGGATGATCAAGGCCTTCAATAAGAAAGTCAGACGTCAAGTGTATCAAGTTGGAGATCTCGTAATCAAGCGGATTATCTTGCCGCAAAGTGATCCCAGGGGCAAATGGACTCCTACATATGAAGGACCATTTGTGATCAAGAGCATATTTTCTGGTGGTGCAATGATTATGACCACCATGGACGGCGACGATTTGCCGCACCCTGCGAACGCAGACATAGTCAAAAGATACTACGCATAAAAAAAACCCGACAAGTCGAAAACCCGAAAGGGCGGCTTGGGCAAAAATGGGCATCCCAGTGGATCGAAAACCCGAAAGGGCGGTTCAGGCAAAAATTAGGGATAAAAACAAAAAAATATGTACACCCGGAAAGTTGAAAACCCGAAAGGGCGGCTTGGGCAAAAAGGGGTTTCCCGGTGGATCGAAAACCCGAAAGGGCGATTCAGGCAAAAGTTAGGGAATTAAAGCGTATGACTATGTCTCTCGGATCACTTCAAGGACAATCTCTTCATCAACCGGTTCCAGGCTTCTGATCAATCCAGTCATCGTCAAACGAAGCATTGAATGGACAGATATTCGGAGTTGTGAAAGCTATAGCGGAATGGAATCCCATGGAATTATTTCACATAGCCATCCTTATTTTTTATAAATCTTTCAAATATTTATGACAAAATCCTCTTGCTAGGATGATTGTCTCCTTTGTACAAATATACTCATAGAAAATCAATACAAATACTTTTCCCAGAAATTTGTGTCATTTCCTTTTCTTTTCTCTTGCACTATTTGTTTTATTTCGAGAAACGTCCAATGTTTTGTTAAACAGGCATATGCATTTGAACATAACCATTTCCTTACGAACCAAGAAAGAAGATTACTGATAGGTCGAAGGTACAGTTGGATAACCTGATACCCTTTCAAAGGAAAACCCCAGGAGATTTGGAATCCATATCCTCCAGCAAGTCTTGAAGCTTATCCCCAGTAGATTCTGGAAGCTTATCCCCTGCAGAGTACGGACGTCTCTCCCGAGTTTTATTCAAAGTTATTCCTCACAAGGGCTTATAACTGGGTTATCCTCAGCTTATTTCCACGGAAGATCGCGCTCGCCAGAATTCTTCCTATCCCCAGCGGAGTTCATCAAAATTCCCCAGCAGTAACTTATCTTTACAATCCCCCAGCCAGAGGATCCTCAGGAATTCAATTCCCCTCAGAGTTTAAGTTTCAGAATCCCCAGCGAAGCCAGGCTAATGAACCTTCTCCCTACAGAGTTTTAGGAAGGAAAATCTTGAGTTCCCCAGTAAGGTCGCCAGAGATGCTTCCCTCCAAACGGAAGATTCACAGTCTTGCATCTCCAGCATGAGTCTATTAACTTGGAACTCCCCAGTAGAAGTCATCAGGAATTCCCCAGAGGTTTGGTATACAACCCAAGCTCCTTATTCCCCAGCAACAGCCAAGGAATTATTCTTCCCGGCAGCAGTCAAGATGCTTTTATCTTCAGCCATCCAGGATTTATCTATCCCCAGTAAGACGGCTCATCAGCTTACATGCACATTCATTACATTCATATCATAAACATTGATATAACACATATTGCGTCATACATTTCATGCAACATAATTTTGTGTTTAGCTAACATTTTGTCCTTTTCAGGATAAGAATAAAAGGCTATCATTAACAGTTTCAGATGCAGTTTTACACGGACTCATCATCAGGCAACCCTACACCGGTTCCTCCTCAAATTTCAAGATTTCTGAAAACAGTTTACGGGTTCTCCAAGTAACGGATGTTAACCTATCGCTTGTTCAGTTTCTTCTCAAGACTTCTGAAAACAGTCTATGGATTCTTCCCAACAACGGATGTTAATCTATCACTTGTTCAGATGCAACCTTTGAAAACAGTTTACGGACGCTTCCCAACAACGGATGCTGCTCTATTGCTTATTCAACTCCAAGATTTCTGAAAACAGTTCACGGGTTCTCCAAGTAACGGATGTTAACCTATCGCTTGTTCAGACTCCTCTCATCTTTGAAAACAGTTTACGAATGCTTCCCAACAACGGATGCTGCTCTATTGCTTATTCAACTCCAAGACTTCTAAAAACAGTTTACGGGTTCTCCAAGTAACGGATGTTACCCTATCGCTTGTTCAGTTTCTTCTCCAGACTTCTGAAAACAGTCTACGGATTCATCCCAACAAGGGATGTTAATCTATCACTTGTTCAGATGCAACCTTTGAAAATAGTTTACGGATTCCTCCCAACAACGGATGTCAATCTATTGCTTATTCAGACCCCTAGTTCGAAGTTGGTCCAAAGCATGGACGCCTTCCTGATACTCATTCCAGATGGCATCTCTAAGCCCATCTCCAAATGGCATCTCTAAGCCCATTCCCGCACCCATTGCTTTGACGAGTGCAAATTTCCGGGCACTCTAGTGTCCAATCTCCTTTTACCCTCAAGTCACGAAAGGCAAGCTTGCCAATCTAACTCTTCAGATTCAAGAAGATTGAACAGGGGAAACTGTTGTACCCCAAAATTTGCCCTCCCATTCCTCATTGATTTCTCACCACAAAGCCCTTTAAGCTCAAGATCCAGTTAGGGTTTCATCTGCTCAAGGCTTCTCCTTGCACTATTGACCCAAATTAGGGTTTGTGTTTGCACAAAGATGTTTTGACCCAAAATGCCTAAGATGAATTTCTTGCTTTATATTGGACTCCCAAGTTTATCCTCATCAAGTTTCAAGTCTTGATTCCAAGTTTTGCCCAGTCAATTGGACAGTTGACCTAGAAATCAATTGTATTAGGGAAAAAGTAAACTGTGGCCAATTGACAGTCAAACCTCATGAAAAGTGACCCACATCAACATTATGAACTCATATGGACCATTTGATCAAATTTGGATCACAATTCCACAAGAAATTTGATCAGATCACCAAAAGGGCAAAATGGTCATTTTTAGGGTTTTGACTGCACAAAGGCAAATTTTGACTGTTTGACCCAACCAATGGCAAACCAAGCTCACATGTGGACTCGAGGACCCCATGGAATTATCTTGACATGCTCAACAAACTCAAAAGATCCCAAGTACACAAGATTGACAGTTGAATTTCCCAATCAATTGATCAATTTTGACTGTATACTGAAAAGTCAAACTTTGACTTTTTGGTCAAAATCAAGAGTCAAGATTCATTTTTCATCAAAACATGCCAAATCATGAAACTTGTTCACCAAGAAATCAAAAAATGCAAATTAGGGTTAGAAATGAGAATTTTTCTAAGTTATGAAAAACCCTAATTTTTTCCCAACTTTGCCCCACTTTCTCACCAAGATTCATTTGGATTCAAACAAAAGTCAAAACATGAAAGTTGTATCTTGTTGCATAATCTACAACTTTGATTCATAAAGTTTTCCCAAATGAGGCTTGTATCTCAAGTTACAATTTTTTGAATAAGGGTACTAAACCATTCTTAACTTAGTGAAATTTTAACCTATTTTGACAAGGTTTTCTACCCAACTTCAAGGCCATTTTCCATACACTTCCACTTGGAATTTCAATTTGCATTTTAAAGATGGATTGTAGTACACATTCCAAGCTTTCCAAAATGTCCAAGAACTCATCAAACAACCTCATAACTTGAGAGAATCGAATTTCACAATTTGGCAAAAACTCACTTTTGAATTGGTCAATTTACATGTTCATAACACTAGGCATTTTCAATCTCAGCTTGCATATCTTGATTACAGGTCCTTAAACCATCCAACACTCATAAATTTAATGCAAACTCTTTGTGCCAAGACCATGTTCTATGGATTCAAGCATTGCATAGTAGATTAATCCCAAAATAGATAAAGCACTTTATCCATTTTTGAAAAAGCAAGCTTTATGTCCAATTGAAAATCCAAGAAGTACAGTTAAGATCTCTTTGGCACAAGTTTAGGGATTAATCACACTGATCAAGACTGATTTATGCAGCATGTTATGAGGGCCTCTAGCTACCAAAACACCAACTTGACCTTTTCTTGCTTAAGTGTTAAGAAACATTGCATTGTACAACACAACTTGGAGATCAGCTTACAAACCCTTAAGCAAATTTTTGAAACACATTCAAGACATCCCAACTGAGCTAGCACACGACCCTAAGACCTCCAATACCTCTCCATTGCCATAATCACTCTCAAACTGCAGAAACAGGGCAAGGCCTGCAGATTGAACATCATCTCTCATTCCTTGCATGATTTCTTGACCAAAGCTTATCAAACACATTCCCTAGCATCAATGCAAGCTAACCAAGACCTGAAACACGACCTGTAATTTCTATAACAAGTTCCACCATTTTCACTTTCTCATTTTGCAGTTGAAGTTCCACAGCTCGATTCAAGGTGTCTCAAGGCAAAGTAAACATTGGAACAACATCACCACACCTCAAGGAAGTTATACCAACCATCACCTTGCACTGAAAGCTTCCCCATTGCCAGATAGAACTTCAGCTGAACAGGTATTTTGGTGAACTTCTAACTCTTAGTATAGGCATCATTAACTCTAGGTTTGTGAATAAGAAATGTTCTACTCATGTCCCTGAACCTGTACATGCTTTTACTTTTCATTTATTTTTCCTGAGCTATGAGAATTTAAGGTTTGAAAATGGCAGAAAACTTAGGTCAGGATTTGGGAATGTCAAAATTCTCTCTCATTTCTGAGAGTTAGGATGAGTTTTTTATATATTTAGAATCGTGATTCAAATGCTTAACATTTCTTATGTTGGAAGTTTGTGCAAAAAATCAAGGAATCAGGATGTTCGAATGGAGGTCTAGCGCGCGTTTTTTTGAATAATTTTGTTCAAAGGTTGAAGAAGAAGCCTCATGGGCTAGGCCAGCTTGTGCATTGCTTTTTACACCATATTTTTTGATTCATATCCCCCTGAGCCCATTTGTTTGATTTAATGTTTTTTTGATCTTTCTTTTTTATTTCTGACTCATTTATTTTTGCTAATAATGTTTGAAACTTGAAAAATCATTTTTACACCATTTTTGCATTTTTAAGTATTTATTTGTTTATATGGACATTTATACATAAATATATATATATATATATATATATATATATATATATATATATATATATATATATATATATATATATATATATATATATATATATATATATATATATATATATATATATATATATATATATATATATATATATATATACTATTATTTATAAATATTAGAAAAAATAATGTAAACATATTATTTCTGATTTTTATTTCATTTTTCTCTTTTGGAAACATTTTGTATCAAAAAACACTTTTTTTATAAAAATTAAATATTATTATTTTGTGCATATTTAATATATTTTTGTAAATAATATAATATATATATATATATATATATATATATATATATATATATATATATATATATATATATATATATATATATATATATATATATATATATATATATATATATATATATATATATATATATATATATATATATATATATATATATATATATATATATATATATATATATATATATTAGTACACTTAGAATAAAATACCCAAAAATATACATATTTTTATTTTATTAATATTTAACATTAAAAATACATTTTTACAAATATACTATATTTTTATTTTATTTTTGTATATAAATAGTGAATATTGTATATTTTGAATAAATAATGCATTTTATTTAGTAAATTAGGTTTTTGCCCTAAATATGAAAATACTCCAAAAATGATACTTTTTTTTATTTTTATTATTTAACATAAATAATACCTTTTTTCATACATATAAAAACTTTTTTTTGCTTTCTTACATATTTGCTTTATTTCTATTTGATTTGTGCAAATTAAATATCTTGTAAATGTTCCAAAAATGATGTAATAGCTAGGTTTGATTTCTTTGTCTAAATATCCCCCCATTTGAACATTTGTACCCCCCTCCCCATATTATTGTGTTGTAATAGTGTAGGAACTTTAATTTTTCGCACTTTAACGCTTTCTAAATATACCATGCTAGAATTAAGGTTTGTATGCAAGTAAAACGAACAAAAAATAGTTTGACCTAATTTCAAGATAAACAAGCATGAAAATGGACAACACATCTCACACTTGCACCCCTAGGGTATTCCACTTTGTTGCCTTCAAATAATTGGGCCATATTGCATGCTAGGTTTCTTTGGGTAAAACAAACAATCAAACGATCATAGTCCCTCGATGACGCTTTCGAAAAGTTGCCTAAAATGATCAAGTCCCTTTCAAAGAGAAATTGCCCAAAGACACTTAGCACTATTGCAATTATGGTCTAAACGATGACCCGCGCCCGTCCCTTTCACCTCCTAATACAAGATTGTCCACCAAATGCAATGGTGGAACAAAATTGTCAAAAGGTTTAAAATATAACAAGAATCTTTGAGAAAACTTTAGGGTAGATAACTCTTAGGTACTTGTCAATTTGCAAAGAAAACACTTGCCTATTTTCAAACCACACTTCACCAACACTTTCAAAACAAACTTTCAAAAAACCTTGAAACATCTTTTCAAAAGACAAAACACCTTTTGTAAAACATTCGAGTAAAGAATTGTTACAAGGGTAGCCTATACAAGGCATCTTTTTAAAACATTTTCAAAACCACACACCAAGCACCATTTCAAACAAATGAAAACCAAGGCAAGTTGATCTAAGCACGTACCTAAGAGCCCATGGATAACCATGGATAGAAAGGGTGCTAATACCTTTCCTTTCTATAATCTACTCCTCGAACCCAAGAAAAATCTCAAAGGTTTTTGCTGTGCTTTTTAAACCTTTCCTTAGGATAAAATAAAAAGTCGGTGGCGACTCTTGCTCAACCGAAACATTTGCGAAAACAAACGAAAAACCATAGTCAGTTCTCCCACCGTATCACATCATCCAATGGGCACCGCTTCATTCTAGTGGCCATTGACTACTTCACCAAGTGGGTCGAAGCAGCTTCCTTCGCATCCGTTACAAAGAATGTTGTTGCCCGCTTCATCAAGCAGAACCTTATTTGTCGGTACGGTATCCCCGAAAGGATCATCACTGATAACGGTACAATCCTTAACAATACTATGATCACCGCTTTGTGCGAGCAGTTCAAGATTCAACATCACAATTCATCTCCCTACTGGCTAAAGATGAATGGTGCAGTCGAAGCTGCGAACAAAAATATCAAGATCATACAAAAGATGACAATCACCTATAAGGACTGGCACGGAATGTTACCGTTTACTCTTCACGGGTACCGTACCACGACGCGCACATCAACTGGGGCAACACCCTATTCCTTGGTATATGGCATGGAAGTTGTTTTACCTATCGAGGTTCAGATTCCCTCCTTGAGAATCATGAAGGATACTGGTTTAAGTGAAGACGATTGGATTCAGACCCGGATTGATCAGCTAAACTTGATTGATGAAAAACGACTTACTGTTGTTTTCCACAATCAGACGTATCAAAAACGGATGATCAAGGCTTTCAACAAGAAAGTCAGACGCCAGACGTATCAAGTCGGGGATCTTGTAATCAAGCGCATCATTTTGCCGCAAAGTGATCCCAGGGGAAAATAGACTCCTACCTACGAAGGACCATTTGTGATCAAGAACATCTTTTCTGGTGGGGCAATGATATTAACCACCATGGATGGCGACGACCTGCCGCACCCTGCCAACGCAGACATAGTCAAAAGATACTACGCATAAATGACCCGCTAGGTTGACACACCTAGGAAAAAAAAGGGCTACCCGGTGAATCGAAAACCCGAAAGGGCGGTTCAGGCAAAAATTAGGGATAAACAAAAAAATCTGTACACCCAACAAGTTGAAAACCCGAAAGGGCAACTTGGGCAAAAAAGGGTTTCCCGGTGGACTGAAAACCCGAAAGGGCGGTCCAGGAAAAAGTTAGGGAATTAAAGCGTATGACTATGTCTCGTCGGATCACTTTAAGGACAATCTCTTCACAGACAAACTCTGAGTTTCTGATCAATTCAATCATCTTCGGACAAAGCAACGGATGGACAAGATATTCGGAGACACGAAGGCTATAGCGGAATGGGAACCCCATGGGATTTTTACACACATAGCTATCTTTCCTTGTATAAATTTTTCTTACTTTTATGACACCATCCTCTTACTAGGATGTTTGTTTCCTTTGTACAAAACACTTATTCAAAATAAATACAAAGATATCTCTTTCAAAGTTTAGAAAACTATTTGCCTTTTTGCTTTTACACTTGTGTTTTATTTGCAAAAAACGTCCAATGATTCATTGATGAACATATGCATTTGAACATAATTGTTGTTTACAAATAAACAAGATGGAAAGGAACAATTACTGACAGGCTGAAAGGATAGGAAAATGTCTTTAGGCTATTCCGGGAGCAATCCTTATGGTACACCATCTAGATCCCCAGCGGAGCTAAAACCTTGAAATGCATATCCCCAACGGAGTTATAATTTCAAATCCTTAATTCCCATCAGAGGTAAAACTTCAAACTCTCAATCCCCAGTGGAGCTGAAACTCTCTTCCCCATTCGAGTCAAGACTTCTAATCCCCAGCGAAAACCATCCAATTTCCCCAACAAGTTATCTTGAAGCCTGGAGATCAACCAGATAACAGTTAACTTTTATCTCTCCCCAACCTAGGATAACTTCCTAGTAGAGTGGCAGACAACCGAAAGCTCCTGAACTTACTCTCCAGCAGTGAGCCTTCATCCCCACACAGAGTCTTCATTACTCCTCAGCATGAAGTCGCCAGAGTTTTTACTCCCCAGCAGATTGAAGATTCTCATTCTCATTTCCCCAGTGAAGTCACCAAGGTTTTCATTACTCCTCAACAGAATGAAGATTCTCATTCTTAATTCCCCGCAGAAGTCATCAGAATTCTCCCTATTCCCCAGCCGAGTAAGGATTCCCATTGTGTAATCCTCAGTAGAAGTCATCAAGTTCTCTGGATTTCCCAAGCAAATTTCTCCAGCAGTTTGACGTTATTCTCACAACAGAATTTTGTCAAGACTCTAACTTTAAGACATGAAGGATCCTCATATCCCCACAGAAGTTGTCAAAGATTTTTAATCCTCAACAGTCAAGGATTTATTTTCCCTGACAGCAGTCAAGGGTTTTATTATCCCTAGCCGTCAAGGATTTATTTTCCTCAACAAGACAGCAAATCAGCTTACATGCGCATACATTACATCCATATATCATAAACATTGATAAAACACATTTATTGCATCATACCTTTCATGCAACATAACTTTGTGTTTCAGCTAACATTTCACCCTTTTCAGGTTAAGATTAACAGCTATCATTAACAATGTTCAAAGATTGCATATACAGTACAGATACGCTCCAGACAAAGGTGCCATTCTGATACTCATTCGGATCTCAAATCATGATACAGTACAGATACACTCCAGACGTGAAAGTCATTCTGTCACTTATTCAGATTTCAGATACAGTTCAGATACGCTCCACATACGGATGCCATCCTGATACTTATTCAGATTTCAACTATCAGATACAGATTAGATATGCTCCAGAAACGGAAGCTATTATATTTCTCATTCAGATTCAACTATCAATTTCAAGTTCAGATACACTCCAGACACGGAAGTCATTCTGTCACTTATTCAAATTCAAATTCAGATACGCTCCAGACACGGTTGCCATTCTGTCACCTATTTTGATTTTCCCCATCTCAGAGACGCTCCAGACACGGATTCTATTTTGTCGCTTACTCAGATAACAATGCTCAGATACAGCTCGGATACGCTCTAGACACGGACACCATTCCATTGCTCATTCAGATTCAGTCTCCAGATACAGTACAGATACGTTCCAGATACGGATACCATCCTGATACTCATTCTTTTGACTTACAACTTACAACTCAACAAAAATTCTTGGATGGCATATTTAATCCCATCTCCAACAAGATTCTATCATCTCCAAATGGCATCTTTAAGCCCATTTCCTCAACTACACTTTGGCAAGTACAAATTTACGGGCACTCTAGTGTCCAATCATCTTTTACCTTCGAGTCACGAACGGCAAACTCGCCAATCTAACTCTTCAGGTTCAAGAAGATTGAACAGGGGCAGCTGTTGTACCCCAAAATTTTCCCTCTCATTTTATCAGGATTATCCTCACAAGACTTCTTGGACTCCAGACAGGATTAGGGTTTGCTCAGCTCAAGACCTCTCCTTACACTGATAGCCTGAAATTAGGGTTTTAGTTTGCAAAAGGATTTTTAGACCATAAATGCTTAATGTGACTTTCATACACCATCTTGGACCCCTAAGATTACTCATACCAAGTTTCAAGCCTTGAATCACATTTTTGCCTAGTCAATTGGACAGTTGACCTAAAAATCAGCTGTATTAGGGAAAAAGTCAACCATGGCCAATTCACAGTCAAACTTCATAATTTTTGATCCACAACAACATTATAGGCTCCTATGTACCATTTTATCAAGTTTGGACCACAACTCCTCAAGAAATTTGATCAGATCATCAAAAGGGCATAATGGTCAAAATTAGGGTTTTGACTGAGAAAGAGCAATTTCTTATTTTTAACCTAGCCAGTGACCAATTGGGTTCAAGAATTACTTAAAGGACTCAATGGCATTATATTGACCTAATCACATAGTTCAAAAGATCACAAATGCATAGGATTGACAGATGAATTTTGCAGTCAACTGATCAAAAGTCAATTGTACACTGAAAAGTCAAACTTTGACTTTTTGGTCAAAATCAAGTGCCAAGGGTCATAATTCATCAAGATATGTCAAAATATGAAACTTGTTGATCAAGAAAATCAATTTTGAAAACTAGAGTTTCAATTGGAAAAAATTTCATAACTTAAAAATTTTCTTAAGTTATGAAAATTTCTTATTTTTTCCCAACTTTCCACAACTTTTTCACCATGATGCAATTGGATTCAAAGAAAGCTTCCAACATGAAAGTTGTAGTCCTCCATGAAATCTACAAGTTTAATTCACAAAATTTTCCCAAAATATTCTTGGATCTCAAGTTATGATTTTGTGAATAAGGGTCCATAAACTTTTTAACTTAGTGAAATTTTGCCCTAGTTTAGGCAGATTTTTGACCTAACTTCATGGCAACTTTTCACCTAGTTCCAAAAGGAATATCAAAATTCATTTCAAAGATGGATTTTATAGCATGTTACAATCTTTCCAAAATGTCCAAGAAATCTCCAAGATCATTTATGGTTAGTGTTGTACCCCAAAATTTGCCCTCCCATATTCATCAAGAATTGTCAAAGTCAAGGTCACAAAATTCCCCAAGGGTTGTGCAGCTCAACTGTCTCCTAGACAGTCAAAACTAGGGTTTGGGTTCTGATCAAGGAAAGGAAGTTTTCAAAGGCCCAATCAAGTCTCACATGCCTACAAAGATGGTCAAGTATCCTCATATCAAGTTTCAAGGCATTCAGCTCAAAATTGCACAATCAAAACCCTAGATTGCACTACAGTCAACTGTAGGGGCAAAATGGTCATTTGACAGTCAAAAGTTCAAATTTTTGGTCAACATATAATTTTGAAGCCACAAACATCATTTGATCAATGCTTGATCATGATTCTCAAAATTTGGCTCAGAAAATCATCAAGATGCAAAAATTACTATATTTGGACAGCTGAAAAAGTCAACTGAAATTGACCAGGGCATAACTTTCACATGGATTATCAGAAAAATTCCATCCAAAGCTCATTTTGAAGAGAAAGACATTTCCTACAATTCATCTTCATGTTCCAAGTCCAAGAAATGCTCTCACAAAAAGTTATCAATTTCAACATTATAGGTCATTTTCAAAAGTCAACAAAAAGGGACTTTAAGTCAAAGGCCATAACTTGAGATTGGTAAATCAAAATGACATGGGACCAAAGGCATTGGTTAAAGGACTCAAAGACCTTTCCAAAATGTCCAAGAACATGTGAAAAGCTTAAAAATTGACCAAGTTATGCCTTGTGGAAGTTGGGAAATTTTTAGGAATTTTGAAAAGTCAACATTGATGCAAAAAGGCCTAAAAATGCAAATGGGCCCATTTTTCCTCCAAGTTTCTTCATGCCAAGCCTATGCACGACCATTAGGCCCAAAGGGAAGTATTTTCATATTTTTTAATTATTTATTTGAATTTATATTAATTTATATTCATTTAAATCATTTTAATACATGAAAAATATAAACCTAACCTAAAAAAATCTTTTTGTGCACATTCTAATCTCAATATTTCGTGCTTGATTGATTATGGCAAGTTTTGGTGTGATTGGATCATGATTGAACAAAAACAACATGAAAAAAGATGTGAAAAGATTTTTAACAAAATCAAATATCTAAACAATCAATGCCTTGGATTTTCTCAAGTTTTGTTGACCTAAAAGCTTGGCTATATGATCAGAAGCATAACCCTAAGCCAAGGAGACTGCAAGCTGCGCCAAAAACCAATATACAAACTTGAGAAAATTGCCTAAAAACTGAAATCTGAAATCAAGGTTTTAGGTCGTTCCAAGCTTCAATCTTCATCCCATTAGCATCCTGAGACATCCTTGGACACATTCCAATCATTAACAACAGCAAAAACATCCTGAATTGGTATCAAGAACTCAAACTGTACCAAGAAAATCTTGAAATCGCATAGCATGAATTAAGCATTCTTTTGCATTTTTCTTTATGGATTATTGATTACAATGATGTTTCTGAGCTAACCATTACATTCAATTGCTTTTTTGTGCCATATATGCGTTTTCACCATTGTCAAAAATTAGGGTTGCAGGTTCTTAGATTTGGGGCTTTCATGATAATGCAAAATTGGAGCCCCAGATGACCACCAATGGATTCAGGGGTTGAAGACGAAAAGGATGGCCCCCTCGCGCTCAATTTATGAGCAACGAGGGGCTATTCGCTATTTTCTGATAGAGGCCCTAAAGCAACGTTTCAAAAACCGTCGCCTATTTGCTTTGTTTTACAGGGTGGGGAAGAAGACGAGTGCGTGTCCATCAGCCATTGGCCACTTTGAATTTCGCGCGCTTTTAGGGACCACTGACCAATTTTGCTTTTTGTTATTTAATTGATATTATATGTTAACTAAAAGCGTTTGGTTCAGTTGGTAACACGTGACATGAATGACCCTCAAGACCTGGGTTCAAGTCCCAGGTCTGTGTAAATCCTCACATTATTTTTCAATACATTATTCCATGCAGCGCTCATAGTGGTGATCACCATATTCCACTCTCATCCAAGCGTACGCATGCCCAATGGTCCCAGATCAAGGGTTGATATTGAAGGTCCACTATAAGGCAGGTCAAAACGCTGACACATGATTAGAAAAGTCAACGGATGCAAACTCAATTGGGCCAGGCTTTTCAAATCAACACCTCCATCTGGGGTCTGAACCCCCCCCCCCCCCTGGTTTGCTTTTCTTTTCTTTTTATTATTTTAATTATTGTGTTATTTATTTTTATTGCTTTAATTAATTAATTTTCTCTTTTTTTTTACAAAATATAAAAACATCATAAAAATCCAGAAAAAGACAAAAAATGTAATAAATATTTTATTTTAATTATTTTATTTTCATGAATAAATTGTGTAATTGAATTTAGTATAATTAGGTTTTTTTGATTTTAATTCTTTTCGTAACAAAATATAAAAAATGTAGAATTTAGGTTTTAATTGTTAATTCTTTTTATTTCCCTTTTTTATCATAATACTATTATTTATTTTTTATATAATTAAATTGCACATAAATAAATTAGGGTTTAATTTAGATTATATTTTAATTCTTTCATAATAAATAAAAAAATATTAGAATTAGGGTTTGCCGTTTAATTTAATTAACTCCTTTTTCTCATTAAATCTAAAAACACAAAAATACCATTTTTCATTTAATTTTAAATTCCTCCTTAATTAATTCATTAATTTTAAATATTCTTGTAAAAAGGGTCCAACGCCCTAGTTTTGTTTTAATTATTTTCTTTTGCGCATTTACTTTATTGCCTATTATAATTCTGTAAATCTCCCAAAGCCATGTAATTTAAATTCCTCGCACTTTTATTTTCTTCGCATTATTTATTTTTCGCTAAATCGGGTCCGGTTTAATTTTGGCGATGTGGACCCGCGCCTTTGTAATAGCTTTAGATTTACCTTTCCCGCAAACTTTATAACTGTTAAATATGCATGCAAGAATGAATGGACAAATTAAAATCAAGCGTAGAACACGACAAGCATGACAAGACAAATAACCGAAACATGACACACAATTCGCACACACCACCCCTAGGGTACGCCTCACTGTTGCCTTTCGAAAGGTGGTCGTCGAGTAGAGGACGTCTTAGTAAGTCCTCATGATCCGGGAACCTGGCATGAGGGTAGCTTCTAAGGTGTCTTCCCATTGCTCTGGTGATCACCACGTCCCTAAACTCGAATTGACCCGAACACCTCCAACGGTGGTGCTACCTACCTCTCAATGGTGGGATGGCACTACTTTTAAGGACATCTACACAGACGAATTCCTTAGGGTAGGTAGGTTCTCAAGGATACTTGCTCCAAAAACAAACTCAAAAAGACTTTTCACACCAACACTTTTCACAAGCTTTCAAAACAAACTTTTCAAACACTCTGACGTACGAGTCGATCTGAAATTTTTCAAAGAAACTCTTTTTAAACCCACATTGAAAAGCAAGCAAACAATTTTGAAAACACATTGAGCAAGTATCTAAGAGCCCATGGATAACCATGGATAGAAAGGGTGCTAATACCTTCCCTTTCTATAACCTACCTCCCGAACCGAGAGCAATCTCTTTAAGGAATTTTTCTGTGCTTTTGTCCTTTCCATTTGGAGAAAATAAAAGACGGTGGCGACTCTTGCTTCCGCGAAATTTCGCGAACCAGCGTTAAACAGTCAGTTCCAGATCCACCGATCACAGAACTGGCGACTCTGCTGGGGACCCTTTATAAAGTGAGGTGTACCTTAGGGCTAAGTCATAACTGTGTTTTCACTTGTATTGTTTTGCTTGCTTTACTATTGTGGGTTGCATCGGAGATACATAGATCCTAACCCGGATCTGGGGATACCCTGTTTAGGTAGCATAAGCTGTGAGGGACCTGTCCGGCGTAGACCGACACAGGTGAAGCAGTGGCTACGTTGGTGTGGCACCTTAGTCTGTACCGATATCCCTTGTGTCGCAACGAGGAGAATATGGGTCTTCTAAGGAGTCATTAAGCACCAACAACCTTAGAACCTTAATTGACACAACTTGGCCTTTAGAACAGTAGCAGTATGTTACGCCCATTGAGGCTAAACTCTCGTGATGGTTCTGGCCGCAAGAAAAGATTGCGATGCTGGAGTTATGACCGATTGAGGGTAGTCAATGATATTGGGATCCTCTAAGAACCCGGTTACTTTTGATTAGGACAGGTATGAACCAACAAACTGAAAGAGGGTAATACCTAGACCTCATGCTGGCCTAAACTTTAGGGGCTTGCCTTGTGTGACTTGTGTGCCTTACCATGTTTGCCTTTGTATCTGTATGTGGTGTGCTTTATCATAACATCATAGCATCATGAGCATTGCATGCATCCTGCATAAGAACTGACCATTTCAAAGACAAGAGGGTTTCATCTTTGCTCTGTTTTGTAGGACATTATGATGCCTGTGCGAAGGAATACTATCCGGTTCAACTTTGTTCGTTCACCTGAGTTGATTGATGAGTTGGTTAGCAGAATTCCAAACACCACTTCCTTCATTCAGAGGCATGGTTCTCTTCTCAGTTTAGTCACTGCAAAGCGGGATCAACAGTTGATGAGTGTTCTGACCCAATTCTATGACCCTCAGTACCAGTGCTTCACCTTTCAAGACTTCCAGCTGGTCCCTACCCTGGAAGAGTTCTCTAATCTGCTTGGTATCCCTATCTTGGATCAGACTCCCTTTACTGGTTGGGAAAAGACCCTCAGGCTTGAGGACATTGCTGCAGCTCTTCCTTTGACCCATCAAGAGGTAACAGACAACTGGGTAACTAGAAGCGGAGTTAAGGGTTTCTTGGCCAAGTTTCTGATTGGTAAAGCTAACAGCTTCTGGAATGACTTGGACTTTAGGGCATATGAAGACATCTTGGCTCTCCTAATCTATGGGTTAGTCCTGTTTCCTAATCCTGACAACTTCATCAATGTCACTTCCATTAGGATCTTTATGTCTCAGAACCCTGTGCCCACTCTCTTGGGTGACATCTTGCAACAACTTCATGCCCGTACTACCCGAAGACGAGGAACCCTATGGTGTTGTATCCCTTTGTTGGTGAGGTGGTTTATTTCGCACCTCCCTAAGTTCGTACTGAAGAACCAAGAAGGAAGAGGTTGGGCTCACAGGTTAATGTCTCTCACCGATAAAGACATCATTTGGACTTGCAGAGGTTTGGATGAGATAGCTATTATTGATCGATGCGGGGAGTACCCTAATGTTCCTCTGATTGGTACTCAAGGAGGGATCTCTTACAATCCATGTCTAGCACTCCGTCAGTTTGGAAGAGCAAGAAGAGCAGGCCCCCATGAGATGTTGGTGCCTCACATCAGTTTCGAGTTTCAGGTGGATAGTGACGAGCTACGTCGTAGGTTCATCAAGGCTTGGGAGAAGGTTCATAAAGCTGACCCACAAGAGCTAGGGCCAAAGACTTCTCTACCTATGGAAGCCTACTACAAATGGGTCCGCATCCGTGCTCAGAAGTTAGGTATGCCGTATGAAGCTGTCAGACCCGTCATTCTTGAGTATCCTGATAAAGATGGTGTTCCTCCAACTGTCCTTCCTCCTCAGATACCTACTGATTATGAGACATTGAAGAGATCTTGGTCGCAACTGCAAGAAGAACGGGATTCTTACCGGGAAAAGTTCAACGAGCAAGAATCAAAAATCCAGAAGCTGACAAAGCAGTTGGAGAATGAGAGAGCCCTGAATGCCTACCTCCGTACTGAGAAGAGGAGACCATGGGATCAATGAGGAATTCTGATTGTGCCTTTACAGTTTTTATTTCCTTTCCAGTTGTTTCATTTCATGTAAACGCCTAAGGGCAACCTGTTGAATAATCTCAGTTGCAAAGTTGAATCTAATAAAGTGTGTTCCTTTTTTGTTTACAAAGTTGATTCCCGATTGTCTTTGAAAACATAATTCATACGCATTTCATACATCATGTGCATAGCAGGTTTTTCCCCTTTTTCAGGTTGCTTACAGTTCTTCGCTGTTTATTTCAGCATCATGAATCCCGGATCTGAATCTACAGAGACATCAATCAAGGCTCTCCAGGCGCAGAATGCGCAGTTTCAAGAACTAATCATGGGTCTAGCTAAAGGCCAAGAAGAACTAAAGACTATGCTCCTGAAAAAGGAGAAGAAGAAAAAGAGAAGAACTGTTCTATTCAACTCGGGCCGAAGGTTGGGCAATACTCTGCAACATGAAGAGGCTGTTTCTTCTGTTGGCAAGAGTCCTTCTCAGGCAGAAGTAAAGGTTCCTACTCCAGTGGTCTCCGACAACGAGACGGATTTTGATGAAGAGCAGTACCCTCCTGCAGATGACAGGTACAAACAACTGGAGGACAGGTTGAAGGCTATGGAGGTGCAACAGGCACCTGGGCTGGATTTCGGAGATCTGGGTTTGTCGACTGGTGTAATTATCCCGCACAAGTTCAAAGCTCCAACCTTTTCTAAGTATGACGGGGCGTCTTGTCCTAAGCTGCACTTGAGGTCCTATGTTCGAAAGATTCAGCCGTACTCTGCGGACAAGAATCTATGGATCCACTTCTTCCAGGAGAGTCTTTCAGGGACTCATCTCGAATGGTTCTATCAGCTGGATGGGACCAAAGTTCGTAACTGGGAGGAGCTGGCTACTGCTTTCTATAAGTAGTATCAGTATAATGCCGACCTTGCCCCTACACGTACTCAACTTCAGGGTATGTCGTTAGGTGCAAGTGAAGGTTTTAAAGAGTACGCGCAGAAGTGGAGAGACCTGGCTGGCAGGGTGCAGCCACCTTTGACTGATCGAGAGTTAGTGGACATGTTCTTGGGGACCCTATCTGGGCCGTTTTTTAACCATCTCATTGGGAATTCTTCTGCTGGTTTCACTGATTTAATCTTGACTGGAGAGAGAATCGAAGCTGGGCTGAAATCTGGGAAGATTGCAAAGGGGGCATCATCCTCTAGTTCAGAAAAGAAGCCGTTTAAAAAGGAGTCTAGTGCCGTGTATGGCTCCAGGAAATCCGAAAGACCTGATCGCCGCCAGTCTGTCAGCGCGGTAATGATCGCTAAGCCTGTTGCCGCTCCCCGGCCAAACAATCCTCAAAGGGCTGATAGACCCCGGAGAGAGTTTACCAGGTTAAGCATGACCCTATCGCAAATCCTGCCACAGTTACTATCCACCAATTTGGTGACTGTTAAGGAGGCGCCAAAGTTCTCAAACACTACCTCTCCTAAGTACAACCCGAATGCCCGTTGTGCTTACCATTCAGACAGCCCGGGGCATGCCACTGATGACTGTTGGGCACTAAAGAACAAACTGCAGGACCTCATTGACGCTAAGGAGGTACAGTTCGAGGCATCCGACAAGCCTAATGTAGTGACAGCTCCCCTGCCTGCTCATGGAGTTAATGCTATTGGTGATGAAGAGGAAGTTGACGAAGCTGAGTTCGATAGCTGGATCTACCCGGCTGCTGATGGTGGACTTAACAATTGGAGCACCAAGGACAATCTCTCTGTTTCTTTTGACACTAAGTAATAAATTTCTTTGTTTTGATATTTTGTAATAGACAATGATAAACTCTATGGCCCGGTGTCTTACCCGAGGCACCGTGGTTCTATTTGTGAGGGCATACAAACTGTCATTTTATACATCATGAATGAAAATCTTGGACGTACTTTTCGCATTGCAAATATTGTGTTCCTTTTCTGTCTTTCTTTTCCTTTACATAATTTTCAAAAACAGCTGTATTTACACACACACTCACTCATACAGGTTCCAATCCACTCTGGATCTCGCTGATAACAGCTCTGCTAATGCCAATTATGACTTCGAAAATCCGATCAACTTAGCCGAAGACGAAGGTGAAGATGATTGCGAAGTGCCTGGCGAGCTTGCTAGACTGTTGCTTCAGGAAGAGAGGGCAATTCAACCCCATGAAGAGCCAGTGGAAACTATAAACCTGGGTACTGAGGCAGACAGGAGAGAGGTAAAGATTGGTGCTAACCTAGAGCTCAGCGTGAAGCAACGGTTAACCAAGATGCTACATGACTATATGGAGATATTTGCCTGGTCCTACGAAGACATGCCTGGGTTGGATACCGATATTGTTGTCCATCACTTGCCGACTAAGGAAGACTGCCCTCCAGTAAAACAAAAGGTCCGTCGGATGCGTCCAGAGATGTCAGAGAAGATTAAGGCCGAGGTCATGAAACAGTTTGATGTCGGGTTCCTGGCAGTGACTTCCTACCCTCAGTGGGTTGCTAACGTGGTGCCGGTACCTAAAAAGGACGGTAAGGTCAGAATGTGTGTCGATTACAGGGATCTGAACAGGGCCAGCCCCAAGGATGACTTCCCCTTACCTCACATTGATGTCCTTGTTGATAATACGGCTCAGCACAAGGTATTCTCTTTCATGGATGGCTTTTCAGGCTACAATCAGATCAAGATGGCACCTGAAGACATGGAAAAGACTACATTCGTTACTCAGTGGGGCACCTTCTGTTACAAGGTCATGCCGTTCGGATTAAAGAATGCTGGGGCAACCTACCAACGTGCCATGGTTGCCTTATTTCATGATATGATCCATCATGAGATCGAAGTGTATGTGGACGACATGATCGCTAGGTCCCAGACTGAGGAAGAGCACCTAGATCATCTGCAGAAGTTATTTGACCGGTTGAAACTGTACAAGCTAAGATTGAACCCGAACAAGTGCACCTTCGGGGTAAGATCTGGGAAGTTGCTAGGCTTCGTGGTCAGTGATAAAGGTATTCAAGTGGACCCTGCTAAGGTCAAAGCTATTCAAGAGATGCCAGTTCCTAAGACAGAGAAGGAGGTTAGAGGCTTTTTAGGACGCCTGAATTACATTGCTCGATTCATCTCTCATCTGACTGCTACCTGTGAGCCAATCTTCAAACTGCTGAAGAAAGATCAGGTAGTACGTTGGAACGATGAATGTCAGGCTGCCTTCGACAGAATCAAAGAGTATCTCCAAGAACCACCCATCCTTATGCCACCGGTTGAAGGGAGACCTCTGATCCTATATCTGACAGTACTTGACAACTCAATGGGGTGTGTGCTGGGGCAGCATGACGAGTCTGGCCGAAAAGAGCATGCCATTTATTACCTTAGCAAAAAGTTTACCGACTGTGAGACCCGATACTCACTGCTTGAGAAAACTTGCTGCGCTTTGGTATGGGCTGCTCGCCGGCTGAGACAGTATATGCTGACTCACACTACCTTGTTGATCTCAAAGATGGATCCGATAAAGTACATATTCGAAAAGCCTGCTCTGTCTGGGAGAATGGCAAGATGGCAAATGATCTTGACGGAATACGACATTCAGTACACAACCCAGAAAGCCATCAAGGGAAGTGTATTGGCAGACCACTTAGCTCATCAAGCTGTAGATGACTACCAATCAATGAAATTCGAGTTTCCGGATGAAAGCATCATGATAGTAACTGATTGTGAAGTACCTGGACCGGATGAAGGACCTGAGCCAGAATCCCGATGGTCTATGCACTTTGACGGAGCTTCCAATGCTTTGGGAAACGGTATCGGCGCCATCATCATATCTCCTCAAGGTACTCATACTCCACTCACTGCCCGGCTGTGTTTCAACTGTACCAACAACATGGCGGAGTATGAGGCGTGTATCATGGGTCTTCAAGCTGCGATCGACCTAAGGATCAAGTTCCTCAGTGTCTTCGGAGATTCCGCTCTTGTGATCAATCAGATCAATGGAGAGTGGGATACGAAACATCCAAACTTGATTCCTTACAGAGAATGTGTGTTGACCATGATTCCCCACTTCACAGAGATAACCTTTGAGCACTTTCCAAGAGAAGAGAATCAGTTAGCGGACGCGTTAGCTACAATGTCTTCAATGTTCAAGGTTAAATGGGATAATGAAGCTCCCCGGATCATCATCTGGAAACTGGACGAACCGGCATACTGTTGTGATCTCGAAACTGAATTGGTGACTGAGAAGCCTTGGTACCACGAAGTAAAGAGATATCTGGAAGTTCAGGAATACCCTGAAGGTGCCTCTGTCAACGATAAGAAATTCCTGAGGAGGTTCGCAGCCAAGTTCTTCCTAAGCAACGGCATCTTGTATAAGCGAAACCGTGATTCAACCTTACTGCGTTGTGTGGATAAGACTGAAGCGGAAAGAATCATGGAAGAGCTACATGAAGGGACCTTTGGTACGCATTCCAGTGGACATACTATGGCTAAAAAGATCCTACGGGCAGGATACTATTGGTCCACAATGGAAGCTGATTGCTACCAACATTCCAGGACATGCCACAAATGCCAGATCTATGCAGATAAGGTGCATGTTCCTCCGGTCCCCCTGAATGTTCTGACTGCACCTTGGCCGTTTGCAATGTGGGGCATAGACATGATCGGCGAGATAAAACCTACAGCATCCAATGGACATCGCTTCATCCTAGTAGCGATTGATTATTTTACGAAGTGGGTTGAAGCAGCATCCTATGCTACGGTAACCAAGACTGTTGTGGCACGGTTCATTCGGCACAATCTGATTTGTCGGTACGGTGTCCCTGAGCGGATTATTACAGACAACGGTACCAATCTGAACAATAAGATGATTGCTGAGCTTTGCGAACAGTTCAAGATACAGCACCACAATTCTTCTCCTTATAGACCGAAGATGAATGGGGCTGTAGAAGCAGCTAACAAGAACATCAAGAAGATCGTGCAAAAGATGACGGTAACTTACAAAGATTGGCACGAGATGTTACCGTTCGCTCTGCATGGGTACCGTACCTCAGCAAGGACGTCAACCGGGGCAACTCCATTCTCTCTGGTTTATGGTATGGAGGCAGTCTTGCCGATCGAAGTGCAAATTCCCTCTCTCCGGATAATGAAGGATGCAAATCTGAACGAAGATGATTGGATCCAGACACGACTTGACCAACTCAACCTCATTGACGAGAAGAGACTTGCTGCTATCTGCCATGGTCAGACGTATCAGAAACGGATGATCAGGGCATTTAACAAAAAGGTCAGACCACAGGAATATCAAGTTGGGGATCTGGTTATCAAAAGAATCATCCTTCCTCAGAGTGATCCAAGGGGCAAATGGACTCCTACATATGAAGGGCCATTTGTGGTTAAGCATGTGTTCTCAGGAGGAGCAATGATATTAACCAACATGGATGGTGACGACCTTCCTCACCCCGCCAATGCAGACATAGTTAAAAAATACTACGCATGAAAAAGACCCGCTAGGCTGACATGCCTAGGCAAAAATTAGGGCTTCCCGTCGAACCAAAAGGGTTCGGGCAAAATGAAGGGATGAAAATGAAAAATATGTACACCCGGCAAGTCGAAAACCTGAAAAGGCGGCTTGGGCAAAAATGGGTATCCCGGTGGACTGAAAACCCGAAAGGGCGGTCCAGGCAAAAATTAGGGATAAAGCGTAAAACTATGTCACATTGATCACTTTGCATCCAGAATCCGGTATCTACATCAAGTTCAGACGGCATCGATCAGTCAGCTTCACCTTCAACCAAGGTTATCAAGTGATGAGACGCTCGGAGTTATAGAGGCAATAGCAGAGTTGAAACCCAGTGGATCATCCATCTTTCACACAGCTGTTTTATTTTGTACAAAAACTTGTATAAACTCTTTTGATCGGCGACGTACCTCTTACTAGGACGTCAGCCTCTTGTATACAAAACGCCTATTCATGGGCCATTCAAAAATCAATACAAATATATTTTCAGTTAAATGTGCCAAGTATTTTTCTTTTTCTGTTTTGTTTTGCGAAGAACGTCCAAGGTTCAATTTGTGATGTATGCATTGACAATAATTTGCTAACTCATAAATATTTGCATACGAAACAAAGGAATTAATTGCAGGTGACACTGGAAGCAGGGGCAATAAAGAGTTGTCTGAGCAGTCTAATTGTCCTATCCTCCAAAGTACCAAGGTAGATTCAGCTAAAGAACACGGCCAAGTGTATCTTAATCCCCCAGAGAGTGGTTCAACAAGTCAATACATTCTTCTCCAAGCAAAATCATCAAAAATCAAGGAAATTGAGTATCCTCCTGTAGATCTCAATACCTCCCCAGCAGCACGCATTCTTAACAAGCATCCCCGGCAGTCTTGGTCTAAAGATTGTTCCCCGGCGGTATCTCAATATTCAAAGGAATCACTTCCCCAGCATATCAAACTCCCCAGGAGAATCCAATCCAGTTTCCCCAGGAAAGTTGGAGTTCATGTCTCCCCAAGCAGCGAGCTTATCCCCAGTATATTCTGGAAGCTTATCCCTCGCAGAACACGAACGCGTCGTCCCGGCTTGATTTAAAGAGTTATTTCCGTAACAGGATATAACTGGGTTATCCTCAGCCAAAAGCCACGGAAAGAGCGTCCTCAGCAAAATATCTTCCTACCCCCAGCGAAGTCTATCAACACTTCCAGCACAACAAGGATATCCCCAGCATAACTCATCAACGGTATCCCCAGCGGAGTTATCTTCATCAACTCAGCAAAGCATCGCTATCCCCACAGAGTAGCACTCCTCAGCATGATCGCTAGAGTATCTTTTCTCCCGCAGAATTATTTCATTTGCCAAGTTTATTCCTCAACGGAGTTATCTTCTCCTACCGGTATTCTCGCAACAATCATCCACAGCGGAAGCAAAATCTCTTCCTCAACATCAGCCCAGGATATGACTTCCCGGCACCCGTCAAGGATTTATTTTCCTAGACGAAAACATACATGAATCATCACATACATCATTATAGCATGCATGTACACATCATATCATATAAATCGTATCCATGTTTGCTTGATCCATATCATGCATTGCATATAACTGACCTTTACCTTTCAGGAAAGATGCAGTTGAAATTCTCAAACATATTTCAAGGACTTCTCTAGTCCAGTTAAATCGACTCCAAACAGATTTTTCTGATAAAGACTCAGTAGAAGTTCTCTTATGGTCCCCTCTCCAACGGCGTGTGAGGTGGTAATTCCTTCTTCAGATGTTCCCCTCTCCGGCATGAGCGTGAGGCGATATTCTCTTATGGTCCCCTCTCCAACGGCGTGTGAGGTGGTAATTCCTTCTTCAGATGTTCCCCTCTCCGGCATGAGCGTGAGGCGATATTCTCTTATGGTCCCCTCTCCAACGGCGTGTGAGGTGGTAATTCCTTCTTCAGATGTTCCCCTCTCCGGCATGAGCGTGAGGTGATATTCTCTTATGGTCCCCTCTCCAACGGCGTGTGAGGTGGTAATTCCTTCTTCAGATGTTTCCCTCTCCGGCATGAGCGTGAGGTGATATTCTCTTATGGTCCCCTCTCCAACGGCGAGTGAGGTGGTAATTCCTTCTTCAGATGTTTCCCTCTCCGGCATGAGCGTGAGGTGATATTCTCTTATGGTCCCCTCTCCAACGGCGAGTGAGGTGGTAATTCCTTTTTTCAGATGTTCCCCTCTCCGGCATGAGCGTGAGGTAATATTCTCTTATGGTCCCCTCTCCAATGGCGAGTGAGGTGATATTTCCTTCCAGATTATAATTTCCTATAGTTCCCTCTCCAACGGTGAGTGAGGTGACCCCCTTTGAGATTATAATGTCCTTCGGTTCTCTTCCTGACACTACGAAGATGGTAATTCTCACCAAGATTTTCTCAACGAGCGTTGTTGAGGTTGAAATCATTCAGGATTCTCTTACCATCCATGCTAAGGCAGTAACCATCCCTGGTTCATTCATCAGCGTTTGAAGCTCCAGATTCAGCTCCTGTAACCAGTCAGGATACATCTATACCAAGCATCTAAAATCAACTCCTGCAACGTGTCAGGTACTCATTTTCTCTTTTGCAGGTATGCAGGTTCTCGCTAAGGAATCTCCTACGCGATCAACATCCAGATGGCATCTATAAGCCCATCATCCTATCCAAGCAACATCCAAATGGCATCTATAAGCCCATTCCCTCATCATCATTGTTACTATGTGAGCGCAAATTTCTGGGCACTCTAGTGTCCAATCATCTTCTACCCTCGGATTACGAAAGGCACGTCAGCCAATCTGCATCCTCAGGTCTAAGAAGATTGAACAGGGGCAACTGTTGTACCCCAAAATTTGCCCTCCCATATTCATCAAGAATTGTCAAAGTCAAGGTCACAAAATTCCCCAAGGGTTGTGCAGCTCAACTGTCTCCTAGACAGTCAAAACTAGGGTTTGGGTTCTGATCAAGGAAAGGAAGTTTTCAAAGGCCCAATCAAGTCTCACATGCCTACAAAGATGGTCAAGTATCCTCATATCAAGTTTCAAGGCATTCAGCTCAAAATTGCACAGTCAAAACCCTAGATTGCACTACAGTCAACTGTAGGGGCAAAATGGTCATTTGACAGTCAAAAGTTCAAATTTTTGGTCAACATATCATTTTGAAGCCACAAACATCATTTGATCAATGCTTGATCATGATTCTCAAAATTTGGCTCAGAAAATCATCAAGATGCAAAAATTACTATATTTGGACAGCTGAAAAAGTCAACTGAAATTGACCAGGGCATAACTTTCACATGGATTATCAGAAAAATTCCATCCAAAGCTCATTTTGAAGAGAAAGACATTTCCTACAATTCATCTTCATGTTCCAAGTCCAAGAAATGCTCTCACAAAAAGTTATCAATTTCAACATTATAGGTCATTTTCAAAAGTCAACAAAAAGGGACTTTAAGTCAAAGGCCATAACTTGAGATTGGTAAATCAAAATGACATGGGACCAAAGGCATTGGTTAAAGGACTCAAAGACCTTTCCAAAATGTCCAAGAACATGTGAAAAGCTTAAAAATTGACCAAGTTATGCCTTGTGGAAGTTGGGAAATTTTTAGGAATTTTGAAAAGTCAACATTGATGCAAAAAGGCCTAAAAATGCAAATGGGCCCATTTTTCCTCCAAGTTTCTTCATGCCAAGCCTATGCACGACCATTAGGCCCAAAGGGAAGTATTTTCATATTTTTTAATTATTTATTTGAATTTATATTAATTTATATTCATTTAAATCATTTTAATACATGAAAAATATAAACCTAACCTAAAAAAATCTTTTTGTGCACATTCTAATCTCAATATTTCGTGCTTGATTGATTATGGCAAGTTTTGGTGTGATTGGATCATGATTGAACAAAAACAACATGAAAAAAGATGTGAAAAGATTCTTAACAAAATCAAATATCTAAACAATCAATGCCTTGGATTTTCTCAAGTTTTGTTGACCTAAAAGCTTGGCTATATGATCAGAAGCATAACCCTAAGCCAAGGAGACTGCAAGCTACGCCAAAAACCAATATACAAACTTGAGAAAATTGCCTAAAAACTGAAATCTGAAATCAAGGTTTTAGGTCGTTCCAAGCTTCAATCTTCATCCCATTAGCATCCTGAGACATCCTTGGACACATTCCAATCATTAACAACAGCAAAAACATCCTGAATTGGTATCAAGAACTCAAACTGTACCAAGAAAATCTTGAAATCGCATAGCATGAATTAAGCATTCTTTTGCATTTTTCTTTATGGATTATTGATTACAATGATGTTTCTGAGCTAACCATTACATTCAATTGCTTTTTTGTGCCATATATGCGTTTTCACCATTGTCAAAAATTAGGGTTGCAGGTTCTTAGATTTGGGGCTTTCATGATAATGCAAAATTGGAGCCCCAGATGACCACCAATGGATTCAGGGGTTGAAGACGAAAAGGATGGCCCCCTCGCGCTCAATTTATGAGCAACGAGGGGCTATTCGCTATTTTCTGATAGAGGCCCTAAAGCAACGTTTCAAAAACCGTCGCCTATTTGCTTTGTTTTACAGGGTGGGGAAGAAGACGAGTGCGTGTCCATCAGCCATTGGCCACTTTGAATTTCGCGCGCTTTTAGGGACCACTGACCAATTTTGCTTTTTGTTATTTAATTGATATTATATGTTAACTAAAAGCGTTTGGTTCAGTTGGTAACACGTGACATGAATGACCCTCAAGACCTGGGTTCAAGTCCCAGGTCTGTGTAAATCCTCACATTATTTTTCAATACATTATTCCATGCAGCGCTCATAGTGGTGATCACCATATTCCACTCTCATCCAAGCGTACGCATGCCCAATGGTCCCAGATCAAGGGTTGATATTGAAGGTCCACTATAAGGCAGGTCAAAACGCTGACACATGATTAGAAAAGTCAACGGATGCAAACTCAATTGGGCCAGGCTTTTCAAATCAACACCTCCATCTGGGGTCTGAACCCCCCCCTGGTTTGCTTTTCTTTTCTTTTTATTATTTTAATTATTGTGTTATTTATTTTTATTGCTTTAATTAATTAATTTTCTCTTTTTTTTTACAAAATATAAAAACATCATAAAAATCCAGAAAAAGACAAAAAATGTAATAAATATTTTATTTTAATTATTTTATTTTCATGAATAAATTGTGTAATTGAATTTAGTATAATTAGGTTTTTTTGATTTTAATTCTTTTCGTAACAAAATATAAAAAATGTAGAATTTAGGTTTTAATTGTTAATTCTTTTTATTTCCCTTTTTTATCATAATACTATTATTTATTTTTTATATAATTAAATTGCACATAAATAAATTAGGGTTTAATTTAGATTATATTTTAATTCTTTCATAATAAATAAAAAAATATTAGAATTAGGGTTTGCCGTTTAATTTAATTAACTCCTTTTTCTCATTAAATCTAAAAACACAAAAATACCATTTTTCATTTAATTTTAAATTCCTCCTTAATTAATTCATTAATTTTAAATATTCTTGTAAAAAGGGTCCAACGCCCTAGTTTTGTTTTAATTATTTTCTTTTGCGCATTTACTTTATTGCCTATTATAATTCTGTAAATCTCCCAAAGCCATGTAATTTAAATTCCTCGCACTTTTATTTTCTTCGCATTATTTATTTTTCGCTAAATCGGGTCCGGTTTAATTTTGGCGATGTGGACCCGCGCCTTTGTAATAGCTTTAGATTTACCTTTCCCGCAAACTTTATAACTGTTAAATATGCATGCAAGAATGAATGGACAAATTAAAATCAAGCGTAGAACACGACAAGCATGACAAGACAAATAACCGAAACATGACACACAATTCGCACACACCACCCCTAGGGTACGCCTCACTGTTGCCTTTCGAAAGGTGGTCGTCGAGTAGAGGACGTCTTAGTAAGTCCTCATGATCCGGGAACCTGGCATGAGGGTAGCTTCTAAGGTGTCTTCCCATTGCTCTGGTGATCACCACGTCCCTAAACTCGAATTGACCCGAACACCTCCAACGGTGGTGCTACCTACCTCTCAATGGTGGGATGGCACTACTTTTAAGGACATCTACACAGACGAATTCCTTAGGGTAGGTAGGTTCTCAAGGATACTTGCTCCAAAAACAAACTCAAAAAGACTTTTCACACCAACACTTTTCACAAGCTTTCAAAACAAACTTTTCAAACACTCTGACGTACGAGTCGATCTGAAATTTTTCAAAGAAACTCTTTTTAAACCCACATTGAAAAGCAAGCAAACAATTTTGAAAACACATTGAGCAAGTATCTAAGAGCCCATAGATAACCATGGATAGAAAGGGTGCTAATACCTTCCCTTTCTATAACCTACCTCCCGAACCGAGAGCAATCTCTTTAAGGAATTTTTCTGTGCTTTTGTCCTTTCCATTTGGAGAAAATAAAAGACGGTGGCGACTCTTGCTTCCGCGACATTTCGCGAACCAGCGTTAAACAGTCAGTTCCAGATCCACCGATCACAGTTAGGGAGAATCGAAGAAAGGAAAATGGCGATTTATCACTTTTATTCAAGGCATTTTTCACCATGTTACAAGTTGCAAAACTGTCCTAGCATGCTTGTACTTGGTATTACAGGTCCTAATACTTTCTACACTCTATAATTGAATGCTAACACATTGGATATTGGCTTTATTCTGATCTTTGGAGCATTGTACATTGAATTAATCCATTTATGGCATAAAGTTCACAATACTACTTTGATAAATCTAGCTTTTTGCAACTTTGCAAATCTTGAGCCATGGACCTGATCTTTTGTTGCAAACAAGATCCACAAACATCAGGAAAAGTACACCAACCCTATGCAGCTATCAAGCAAGCCTATACAGGCCTTTGGCATTGGTCATGTCAACTTTCTTCAAAAGCAAGCAAACTTGCAAAAGTCAAGACAACTTGTGTATCTGATAAAGGCAAGCCTTGGCTTCATTTCAAACGACTTCAGAACTTTGTAACAAGAAAATACACGATTTCCTAAGATCCCAAACACCCTCAAACACAAAAAACACCATTTTTTGCCCAAACAGGGCAGCCTCTGCAAATTTCTTGCCAACTCTATATTGCCTCGTGCGTTTCTTGATTCAACACTTGAAACACTTTACATACATCCTACCTAAGTTGTCCAAGCCTTTGTCTTGCAAATGTAACCCCTGTTTCAAGGATCACCATTTTCATTTTGAAGGTTTGCAGGTTGACTCGTGCAGGGAGATTCAAGCATCTACAAAGCAAGTTGAGCATTGGAGAAGCTTGAGAGAACTTCAAGGAAGCTCACAAGAACTTCAGGCCTCACTCAAAGTTTCCACATTGCCATATCAAAACTCAATTGAACAAGGATTTGAAGGCAGAACGCGCGCGTTTGTTTGGCTGGAGGACAGGGACGATAGGTTCTGGGCCTGGCGCGCCTTGGGCCTGTTTGTTCTACTTTTCACACCCCCTTGTTTCCTAATTGCACCCCCCTTGCATTTTTTTATATTTTGCATATTTTTTCATTTCTTTTATGTTTATTGACTTTAATAATTTTTTCTGAACATTAAAAAATCACAAAAATCATTTTCTTTATTTTTTTCATTTTTATTTTATTTTTATTTTATTTTTTGCATAATAAAATAGTTTACTAGAATAAATAGAAATTCATTTTCTTAAAAAATAGTAAAAACATTTAAAAATATCATGCATTTTTATTTTATTATTTTTCACACATAAAATATTATTTTGATGCATATTTTATTTTTTAAAATAATTGTACATAATATTATTATTATTTTTCTTGAACAAAAATGGATAAAATGAATAATATAAAACATATTTTATTTTAAAACAAAATTAGGGTTTCCCCTTTCAAAAATAATAATATTATTTTTTCTTATTTTTAGAACTTAAATAATTTATTTTTTACATACATAAAACAATTACAAAACATTTTTTGCATATTTACATATTATTGCATATTTAAATAATTGTTTATTTATTTATTGTACATTAAATTCAATTGGGTTGTAATAGTGAATTAGGGTTTTATTTTGTGCAAATATCCCCCACTCAAAACTTGTATCCCCCCTCCCATAATATTGTTGTAATCGCTTAGATTTACTTTACGCAATTTATCGCATTATATGCATGTTTAGTAAATTAGGGTTTGTATGATAAGACAAAAAATCAAACAAATAACATGACCTAATACAAGACAAAAATGCATGAAACTGACAACACGTCTCACACAAACACCCCTTAGGGTTTCACCCACTTGGTTGCCTTAAAACATGGCCATGGTATACATGCTAGGTATCTTGGCAAAACAAAACAAAACAAAAGATCATAGTCCCTCGATGACGCTAGACAAGGTTGCCTAAAAACAAATGATCTTAGTCCCTCAAAACTTGCTAAGATACTTGGCAATATTGCTATCATGGTCATACGATGATCCACGCCCGTCCCGTTTAACGTCCAAAGATAGGGTTATCTACCAAGATAATGGTAGGTTAACGATGTCAAAGGAATAAAAATGTACAAGAAAGACTTTTGAGTAGGTAGATGCTTCTAGTTACTTGATCAACTTGCAAACAATTCTTGTTATTTTCAAACAAACACACACACATTTCAAAACAATTTCCAAACAACTTTTAAAATATTGAAACATTTTTCAAAAGACAAACATCTTTATATACATTATTACGAACGAGAATCATTACAAAGATTGCCTAAACAATGGCCTCTTTTCAAAATACTTTCAAAACCACAAAGCACCATTTCAAACAATTGTCAAAGCAAAGCAAGTGATCTAAAACAATTAACTAAGAGCCCATGGAAAACCATGGATGAAAAGGGTGCTAGCACCTTCCCTTTTCATAATCTACCCCCCGAACTCAAAAACAATCTCAAAGGTCTTTCCTGTGCTTTTTTACCTTTCCTTTTGGATAAAATAAAAGTCGGTGGCGACTCTTGCTAAACTGCAACATTTGCAAACACAAACGCAAAACCTCAAGTCAGTTCTCCCACCGCATCACAGGAACCATTGTTTAGAAAGCGTGACACAAGGAGTAGGCAAGCAGAGCGCCATCAGGGCGCCAGGAGAGCATTGGGTGAGCCAACCTAACAGTAAATTCCAGAGGATGTAACTTGAGTTTCAGGAATTTGTTAGACGCGTCGTTCAAAGCATTGGGAAGCTGACGTGCAAAGCTTTAGTATTGATGATTTATATGATTTGTTTGATGCACGATTTCAATACCTATGTATTTATGAGATTGATTTATTATATGTTGTTATGCTATGATATTCTATTTTAATGATGAATATGATGTTGCTGTGACGATAATTAAGTGATGATTATGTGATGATTATGAAGATGATTATTTGATGATTATATGATAATTATGAAGATGATTTTGTGACTATTATATGAATAATGATTCACTTGACTAGCCGTGGTCGAATTTTATATGATGTTGTTGTGCATCATGCTTTCACAACATTTTTGGACGGTGGTCCGCTTGTGACGAGCCTCAATCCCATTGTGCAAATTGTGTGCATGTATGATGTGCTCCAGTCCCAATAGGGAATAACCCTTATGGTGGGGATCTTAGAGGGTAATGAACCAGGTGTTCATAAATATTGGTACCACATGCATTTGAGTCAGTTGTGTTGCATTAACATCTTATATGACATTGCATAAATTTGTTGATGAGTTGTGATATGATGAAAATTGTGAATTATGTGATTATATGAAGTTTTATGATGAAAAAAATATAAGTAATATTATGATATATCTGTGAGAATGTAGTATTGATGAATAATATGTGTTATTATGTGATGATGTTGTTATAACTACTCGCCTTTTCCTTACATCTTTTATAATGAATCATAATTACTCACCCTTTCTGTTTGAATGTTGCCTCCATGTGGGTAACACGCAGGTGACCAGGAGTAGTTCATAGAATCTTTGAGGATAGCTTCGGAGTGTGTTATTTATTTTCGTTAATAAAAGGTGTATTGCTCTGATATGTAACATCGGGTTGGGAACACTATGTTTTATGAATGATGTTACTTTTGTTAACATGTGTTTATGAGATTTGTGGAAGGTTGATGTGATTTCAATTATACCTTTAGTGAGATGATAACTCTTGTGCTTTGAAGAATGAATGAAGTTTACTTTATGACTATGATATCTACTGCAATTATTTTATTGATATGTTGATATATAAGAAAGAAATTGATGTTATAAGATGTTGTAACCCGTGTTACGAAGCATGAATGTTATTTTGATGTTTTCTATGAAGTGTGACACCCTTGAGTGGTGGATCTTATGTGATTTAATTTGTAAATTATATGAATAATACATGTGGGGTTAGAAGGGTGTTACATTAGTGGTATCAGATCAGGTCGGTCTATCCGGTCAGGTTTTTATATGATGTTTATGTCTTAGTGATCTATTTGTGTGTAAACACAATAGATATTTAGTTCCTCTAATGATGTTTTCCAATATGCATAAAGAAATGGTTGGAGGAAGGAATGATGTCACGATTGTTAAGGCTTTGGAATCATTGGCTCAGGCAATTGACCAGAATCAGCAGAATCCCTCGAATGCTTGAGGGGATGATAAGTTCCATATTTTGGATAGGTTTCAGCGAAGTAACCCGCCAATCTTTAAGGGCACACATGATCCTGGTGGTGCCCATGTGTGGCTCGGAAAAATCGAGAAGGTCTTCAGAGTGATGGCTTGCTCAGAGGATCATAATGTGCAATTTGGTACCCACATGTTGGAAGCGGGGGCTGAAGACTGGTGGGATAACGCACGCCAAAGGATGGTGATTTTAGGTACAAAGATCACTTGGGATGTTTTCAGAGTTGTTTTCTTGGATAAGTATTTTCTTGAAGATGTGCATGGAAATAAGAATATTGAATTCCTTGAGATGAATCAAGGGAATTTGACTCTTGTTGAGTATGCTACCAGATTTGAAGATTTGGTGAAGTTTTGACCGCATTATAATAATCTGAAGGCTGAGGCATCTAAGTATATCAAATTTGAGAATGGGTTGCTGTTGTACCCCAAAATTTTCCCTCTCATATTTCTCAAAACATGGCAATAAAGATCTCCAAGTTACTCAAGGTTGCCCAAGGGTTGACCAGACAAGCTCTCTCCTAAGGCAGTTTATCTCAAATTAGGGTTTCATGTTGCATCAAGATCCTTGAGTCCAAGTGATCCCAAGTGCTCACCAATGTCCTAATATGTTCTCAAGATCATCCATGTCAAGTTTCAAGCCTTGTAGAGGAAGTTTGCTCAGTCAATTGTTCAAAGGTCCAAAAGTCGACTGTGTTAGGGCAAAAGTCAACTGCGGCCCACATACAGTCAAAACTCAAGATTTTTTGTTAACATCCTCATTTTTAAGTGTATTTCATCATTTTATCAAGGTTTGATCATGATTAATCAAGGATTTCTCATAATTCATCAATATTTAAAAGTTGTTAAATTAGGGTTTTGTAGGAAAAGTCAACCCAACTTTGACCAAGCATAACTTTCTCATACTTTATGAGCAATGACCCATACAAAACTCATTTTTAAGAGGATGAAATTACATACAATCCATCTTCATATCCCAAGATCAAAATATGCACTCACAAGAAGTTATGAATTTGGACATTATAGGTCATTTTGAAAAGTCAACAAAAACACCTTTTTTGTCAAAGCTTCAAACTTGAGCATGAAATATCAAAATGAGATGAGACCAAAAGGGTTGATTATATGAAATCTCAAGCTTTCTAAAACGTCCAAGAACACCTCCAAAAGTTAAAAATTGAAGAAGTTATGCATTGTTGAAGTTGGACTTTTTTGCAAAATTGCCAAAAGTCAACTATCCCCAAAACTTCAAATTTTGAAAAATGGGCCCATTCTTTTTCACTTGTTTTGGGTTGGCATTATTGCCCACGTGCTCTAGACTTGGCCATGTGTCCATATCATATTTTTATTATTTAATTTGATTTTTATTTGAATTAATTCATTTTAAACCAAATTAAATCAAATAAAATCAAAGATATTGATAACCAACGATCTTTTGATGATTTCAGGTTTCAATGGATAGCTAGCACCCCATTAAACTCGTATCAAAGCTTATGTGCACAAAAAGATTCAAATCAAGCCAATTTTGCAAAGCTTTGAAAGAGAATAAAATCAAATATCAAAATCATTAATGGAGGAAGATTTGGACAGCAAATTCAACCCTAATATATTGTACATTACATAAGGGTCGTGTGTAGACCAAAATAAGGGTTGGAGATCAATTGGAGAGCAAGAACAGAATTGGCAAAAATCAAGAAAAAGTGTGACTTCGAAATCAATCCTAGAGGTAATTTCAAGGCTTGGCAATTGTCTCAATCTCTTCCTGGCCATCTCCACAAGCGAAAGGAACCAAGACCACGCGTTTTCAAGCCTCCCAGAGCTCTGTAAGTCATCCACGGATTCACTATATTCTTGATTTCGTGTTTTCAAATTTAGGCATTGTTAACATGAAATAATTGCATATTCTTAATCCACACATCATTTGCAAGCTTTTTGTAATAACCAATTTCATTTATCTGACCTATATCGAGATCCACCATTGCTAGGGTTTCGTTCTTGTTTTTAGGGTTTTTCGTTTCAGGAAAAATTGGCCCTAATAATGGGCATGGTTGCAATCAGGAGAAGATGATGAGTTTAACCATGGCTTTAGAATGCATTTTATGGCCTGTAGGAGATTTTTGAATGAGCACGACTTGTAGTGACGACCTGCGTCCGTAGCTATAAGAATTATAGAGTTTTAGCAACGGATGGAGGAAGGGGACGATGAGTTGTCGCCCATCCATTGGCTTGTTCAAACGAACGCGCCTTTTTTCTTTTCTTTTCCAATAACGCTTATGTTTTTATATTATATTTGATTTGTATTCTATTAACAAAGCAAGGCAAGTGGCGTGGTGGCAAGCATAGTGTGGATTTCCCTTCAGGACCTGGGTTCGAATCCCAGGTCCCCCATTTTCTCAATATTATTTTCTTGCAGGTAATCATGTGCACGCTTAAGCTTGAGGTCTACCATGAGCCTTCACCATCCAGTATGCCAGGTGGCCAGATGGCCAAATCTGGTGGTCAGCATCAAAGGAGCACCAAAAGGCTAGTCAACACATGTGTATGGGATCACAAAAAGTCCAATGGATTAGAATTAATGGGCCAACAAATTGCTTTTGACACCTCCAAAAAAACCAGGCCCATTCCTTCTTTCTCTTATATTTTATTTATTTATTTTAATTACTTTATTTTGTTTAATTCATTTACTAACCAATAACATAATTTCTTTTTTATCAAAAAATCACCAAAAATATTTTTATCCAATTAAAATTCAGAAATTTATTTTTCTTTAATAAATATTAATTAATTTAATTAGGATATTAATTAGGCAACTTTAATTTATTTTGCAAATATTTAAAATTAATTAGAAATCATTAGGTTTTAACATTAATTTAATTATTTTAATTTCTTTCTTAAATTAACAAAAACTCCAAAAACATGTCATTAATTATTTTTTCCATTTAATTAATTTATTATTTAATTTTAGGATTTAATTTCTTTTCTTAAAAATAAAAACAACAAAAAACATTTTCTTCTAAAAGGGTCAAAACCCTAATTCGCATTCGATTTAATTTCTCGCGCGATTTATTTTCCCTTATGCAATTATTGATGTATCTGCTCCTGGCTTGTAATAAATAATTAGGACCTTTTATTTATTTTTCTGCTTTTTATTTTCCAAGGGTTGTTTTTGGCGATGTAAATACCCGACACCTTGTAATAGTTAGTTAAATTTCCGCATTTTAATTCCGCAAATTATACAACTGTTAGATGTTTGGTAATAGGGTTTGCATGACAAGAATGAATGCTTAATCTAAAATCAAATTAGATCACCTAAACATGTGCAAAGATAAAAATAACTGAAAACAACACAATCGCACATGCGCACTCCTAGGGTACACCCCACTTGGTTGCCTTCGTACACGGTCATTGAGTATAGGTCGTTTTAGAAGTCATCCTCTTGTCTAAAAGATCATAGTCACCTCGAAATGGTTGCCTCGGATATTGTTGCCTCAAACAAATGATCTAAGACATTAGGGTTAACGCTAAGGCGTTCTAACATTGCTTTAGTGACCGTATGTCCCTCTTTTGAATTGACCCTTAAACTCCAACGACGATGCTGCCTACTCACTAATAGTGGGATAGCGTTGTCTAAAGGAAACAAACATAGAACGATTCATTTTTCGAGTAGGTAGATTAGCTCTTAAGTACTTGCTCAAACAAAAACAAAAAAAAAACTTTTTCACACTTACACTCCTTTATAAACAAAGTTTTCAAAAACACTTCATTACACTCTTGAAGACAGAAGCAAGAGTTAAATCGAAGTTAAAACAAAAACTTTTCAAAGCCCACAAACACAAAGAAAACAATTTTGAAAATGATGAGCAAGTGCCTAAGAGCCCATAGATAACTATGGATACAAAGGGTGCTAATACCTTCCCTTTCTATAATCTACCCCCCGTACTCAGAAATATCTCGAAAAAGGAATTTTTCTGTGCTTTTTTCCTTTCCTTGTTGGATAAAATAAAAGTCGGTGGCGACTCTTGCTTACCGCAACATTTTGCGAAAACAAACGCAAAACACAAACCAGTAAATTTCCTTAACGAAATAGGGAAACCACGTCCCGGTTCTGGCCACCGTATCAGAGTCGCCAGTTCTGTGATACGGTGGGAAGAATTGACTGTTTTTGAAATTCTGGTTTGCGTTTTGCGTTTGTTTTTGCAAAATGTCGTGGTAAGCAAGAGTCGCCACCGACTTTTATTTTATCCAATAAGGAAAGGAAAAAGCACAGAAAAATTCCTTTTTCGAGATATTTCTGAGTACGGGGGGTAGATTATAGAAAGGGAAGGTATTATCACCCTTTCTATCTGTAGTTATCTACGGGCTCTTAGGTACTTGCTCATCATTTTCAAAATTGTTTTCTTTGTGTTTGTGGGCTTTGAAAAGTTTTTGTTTTAACTTTGATTTAACTCTTGCTTCTGTCTTCAAGAGTGTAATGAAGTGTTTTTGAAAACTTTGTTTGTAAAGGAGTGTAAGTGTGAAAAAGTTTTTTTTTTGTTTGAGAAAGTACTTAAGAGCTAATCTACCTACTCGAAAAAGGAATTGGTCTATGTTTGTTTCCTTTAGACAACGCTATCCCACTATTAGTGAGTAGGCAGCATCATCGTTGGAGTTTAAGGGTCAATTCGAAAGAGGGACATACGGTCACTAAAGCAATGTTAGGACGGCTTAGCGGTAATCCTAATGTCTTAGATCATTTGTTTGAGGCAACAATATCCGAGGCAACCATTTCGAGGCGACTATGATCTTTTAGACAAGAGGACGACTTCTAAAGTGACCTATACTCAATGACCGTGTACGAAGGCAACCAAGTGGGTGTACCCTAGGAGTGCGCATGTGCGATTGTGTTGTTTTCAGTTATTTTTATCTTGGCACATGTTTAGGGTGATCTAATTTTATTTTAGATTAAGCATTCATTCTTGTCATGCAAACCCTATTATCAAACATCTAACAGTTGTATAGTTTGCAGAAATTAAAGGTGCGGAAATTAAACTAATTATTACAAAGCGTCGGGTATTTACATCGCCAAAAACAACCCTTTGAAAATAAAAAGCAGAAAAAATAAATAAAATGTCCTAATTATTTATTACAAACCGGGAGCAGATACATCAATAATTGCATAAGGGAAAATAAATCGCGCGGAAAATTAAATCGAATGCGAATTAGGGTTTTGACCCTTTTAGAAGAAAATGTTTTTTTTTTTGTTTTTATTTTTAAGAAAAGAAATTAAATCCTAAAATTAAATACTAAATTAATTATTAAATAAATTAATTAATGAAAAATGATGAATGACATATTTTTGGAGTTTTTGATATTTTAAGAAAGAAAATAAAATAATTAAATGAATGTTAAAACCTAATTAATTCTAATTGATTTTATTTATTTACAAAATAAATTAAGGTTACCTAATTAATATCCTAATTAATTAATTAGTATTTATTAATAAAAGAAAATAAAAGTTCTAAAATTTAATTGGATAAAAATATTTTTGTGATTTTTTTGATAAAAAAGAAATTATGTTATTGGTTAGTAAATTAATTAAACAAAATAAAATGATTAAACTAAAATAAACAAAATATATAAAAAAGGATGAGATGGGGCTATTTTTGGAGGTGTGGATAGTAATTTCGTTGGCCCATTAGCATGCAGTCCATTGGACTTTTGGGATCCCCTGCATATGCGTTGACTGGCTTATGGTGTGCCTTCCATGCTTGACCACCAGATCTGGCCATTTGGCCATCTGGCGCTTTGATGGTGAATGTCCATGGTGGAAATCTGGCTCACGCATGCACATGATCACCTGAAAGAAATTGGAAAAATAATAAATGTTGGAGGCAGGGGTCGAACCCCTGACCTCCAGCCACTAACGCTTTGAATGTACACCTGGTGACCAACTGGGCTACGTTGCTTTGTTGTATGTTAATCAAGCAATGGAGATAATATATGAAACAAAAGAAATATTGGAAAAAACAATAAAAACCCGCGCAATTATTTGAACAGACAAATGAGGGAGTGCCAACGCATCGTCCATGTCCTCTAAAAACTGCAACTTTTACCTGCGGATTTTATCTGCAGCTAAAATCGTGGCTTCATTCTAAATCCTTCCCCAGGTAATATAAATGGAATCCAATACCATAGTTAGACTCGTCTCATCCCTCTGATCACAGCCATAACCATCATTAAGGCCAATTGTACCTGAAAACAAAAGCTTCAAAAAACTCCACGAAACCCTAATCATGGTGAATCACAACATAGGTTATGTAAATGAAATTGGCTGATGTAAAAAGCTTGTAAATGGCATGGTGATCACAAATATGCAATTATTTCATATTAACAATGCCTAATTTTCAAGATGCGAAATCAAGAACAGGGCGGCTTCGTGAACTACTTACAGTGCTTGGGAGGGTCTGGAAATGCGTGATTTTGATTGGTTTCGCTTGTGGAGATGGCCAGAAAGAGATTGAGATCAACACCCAGCCTTGAAACTGCCTCTAGACTTGATTTTGATCTCACACTTTTTTGGTGTTTTTGCAAACTTTGTTCTTGCTCTCCAACTGATCTCTAACCCTTATTTATGTATGCCTCGCTTCCTTATGTAATGCACAATGTATTAGGGTTTCAACTTCTGTCCAAATCTTCCTCTCTTAATCACTTTGATATTTGATTTGATTATCCATTAAAGCTTTCCAAAATTGGCTCATTTGCAATCTTTTTGTGTACAATTGCTTTGATACGAGTTTGATATGGTGCAAGCTGTCCATTGAAACCTGAAATCATCAAAAGATCTTTGGTTATCAATATTTTTGATTTTATTTGATTTAATTTGGTTTAAAATGAATTATTTCAAATAAAAATCAAATTAAATAATAAAAACATGATATGGACACATGGCCAAGGCTATAGCACGTGGGAAATAATGCAAACTCAAAACAAGTGAAAAAGAATAGGCCCATTTGGCAAAATTTGAGGTTTTGGGGATAGTTGACTTTTGGCAATTTTGCAAAAAAGTCCAACTTCAACGATGCATAACTTCCTCAATTTTGACTATTTGAAGGTGTTCTATGACTTTTTAGAAAGCTTGAGATGTCCTCTAATCAAACCTTTTTGTCTCATATCATTTTTCTATTCCATGCTCAAGTTATAAGCTTTGACAAAAAATGTGTTTTGTTGACTTTCAAAAATGACCTATAATGTCCAAATTCATCACTTCTTGTGAGTGTATATTTTGATCTTGGGGTATGAATATGGATTGTAGGGAATTTCACCCTATTCAAAATGAGATTTGTATGGGTCATTTCTCATAAAGTATGAGAAAGTTATGCTTGGTCAAAGTTGGGTTGACTTTTCCTACAAAACCCTAATTTAGCAACTTTTGAATCTTGATGAAATTTGAGCAATCCTTGATGAATCATGATCAACCCTTGATAAAATGATGAAATATACTTCAAAATGAGGATGTTGACAAAAAATCTTGAAGTTTGACTGTTTGTGGGCCACAGTTGACTTTTGCCCTAGCACAATCGACTTTTGGACCTTTGAGCAATTAATTGAGCAAAATTCTTCTGCAAGGCTTGAAACTTGACATGGATGATCTTGAGAACATATTAGGACATTGGTGAGCACTTGGGGTCACTTGGACTCAAGGATCTTGATGCAATACAAAACCCTAATTTGGGGAAGACTACCTTAGGAGAGAGCTTGTTTGGCCAACTCTTGGGCTACCTTGAGCAATTTGGAGATCTTTCTTGAAATGTTTTGAGAAATATGAGAGGGCAAATTTGGGGTACAACAGTTGCATTCTGAGATTAAATAGGGAATTAGATATCAGGAGATTCTCCAATTTCCCGTGTTAGTAAATAAGTGCAGGATCTACGATCAAGATACCAGAGCCAAGTCTTCATTTTATAAGAGTTATAATGAGAAGAAAGGGAAGAACCAATATCGTGGAAAGTTTTATAGTGCTCCTACTGACAAGGGGAAACATAAAGTTTCTTATGAAAAGAAGCCAAGTGTGGGAGGGGCTCCCGCTTCGGTCGGGTGTTTTAAGTGAGGAGAACAAGTTCATTATGCTGATAGTTGTGACAATGAGGTACTGAGATGTTACAAATGTGGTAAGACAGGTCATCATACTTTTGAGTGCAAGAATGAAGGTCCGACTTGTTTCAACTGTGATGAACAAGGTCACATCAGTACCCAGTGTCAGAAGCTGAAGAAGACTGCCATTGCTGCTCATACTAATAGCAGAGTGTTTTCTTTTAGTCCTTCGGAGGTTCCTAAGAAGGATAAATTGATTCGAGGTACTTGTTTTATAAACAATGTTGAGCTGATTTTTATTATTGATATTGGTTTTACTCATTCGTTTATTTCACTTGAATGTGATATGGTGTTGGGATTGAAATTGTCTACTATGATGGTAGTATGGTGATACATACTCCTGCTAAGGGTTCTATTACTACTACTTTTGTATGTTCGAGTTATCCTTTAACTATCTTTGATAAGACTTTCATGATGGATTTGGTGTGTCTGTTGTAACACCCTATTTCTACCCAACGAATTTTATGAAATCATAGTTTCGAAATTTCCAATGAATAAATGAGATGCTACACATCCGGCTTAAAACAACGATGTTTAATCACATTTAAAATAGATACATAACACTCTAAAACTCGGATGAACTAACAACAAGATAACTTAGTCTTTTAAACCAGCAACTTTCATAACTACACAGCGGAATCATAATATTCGACTTAAAAAGAATGTAACATCTTTATCCAACTGAAACAACTTCAAAACAACAATTACTTAACAAAAATCAACTTAAAATTCAGCAACAAAAGTAAAATCAACAATAAAGCAATAAGGGTTCATCCCCCTAAGTGTTACGTATCAGAGCAATAACACCGACTCGAACTACTGAAGGTAAACCACCTTCACTCTGGATTACCTTCACATTACCAACATAGGGGTAACATTCAAACATAAGGGGTGAGATATCAAACAATATAATCGGATGTACAATAAATAATATATTAGAATTAGATCATACAAGATCATCGCTTCATAGCTTTTAATGACATCCATTACAACCAAGTCATCAACATAATATCATAACTAATTCATCATTGGAACAACTCAAGATGTAACATGGAATACGACTCATTTTTATGCACATGCATGTGGTACCAACGGAGCAAAACTCTCAACTTAATAATCTTGCCAATTAATAGAGGCAGCAACAAGGCATAAGCCTTCAACTTGATATTTGCAAATTCAGGCCAACTTGATATGCTATGTATGTGACAACAGTATGAATGTAATAACAATCAACAACAATTAATTCAAAAACGACTCAACACAATTCAACACTGGCCATAAGCCTACAACTTGATATTGCCAATAACTAGAGGAAACACAACCAAATTCATCAATACCGGTAACTTCGCAATTAACAACAATATCATTACAGCAACTTAATAATTGTCCCTGCTAAAGCATATCAACTTTGTCATCTATTAATCTTACTTGCTATATATTCTAATCTATAATTTGTTTACTTTGGTAACTAACAAATAGTCTCTGCTATTATTTATTTTTGCTAACTCTACTATATAAAAATTTTGTAACTAAATTACTTAATTTCTATATATCTACATATATATTCTATTATTCGCTTATATGGATTAACTTTCTAAAACCATAATAAGTAATGATTACTTAATCTCTGCTTCCCATGCTTCAATGACTTTGTGACAACAATTAGTGACTAAATAATAAAATAGCAGACACAGGAACAGACAAAACAAATAACAGAAAATTGGAGGCTTAAGGGTGTATACCCCTCGGCACACGGATTGTGCCACTCGGCACACCCACCACTTTATATGGTGTCGGTCAGCACCCTGCCCCCCCCCCCCCCCCCCCCTCGGGCACACTTTTCCATTGTGTGACATTCGACACACGTTGATGTTAACTTAGTTTTAACAGAACCTCGAATAATTTTTCCTCCGATTACTGGTCTCATACCAAAACAATATGTATATGCAGCAACATCAATTTTCACTGAAACAACAATTTTACAGAGATGACAATTTTACGTAAATAATAACATGAAAACAGACTATGATTCGGCATGTTTCTCATTTACACGCAGTAGCAATCTCATACAACCCAATCCCCATATAATATTAATCATATACCCAATTATAGAGTCAGAACCCCATCCTTACCTTGGATTGAAGTTCGCTCTACAGTTTTCCGTTCGAACCTAGCTTTTCCTCTTTTCCTTTTCCTCTTCTCTGTAACTTCTCATGTGCTGCTCTAAGACTTCTTGATTTTTCTAATTAACCTAATTTCTTATTATTATAACTAAACCTAATAATAATATTATTCCTAATGTGCTCAACTTACACACTTCACCTGTTACTACTTCTAACCATCAAAATAGGTCCAACTAACATTCTGCTGATATTTTATACTTTCTAATATTATTTAATAATACTATTAATCAACTTATTTTAACTAACTAATAACAACACTGTAATTTATACCGACGTAACACAACATTTCAACAAATAATTCGAAATTAATCAAAAATATCTAATTAAATAATTAACTAAATTAACGTGCGTTACATCTGCCTTTGCACCAAATTGATTTTATCCTTAGAATGAATTGGTTGGAGTTCAATTATATTCATATCAATTGTTATAATAAGACTGTGATATTCCCTAAGTTTGGTGATGATGGAGAGTTGGCGTTTCTGTCTACTAAGCAAGTGGAAGAACTTTTGGGGGAGGAAGCTTTTATGTTTGCAATGTTTGCATCATTGCAAGTTGACTGTGAAGCTGCAATTGTTGAAGTACCTATTGTATGTGAATTTTCATAAGTGTTTCCGAATAACATCAGTGATTTACCTCCAGAGCTTAAGGTGAGGTTTTTGTAGAGTTGGTACTAGGTACAAGTCCAGTGATGATGGCTCCTTATATGATGTCAGCTTCAGAGTTGTGTTAATTGAAGAAACAAATGGAGGAATTGCTTGAGAAGAATTTTGTCCGACCAAGTGTTTCTCCATGGGGTGCTCATGTGTTGTTGGTTAAGAATAAAGATGGTATCATGAGGTTATGTGTGGAGTACAGGTAGTTGAATAAAGTGACAATTAAGAATAAGTATCCACTTCTGAGGATTGGTGATTTGATGGATCAATTAGTAAATGCTTGTGTTTTTAGCAAGATTGATTTGAGATCGGGTTATCATTAGATTCGTGTTAAACCAGATGATATTTTAAAGACGATGTTCAAAACTAGGTATGGTCATTATGAGTACATTGTAATGTCGTTTAGTGTATCAAATGCGCTAGGTGTTTTCATGGAGTATATGAATCTAACTTTTCATCCTTATCTACATAAGTTTGTAGTGGTATTCTTTGATGATATTTTTATCTATTTTAAATCGAAAGAAGAACGTGTTGAGCATTTACGAATTGTGTTGCAAGTGTTAAAGGAGAAGAAGTTGTATGCTAAATTGTCCAAGTGTGAGTTCTGGTTGAAGAAGGTGAGTTTCCTTGGCCATATGATTTTTAGTGGTGCAATTGTTGTTGATTCTTCTAAAGTTGATGATGTGTCTCAATGGGAAACTCTGAAGTCTATGACTGAGATTCAAAGTTTTCTTGGTTTAGCTGGTTATTATCACGGGTTTATCGAAGGCTTTTCTAAGTTAGAATTACCTTTGACTCAGTTGACTCGAAAGGGTTAAGCTTATGTGGTGGATGTTGTGTGTGAAGAAAGCTTTGTAAAACTAAAGAAGAAGTTGACGACTTCCCTCCAGTTTTGGTTTTGCCTAATCCTAGTGAATATTTGGTGGTATATTGTGATGCGTCGAAGATGGGTCTTAGTGGTATGTTGATGCTGAATGGTAAAGTTGTTGCTTATGTGTCTAGACAGCTGAAGGTTCATGAAAGGAATTATCTACGCATGACTTAGAGTTGGCAGTTGTGGTGTATATGTTGAAAATTTGTAGACATTATATGTTCGGGTCCAGATTCGAGGTGTTTAGTGATCACAAAAGTCTGGAGTACTTATTTGATCATAAGGAATTAAATATGAGGCAGAGAAGATGGTTTGATTTGTTGAAGGATTGTGATTTTGATTTGAGTTATCATCCTGGTAAAGCAAATGTTGTGGCAGATGCTTTGAGTGGGAATTCCTTGCACATGTCAATGTTGATGATGCGCGAGTTAGAATTGATTGAATAATTCAAAGACATGAGTTTAGTATGTGAAGAAACTCATAACAGTTTGAAGTTGGGAATGTTGAAACTGACTAGTGGTATTATTAAACAGATTAGAGAAAGTCAGAAACATGGTCCTAGTTTGGTTGACTGGTTGTTACTAATTAACCAAGGTAATGAAGGTAGATTTTGAGTTGATGAAAATGGTCTAATAAGGTTCGAAAATAGAGCTTGTGTTCTAGATATACCAAAACTTAAGAATATTATTCTTGAGGAAGGATATCGAAGTGGTTTGAGTATTCATTCTGGTGCAACAAAGATGTATCAGGATTTCAAGAAATTGTTTGTGTGGCCCGATATGAAAAAGGAAGTTGATGAATTCGTTTATGCTTGTTTGACTTGTTAGAAGTTGAAGATTAAACATCAAAAGCCTTTGGGTCTGATGTAATCGTTGAATATTCCAGAGTGGAAATGGGATAATATTTCCATGGAATTGTGTCGGGTTTTTCGAAGACTGCTAAGGGTAATGATTCTATTTGGGTGATAGTGGATAGATTGACTAAGTCCCCTCATTTCTTACCTGATAAAGATCAATAATTCCATGCAGAAGTTGGCTAAGATGTATATCAAAGAGATTGTGAAATTACATGTGATACCTTCGAGTACTGTATCAGATAGAGATCTGACGTTTACATCAAAGTTCTGGGAGGGTTTGCATAATGATTTTGGTACTATGTTGAGGTTGAGTTATGTATATCATCCGCAGACAGATGGTCAGACAGAGAGGACTATCCAATCTTTGGAGGATTTGTTGAGGGCTTATGGACTAGAACAAGAAGGAGCTTGGGATAGCCACTTGTCGTTGATTGAGTTTACTTATAATAATAGTTTCCATTCTAGTATTAGAATGGCACTATATGAGGCATTATATGGTATGAGGTGTAGAACTCCATTGTGTCGATATAAGTCAGGCGAGAGTGTTGTACTTGGACCTGAGATTGTATAGGAGACGAGTGGAAAGATCAAGATGATCCAAGAGACGATGAAAGTTTCACAGAGTTATCATGATAAGAGGAGAAAGGCACTTGAGTTCCAACATGGAGATCATGTGTTCTTGAGGGTTGCTCTGGTAACTGGCGTTGGTAGAGCTCTAAAGTCGTGAATGCTTACACCGGGTTTTGTTGGTCAATATCACATTACTGAGATAATAGGTGAGGTGGCCTATCGGATTACTTTATCGACGTCACTTGTGACTCTTCATGGCGTGTTTCATGTATCTCAGTTGAGGAAATACGTTCTGGATCCTTCGTATGTAATCCAAATGGATGATGTACATGTGAGAGATAACTTGACAGTTATAGCATCACCAGTGCGAATAGAAGGTCGGGAAGTGAAGAAATTGTGGGGTAAAGAGATTTCCTTGGTAAAGGTATTGTGGGGTGGACCAGTTTGGGGAAATTTGACTTAAGAGCATGAGGATCAGATGATAGAGTCGTACCCGACTCTGTTTTCCTCGGGTAATTTTCAAAGACGAAAATTCTTAAGTGGGGGAGAGTTGTAACACCCGAGATTTTAGAATTTAATTATTTATTTGATTATATTGATTTATGGTGAATTATGTGATGTATATGTGGTATATGGTGGGATAGTGTAGATTAATGTGCTAATTAGAATTATTTTAATTAAATAATTTAGTTTATATTATTTTGAGTTATATTAATTGAATAAACAATATATTAAGGTGAAAAAGAGAGAATAAGAGCATGGTGATGATATGTGAAGATAAGTGAGGGTATAAGGAGAATAACATAGAAATGGTCCAAGGGATAAAAAGAAGAAAAAAAAGGAATTGAGATCATTTTTAGTACAATCGTGGAATTGATAAAACGCGAAGAAAAATTAAGGCTCAGAGGAGGATTCAGTAGAACTCGAAGAGAAAGAGTAAATTTGCTGAGAAATTAAGGTAAGGGGTTTAATCCTAATTCATTATGATTGATAGAGGGTTAGGGTAATGTAGGGTTTTGTTGTGTAGTTAATTTGATGAAAACATGTGATGAAATTGATGAAATATGATGACATTATTGATGTTGGTGATATATGAATGTCATGGTGTAATCCCAATATGTGCTTATACATGTTTTGATGTTGGTATGTGATATATGATGATTGTTATGCGTTTTGGACTGAGTTTGGTATTAAAATTAGAAATGGTATGGAGCTAAGACAACAGGTTGTGCATCATGTATTAATAACATTTTTGGACGGTGGTCCGCTTGTGACGAGCCTCAATCCTATTGTGTGGATTATGTGCGTTTATGATGTGCTCTAGTTCCAAGAGGGAATTGATCCTATGATGGGGATCTTGGAGGGTAATGAACCAGGTGTTCATAAATATTGGTACCAGATGAATTTGAGTTAGTTGTGTTGTATTAACATCTTATGTGACACTGTATAAATTTGTTGATGAATTGTGATATGATGAAAATTGTAAATTGTGTGATTATATGAAGTTTGATGATGAAACAAGTATAAGTAATATTATGATGTGTGTGTGAGCATGAAGAAGTATTGATGAATAATATGTGTTATTATGTGATGATGTTGTTATAACTACTCAATCTTTTCCTTATATCTTTTATAATGAATGACGATTACTCACCCTTTCTGTTTGAATGTTGACTCCACGTGGGTAACGCGCATGTGACCAAGATTAATTTGTAGAAGCTTTAAGGATAGATTCAGAGTGTGTTATTTGTTTCCGTTAATTAGAGGTGACTTGCTTTGATATGTAAAATCGGGTTGGGAATGCTATGTTTTGCGAATGATGTTACTTTTGTTATGTTTTTATGAGATTTTTGGAAGGTTAATGTGATTTCAATTATATCTTTGATGAGATGATAACTCTTGAATTTTGAAGAATGAATGAAGTTTACTTTATGACTATGATATCCACTGTGAAGCTTTCATTGATGTGTTATGGTATAAGAAAGAAATTGATGTTATAAAATGTTGTAACCCGTGTTACGGAGCATGAATGTTATTTTGATATTTTCTATGAAGTGTGACACCCTTGAGTGGTTGATCATATGTGATTTAATTTGTAAATTATATGAATAATACATGTTGGGTTAGAAGGGTGTTACACCCTCTGCAATGACTTCAAATATTTCATCAGTTGCTGAAAGTGGTGCTTCTACTCCTACTCCCGTAAAAAATGCTCTTGGAATAAAAACTGGCCCAACATGGGAATATTGCATTTTACTTGACCCGATTTCTAAAAGAGTGAAGTTTAAATTCTGTGAGGGTGAAGTTACAGGAGGTATTTATCATTTTAAACATCATTTGGCTAGAACCCATAATAATGCTAAGTTGTGTTTAGTTGTAATAGATGACTCAAGAGTAAACAAGTGGATAAGGTTTACAAATTACTAACAAAGTTGCTTCAAAAGTCACAAGAAATTAGCATTGAAGGAGATAATTCTACTGCCAATGATTGTTCAAGTGGAAAAAGAAAAAGTTAAGTGGAGATAACACCTAAGGATGTGTTCAAAAGAGGAATCGCCAATACACTAAAATAGACCATAATCAACGATAAATTTAAACAGAATTTATGGGACGAAGCATGTAAGGATATTGTTCTTTTTTTACAGTAATTATATTTCATTTAATGTTGCAAGGTCTGAAGAGTTTCAAAAAAATGTTTGAGTCTGCTATAAAATTGTTATATGATTTAAGCCACCATCCTATCATGAAATTGGAGTGAAGTATTTAGATTATTATTATGGTCAGATTAACAAAGATTTAGAGGGGCATATGGCTTTTTTGGAGGAAATTAGGATGCACTATAGTGACGGATGGTTAGGCCGATATGAGGAGAAGGACTATACTGAATTTTTGGGTGATTAGTCCCAAAGGAACTATTTTTTTGAATTTTGTTGATGCATCTGATATAACTAAGACAACTGATAAATATTTTAAGATGATAGATGATATTGTTGAAGAGGTTAGGGAAGAAAATATTTTTCAGGTTATTACCAACAATACTTCCAATTACAAAGCAGACGGGGAATTGTTGAAGGAAAAGAGAACAAAATTGTTTTGGATATCGTGTGCTTTCCATCACATTGACTTGATGTTGAAATATTTTGAGAAGAAAATCCCTCTCCACAAAGATACAATTGTCAGGGGTAAAAAGATCAGAACTTATATATATGCAAGAATAAGTCTTATTTATTTGTTGCATAAGTTTACTAATAATACCGATTTAATTCGACTTGCAATGACTCGTTTTTCCACTTCTTATTTGACATTGGAATATTTGAATAACCATCGAGGTGAACTAATTACTATGTTCAATTCAAAAGAGTGGAAGACTGGAAAAATTGCAAAGAGTAAATATGGAATCACTGTGGAAGAGATTGTGTTGGATAAGTTGTTTTAGAAGAATGTTTGAATTGTATGACGGGTGTTTTTCTCACTTATTAGAGTGTTGTGTATGATGGACTCCGATGAGAAAGCAGCCATGGGATTTTTGTTATGAAGAGATGAATTGGGAAAAAGAGATGATTCAGTCAAGCTTTAATGGGATTGCAAAGAGGTAATTGTCTTTCACTTTAAATTTTTATTTTATAACCGTACACCTAGTTTGAGTAGTAATTTTAGTTTGTAATTAATCAAAGGTGGGATAAGCAACTTCGTAGACCATTACATGTTGCAAGCCTTTATTTGAATCCAATTTTGCATTATACTCTCGGATTCACTATTGATAATGAAGTTATAAATGACATGTAAGAATGTTTGGCTAGAATGGTGGAAGATCCAAAACAAAGAGGCGTGATTGATCTTCAACTTGAGGATTTCAAAGGCAAAGTTGGATCTTTTGATAGTGAATTTTCTAAATTTGTACTTCAAACTAAAACACCAACTCAATGGTGGGATTCTTATTAAGGCGGTCATCCTGAATTGGAGTGGTTTGCTTTGAGAGTTCTTAGTTTGACATGTAGCTCATCTAGATGTGAAAGGAACTTGGGTGCTTTTGAAAGGGTAAGTTTTCAAATTTATTGAACAATTGTATTCTAAATATCTATTGTATTTTAATCATTTATGTTATATAATCATTTAGGTTCACACTAAGAAGAGGAATTGCTTAAAGCAAAACACGTTGAATAAGGTAGTTCTTGTGATGACTAACTCAAAATTGGGAGAAAAGAAGAACAAGAGAAAGAGTGCTAACTATGAGGTTGATGAAATTGATTCTGAAAATGAAGGGGAAGAATGATTGCGAATGTGGAGGAAAATGAAGATGATGAAGATATTACACTTGATGTTGGAGAAGATGCTAGTTGTATTATTGGTGATGATTTAGATGTTCCTTCCATTGTTGAAGATGATGTCATTGAAGTGGAAGAGAATGAGGATGAGGACGGGGAGGAGGGTTTATATGACTATCATGATATAAGAATGCATAATATCTTAGACGATTAGACTTATTTGTTATATTTATGTATTTTAAGATACTTATTTTGAACTTGATCTTTTGAGCTACTTATTTTGAACTTGATCTTTTGAGCTTATTAAATTAGGGAATGAACGATGGTTATCAATTATTAACTAAATTAGTTGAATGTTGTGATTTATAGGTTATCTTGTTCATATATTATAATTTTGCATGTTTTTGTCCATATGAATTTACCATTTTGCCCTTCGATAAGATCTTAAGTATCGTGCTACGATCCTAGTTTTACAATCTTTTACGGGCCGTCTGATCCTACTTAAGATCTCGTGTTTGACTACCTTACTTATAACTTATGAAAATAAGCTTATAAGTTGTTTTAAGAGCTCAAATAAGATAACCCAAATACATTACATACATACAACATTGACATAAATTCGCATAAAAGTATGTAATCCCATAAGAAACACAAATTGTTTCTTACAAACATCAAATTGAAACAGTGTTACTAATAGCAATTAGCATACATTATTCATATAAAAGTTCAGCATTCATGATCATGCTCAAAGTTGCATATTGAATTACATATATTGTCCTCTGCATCACTTCCATCGCTTGCCAAACTTTCCATGCTTAAACTTGCCACCATACCTGCCATGCTTCCCATGTTTGCCAAATTTTCCATGCTTATACTTCCCATGTCCATAACCATGATGATAACCTCCATGTCCATGTGACATATGGTGAGCACCATATGCAGTCGCCAGACCTGCGAACAATCCTATACCAGCTCCGCGTCCTATAAATTAACCAACATGGCGTAAATCTTAAAAAGTTGTTTACATGCATGCTGATATGTTTGTTTCTGATAACAAATTGGGATGATCGTGTTTACCTGAAGGATACGCAGACGGATAGGCGTGTGGAGCGTGATAAGATGGTTGATGATAACCTGAATGAGGATAACCAGAAGGTGGATACCCTGCTGCTGCATGTGGTGGATATTGTGGAGGATAGTAACTTCCTTGTGGTGGATATGCTGGTTGTGGGGGATAATAGCCTCCTTGAGGTGGGTAGGAGGAATAGGAACCATGTGGAGGAGGATAGGATGGTGCTGTTGGATAGCCTGTTATATGTGAAAACAGACCTCTCTCAGTAGACTCTTGAATGTTTCTACCGTCGCTCATCTTGATTCGCCTTAAAATAGTTTGAAATTTGCAAAAATATAAATACATCATATCATATTTCTGTAACAAAAACTTAAGCCATTTATTAACATGTAAAAAATTGTTTCCATATGTTATTTCAAAGACTATAGCATCGACATATCTGACTAAAAGTGTGTCTGGTGTACACGTGTCAGCGTCCAACACAAACACAATACTGATACATGTAATTACGTTCAATTTATTTATTTTTTAAATTATTATAGATGTCAACGTGTCAGTGTCGTAATTGGTATATGTATATTTCAATGTTTCATCACCAAAAGAGAGTTTCATAGGTGTTTATGCCAATAGAACTAAAAATTCATTTTCTCATATGCAACACTAAAGGATTGAATCCATAACGGAAACATAAATTGCTATGATATCAACAATATCTAGAAAACACCTTAAAAGTGATTTCAACACCCCAATCAGAATCAATCAAAGGATGCAGCTGGGGAACAATTTGAACAACCTCATGTTTCTTTTATCATGATCAAGCAAAAGGGTGAAGAACCACAAAAATAAAAATAAACAGAGATCGAAGACAATAATTAGTGAAATCCAAAACCATGCAAAGTATATTGATATTTAGCAAGAAAGGAAGAAGATTCATAACATTTCAAGACAAATTTGCAACCAAGAAACATTGCAACACGCAAGATTATGTTAGTAACATGCAACAAGAAAAAAGTTGTATTAAATATTGCTTGGTGCTTACTCAATGGAAAACTGCAAACGTTCTTTATAAAATCATTCAAAGGTGACAAGTGAATTCTTGTTGGTGCCACAAAAAATTAAAGGAAGTGAAACTTCACCTATTCTTATACTTATAATTTCTCTATTTTGAAAAAGCACACGTTGTTTCTACGCAATATGGAATATATGTCTGTCTATATATATTTTTTGCAAGCATAATTGCTAGTAGTATGTTTTTTCTTCCTTTGAAAACTTAGCCTATTATATTCTGCTGTTTGTTAATGTGTAGGGGATTTATTCTCATTTCACACAGAGTGAGTGGATGATATGAATTAGAATAATTAAGATTGATATGCTAGAAAAAGTTAATTAGTTGATATCACACTTGCAAAAATATATTATTAATTCAATCAAATATAAAGTTAATTTAAATCACATAAAAATTGTGATTGATTATATAATTGAGTTAATCACAATTTCAACCGTAAATTGAACTAATTATATTTTTAGGCGTGATTATTTAGATGACAGTACACCTTACCTCAATAAAAGTTAAATCAAATTGTTTTACACAATCTTTTCCATAAACTCATTTCATCTAACTTCTCAATAAGACCTACAAATTATATTTCAAATACAGAATCGAACGTAAGTAAAATGAGATAAATTAATATCTAGAGAAAATACTGGTAAGCATTCTAAGAGAAGTTTGTTGAGCATATAAACTGCAGGAACACATCAGACACAACAAAATTCCAAGTGTAGACTCGTCAGATTTGGTGAAATGCACTAAAGCTTGACAAATCAATCACATCTGCTTCTTCTCGTACAACCTTCGATAGATTTTTGCTCCTTCGAATTCTGCATGAATCTCTCTCTCAGTCCTAATCCCCATAGGGTTGCTTAATAACCATCCTTCACGGTCACACAGTATAGCAGGGTTTAAAGCATCTATGTGACTAAGTGCATCAACTTCATCAAACTGGTTTTTCATGTCAAGTGCCACTTCAACCACATCAGACTGTATGAACACCTGTCATAAACACAACAACAAACACAATTTCTTCATTCCCTTCAGAAGTTTGCCATCATCGATAAAAAAATATGTTGGAATATCCACATGGTCTAATCACTTAATCCCCACCGCCATTTTGGTTTTCTCGATGGAGTTCATTTTACGAATTGTGTACAAGGTAAACTTGAATTTCCATAATGATGAACGATCAAAGGAGAAGTATAAATATATTAGAGCATGTAGAAAATATACCTGTCCCCCAGGAGTTAAGTTGTCTACAATAGCACCAACCAAAGGCTTCTGCAGAACTCTTCTTTTATGATGTTTTTTCTTGAAATGAGGGTCTGGACACTGCATGTTTTTGGATATAAAAATGTTAGTAGTAAGTTACTGGTTATGTTAGTTTTAAGGTTTAAACTCTAAAACTCCATCGGTGTTCATTAGCTCAACAACCGAGCTAATGTGTTGGGCGATGAATAAAAGGCCTTGATTATGTAAAACCTTTTAGTAACAATACTGTTAGCCAACAAGGCATTATCTTAGAGGCACCAAAATTTTCTTTTCAGTGCTTTTAAAAAGACTCACCAAAATTGAAACTAACTGCAATGGCCCGGGATATGATTCTACTAACTGCTTGAAAGAAATTGGGGCATTTGCAAACAAGAAATATCTGCCATTTGGTTTAAAAAAACAGTCATTATTGCAGCATTGTTAAAAATAAAGTGTACTACTTCACAATCAAATAAAGTATATGATTGATAGTACATGTTATCTAGAGCCAGGTCTTTTACCCATAACTCAGCACGCTTGACCATCTGCACATGAAACAGAATTATACAATCATACGATACGATATCACCTCTATTCTAAGTTGAATATGCCGTAACAAGATAAGAAATTGAAATTAATGAGAGGGAAGAGAGTAATCATCAGGGGAATTCAAAACAAAAAGTGACAGAAAGAAAATCGTTTCGTTACCCTCTGTCTTATTTCCAATCCCAAATAGTTTCTCACTTCAGGTGTTCTTTTTGCAAGCCACATAAGAAACCTGCCACTGCCTGACATTATTTCCAACAACAGATATGGTTTAACAAGTAAGTAAGGTGTTTAACAGGCAATGAAACGATTATTTGATTGTCCTACTCACAATTTTGTCAATTGCGGAAATTAGCAATTTGTTCAGATTTTGTAATCTACAGCACTATAACGCTGCAATATATTGCTATTTGACAACTCTTTCTACAAAATATTGTATCATGAAACACTATAATTTTGTTTAAATTTTGCTACGTTATTGCGCTGTTATAGCTACTATTTGACAACAAACCTACTCATTAACGGCGCCCTGCGGTTAAGTTCGAAGACTTGGTGGAAAATATTTGAAACTTTGATTACAAGATATTTTGGTAGAATAAACGAGAAAGGGTGAAATCAACCTCAAAAATAGATCATGTAAATGATCAACTTCCACAAACATGATATCCAAACCAAAATGCCAATCAATAACATGCATGCTAAATTCAACAATGAAAGAAGGACAGACGCATAAATCTATGAATGAATTGAGATTACCACATCCAATATCTACCATGAGTGGCAATCCAGGGTCTGCAAAGACCTGGTTCCAGTCTGGTACTTGTGCAGGAGTCTATCAAATAAAGAAAAACAAAAAATCATTAGAGTACAGAAAAAGAGCCTTTCATCAACAACGAAAGACACAAAGGATTCACCGAACCAAATGCATATTATGTCTGGTTTCACAATACTTATTAAGGATATTGGTGTGCACACATAGATACCTCTGAAAAAAGACGTGTCATTGTCACTGATGTGTGTTTGTGTCAGTGCTTCATAATTCACACTAAAAACACGTTCAAGTCTAGAAATGAATATGAATAAAATATGAAGGGTTAAAAAAATTTGAAGTGGTAGAGTAAAGGAACGTACAGCGAAAGAAGAACTGAGGGGATTAACATGTTGCCTGATTCTGACATGACCCAGTTCCTGAAATTGAATATAAAACAAATTAATATTATCCGTTTGAGATGATAATTGAAAGTGAAAATAAAAAATAGAAACCAAATTGTTGGAGAGGTTGAGGTCAGCGTATTCCAATGCTACGAGTTGTGAGCTTCGTAGTTGTGGCTTTGGTTGTTGTTGGTGTTGTACTAGTGGGGAAATGGAGGAAGAAGAAGAAGAGAGAGGGCGAAAGGGTGAGAGTGGTAACATTGGTGCAGAAAGTGAACTACCGATGCCATACAACTTCTTCCAACCACAACAACAACCCATTCATTCCTCTTTGCACTTCAATAACTCGCCTAGACTATATGCTTATTTGTATGATTAATTGAGATTAAATTCAATTTAAATAATGTTCTAAGTGGTTCAAGTTTTTCATATATATATCATATCACTATGTGAACTTACCAGGTCAGATTTGGACCGTCACGGCTGGCTCGAGCTGAACTTGAGTGAGATGGGAGTACCTGCAAGACACTCCGATGCTAAAATGAGTGGGGGAATGAGCAGACAAAAAATGTATAGGTGCGTAATAGATGAATACCTGACCCTCTGAGAACAGAGGGTATTTATAGCCCCCAGCGCTGGGCCAAGGTCCCCTCATTAGGCTGACCAGAACTGACTCAATAAAGGGACTGTCAGGTTCTACGTGCGTAGTGGGGACCCGCACGTGGTCCTCTTCCTGGTGGTGCTCTGCGAAGAATAAGGAGGGACGAAGACGCAGTCTTTCCGGAGCTTAGAGGACTCGATAACGGTTAGAATGGACAGAGTCTGCCCTACGGGGAGGGTGCTCGAGCAAGACTCGAGCTGGAGTTCCCTTGGTCGGGGACACTGTGTGTCGCGGGCAATAGCAGGCACAGTGGCTACAGTCGGTGGTCGGGCAAGTCGGCGGTGGTCCGCTGGTGAGCATTCCCCGAGGAGTTTGCTTGGATTGGGCCTTTATCTGCGCTTTGGGCCAAGGTGGGCCCAGTCCAGAACATGAGTCCCCCAAGTCGTTGCTCCTGGGGTAGGAGTTATGACTTGACTTCAGCTCGCCTTTACCACGGGGACCTGATGCGCGGACCGGGGTTCTGCCTTTCCGACGCGCGCTCGAGGAGTTTCTCGCGGGCTGAGTTCGTCGGATACGCAGTGCAATCCCCGTCGACGTGTGCTCGAGGAATTCCCCGCGGGCTGTGTTTGTCGGATACACGAGGCAGTCCTTGGGAATCGTAACGCCACCCTAGCAACAATAGGGTCATCATTGCCTAGGGGAATAGATGTCGAGGATGAGGAGGTTCGTGGCTCCCCGGTGTGACGCTTCGTATTCCACGTCATCCCTATAAATAGGATCCTTGGACCCATAATTTGTTTTTCTTCTCCGCGCTTCTCCTTCTTCCTCTGCTTCCGCCGCTGTCGTTTCCTACAACGCCGTGAGATCACCGTACCAACCTCCGTTGATTACTTCCATCGCTGTCGTACGTTCCTCTTTTCTTCCAAGTAAGTGTTCATTTCTCCTGTTTTTCTTCGTTGTAAGTAGTTTTGACGTTATTTGTATGTTAGAAACCCACATCTGGGAGTAGTGCTCGGTAGATCTGTGATTGTGCCCGGTAAACTCATAGTTTTAGGTACATAACTCGCGATGCTGCCCATGACCTTCATAGTTTTAAGCATATGACTCGTGGTCCTGCCTGTGACACTCATAGTTTTAGGCATATGACGCATGATATTGCCCGTGACATTCATAGTTTTTTAGGCGTATGACTCATGATGCTGCCCATGACATTCATAGTTTTGGTCGGCGCACCCATGAGCTGGTTGGGATGCTGACCCTTTAGGAAGTATGTAGGGTATCCCCCGCGCAGTATCCTAGTGTCGGGCAGGCGAAGTCAGGACCTTGCTCGATTCATTCATGTTTTTCATCCGGGGCGTTCGTGCCATTCCCTTGTTGTCCCCGATGCTTGGTCGGAGTTGGGGTGTCCCTGGTCGGTTTGTTGTGTACTACCTCCTGTCTCTGTGGCGAGCACGCGGATTTGCTCTCGAATTTCACCGGTTTCTTATGTTTTACAGGTAAATGGCCGACGAACCGGAATCTTCGAGACAAAATGAAGTCGAGGACCCAAGTACCGAAGAGAACGTGACTTTAGTTGATACTATCGATGACCCCTCGTTGGATTGGGTGGGCGCCGAGCCCCGTGGGATTGCCTCGACGTACTGTCGGCGTAGTCGGCGTGCATATACTGTCGTCGAGCATGGCGGTAGTCAGCCAGGTTTCCAAAAGAATTGTGGTGATGAGGTCGTCAACCGATGCGCGAATCTGCTCAGAGTTTACCGAGTATGGGTTTCCTATGTACGAGATCGTGTTCAGGGATCTTGGTCTTAAGCTCCCCTTCAGCGATTTTCAAGTCGGGGTGTTCTGCCACCTGAACTTGGCCCCTTCGCAGCTTCACCCTAATTCGATCGCCTTCCTTCAGGTGTTCGAGCTGACGTGCCATTTCTTGAGGATCAGGGCGACGATTCCGCTTTTCTTCAGGGTTTTTCACCTGCAACGTCAGTCTCGAGGAGGCAGGCATAACTGGGTATCCCTGAAACAGTCGAAGAGGCTGTTCAGGATGTATATGGATTTGGTCAGGGGCTTCAAGGATAAGTGGTACGTTCTGCAGCCGGTCACCCAGACTGCCTTGGATTCCTTGTTCGAATCAGAAACCGCGGTGGTCGACGAAGACGGGGAGCCCCTCATGGATGTTGAGGGTCGTCCGGCAGTAGGGCGCATATCCAAGTTCCCGATACATTGGTGCTCGGGCCATTACGACCACGACACTGGGTACTATCATACGCCTGCTGGAAGTATGAGTGTCGAGGACGAGGAGGCCTATGTTGTCCTTTGCAAGTATGTCAACAGCTTCTTCCCTGCCCGGTGGGTCACGAGGGAGGGGGATGATATTCTTGACGAGGAAGGGTACCCGACATTATAGGCTCGTCCCATCGACACGAAGGCGCTCGTCGAGTGCCAATCTTACGGACAGGCCGTAGATCTGCTAGGTTTCTTGCTTCTACTTTTATTATTATTTTATTCCATTTTCGTCGTTTCTGCTTGCTTGTAACTAACCCGAGTTTTGCTCTTGCCGGCGACATGGTTGAACGACGGGAGAGGTTGTTGAAACTAACTCAGGATAAGAAAGTAAACAAAATGCTGGTGCGAGCTCCGCAAGCCACGAGGATGGGCCCGCCGGCCAGTTCGGGCGATGCCTCTAGTGGGTCCCCGGGATCTCCTAACGCTGAGCAGCCCACCGAGCTGATTATCAGAAAGAGAAGTCGAGCTGAAAACAGGTCGGAGGTTGGCGACGAGTCCGTAGCTGCGAGGGCCTTTGGCTTGCCCCCCTGTTTTAAAGAGAAAGATTTCTTCTAGGGGTTTCCTCTGACGGTGAGCAATGACGAGGCCGAGACTATCAAACGGCTTGACAAGGAAAGTCGGAGGAAACACCTGGCCGCCAGCATGGTCGGGATGGTGAAGATGGCCGAGATGGTCGTGGTCCTTGCTGAGGAAAGGTCGGACTCCTCGGACCGTGTTAGGGAGTTGGCGTCGGAGAAAGCTGCCCTCGCTGCCAATTCTCGTAAGTTTAAGGCGGCCCTCGAGCGGTCCGAGGAAATGTTTCGCGAGCAAGCCGACCTGCTGACGGGGGAGAAGGAAAACTCTGGGAAGATTGTTGAGGAGAGGGATTGCCTCTAACTGGACAAGGAACGCTTGGAGAGTGATAACGAACGTTTGTCTAAGGAAGTCGAGGAGCTAAAAGCTGTTATGCTTCCTACTGACGACGAGTCGAAGGAGACAGCCTCTTTGTGGACCCGGTCGGATTTGGTCACGCGCATCCACCTCCTTGAGATAGACTGTGTCAGTGCCTTAGCAGATGGGTTTGAGGCCGCGGTCAGCCAGCTCGCCCTCCTGAATCTGGGCATGAATACCGAGGGAGTGGGGTTCATGTCTCAGATTATTGACGGTCAGGTCGTGCCTCCTCCTGAGTCTCCTGTGGTGGATGCCGGTATTCCTGGGAAAATTTAGCATGGAGTTTTTGATCGGGCCTGCGTGCCCGCGTATTGGTATTCGTTTTGGGGCCTGCGTGCTCGTGCTCATTTTGGGGGCCTGCGTGCCCGTGCTTATTTCTTTTGGTCGTTGTGCCATGGCTTGTAACCCCGAACATCGCCGGCCTTTTTTGGTCGGTTCATTTTAACTTGTCTTGTGTATAAACTTTTCAATGGATGTTCATTTAATTTTAACTTTGCTCGTATCTAATTTTGTATTTGATTGTTACTTTGTGACGAAATTTGTCTAAGTTATATCCTCGAGCTAAGCTTGTATTCGACTGTTACTTTGTGACGAAATTTGCCTAATTTATGTCCTCGAGCTAAGCTTGTATTCGACTGTTACTTTGTGACGAAATTTGCCTAAGTTATGTCCTCGAGTGGAGATATCCTTTCGACCCCTTTGGTGGTCCGACGTACTTCGAAATGCGTCGGTTGTGCAGAGTGAAGCCCGCGTGTCGAGCGTATGACCCAGATCAAGGTCGTATGCGTGCAGCGTGAACTGCCCATCGCGAGCTAGGTGTTCTTCCATGTGGGTACTTCGACAGTGGAGCTCGATTGAGGTGTCCCTGTCAGGCATCGTCGTTCGGCCTCGTTGGATGAACGGCGTTATGTCGTTTGGGTGTAGATTAGGCTCGTACCTTGGCATATCTATGAGGTCGAGACATTTCTCTCTGTTGACTAGATGTGGATGTTCGACGGCGAGAGTCCTTAGTGTTTAAGGGCTTTAGCTATAGTATTGCTTCAGCTTAGCAGCGTTTCAGGGTCGTGGTAATGGTTCTCCGTTTAGCTGCTCGAGGTAATATGCCCCGGTGTCTGTGGTGCCATGGACGCGATAGGGTCCTTCCCAGTTCGCGGCCAATTTCCCTTTGCATGAGTCTTTCTAGTTTCTGCGCAAAACCAGGCTACCGATTTGGAATTCGCGTTTGACGACCTTGTCGTCATGACGCAGAGCTACTCGTTGTTTTAGAGAAGCCTCGCGCAGGGCTGCCCCTGATCGAATTTCCTCGACAAGGTCGAATTCGTCTCTCAGTGCTTCGTCGTTCATTTCCTCGTTGAGAGGCATTTCTGTCCGCCTGGAGGGTTCTCTGATCTCCACGGGGATGACGGCCTCGGTGTCGTATGTCAGTCGAAAAGGGGTTTCGCCTGTCGTTGAGTGGGGCGTGGTGCGATAGGCCCATAAGATGTTGTGCAGTTCCTCGACCCACCCTCTTTTTGCTTCGCCGAGTTGGCATTTGAGTCCTCACAGAATGACCCTGTTGGCGGCCTCGGCTTGCCCGTTGGTTTGGGGGTGCTCGACCGAGGTAAAATGTTATTTGGTTCCTAGTTTGATGACGAAGTTTCGGAACCCGTGGTCGGTGAATTGGGTGCCATTGTCTATGACTAGCGCTTTCGGGATCCCGAATCTGGCGAGGATGTTTCTTTTGTAGAAACGGAGGATGTTGTGCAAGGTGATTTTCGCGAGAGCCTCGACTTCTATCCATTTTGTGAAGTAATCCACGGCCATGATAAGGAACTTGTTTTGGTAAGTCCCTTGCACAAATGGTCCGAGGATATCCATCCCCCACCACGCGAATGGCCACGGGGATGACAGTATGCTCAGCTCGTGAGGGGGCGAGATGCATGTCGGCGTGCTTTTGGCACTTGTCACATTTCTTAACGTGATCTTTGGCATCCTGCTGCATCATCGGCCAATAGTACCCCGCTCGCAGGGCTTTCCTCGCCAGGGACTTACCGCCCATGTGTTGGGCGTTAATCCCTTCGTGTATTTCCCGTAATACCTCGGGGATTATGGATTCGTCGATGCACTTCAGGAGGGGAATGGAGAATCCCCTGCGGTATAGTTTATGCTCGAGCACCACGTAGGAGCACGCTCGTCGTTTCATTGTGGTTGCTTCTGTCTGGTCCGAAGGGAGCTCGCCCTTTGTCAGAAAATTGTATACCGGGGTCATCCAGCACGAAGTGTCTCCGATGGCGTGCACCTCAACTGGGGTCGAGGTCCTTTTGATGCTCGGGCGCGACAGGGATTCTTGTATGACAGATTTGTTTCCACCCTTCTTTCTTGTGCTTGCGAGCTTCCGCAAGATGTCGGCCCTTGTGTTTTGCTCGCGCGGGACGTGTGATATTTCTGCTCGGTCGAACTTCCTCATGTGTTCTTTGACTAAGTTTAGGTATTCAATGAGGCTATCATTTTTAGCTTGGTAACTACCTTGGACTTGGGAAGCAACGAGTTGAGAGTCTGTGAAAATTTGTACTTCGCGTGCTCCTAGGTCCTCGGCTAGCCTCAGTCCTGCGAGCAGGGCCTCGTATTCTTCTTGATTGTTCGAAGTCGGGAAGGAGAGGGTTAACGAGTGCTCGATCACTATGCCCTCCTCATTTTCTAGGAGGATCCCCGCGCCGCTTCTGGACGAGCTGGAAGCTCCGTCGACGAAGATGGTCCACTTGTGCTCTTTCCCCGCGGGCGGGTTGTGAGAGACCATTTTCGCGACTAAGTCGGCCAGGGCTTGTGCTTTTAGAGCTTTCCTGCTCTCATATTGAATGTCGAACTCAGAGAGTTCCAAGGACCACTTCAATATTCGGCCTGCCATGTCGGGTCGACCTAAGAGCTGTTTTTTACCGGTTGGTCAGTTTGTACTATGACTGTGTGGGCCAGAAAATAGTGTCTGAGTCTCCTCGTCGCGTTGACAAGGGCTAGAGCTACTTTTTCTATCTGTTGGTATCTGCTCTCGGGTCCTTGTAGGGCTTTGCTCGTGAAATAAACGGGTTTCTGCCCGTCGGTAGTCTCGCGAATGAGAGCTGCGCTGATGGCTTCGTTCGAGACGGCCAGGTACAAGAATAAAGGTTCCTCGTCAACTGGTCGAGACAGTACGGGCGGTTGGGATAGACTTTGTTTAAGGTGGCGCAGCGCCCGTTCACATTCCTCGGTCCACTCGAAGGCTGCCTTTTTACGAAGGAGTCTGAAGAAAGGGAGGGCGTGTTGGGAGGATCTCGCGACGAAGTGGGACAGCGAGGTGAGCATGTCGTTCATGACTTGTATTGATTTCTTTGATGTAGGTGTCGGGAGGTCGGAGAAGGCTCGACATTTGTCGGGATTGGCTTCAATTCCTCGTTGTGTCAGGTAAAACCCGAGGAATTTCCCTGCCTTGACCCCGAACGTGCACTTCTCGGGGTTGAACCTCATCTTACACTGTCTCGCTTGGGCGAAGACTGCTTTGAGGTGGGCTGCATGATCGGTGTCTGCTCGGGACTTGACGATCATGTCGTCCATGTAAACCTCGAGCATGTCTCCAATTTGCTTGTGGAACACTCTGTTCATCATATGTTGGTAAGTTGCCTGTGCGTTCTTTAGTCCAAAGGGCATTACGTTATAGTAATAGTTGCCCGAGCTTGTCATGAATGCAGTGCAATGCTTGTCGCCCATGGCCATTGGGATTTGGTTATAGCCTGAATATGCATCCATGAACGACAGTATATTGTAACCGGCTGAGTTGTCGACCAGCATATCTATGTTCGGTAAAGGAAAAGCGTCCTTCGGGCATGCCCGATTTGAGATCAGTATAATCAACACACATCTGCCATTTTCCATTATTCTTTTTACTAGTACAACATTTGACAGCCAGGTTGAATACCGGGCTTCGGAAATAAAATTCACCTCTAGGAGGTCTTTTACAGCTTTTTCAGCAGCCTCTGTTTTCTCCGGAGACTGCCTACGTTGTACTACTGCCTTATCGGCTGGATCTATGGCGAGACGGTGACAGGCGACCTCGGGGTCGAGTCCGGGCATTTCTGCGGCACTCCACGCGAACAAGTCAGCATTCTTGCACAGTCAGGCTTTGATCTGCTTCCTTGCCAGGTCGGGGAGGCCAGTACCAATCTTCACCCCTTTGCTTGGGTCCTCGCCGAGGGGGACGAGCTCGAAGTCCCCGTCCGGGATTGGTTGGAGGGGGATTTGCTCGTCGTTGGGAGGTTCATCCTGATCGAAACGTGTGTCCAGAGCTATGGAGTCGACCTTTTGGGGAGCGCTCTGCTCTTCTGTTTTGACGGGCTCTGGCTTGTCGGGCTCTTGTCGTGTCGTCGCTAGTCTCTTGGCGGGCCTTGTCCCAGTGTCGACCGTGTCGCGTCCCTTAGATGCAGCGTTGAAACACCTTTGAGCAGCGGCCAGGTCCCGCTGGATGGTGGCGACCCGTGCCCTCTTGGTGTAAAACTTCATCTTCAAGTGGACGGTGGAAGGTATTGTGGTCAGTTCTACCAGTGTTGGTCTCCCCAGGATGCAGTTGTAGAGGGACGAGCAGTCTATGACGAGGAAGCACACCTTGACCTGCCTCGTCGTCGTGCCCTCGCCGAAGGTAACCATGAGCTCGACATATCCCCAAGGTTTGGAGGTCGATCCATTGAAGCCCTTTAAGTCCGACCCTACATACGGAGAGAGGTGCGAGTCGTCTAACTGCAGAGTCCGGAATAATTGATTGTACATCACGTCGACGGAACTTCCTTCGTCGACGAGGACGCGTTGCACGTCAAAGTTAGCCATTCTTGCTCTTATCAGCAGAGGAATGACCGCGTTGGGTGCTCCTTCGGGGAGCTCTTCGAGGTAAAAGGTGATAGGCTCTGACCTACCTTTCACCCTTTCAAAGGTCACCGTCTGAGGAGGTGCCGAGTCGACCAGTTCATCCAGCTTCCTCTTGGCCGAATTGATGGTTAGGTCGTTAAATCCTCCACCATTGATGACCATGGTGGAGGGAAAGTATTCCCACCTACTGTGTATCGTGAGTGGCTCCTGCAGGTGTTCGGGGACGTAGAAGTCCTCTGGTCTGGTGACGGAGAAGGCGGTCTGGATGGGGACCGATTCGTCAGATGGTCGAGCGTCCTCCTTCGACTCTCTCGTCTCCCGGGCGTCGCATTGAGGAGCGTCGTTTCTCCGGTATTGGGCGAGCCCCCCCCCCCCCCTTGATGAGGGTTTCGATGGCTTCCTTGAGGTGGACGCAGTCTTCAGTCGGATGACCATGGCTCCTATGGTACTGACAATATTTGCTCTTGTCTACCCTTGGGCTTGGCAGGAGCTGGTCGAGGGCGCTTGACACCGCCATCTTTGAAATCTGTGCTAGCACACTCCGCCAAGATGCGCTTGCGGGAAGCTGTGAGCAGAGTGTATTCTGTGAAACGCCCCGAGGATCCTCTCTGTTCCCGGACTTGTCGGGGTCTATCCTCTTTTCTTTTCTCCCCGGTTCGTCGAGGAGGAGCGGTCTCTTGGCGCGGGTTGCTGTTGGATCCGCGAGTTTTGGGGTCCCGGGCTCTGTTGGACGCTTCCCTTTCCTCATAATCCATATATTCTCGGGCCTTATCGAGGAGAGCATCGAATGTTCGGTGTGGTTCGATGCCCACCGCCTTTCTGAATTCTGTGTCGGGGAGGAGCCCCCTCTCCAGCAAGTACCTTTTCATGTGGTCCACGCAGGAGACCTGTATGGCTTTGCGATTGAAGCAATTGATAAATTCCCTCAAGGTTTCATCCTGTCTCTGGATGATGGCCTCGAGTGTTGCCTCGGTCTTTGGATGTCGCCAAGACGCGGTGAACGAACTTATGAATTGATTCTTTAGGTTTTGCCACGAGGTGATTGATCCCGGGGCGAGACCTTTATACCAATCCATTGCTGCCTTTTTGAGGTTCGTGGGAAACAACTGGAATTTGATGGGTCCCCCGACATTATGGTAATGCAGCATAGCCTCGAACCCGTCTATGTGGTCGACTGGGTCCGCGACTCCGTCGTATTCTTTCAGATGTGGAGGCCTCTCCATGCCCGGGGGAATGGGCGCCTCCATGATGGCTTATGAAAAGGGATCGCGGGGGTCGTCCTCGTCACTTTGTTCTAGGGATAGGGACGGGGACCTGAGATATTGTCGGGCCCGACGGTCCTGGTCGTGCTGGATACCCCTCGAGCGGGGTGCTCGTTGGTCCACCCTCCCGTGCCTGTCTCCAGGGTGTCTTCTTTCTTGCCGTATGGGGCCGTGGTTGCGCCCTCCGGCTTCAATGACGGGTTGCCTCTCCAAGGGGGGTCGTCTCCCCGATTGTCGGGGCGACGGGCTTCAGGAGGTGTCTCTGTATTATCTCCATGGGGGAGATGGGAGATGTACCTCTGTTACTCGAGGAGGTGGGGTCTGAGGCCTCCTGTGTCTCCTCGCGGGTCTTCTATCGTCTTCTAGCGCCCTCAATCTTTCCCCCTGGGCAAAGATGAGGTAGTTGGTTTGATTGATTGCCGCGAACAGTGCGCGGGTCGTGGCATCCGCCCCGACGGGGACGAGAACTTCCTGAAATTGGACAGCTAGATAGTTTGGGGGAGCCGTATTGTCTTCTTCAATTGGCGGAGGGACTGAAGAAGATGAGGCAGTGGCTCCGTCGTGGTGGCCCGAGGGCCCGGGGATGGTGCCCCCGGGGAGTGTGATATGGCCGGGGTTATCGGCGTTGTCAGGAATTCTGTTCTTGTCCGCGAGGTTGTTATTGACATCGACTACGCGGACGTTTTGGTCGTCCCGAACTTGGTCAGCCATGACGGTAGGAGGTGATTTTTAGCTTTGGTCTTCGAACGTTTGCAAGACGGGGAAGCTTGATTCCCACAGATGGTGCCACTGATCTTACCAGATTAGACTTGGACCGTCACGGCTGGCTCGATCTGAACTTGAGTGAGATGAGGGGGAGGTACCTGCAAGACACTCCGATGATAAAATGAGTGGCGGAATGAGCAGGAAAAAATGTATAGGTGCGTAATAGATGAATACTTGACCCTCTGGGAACAGAGGGTATTTATAGTCCCCAGCGCCGGGCCAAGGTCCACTCATTGGGCTGACCAGAACTGGCCCAATAAAGGGACTTCCAGGTTCTACGTGCGTAGTGGAGACCCGCACGTGGTCCCCTTCCTAGTGGTCCTCTACGAAAAATAAGGAGGGACGAAGACGCGGTCTTTCTGGAGCTTAGAGGACTCGATAACGGTCAGAATGGACAGATTCTGCCCTACGGGGAGGGTGCTCGAGCAGGACTCGAGCTGGAGTTCCTTGGTCGGGGATGTAACACCCCTTCTAAAATACCCCGAATAATATTAATTATATCAATGATTAAAGACATATTCCATCAGAGTTAACACGGAACAAGGGATGTCACAATTATGAAATAAATAAAACTTCCAATAAAACAGTAGTCATGCTACATTGGGGGTCATTATTCAAATAATTCAATCAACTTAAGACCATGTCTTACACAGCGGAAAAATACCATAACCAAAACGGAATAAACCAAAACATAATTATTCCCAATGAAATTCAAAGAAACAATTGAATAATAACTAATTCCTCAACTAAACGTTCCCCAGTGTTACAACCTATCAGAGCACGACACTGACACGCGGACTTAAAGTAACATAGCTCTAGAGCCATCCTCACCAACTCCTGAGCTGCTAACTTTAATCTGAAATTGTTAAAGTAAGGGTGAGATTTCTCATAATTAACATGCATTATAAGCTTCTCAATCAACATTATATCACAAGCATATTATTTCACCCATTTTAGCATAAATTCAGATTCAACACGCAGTTCCAATCATACAAGTCATTATGCACAAATCAATAATCAACCAAAGAATTGTAACACTGGAAGACATCCTAACATGTTACAATTCCATGCAAACACAAATGCAGACACAATGCATGTGGTACCAATACGTGACCTAGTCATCCAACACTGATCCATCATCAACCGGATACAGCAATCATCGATTCGTCCATAAACACCCGGACACGAATCCAGCCTAACCACCCATCATCACCCGGGTATCGGTTAACGGCAATACAAGTCAAATTCCACACAATGGGAATTAACTTCACCAAAACAATGCATATGCACGCACATCACTAGCATGCAACATCAAATCAGTCTATAAAATACATCAATTTATCATAACTGAACCAAAACCAAAAACATGATATCTCAACGATCATGCACACCATCATTATCAACATAAACATGTCTTTCATTCACACAATACTAATACATCCATCCATAACAGGTTCACTGCTACATACACACCCATGTGCGTTAGCCAATAATCACTTATTCTGGGATTTGAATCATTTTCAAAATAATTTCAGGTTTTAGGAAATCTTTTCATTTTATAAAATAGAGAATTAAATTTAATAAATAACGTCCAAAACGGCACTCAAAACGGACTTACGGTTTGAAAGTTATGAATTTTCAAAGTTTAATATTTTTCAAAAAGTTACAGCAGAACCCGGTTCCTACATATGAAGGAACCGGTTCCTGCGAAGTTCAAAAATCACGCTTCTGGAAAAATGTATGGAAACCCGGTTCCTACCTATACAGGAACTGGTTCCTACGTGCATTTTTGCCAGTTTTTATAAATTCACACAGTGGAACCCGGTTCCTCCCCACTGGGAACCGGTTCCCACGACCTGCAGAGTCAAATTCTGCACTTTTGACAGGATTTATTCATTCTAAACCAATTCCAAACATAACCATATGAATTGAAACATGAGAAACACCAAAACACATCCATTTTGCATCATTATAACATCAAACAACATTATTTCATCATTCCTTTTTATCACGTGACACCCTAATGGTTTTCAACCTACAATTCGACGCAATAGGGACAATTCTACGGAACCTTAGAATTCCAAACCGGGATTCCCTAACAAACTATGATCCATACTATTGAATATCTAAACCGATAATACGAATTAACTAATCGAAATCACCCCTTACCTTGTGGGTTCTTCGAATTCTGACGCTTCCGGTTTTCTCCTTCTTTTTCCTCTTCTCAAATGCACGTATGATGAATATTCCAAAATAACTCTCTTTCTCTTCTTTTTCCTTTTAATACTCCTTTTATTATTCCAATAAAATAATTAAATTAGTAATTAGTAAGAGTAGAGTATTTTACCCCTCACACCCTTTAATCACTCTTCACACCACCAATACTTCTTTCCCTTAATTAATTAAATTAATTCCAATAATCCAAAAATACCAATAATTAAATTTCCAATTAAATTAATAATTAAAAATTCTAATTATTTAATAATCGGATTATTTGGGGTGTCACAACTCTCCCCAACTAAAAGAGTTTTCGTCCTCGAAAACATACCTTAGACGAACAGTTCGGGATACGAGTCCTTCATCTGACTCTCCAACTCCCAAGTGACATTTCCATTTGCTGGTCCTCCCCAAACCACTCTTACCAACGCGATCTCCTTGCCTCGCAACTGTTTCAACTTTCGATCCTCAATTCTCGCAGGTACCGCTTCCACAGTCAAATTCTCTCGTACCTGTATATCGTCTACCCGAATCTCATGAGACGGATCAGCAATGTACTTCCTTAGCTGAGATACATGAAAAACATCATGCCAATTTGCAAGTGACAGCGGCAAAGAAATCTGATAAGCAACTTTCCCAACTCTCTTGGTAATCTGAAACGGACCAATAAAACATGGAGTCAACTTCTTTGACTTCAAAGCTCGACCAATACCAGTCATCAGAGTAACTCGCATAAAAACATGTTCTCCTTCGCTAAACTCAAGATCTCTCCTCCTCTTATCGTGATAACTTTTCTGACGACTCTGAGAAGTCCTCATCTTCTCCTGAATCATCTTAATCTTTTCCGAAGTCTGTTGGACAATTTCCGGTCCAATCACAGCACTCTCTCCATATTCATACCAACACAACGGTGTCCGACACCTCCTACCATACAATGCCTCAAACGGAGCCATACCAATGCTCGAATGAAAACTATTGTTGTAGGTAAACTCAATCAATGGTAGATAACTATCCCAAGCTCCACCTTTCTCCAACACACAAGCTCTTAACGAATCTTCCAACGACTGAATCGTTCTCTCCGTCTGACCATTTGTCTGTGGATGATAAGCGGAACTCAAATGCAACTTAGTACCCAAAGCTTCTTGCAATCCCGTCCAGAATTTAGATATAAACCTCGGATCTCGATCCGACACAATACTAGAAGGAATACCGTGCAAACTCACAATCTTCTTAACATACAATTATGCCAACCTTTCCATCGGATAATCCATTCTTATCGGAATAAAGTGAGCAAATTTCGTCAACCGATCAACAATAACCCAAATAGAATCACAATTCTTCGATGTCCTTGGCAAACCAGACACAAAATCCATAGAGATTCCATCCCATTTCCATTCCGGAACAAACAACGGTTCCATCAATCCTGACGGTTTCTGATGCTCAATCTTCGACTTCTGACAAACCAAACAAGCATACACAAACTCAGCAATTTCCTTTTTCATTCCCGGCCACCAAAACAACTTCTTCAAATCATGGTACATTTTAGTAGCACCAGGATGAATACTCAATCCACTACGATGTCCTTCTTCCTAAATATTCTTCCTAATCTCTGCAACATCCGGAACACACACCCTATTACCAAATATCATAACACCATTCTCATTAATCTGGAACTCGCGTCCTTGATCTTGGTTGATCAATGTCAATTTATCAACTAACCCAACATCAGACTTCTGTCCATTCCGAATTTCTTCCAGAATACCACTAGTTAGTTTCAACATACCCAATTTCACACTATTCGGAGTAGTTTCACATATCAAACTTAAATCTCTGAACTGCTCAACCAAATCTAACTCACGGACCATTAACATCGACATATGCAAGGACTTCCTACTCAAGGCATCCGCAACAACGTTTGCCTTACCAGGATGGTAATTCAAACCGAAATCATAATCCTTTAGAAATTCTAACCATCTCCTTTGCCTCATATTCAACTCTTTTTGATCAAAGAGATACCTCAGACTTTTGTGATCACTGAACACCTCAAACCGAGAACCATATAAATAATGCCTCCACAACTTCAAAACAAACACAACAGCTGCCAACTCCAAATCATGAGTCGGATAATTCCTTTCATGTACTTTCAATTGTCTCGAAGCATAAGCCACCACCTGCTTATCTTGCATTAACACACCACCTAATCCCATTAATGATGCGTCACAATACACAACAAAAGACTTAGTCGGATTTGGCAAAATCAAGATCGGAGCACTTGTCAACCTCCTCTTCAGCTCTTGAAATCCTTTCTCACATTCAACATCCTAAACAAACATCTGACCCTTCCTGGTCAACTTAGTCAACGGTAACACTAATTTGGAAAATCCTTCTATAAACTTCTTGTAATAACCTGCAAGACCCAGAAAACTACGGATCTCAGAAGCATTCTTCGGCGCTTCCCACTGAGATACTGCTTCTACCTTCGTAGGATCCATAGCAATTCCATTCTTGGAAATTACATGGCCAAGAAAACTTACTTCACTTAACCAGAATTCACACTTGGACAACTTCGCATAAAGCTTCTTCTCTTTCAACAATTCCAACACAACTCTGAGACGTTCTGCATGCTCTTCATCGCTCTTCGAATAAATTAGAATATCATCAATGAACACCACCACAAACTTATCAAGATACGGATGAAATATCTTGTTCATATACTCCATGAAAACACCAGGTGCATTAGTAACTCCAAACGGCATAACAGAATACTTGTAATGTCCATACCTCATTCTAAATGCAGTTTTCTGAATATCTTCCGACTTCACACGAATCTGATGATATCCAGATCTCAGATCAATCTTACTAAATACACAAGCTCCAACTAGTTGATCCATCAAATCATCGATCCTCGGCAAAGGATACCGATTCTTGATTGTAACTTTATTCAGCTGTCTGTAATCAACACATAATCTCATTGAACCTTCTTTCTTCTTAACCAACAACACTGGAGCACCCCACGGCGAAACACGGACGAATAAACTTCTTCTCAAGTAACTCCTCCAACTGTTTCTTTAACTCCGCTAATTCAGATGTCGACATACGGTAAGGTGCCATCGACACCGGACTAGTTCCAGGAATCAAATCTATAGTAAATTCTACCTCCCTCTCAGGTGGCAATTCACTAACGTCTTCCGGAAACACCTCTGGAAATTCATTCACCACTGGCAATCCATCACTCTTTGCTTTTCCCTCTGCTTCTATTGCAGAATACAACATAAATACCACAGCACCATCTTTCACAGCTAGGTTCATCTGTTTAACCGACATAGTCACATCTTCGACACCAACCTCTTCAGGAAAAATAACCGTCTTCGCAAAACAGTTGATATGAACCTGGTTGAATTCCAACCAGTTTATTCCAAGGATGATATCAAGTTGTTCTAATGGTAGGAACACTAAATTCATACCGAAACCCCTACCAAAAATCACAATAGGATAATTCCTACAAACATACGAAGTAGTCACTGAACCCGACGCAGGAGTATCAATAACCATACTTCCATCCATATTAGAAATTTCCCAATTCAATCTTTTAGCACAATCCAAATCAATAAAAGAATGCGTAGCTCCAGTATCAATAATCGCAATCAAAGGTATGTCATTAATAAAACATGTACCTTTAATCAGCCGATCATCTGGCTTAGTCTCTGACCCAGACAATGCAAACACTTTACCACCAACTTGCTCCTTCTTGGGTTTTGTACACTGAGGACGAGTATGACCTTCTTCACCACAGTTGTAACAAGTCACCACTCTTACTCTGCAATCATTGGCCACATGGCCGAGTTTCCCACACTTGAAACACTTCTTATCATTACTTTTGCAATCCACCATACGATGTCCTGTCTCACCACACTTGTAGCACTTAATGGAAGAACTAGAATCTCCTCCACCAAACTTCTTCCAACCACCGGGTCTCTGATTACTTCTATCATAAGGCTTACCACGATCCATCTGTTGCTTACCTCTCCTATCAACATACACTCGAGCATTCGACTTAGTGCTAGCAAGATCCTCCTCTAAAATCCTACTACAGTCAACCAGATCAGGAGATCTTCGGATACGCTGATACCGAATACCCTGCTTAATCTCATCACGAAGACCATTCTCAAACTTGATACATTTGGAAAATTCTCCATCTGCATCGTTAGTATAATGAGCATAATACTTTGCTAACTCAGTAAACTTCGAAGCGTACTCACTGACAGTCTTGTTACCCTGCTTGAGTTCCAGAAACTCAATCTCCTTCTTGCCTCTGATGTCCTCAGGAAAGTACCTCCTCAGAAAAGCCCTCCTGAACACAGCCCAAATCAACGCAATACCATCTTCTTCCATTTCAGTTCTGGTAGCAACCCACCAGTCATCAGCTTCCTCTGCTAACATGTGAGTTCCGTATCTCACCTCCAGCCCTTCAGCACAGTCAATTACTCTGAAGATCCTCTCAATCTCCTTCAACCACTTTTGAGCACCTTCGGGATCATGTGCACCCTTGAACAACGGAGGATTATTCCTCTGAAAATTCCCCAATTGTCGGTCAGCACCAATCACAGCTCCCTGTTGGTTCCCTCCGAGTACTCCAGCCAACATTCCCAATGCTTCAGCAATAGCATCGTTGTTTCTTCCATTACCTCTTCCGGCCATTGTTCTTGTAACATTATAAAACAACCTCATCAGCATACAAGTATCGACAGTGTCATCTTACACTAGTCGCATACAAATGGGATAACGACACAATACAAGACCGACTATGCTCTGATACCACTATTGTAACACCCCTTCTAAAATACCCCGAATAATATTAATTATATCAATGATTAAAGACATATTCCATCAGAGTTAACACAGAACAAGGGATGTCATAATTATGAAATAAATAAAACTTCCAATAAAACAGTAGTCATGCTACACTGAGGGGTCATTATTCAAATAATTCAATCAACTTAAGACCATGTCTTACACAGCGGAAAAATACCATAACTAAAACAGAATAAACCAAAACATAATTATTCCCAATGAAATTCAAAGAAACAATTGAATAATAACTAATTCCTCAACTAAATGTTCCCCAATGTTACAACCTATCAGAGCACGACACTGACACGCGGACTTAAAGTAACATAGCTCTAGATCCATCCTCACCAACTCCTGAGCTGCTAACTTTAATCTGAAATTGTTAAAGTAAGGGTGAGATTTCTCATAATTAACATGCATTATAAGCTTCTCAATCAACATTATATCACAAGCATATTATTTCACCCATTTTAGCATAAATTCATATTCAACACGCAGTTCCAATCATACAAGTCATTATGCACAAATCAATAATCAATCAAAGAATTGTAACACTGGAAGACATCCTAACATGTTACAATTCCATGCAAACACAAATGCAGACACAATGCATGTGGTACCAACACGTGACCAAGTCACCCAACACTGATCCATCATCAACCGGATACAGCAACCATCGATTCGTCCATAAACACCCGGACACGAATCCAGCCTAACCATCCATCATCACCCGGGTATCGGTTAACGGCAATACAAGTCAAATTCCACACAATGGGAATTAACTTCACCAAAACAATGCATATGCACGCACATCACTAGCATGCAACATCAAATCAGTCTATGAAATACATCAATTTATCATAACTGAACCAAAACCAAAAACATGATATCTCAACGATCACGCACACCATCATTAGCAACATAAACATGCCTTTCATTCACACAATACTAATACATCCATCCATCACAGGTTCACTGCTACATACACACCCTTGTGCGTTAGCCAATAATCACTTATTCCGGGATTTGACTCATTTTCAAAATAATTTCAGGTTTTAGGAAATCTTTTCATTTTATAAAATAAAGCATTAAATTTAAGAAATAATGTCCAAAACGGCACTCAAAACGGATTTACGGTTTGAAAGTTATGAATTTTCAAAGTTTAATATTTTTCAAAAAGTTACAGCAGAACCCGGTTCCTACATATGCAGGAACCGGTTCCTGCGAAGTTCAAAAATCACGCTTCTGGAAAAATGTATGGGAACCCGGTTCTTACCTATACAGGAACCGGTTCCTACGTGCATTTTTGCCAGTTTTTATAAATTCACACAGTGGAACCCGATTCCTCCCAACTGGGAACCGGTTCCCACGACCTGCAGAGTCAAATTCTACACTTTTGACAGCATTTATTCATTCTAAACCAATTCCAAACATACCCATACGAATTGCAACATGAGAAACACCAAAGCACATCCATTTTGCACCATTATAACATCAAACAACATTATTTCATCATTCATTTTTATCATCTGACACCCTAATGGTTTTCAACCTACAATTCGATGCAATAGGGACAATTCTACGGAACCCTAGAATTCCAAACCGGGATTCCCTAACATACTATGATTCATACTATTGAATATCTAAACTGATAATACGAATTAACTAATCGAAATCACCCCTTACCTTGTGGGTTCTTCGAATTCTGACGCTTCCGGTTTTCTCCTTCTTTTTCCTCTTCTCAAATGCACATATGATGAATATTCTAAAATAACTCTCTTTCTCTTCTTTTTCCTTTTAATACTCCTTTTATTATTCCAATAAAATAATTAAATTAGTAATTAGTAAGAGTAGAGTATTTTACCCCTCACACCATCTAATCACTCTTCACACCACCAATACTTCTTTCCCTTAATTAATTAAATTAATTCCAATAATCCAAAAATACCAATAATTAAATTTCCAATTAAATTAATAATTAAAAATTCTAATTATTTAATAATCGGATTATTTGGGGTGTCACAGGGGACACTGCATGTCGTGGGCAATGGCGGGCACAGTGGCTACAGTCGGTGGTCGGGCAAGTTGGCGGTGGTCCGCTGGTGAGCATTCTCCGAGGAGTTTGTTTGGATTGGGTCTTTATCTGCGCTTTGGGCCAAGGTGGGGCCAGTCCAGAACACTATGTTTAAATTTATTCCATCTCATTCTATTAATTTCTCCAATTTTTTTCCATCTCATTTGTGGTGTATATAATAGAATGAAATCTTTTTAATAAAATAGTCCAACAATAAAGATGTAATCTATATTTCATTATGTTTCGGTCCATTTCATTAGGGTGAACTTGAAATAATATTAAATTAGTGAAATTGTAGTGAAACAAAACATGTGCGACTCTTTTTCAAATTTATTAGGGTGTGTGATTGTCGTGAGACACAAGGAAAAGTCAAAATTTCATAAAGTTTGAGATGATTCTAGGTGTCATTAATTGTAGTTAAGCTAAAATTTGAGCTAAAGTTTAAGATAGTAGAATTGGACTATTTCATAAAATGGATAGAAGCTGAAGTTATCTTCAAGATCACAACAGATATTGTTCATTGTTTATATTAGCAAATATTCATGTGTTGGTTTTATTTTCCATGTGTCATCATTCCAAGCAATAGAACTCAGTTTGTCAATGAAACCATGGTTGATTTCTGTCATGACTTAGGAGTGCAAACAAAGTTTATTTCAGTTGTTCATCCATAAGCAAACAAGTAAGTTGAATAACCAAACAAGGTGACATTTAAGGGGATTAAAAAGAAGTTAGATGATGCCAAGGGACTCCGGACTGAACAATTCACGAAGTGCTTTTGTAATATCATATCACCCCTCATTAGACCACCAAAGAGACTCCATTCACCATGTTATATGGAGAAGACGTCATGTTGCATATCAAAATCAACACACCTTTTTGGCGACACTCTCAGTTCAATGCATAAGGAAACGAGGCATGACTAGGATGTGTCACTAGTCTAATTGACGAAATGAGAGATATCGCCCACATTCAAGAATTCTCACTGTCAAGCAAAGGGCAACTAGAAGTGTCATGTCATTCACACTTAAGAATATATGGGACACATATCAAAGAACCATGAACGTCATCTTCCTTGAACACATTGGTATAAACATGAAAGTTTACTTATATCATGTGGTGCTAAAGTACCGTGACTTACAATGTCACTTCCTGGAGTTGACCTTGAAGAGCTTGGGGTTGCAAACGTTAAAAATGAGTCGTGTCAAGCGTGCATTGGGAGTTTCAGTTGGAAATCTATTAGATTTTCTGGTACACAGTAAAAGGATTTAAGTGGATTAAAACAATGGTAATGATATCTTAGAACCAAGATTTCCTAACACCAATGAAGAGTCGTTGAGTCTATTAGGAAGTATTAATGTCCTGAGGTAATTCATATCCAATTTGATTGGAAAAGTAAAACCTTTCTCCTCATTAATTCAGCTAAAAGATACGTAAAAAATGATATTGAGAGTTGCTCAACAAAAGACATTTGACCATATAAAAGGAACTTTGTCTGATCCATGAGTGCTTGTACCTCAAATGTTAGGTAAACCACTCAAGTTATACATTGTTGCTGAAAAAGAATCTATCGCATTTTTACTTGCACATGATGTCATCGATGGAATAGAAAGAGCAATGTATTATCATAGACAATAACTAATAGATATTGAGACTGGATGCACATCTATTGAGAAACTATATTTATCTTTATCTTATGTTCATATCAAACTTGAATATTATTTATTACCACAAATAGTTTTGGTTTTCTAAGAATGATATAGTTAGATATTTGCTCAATAACTTGACTTACATTACAAGGCCGACTAATGAAATTGGTCATTAAACTTGAAGTCCTTGCATTAATGTATGTGCCCATACACATTATCAAAGGCCAAGCTCTAACATATTTCATAATGCAACATTCTTGTGAGTATGTCCACAAATACAGTTTAAATATCTCCCACATCTCTTCATGAATGAGCTAGACTCGCTTCATCTAAAAATTTCTTCGATTATATATTGAGGATGTGCCTCATCGTGCCATAATATTGTTGGCGTTCTTATCCCAGGCTTCCATTTTGGGGATCTTGGAGATATCTTCCTGATCGAGGAGTTCTTGCTCGATCTTTCTCTTTATTGGAGATCTTGTTTGAAATTATTAAGGGACCATCTTTAATCAATCTTTCAATGTCTTGTTTCAATTAATAGCCCTGATGATTTGATTTAGGACTCGTATGTCATATTCTTTTTGGTGGGTCTGTTAATCTAATGTGTATGATTCTTTAAGAACATGATTTCTCCTGACGCTCAATTAGATTATTGTGGAGTTGCATAGTTTCTTTTATGGTGGTAATTTTAACCATTGTGTTGAGGAACATCATGCTATTTTGGAGAATCATTCTCGTTCTATTATGGTGTTCTCTCTTTGACATCTTGAATTCCTCTCCTATGCATTTCTCTCATCTCCTTTGATATATCATTCTTCACGTTTCATGGTTTGTTGCACGTTAGTCGTTTTCTCTAAAATACGTTCATATTATTTTGAAACGCTCTAACAAATATCTTTTGATTTAGATTTCATAGTCTCTAAATTCCTTTGACATGATATTGTTATTATATCTAAAAAAACTCATTGCTAACATAAATTACTTTTACACGTACATCCAATTAAATAACAATACATTTTAAAGATGGTTTGATTTTACACCCATATAAAAAAGTTTTCAAAGATATATATAGGAGATAAATAGATATATACTCTCCCATCTCATAATAAATTATTCATTTAAAATAAAATAGTATCCAAAAAAAATATTTATTTTAATTTCTAATAATTTTTTTTTAATTCTACCTAATTAATAAAAAATTCTTCATTCACAATACATGATAAAGGACACTATAGTAAAATATTATTTTCTCTTATTTTTATATATTTTTTATGTGTGACATTGTGACTTGAGTCATTCATTGTAGAACAAAAGGAGTAGATATTATGATTTGAATAAATGACATTGTAATTTTTTATTTTTTAATATCCTAAGTACATAATTATTAATCTTTATATATACGATCTTAAAATTCTTTCGGAATATGTTTGGATTGGTGGTATAGAACGAACTAGAATAAAATGAAATGATAACTACTGAAATTCTATTGTTTGAATCAGTAAATAATGAATGTAATGGAACATAATGTGATGGAATTCATTCCATCTAATTCCTCCTATTTTGTTCAATCCAAATTAAAATTTAAGTGATGAAATGAAACATTTTAAATAAAGTAACTAAACAATAGAATGAGATATATATCCAATTCCGCTCTGCTCCATCAATCAAAAGATAATCTCAGAAATACGTGTGTGTGTGTGTGGTTTAATAGTAAAAATTTGAGTCTTAAATATATATTCCCCTCAAGATCTTAGGTTCAAATCATGATAGGCATAAATTATTAGTTAAAAAAAATGATAGCCTCAATAATTTATATAAATGTAATAATTGTAAACTACAAATGGGTCGGGTCGGGTGAATATCCGTAAATGGTTGCTGAGCTCTGAGATGACCCAGAAACAAGACGCTTGTGTGTCGTGAAGAAAGCGAGAAACACAAACATGGCTGTTAGGCAAAGAGCTGTAACAACGCTCCCAAACCTCATACGCAATCTCCGCAACGAACAGCCTCTCAAACTCAAGCCTCCCCACAATCCCTTGCCCTCTCTCCGACGCGCTTTCTCCTTATACGATCAGATCAACCTCATTGACAATATCCCCGAAGACCAACTCCGATTCCAAGGGTACTCTTTCCCTTTCATGCCACATAATAATTTTGATTTTTCTCTCTATTTTGCAAAATGGGTTGTTTCAAAGTTTTGTTTTTTAGTTAATTTTGATATGGGGTTTCAGGGAAGAGACTTGAATGTGAAATGGGTTATTTATTTTGAAAGTGAAATGAAATTGCAGGTTTAATGATACTGGGTTTACTGTAAATGGTGTTGAGTATGAAGGAAGTTTGCTATGTGTTGGAAATTTGATCATGTCTTGGAAACCACAGAAGTTTTCAGAGATCAATGCTGATAGGTTTGTTTCTTCCTTACTTATGCTTTAAATTAGAATACTTCCACTTTCAAACTGGGTTGAATTCTATTGTGGATAGCACCTAATGTGTTAATTATGTTTTTGATTCATGTCATGGATAGAGGTTCCACTAAGTTTTACTTGGCTGTAAACAGACTAACACAATCTTCTCTTTTTATCTGGACATGGGACCGGTTATGCATAACAAGGCTAACATAGGGAGGATTAGTACTTAGTGCATTCATTATCTTTCTTTATTTTGTATATATCATCATTGTTTTTGAGAATGAACAAGCAAAATGGATAGTACAACAACAGTCAAGCCTTTTTCCGGTAGGTGGAGTCTGCCACATGAATCGGTTCTTGCCATACAGTTTTGAAATGTATTAAGTGTTCAAAGTAAACGGTTAACCTCTTAATCTCTCTTAATAGTTTGACCTATAGTTTTCGTTAGTCTCCTTCACCTCTAAGGCTCTAACTACTAAACTACCCTCAATTTGGTGTACTCCTCTTACTGGTACTTGTATGGCTACTTTTCACACATGTCCAAAGAATGTAAGATGGGATTCTATTATCTTCTCTATTGTAATATCCCCATTTTCCGTCATATGATTGTATTCCTAATCCTATTTTGTTTTGTGTAATCTCCTACATGTCCATGATATAACATTCTTATATTGATGATGCTAATTTTACCACTAGAAATGAACAATAAGCTATGTTTAATGGTAATAAATCATTTGATTTATCAGTCCCTCCCAGAAAATAGATGCAAGCATCTCGGTGTGATAATCACCAAACATTCAACGAAACAGCAAGAAGTGAATACATCATAAGTCACAACAATCTACTTGCACTAGTAGATTATATCTTATCTGTTGAATTATATATCTTGCTTTGATATCTTATTTATTTTCATCTTTTTTCTTGTTACAGCTTGTCACTCTTTCAAATTGTCCGCCCTATTCCAGGTTGGTTTTTTCAGTTTTGCTATTCTTTCTTTACCTTGACTTTCTGGTTTTCTCTTTTTGGGTGCAATTCTACGTTTTCTTTCATTTATCCTATTCGGATGCTTTATGGGGACGCTTGATAATGTGTTCTTCTATATATAGATAAAAAATTACTCAATTCATGGTTTACTTTCTAGTTCACTTGGTAAGGGGTTTACACTAATGATCCCTATACATATACTTGTAATTTTTAAGTGTTAAGTTGGGACCTTAAAGCTGACAAGTAATCCCAATGTCTCGATTATTTGAAACAACATGATTCCACTTTTTCATGAACTTGTTAATTCTCTTTTCTATTGTTCTTTCTCTTTTGGATTTAGTGTCCTTTTTAGCTAATTAACTTGAATTAATTACAAGACCCTGCTTTTGATCTATATTAACTGAAACTTGGAAGAGTTATTTGCCAGAGATTTTGATTGTTGGCTGTGGAAGGAACATTCAACATGTTGATCCTGAACTTAGACGGTTTATCCGGTCTACTGGCATGAAGTTAGAAGCTGTTGACTCGGTATATACAATTGCTTTATTTTATGAGATCTAAATTTTACTTCACCTTACATTGTTGGTGCATTCTTATTGTGTTTAACAAAAGTATTTCACAATACCATTCCATTATATTTTCTACATCATTGAAAAAGTTTGAGTATGCTGCTAACATCTATATGTCAAACTTTTTTCAATGACGCGACAACATTGGATCAAAATAAAATCATAGAATGTATATGTTAGCAGAGTCATTTGTTGTATCCTGGATATTATTTTATTTGAATCATGAATGCATAATAGTTATTACTTATATATTATGAGTTTGATAAATTTACATTGGCAGAGTAATCGAGTTTTACACATATGTTTGATCATATTTTACCATCTTGCCACATCATATTGTTGCCTCTTAAAAACTCTTTTACATCGAGACAATTTGATGTAATATGATTAGACGCTTGTGCAAAAGTGGCTTAAAGGTTATTATCCGTAGCATAATTCTCATCAGATAATTCCAAATGTTGCAAGGGAGAAGCTAACCAAAAAGATAATCACTGCCAGTTTGATTGCTTCTCTTTGAATTTTTGAGTGTTATGTTATTTAATTATTTATCATCCATTATTTACAGAGAAACGCAGCGTCAACTTACAACATACTGAATGAAGAAGGTCGTATTGTGGCTGCTGCGCTTCTTCCATATGGAGTTTCTTCATGAAGCTTGGACTGATATTCTTAGCACCTACCCTTCACTCCAAATATGCTCACATTCGTCAGCACTAAAATCTTGCTTAAATCTGCCGGATATGCTTTGATTTTCTATGTAGAAAGTTTTGTCGTTGATTGGACACTGAGTAAATCACATGTGACTGTTGATTCTGTTTCTAACGCAATAATATAAGAATGAGGATAGTTATAATGTATAGAACTGAAGCTCTGACATATCTCAGCAAAGTTGGTTTTTTTCTAGTTGGGGGCAGTTTGGTTTTAATGCTACTTCATTTTGTTAAAGTTATGACTAGTGAAGATATTGAATCATTTCTATTGCTCTCCTCATAGCTATGCAAGCTTATTGTGTATATTCAGATGGTTTTTCCCCAACCTTGTCTACAGCTGAAGTATCATCTACCAATGAGCTATTGTTATTTGTGGCTTGTGATTTTATGGATGAAGTTAGTTAGGAAGTCATTAAGAGGTTAAATCAGTTAGTCCTCTATAACAAAATGTAACCAAGCAGGTAGAAGAAAATGCCAAAGACTTAGTCTAGAATGAAGCTTGTGACCATTTTACATAGACTAAGAAGAACTGGTCTTTTTCCACATGCGCGCTTCTCTTTTACTTTAATCGTACTCTATTCTAGTTCTAGTTGCTATCTAAGGGAGCGTTTGATTTGCAAAACTATAAGTATTGGACAAAACAGTATATGACAGTACAATACAAGATAGTTTTGTGTACTATATTGTGTTTGATAATTGAGGCATTGGACAAGTTTTTTAATCTATTTTCTTTGATAAATTAATATATTGAACACAATAATATAATTTTTGTATATAATAGTTTTTATATATGAGTTTTTTTTTATAAATAATAAGGTATTGAAAAAAAAAACATAAATAAACGAGAAATATGCTTCGGCCATTTCAAATGTCGCATGCATTTAATTTTCAATAATAATGAAACGATTACATAGTAGGAATAAAATTTACATATTATTTAGTTGTCTCCCGAGACTCGATAACGACCAGTGGTTCTGCATCCACGTTCTCATCTAACTCGTGGTGTGTTTCGACGATTTTTCAATTGTAGTTGGGTTGAGGTCTCTGCGAAGTCAATGCTTTAAGGATACATGAAATCCGTCAGATCATCATATCTGAAAGATCTGCTTTAAAACAGTCGGTTACCCATGCTCTCAAAATTTGATTGGCTTGATGGGAGATTGGGTTTCATGGATGGTCGATAACACTGATCATCTGGATAAGTGGGATAAAAAGGAAATGTTTTTGTAATATTATTAATAAATTAAATAAATAATAAACATTAACATTAATATGATTAAAATAGTTTATATAATATAATATTATTATTTGAAAAATACTATTACACAATACTTTTGAAACATATTTATTATATGTTAATAAATGTTTTATATGTTTAATATTATTAATATATTATTTAAATATTTATGTTATATTTAATAAACTATTTATTATATCTTTTTAATTTAAATTGTTTAAATAATATATATTTATATGTTTATAAATATGTTTTAAAATATTTTGTTTATTTATTAATATATATTTCATAAATATTTATTAACAATTTTATTAATTATTAAATAATAAACATTAACATTTTTGCAATATTATTAATGAATTAAATAAATAAAATAAATAATAAACATTAGCATTAACAAAAAAAAAACCAAACAGCGCAATGGCAGGGGTTTAATTTTGATGTCCTGGATTTGACACTAAGATCAAAATATTTTTTTATAGAGAGATTTTTGAAAATTCGTCCCGGGTGAAATAGCTATTAACTTTATAGAAAATGCTAGGATTCAAATGGGATGGAGTTTTTTCAAAACTCGCCCATATGGTAGGGACGAAATAACTATTAATCCTATAAAAAATGTAAGTATATGTAGGAGTGCATATACCATCTCACATGGTTTAGAGGTACTGCACACACTTTGTGAGATGACGCATAAATGCTAATTTAGATGAATGCTTCATCTCATATGCTTCCTTCTTGTTGGTCTTTTTTGAAATATGATTATTTATGTAATTTTCTTCGAAACATGATTATTTGTGTATTCTTTTCAATATCTTGTTATTTGAGAAAAAATTCTATAAAAAATGATATTCTGATAGTTTTTAATAATTTTTGTTTGGAATAAAAAGTTGTCTCATGATTTGATGAGGGACAAAAATTCATATTTTTATTCGATCCTCTTACACATGTTTTGTCCAGTATCCCCATTAATTTTCTCATCAAATAGAGTATAAGAAAAATTGTTCTGTCCAGTCTTTCAATTTTTAACAAATCAAATGCATCCTAAGTCAATAATTAGTTCATACCCTTTGACATATTCGAAAAATTTAAGACATCAACACACGATTTCAAAATTATTTTGAATCTGCAACAATGTAATTTTGATGTTTATGTAAGACTACTAAATAAGCTAACTTAATGGAACATAATGACACATATTTTTTGAATAAAAATAAAGTATTATTTCCATTTAACTGCATAGATTAATTCTTCAAGCTTTGTATGATCATAATAAATAACTCTGTTGCATGGTTCATCTTCATGACTGAATTTAATCCCAGGACATCTGGTTAAACCAGTTTACTGTCATCTTATTAGATAGAATAACACTTATTTTATTCTAAAAGAATAAGTAGCACTTAATTTTTGATGAAAATTACAAAATTAACAATACAATACATGTAAATGCATTTAATTAATTTTGATATATTTTGAGGGACAAGTGCTCAAAAAATGAATGGAAGTACAAATATACCCAATCCGAATTCAGCGTAACGTTTACTAACGCCATCATGTCCACGCTACTTCCATCCTCTTTCATTTCTTCTTCTTCCATATCTCCGATCACTCCCCCTCTCGCTCGCATCTCCCTCCGTAACGCCGCCGTCGTAAGCAACTCTCTCTCTCTCTCTCTCTCTCTCTCTCTCTCTCTCTCTCTCTCTCTCTCTCTCTCTCTCTCTCTCTCTCTCTCTCTCTCTCCTCTCTCTCTCTCTCTCTCTCTCCGTTTTTCTTTGATTTAACCGAATCTGAATTTCCGGTTTCAGAAATGCAATAATGCTGTAGTCTCTTTGAACTCGGCGAACGGAATTCCATATCGTTCCCCTGAACTTTCAGCTAACGGTTCAACTTCGATTCCGAGTTTTCTTGTGGCGCCAAACACTCACATCCATGATCTCGTTAACAGAAATCGTCTTCGGATATTCTCCGGTACCGCCAATCCCGCACTCGCTCAGGTATGATATTTATAAATCCAATTTCGTTACTCTTGTACTTCAATTTTGATTCTAGGTCAAATTTGGATATCTAGCTACAAATTAAATTGAATTGAGATTCAATCTACTATGAAGCACATAATAATTTGAAATAATAGATGTGATTGAATGTAACATCATAACACGTGCAACGTATTCAATCTGAAGTATGAGTGCTTTAAAGGTAATAGAGGTCTGAGTTTGGATTCGCTTCTAGCTTGTAAGAGCTGGTTTGGATTGGTGGTGGACAAAATTGACATAATTGAGTTTGGCAGAATTGAGTTTAACAAAATTGAGTTTATCAAAATTGATTTAGGTTTTTGACTACATTTATGTAAAAGTGAGTTGAACAACAAATTTCATTGTAAAAATCACATTAAACTCAAAAGCTACAAATTCTAGCTTCAAGTAGAATCAATTCTAAAGGCTGAATTAATTCTACTTTAGTAGAACCAAACACCTCAAAATCACTCCAGAATCAATTCTACATCTTTAGAATTGCTTTTGCCTCTTCCAAAAAGTTTTCATTATGGTTCTTTATTGGCAAAAAAGTCTTCATAAACTTATAGGAGAGTTTATAAGGATGTTAATTGAAAGAGTTTTTTGAATAAATTGAGGCGTAAAAGCTATTTTCGACTTACACATAAAAACTATTGTTTATACTAGTAGATAAGGCCAGAAAAACACCATGTCCTCGTAGAGATGTTTGGATTCCAAACTGAATCATGATATAATATGATTTTGGTTAATAAAGAATGTGTAATGAACTTGTGAATTTATATACTTTTCTTGTTTACTAATGATATTTAAAATTTTAAGTTATAACACTAGATACTATCTGTTTGCTTACTAAAATTTCTGATTTGCACTTAAATAGGAAATTGCATGCTATATGGGCCTGGATTTGGGCAAAATTAAGATAAAGCGTTTTGCCGATGGTGAGATATATGTCCAACTGCAAGAGAGTGTCAGAGGGTGTGATGTGTTCCTTGTGCAGCCCACGTGTCCCCCAGCGAATGAGAATCTTATGGAGCTTCTCGTAATGATTGATGCCTGTAGGAGAGCTTCAGCCAAGAATATTACTGCAGTCATTCCGTATTTTGGATATGCTAGAGCTGATAGAAAGGTCTGTTTGTTGGCTTTGTTTATATTGGCTTTTCTCTGTATATGTGTATCGTAATTTGGATATAAAGATGACAATATCCAAGTTGTTAGACCAATCATATTCCACATGCATATGCACATGTACAACTTCTGAAGTCGTATATTTTTAGTTCTACAAATGTTACCTGACATTACTTGTACAATGCTATAGAAATATTTTTTGATGAAAATTTTGAAAAGGTCAACATTCAAATTCAGTTTAGTTAAAACACGATTATTACTTTTTGTTTCAGACTCAAGGGCGTGAATCAATTGCTGCTAAGCTTGTAGCAAATTTAATTACAGAAGCAGGTGCAAATCGTGTTCTTGCATGTGACCTCCACTCTGGGCAGTCTATGGGTTACTTCGATATTCCAGTTGATCATGTGTATGGACAGGTAATAGATTATAGTACATAGGTTGTCATTAGCTTATAATAGTTTTGAAGAATAAAATATGTGGGATCTGCTAAACACAAACAAACATGCTATGAGTGTGCTGTATATTTGTAATAATTTATAGTAAGTTAATAATTTGTTACTTTATTGAGGCATCTCAATTCCGAATGGAAATGACAATGTTCTATCTTGTGACATATTTCAGGGTCCCATTGTTCATCTGTGGTTAATTGTTCTACCTTGAAACTGTAAATGTAATTCATTTCATTGATTAATCATATGTTATTTTGTGCCACTACCAGCCTGTTATTCTCGATTACCTTGCCAGCAAGACTATTTGTTCCGATGATTTGGTAGTTGTCTCGCCAGATGTTGGTGGTGTAGCTAGAGCACGTGCTTTTGCCAAAAAGTTATCTGATGCTCCTTTAGCTATTGTTGATAAAAGGCGCCATGGGCATAATGTTGCTGAGGTATGTTAATGCACTTTTCTTCAGATCACTCGGGATTGACTGCATTCTATTATTTTTTCCCTTTAATCTAATGAAGCATATTTAACTTCAAGATTGAAGAAACTTTAGGTTTTTCTTATTGGTTGAACCTCATTTTGCAGGTGATGAACCTGATAGGTGATGTAAAGGGAAAAGTAGCAGTTATGGTAGATGACATGATTGATACTGCTGGTGAGTTTGTATAAAACTCTTGATGTGCTAGTGCAATATTGATAGCTTTTCTCTGTGACCCTTTAATCAGTTAGGTTAGTGACTCAAAACTTATACATTTCTGATCAATAAAAGGGCTTTACTCAAATTCGTTTACCATTTTTCTTTTTAGCTAACTAAATTGGTACTATTTTATAGTCCTTATTCATAAAAAAGACTCAAGAGAATTGAGTACACAAATTTCATTAAAATAGGTCCTCACCCTCTGATAATTACTTAGTATGCTTGATTTGGATTATTAAATATGATTATATTTAAACTTCGGAGTTGTTTTGTTAGACAAAAGTTACTGGAAATAAATGTATTAGTATATTTTTTAATGGTGCACTGCATTGGGTCGTATTACTGTTTCTTGTAGGAAAAATACTTCAATTGATAGCTTTCCAGACTTGGCTTTGGAATTGATGAAATTTTTTAAGGAAGTTATCATTTTGATTTGTTTTGGGACTGCACAGCTTGCATATTCTTGATTTTTTTTCAACTTTCTATGATGATTTTCTTCTTCTGTTTCTTATTACCCTTGTTTGTACTTTAACTTCCCCTTATTCTTGAAAGCTTTCAAGGAATACCTGAAACCATTGAGTTTCTGAATTTTCTTTTTCTAACTTAGTTTTGTCAATTTAGGAGAGAGAAAGATACAATAGTGAGATCCTATTCAGGTCCGCCAGACCTGTGCTGGAGATGTGAGTTCCCATGTACAATGCAGGATGTTGTAAAATGAAAACATCGCAATAGGAACTAAGAATCCAAATTGAATTATATTTTTCTTTGCTACACCTATTCTAATTTGTCATTTCTTGATATGGTTATGGTATCAACTATCAAGGCATCTATTGAAATAGTCGCAATGGGAGCTAAAATGAAAGAAGCCAAATTGAATTATATTTGCCATTGCCAAACCCCTTCTTATTTGTCATTCATTGTCATTCGTTTAATTAGATTCTAACAAATTGGTATGTTGGACACGTGTTTTGTCCAAACTTTAGAGGGCAATGGGCTTTTGTTTGAAAGAGCATGTTAGAGATGATAATAATTCCAGGCTTTATACCTGTCTGCTTACTCTTGATGGTTGCTTCCTTGGCCTTAAATTAATCAATATTCATTTGGCGTAACTATCTTTTGCTAAAATTTTGGTGCCACTAGAGATAATTTGTACTTCTAAGGTTCTTGGTTGTTTGTGTCAATTCTCTCTTGCTACAGCTTGGTAAGACTAAGTCTTATCAATATTCCTCTCAATAAATTGTGAATTTGTCATATAGGAACCATCGCCAAAGGTGCAGCTCTGTTGCATCAAGAAGGGGCAAGAGAAGTCTATGCATGCACTACTCATGCTGTTTTCAGGTATAATGGCCTTATATATTCTTTTAATAATTTATTTCCATCTGGGGTTTGTGCTGCTGAGGCACTTTAATCAGGTCAATTGGGGTGCAATGAAAAATAAAGGGGCTTTTGTTCCTTTTTCGCTATATGGTTACTGCTATTTTGCCTAGATTGATCTCAATAATTATGGAGAGTGTGGTAAGTATGTCTGGGTACGAGTTGGTTTATACTGTACCAGTTTCTTAATTGATAGTTTGTTGATCTAAGAGTGACCTAGATATAATTAATGTGTTTTTTTCCTTGAGACAGTAACCTCAAACAGCTTTTGCCTAACAAGGGATGTTTTCCTTATGAAAAAATCACTCAGTCTTTCTCATGTTTTCCTTTATATTTTGTCCTTAAGATTCTTGTGGATCACAATACAGTAGAGAAGATTATGAGGGGCATCCTTTGGGCAAGGGTTGGGGATGCTGAGTGGGATCATTTGGTGAATTTTAGTTAAAACCATTGTAAGCCTTATCTAGGTCTTAGACATGGATACATTGTAGGACCATCTCCTAGCTAGTACAACAGTTATTATTGGGAAAAATCCAAGTCCCTCATCATATAAAGATATGGCCTGACTGTTTACCTTGGGTTTTGGTAAACAACCGCTGATCCTCCAAATGGTTACTTATTTGGTTACTCGCAGGATCGATCAGATTGATCCTAGGACATAGGTTGATTTTGAAGTTTGATTAAATTGGATAAGGCTTTAAATAAAAAGGTTTCAAGTAAATTGCATGAAGGAAAGACTTGGTAAAATAAACAAGGCTTAAAGTAAAAGGTTTCGACAGGAATGTAAAGAGGAAAGCGAGTAAATTTCTGGAAAAGTAAATGACTTTGATAAATAAAATTGGTGTTTCACACATACATTTCTCAACAATTCTTTCTCACACGCTGGGTACTCGAATCTATATGAGTGACTTTGTATGGAATTGTGAACACCCGCGAGAAACTACATGTCTACTCCTATTTATACTAAAACATCCCAAGTAACCGTCGGGCAGTTACACTGCTTCGAGATCAATCCACTTGGCACGTTCTCCATGCTCGACGCCCCAGATCCTTGCACGTTTGCACGTAGTAACTGCTGGAAACCGTTTTCCCTCCAAAAGCTTTGAATTTCAAACTGCTCCACCCTGAACCGTCGAACACTTTCGTCAAGAGACATCTTCGACGAGAAACTCCTTCGACGTCGAAGGCAACCAGCCTTCTTCCTTGGAAGAAATCTTCTAAGTACTTTGCCATCTTTCGACGGGCATTTCGACAGACTTAACCAGTCGAAGACATCCTTCAGCTTTAATGGCTGACATCAATCAAAACAAAGGTGTCGAATTTAGGAGCCAACAAATTGCCCCCCAAGAATGCCTTATTTCGACTCTGAAAGAAAAAAGCATTCTTTGAAACGCCATTCGACACCTGTCTTTCCACGCTTAGTCACAAATTAACTTGTGCACTTTTTGTTGCTTTTTACCAACTATTGGCAATCCCAAGAAAACCATCATTGATTTGATCCTAGGACGTCACTTTCAGTACGGCGTGCAGTACCAAACGTCATTTCAGAATTTGTCATTATGACAATTCTAAAAAACGAGGACGCACGCTGCGTCCCTCTATTTCTGCAGAAACGGCCAAAACAACAGGGGGCTGCCACGCGTCCCACTAACTCCTGCAGCATTAAATGGCATTTAATGTCCTCGTTTTTGGGGATTTTTCCCACTACTATAAATAGCAGTGAATATCCCATTGTGGGACTTTTTACGCCATCTAGCCTTTCAAACTTCTCTGTTTTCATACAAGCTTGTTATCTTTGCAGAAACTCTTCCTCTTTCACTTCGTCTTCAACCTTATTTCAAACTCCACACTAATCCATGGCGTCTGGTTCTACTGCTCCTAGTGCTAACGCACCAACTGAACATGCTAAACCCAAGGTTTTCGTCACTGCTCCGGTAGTAAATTCTACAGGCAAACGAAGGGTTCCTGAACCTTCGGACATCGCCGTTCGCGATGCCTACTCACGCCATTTGATGATCCCGGTTGGATACTCCAACCAGATCTTTGCAATGTCTGGCCCCATGAATCCAAGTATCTCTGAAGCTCTGAAGATCAAGAGCTATTTCTCGATAGTCGAGAAACTCAAACCAGTCGCATGCGCCAAGAAAGACGCAGAAGACAATGAAGACCCTGCACGTGAAAAAATCGACCTCCGCTTCTTCAACAGAGGACAAGAAAGACGCAGAAGACAATGAAGACCCTCACTTTCTTCATCACTCCCAGATTCGACCACCAGTGCTGGCCGTTTCTTGGGCGAAGGTGCCTAGAAAACCAATGGGAATTCGATTTAATAATTACATCGAGAATCAAAAATCGAAAGCCAGAAGAAAAATGAAGAAAATCTGGTTACCGATACAGAAGGCTTCCTCGAAGAGTCTTCCCCCTGTTGGTTGCTTATGGTCTTCGCCGGCGCTGTAGTCTTCGCCGGCGGTGGAGGTTTTGTTGAAGGGCCTCCTCCCTGTTGGCCTTCTGTAGCCTTCTTGGCTACAGGCTTTCGAACAACTGGAAACAAATAAAAAGTTAACAGGCTAGCAGTCGAAGAGAAAGACAAAAAGTAATGTGAGAGCATGAACTTACATTTCTTTATTTTGTCCAACACAAGGACAAAAGACTTCTGCAGCTCATCCATGAAGTCCTTCTCGTCGAAGAAGTACTCAGCATAGTAGCTTTTCCACCACTCCTCGAAGGATGGTGAACAAAGAAAATTGAGCTGGTAGTCAAACAACGAGAGGATTGTTCGACCAGCATATCTTCCGATATGCTTGATGGCAGCTTCTTCTGTGTAATCATTGCAGAAGTACAGCATGGACTTCTCTCTTTGAAAAATCGGAGAAGATAGGGTTTGGATAATACCAAACTGGCGAGATACCAGGTTTGGTTGGTATGCAATCAGACTCAAATGAGTCTTTGAGCTCTTGAATCGAAGAGGCATGATCCTTGGTGTAAGGAACGCCTCCCAAAGTATTGTATGCTCATCGACATTAGGACCGCTCGACGCCCTTGGATGTGGCCTTGTGAACCATGCTGGCCCCACCCGCCGTTGAGCAAATGGAGCCATAGTCGAAACAAACTCCTTCCTTCGAGCAAACATTAGAACGAAGTTGGTGAAGGTTTGCTGGAACTCCAGTCCATCGTCCATAGGTGTCAGCAGAGCCAGCCTGGTTCCTTCGACGCGTCTATTCGCTATCGCTGGAGCCTGTTCATTTATCTGAACCTTCTTGGGCAAGAAAGATTCGAAAGTGGCATTGAGCCACAGTTGGAGTAGCCAAAAAGGCCCAGCGAGTAGCAAACTGGCCCTGTCCTCGATATGTTTCAGAAGAGTTGCCCCATTGCTGATCGAATCATAGAGGCTAGCCAGAATCAGTTCTGCCAAACAGATGTTTTGGCGGTGATGCAGTTGAGTAGCAAGAGTGACCATCTTTTTGGTCACTTGTAGAGACTTCGAGCAAAACACAAAGCGAGTCAGCCATAAGGCTAGAAACGCTATGTGTTCGACATCCGACACAGCATCTGTCGACCTGTCGTGATAATGGTTGATGAAAGTGGTGTATGTTGGTTTGGTCTCAGAGAAGCCAATTTGGTCCTCCGACATCTCCTCCGGATCGAAGTAATCCCCGGTGGGTCGAAGGCCAGTAATAGCGGCCACATCGAAGAATGTGGGGGTTAGCATCCCACAGGGAAGGTGGAAAGTAAAGTGGGAGTAGTCCCAGAACAACAGTGAAGCTATCAGCATCTCCGGGGAGTAGTTCAAACCTGTCTTCGACAGCATCACTAGGTCGAAGATTCCCATATCCTTCCAGATCGAAGTTTGGTGCTTCTCCAACTTTGTTAGCCAGGCAACATAATCGGAGGTAAGGTTAGGGCAAGACCTGAAGACCCTAACACCTCTGTTGAAGAAGCGGAGGTCTTAGGGTCTTCAGGTCTTGCCCTAACCTTACCTCCGATTATGTTGCCTGGCTAACAAAGTTGGAGAAGCACCAAACTTCGATCTGGAAGGATATGGGAATCTTCGACCTAGTGATGCTGTCGAAGACAGGTTTGAACTACTCCCCGGAGATGCTGATAGCTTCACTGTTGTTCTGGGACTACTCCCACTTTACTTTCCACCTTCCCTGTGGGATGCTAACCCCCACACTCTTCGATGTGGCCGCTATTACTGGCCTTCGACCCACCGGGGATTACTTCGATCCAGAGGAGATGTCGGAGGACCAAATTGGCTTCTCTGAGACCAAACCAACATACACCACTTTCATCAACCATTATCACGACAGGTCGACAGATGCTGTGTCGGATGTCGAACACATAGCGTTTCTAGCCTTATGGCTGACTCGCTTTGTGTTTTGCTCGAAGTCTCTACAAGTGACCAAAAAGATGGTCACTCTTGCTACTCAACTGCATCACCGCCAAAACATCTGTTTGGCAGAACTGATTCTGGCTAGCCTCTATGATTCGATCAGCAATGGGGCAACTCTTCTGAAACATATCGAGGACAGGGCCAGTTTGCTACTCGCTGGGCCTTTTTGGCTACTCCAACTGTGGCTCAATGCCACTTTCGAATCTTTCTTGCCCAAGAAGGTTCAGATAAATGAACAGGCTCCAGCGATAGCGAATAGACGCGTCGAAGGAACCAGGCTGGCTCTGCTGACACCTATGGACGATGGACTGGAGTTCCAGCAAACCTTCACCAACTTCGTTCTAATGTTTGCTCGAAGGAAGGAGTTTGTTTCGACTATGGCTCCATTTGCTCAACGGCGGGTGGGGCCAGCATGGTTCACAAGGCCACATCCAAGGGCGTCGAGCGGTCCTAATGTCGATGAGCATACAATACTTTGGGAGGCGTTCCTTACACCAAGGATCATGCCTCTTCGATTCAAGAGCTCAAAGACTCATTTGAGTCTGATTGCATACCAACCAAACCTGGTATCTCGCCAGTTTGGTATTATCCAAACCCTACCTTCTCCGATTTTTCAAAGAGAGAAGTCCATGCTGTACTTCTGCAATGATTACACAGAAGAAGCTGTCATCAAGCATATCGGAAGATATGCTGGTCGAACAATCCTCTCGTTGTTTGACTACCAGCTCAATTTTCTTTGTTCACCATCCTTCGAGGAGTGGTGGAAAAGCTACTATGCTGAGTACTTCTTCGACGAGAAGGACTTCATGGATGAGCTGCAGAAGTCTTTTGTCCTTGTGTTGGACAAAATAAAGAAATGTAAGTTCATGCTCTCACATTACTTTTTGTCTTTCTCTTCGACTGCTAGCCTGTTAACTTTTTATTTGTTTCCAGTTGTTCGAAAGCCTGTAGCCAAGAAGGCTACAGAAGGCCAACAGGGAGGAGGCCCTTCAACAAAACCTCCACCGCCGGCGAAGACTACAGCGTCGGCGAAGACCATAAGCAACCAACAGGGGGAAGGCTCTTCGAGGAAGCCTTCTGTATCGGTAACCAGATTTTCTTCATTTTTCTTCTGGCTTTCGATTTTTGATTCTCGATGTAATTATTAAATCGAATTCCCATTGGTTTTCTAGGCACCTTCGCCCAAGAAACGGCCAGCACTGGTGGTCGAATCTGGGAGTGATGAAGAAAGTGACTCTCCTCCTGCCCCCTTAAAAAGGTGAAAGTTGACGAAGGATGCTTCTGTTCCTGCTCCTGAAGGTCGAACCGTCAGAATAAAGGTTGCTGTGAGAAAGCCTAGGCCACCTCCAGTGATCATCGAGGAGCCAACTGAGGAGGAACTAAACATTCTTCTTAACAAGCCTGTCGAAAGCGACAATTCCAGCCCTGGGGCTGAAGCTAATCCACAGGTAATCCCTTAGACGTTTTTATAATTTACCCATATTCGACTGTGTCTCTTTCGATCTCTGAAGATTTGTCTTCTTCCCTTTTTTAGGACACCACTGAGAGTTCTCCGCCAAGGACCTCTGAAACGCTGGAATCTGCTGAACTTAGCAGGCCTCAGGAAAAAGGCTTGGGCAATGACGAAGCCCATACTGAGAATGAGGCCAATGCTGAAACGGTAGAGAAACCAACAGAGGAACCTCTGGTGGAGGAACAACAGCCAGAAACGGTTCAGGTGGTGGATCTGTCAGAAGAGAATCATGAAGAAAGGGACCAAGGCAATGATGGCGAAGAAAATCAAAATGCTGCCGACGAAGAGAACCAAGGTGGCACTGGCGAAGGACACCAGGGTGACGCTAGCGAAGAACACCAAGATGACGCTGGCGAAGGGCCCCAGGGTGATGCCAGCGAAGAACCACAAGTCGACGCTGGTACTGCCCCAGTCCGAGTCGAAGAGCAACCAGTCGAGGCACCTAACACTCAAGAACCTCAAACCCAAGACAATGCTGTTGCAAGGGTTACCTCAACGAAGCACAGGTCGAAAGAGGACTTGGAACTCTTGAAACAAACTGACCCTGTTAGCTACCTCAACGCAATCATCGAGAGCAAAAGTTCGTCTGACGCTAGTCAGGAAGTTCCTACCCTGTCGGGGAAGTCTTCTGAAACTTCTCCCCTTGATGATGCTTTGGCGAAGGTTAAGGCCCAGTTCTTCAAGAGGGACTTGATGAAGACTTTAGAGGGGGACCCCACTGCTCCATCATGCTTGAAGGAGGTCTTGAATGCTGTCGACTTTGAAGCTGTAGCCCCAGAAGTTTCAAGCTTGATCATGGAGTTACACTCTATGATTGATCAAGTCTCAGCAGATTACAGGCGCCAAAGGGGTTTTAACAGTCAGCTTGAGGTGTTGTATGGCAAAAGCTCCTCTGCGTGGACTGCTGTCTCAGACTCGACTTCTCGAATTGCGGAGTTGTCGAAACAAAAAGCGTCTACGCAAGAAGAAATCGATGCCATTGATCGAGAGAATGCTTCCTTCCGGGCACAAATCGCAGAGATAGAGGCGAAGATAAACGCCAATACTGTACGCAAGGAGGAACTTCTTTCGACCATCTCAGACACCGAGAGCCAAACTGAGATCAAACAAGGCCTGGAATTCGCTGAGAGGGCTCAAAGCCTCGACGCTCAGATTGCCAAACTAGTGCAGGAAAACGCCTGGTGCAAGAAAAGGTTGGAGCTGCAGCAAGCCAAGTATCTTCGATTCAAAGACTCTCTTACCTTTTGATTGATTCTCTTTTGTAACCATATTCTGTAATCGTTATTCGACAACAATTGCCATCTTGGCTGAAATTTATAAAATTTCTATTTTGGCATTTTTATGGTTAATTTAGTCTTGTTCTTTTATTATTTTATTTTTATCTCTTGAAGTATAGGTTTGTATTTTTTCAAATATTTACCATTTACTCTCAAGAGCCTTTTATCTCCGCTTAACTCTTCGACTTCATAGGCTCCACCAGAAAAAGTTTGGATAACTCTGAAGGGTCCTTCCCATTTGGGTGACCATTTCCCCATGCTTCGATCTCTCCGATCCATGGGAAGAATTACCTTCCAAACTAGTTCTTCAGGCAAAAATACCTTAGGTTTTACCTTTTTATTATAAGAGTCTTCTACTCTTTTCTTCTGAAGCCTGAGTAGGTCGAGAGCGTGTAATCTCTCTTCGTCTAAATCCACCAGTTCATCTAACATCATGTTCCAATAAACTTCAGAAGGAATATCATAATGCCTCTGAACCCTTGCAGATTGAAGACAAATTTCTGCTGGCAACACTGCATCATGGCCAAAAGTTAGCCTATACGGTGTTGTACCAGTGGCTTCTTTTGGGGACGTTCGACAAGCCCACAGAATCTGGTCTAACGTCTTATGCCAATTCTTTGGTTTCTTTCCAACATGTTTCTTTATCAAGCCAATCACCACTTTGTTAGCTGCTTCGACTTGACCATTCGCCTGTGCATAATAAGGCGTGGATGTTAGGAGTTTGAAACCTGTTTCCTGAGCAAATTCCTGCATCTTTCGACCAGTGAAAACTGACCCTTGATCAGTTGTTATCGTCTCAGGGATTTCATATCTAAAGATAATGTTCTTTTGAATAAATTCAATGACATTTTCTTGGTCTACATTGACTAAAGGGACAGCTTCGATCCACTTAGTAAAATAATCAATGCCTACCAATATGTATTTCTGACTCTTTGATGATGCTGGTCGAATCTCTCCAATGAGATCCAACGCCCATCCTCTAAAGGGCCAAGGCTTCACTATCGAGTGAAGTTCGCTTGCTGGTACATGTTGGATGCCTGTATGAACTTGACACTCTTGGCAACCTTTGGCGAACTCAACACAATCTTTCAGCATAGTGGGCCAATATAGTTCTTGTCGAAACAACAACCATTTCATCTTATGGCCTGCTTGGTGAGCCCCACATGCCCCAGCATGCGTAGTCGAAAGGGCTATGTATGCTTCAGTCTCACTTAAACATTTTAGCAATACCCCTTCAGGCGTTTTCTTGAATAACTCATTTCCCATGAGTACAAAACTCAACGCCCTGTATTTTGTTTTTCGTTCTGTCGAAGCTCCTGGATTTTGAAGATAGTCCACAATGGGTTTCCTCCAATCTTGCTCTGACAAATTATCAATGAACGAAATCTCGAAGTTACTGTGATCAGCATATCCTAGTCTCGTCGATTCCAAGTCTGATGGTGATAGACAAGTTGCTTTTATCTTTTCTCGAACTTCGATTGCTCTTTGTAATTTCGTTTTTGAAATCTTATACCCAGATGCAATTTGTGCCAAGTCGTTGGCTATTTGATTTTCGACTCTGGGTATGTGTCGAATATTGATCGTTTCAAATTTTTTCAATAAACGATTTGCTATCACAAAGTACATAATGAGATTTTCTCTTATGCATTTATATTCCTTTGTGACTTGCTTAATGACTAACTCTGAGTCTCCCATTATTTCGACTCGAGTTGCCCCCAATTCCAACAATATCTCAAGGCCAGTAATTAGAGCTTCATACTCAGCCTCATTGTTCGAACAAGAACCTGATATTTTGTACTTGAATGTTGTTGGAATTTTATCTGGAGAAATAATCAAGATTCCTACTCCTGTTCCATCTTTATGGCTGGAACCATCGAAGTAGAATTTCCAAGGTTCTATCTCCACATAATTAATATCCTCGACTTGAATTGAGTGGTCGACTATGAAATCTGCAACCACTTGTCCTTTTACTGCCTTAAGAGGCATAAAGGTCAAGGAGTATTCAGTTAATGCTAATGCCCACTTGCCAATTCGACTATGCAAGATAGGTTTCGACAACATATATTTGAAAACATCAAAATGAGACGAAACATAAACATCAACTGGTTTTATATATTGCTTGAGTTTTGTACAAGAAAAATACAGACATAGACACAATTTTTCAACTTCGCTATATCTAGTTTCTGCATCATTCAAAACTCTACTGAGATAATAAATGGGTCTTTCGACTCCATTCTCATCCTCTTGGGCTAACATGCTTCCCAGAGTTTTGTCAGATGCAACTATGTACAATCTCATACTCCTACTGCTACAAGGAGGCACCAAAATAGGTGGCTTAGTGAGGTACCCTTTGATTTTGTCGAAGGCTTCTTGTTGCTCCTGCCCCCATTCGAACCCCTCTTTATTCAGTCGAAGTAAGGGTGAAAAGGCCTGAGCTTTCCCACTTAGATTAGATATAAACCTCCTTAAGAAATTTATCTTGCCTAAGAGAGATTGCAATTCCTTCTTATTCGATGGCGCTTTCGCTTCCAGAATTGCCTTCGTCTTGTTCTGGTTGATTTCGATTCCTTTTTTGTGGACAACGAAACCCAAGAAATCTCCAGCTTTCACGCAGAACGCGCACTTCAAAGGGTTCATCTTCAGACCATGTTCTCTCATTCTTTCGAATGATTGTCGAAGGTGGTCAATATGATTCTTCCTGGAAACAGATTTTATAACAATATCATCAATATATACTTGCATAAACGTGTTAATAAAATCATGGAAGATAGTATTCATTGCTCGCTGGTACGTTGCCCCAGCGTTCTTTAGGCCAAAAGGCATCACTACCCATTCGTAAGTGCCTAAGGCCCCAGGGCATCGAAAAGCTGTTTTCGACACATCCTCTTCAGCAATGAATATTTGATTATATCCTGAATAACCATCGAGCATACTCAGGTATTCATAACCAGCGGCAGAATCGACTAGCATTTCCGCCACAGGCATAGGATATTCATCTTTGGGGGTGGCAGCATTCAAATCTCTGAAATCTATGCACACCCTTAATGTGCCATTTTTCTTAATTACTGGCACAATATTTGCAATCCATTCGACATACCTTGTAACACGGATGAATTTGCATTTCAGAAGTCTTTCGACCTCCGTTTTGATCTTCGACAGTATTTCTGGAGCGAATCGCCTTGGATTTTGCTTGATTGGCTTCTTCCCAGGTTTGATTGGCAACTGAAGTTCTACCAATCCTCTGTCGAGACCAGGCATTTCGTCATAATCCCATGCAAAACAGTCTTTAAACTCTTTCAGCAATTGGATTACTTCCAACCTAAGTTCTGGATCGATTTTGGCGCTGATGTAAGTTGGCCTTTTCTCTGATCCTTCGCCTAAGTTGATTTCTTCTAAAGGATCTTGTGCTAACATTTTAATGTTGTTCGCCAAAGGATCATTCTCGAAGCCCAAAGGCTCATCGTCATAGATGGCGTCGAGCCTCTGTTCCTGCATTTCTTCTGGCATGATATCAGGAGGTTTTGGATCGAAATCCTTTCCTGGTCCTACAACAGATAGTTGTTGATCATTGGTCTGTGTGGCCATGTACTTTACTTCGGCTTCGAGAGCCGTTATCATCTTGGTTTCGGCTACATAAGCCGAAATTCGCTTCAAAGATTGTGACTCAGTCATTATCACTGAATTCACTTCCCCAACCAGTTGGTTGGATATCAGTTAACCCACTGAAGTCTATGTGGGACAAGTCTTCTCTGTCCCATTGGAAACCATGCTCAGGATGCAGGTATAGGGAACAAAAAGTGTTTGGCGCTGGCGCCATGTCGAAGTCAGGTGTTGGACATGGCCCTATGTGAGCCAAGTTTTTGTCGAAATCTGCCAAACCCAGGTGATTCACTTCGCCAAGGTAGTAGCTTTGATCTGCCTCTATGTTTTCGACCATCCCATCTGGACGCCATAGCAGCAGCCTTTGGTGCATCGATGAAGGCACAGCGCCAACACCATGAATCCATTCACGGCCTAACAAAAGATTGTAGTTAGGTTTGGCCGATATGACCATGAACATCGTTGGTCGAAGGATCGAACCTACTTTGATGTCTAGCTGGATCACTCCCATGGTGGTCCCTATGCCGCCCTCATAATTCGACAAGACCATGTTGTGAGGCTTAATTTCCTCATCCCTTTTGCCAATCTTCCTTAGCATAGAGTGAGGGATAATATTGATGGTTGCCCCACAATCGACCAATATTTTATTCACAGTAGTGTCTTCGAGTTTAGCCCTTATGAACAAAGGCTTGAGGTGATTTTTCATCGCCTCTGTAGGTGGCTCGAAGAAGCCATTTTGTTCCTCAGTAGTGCCATTGTCCATGACAAAATAGCACACTGGCCTATGTTTGGCCATTTCTTGCTCCACTTCCCAGTCACTTGCTTCGACTTCTACCTGTCGATTGAATTCTCTGGGCAGTACTGAAACGATATTCACCATTATGTCCAAAGTATCGTCAGACTCAGCATCATCTTCGTCTTCGACTTCACTTTGGTTAGGCCAAACTAGCCTGTTGGTAACTGGCTCTCTCTCTAGAGGCTTCCTTTGTTTCCTTTGAGGAACATTCGAACTAGTTTCTGCCTTAGGTTCGTTGGCAGCCTCCCTTTCAGCTTTTCGTCTCCTTTGATATCTCCTCCATTGAGATCGAGACATAGGATTTTTACCCTTGTAGTTGCTGGACACTTGTGCAACCTTAGGTGCAGCGACTTGAGGCTCTTTCTTTTGAGTCAAAGAGGAACCTCTTGGCACATCGAAAGAATGCCATTTCTCCTCACTTGGCCTTTTCCGGCCAGAGGTTTTGTACCAAGTGTCTACTGGCACATTGGTTGGAGGCCTAAAAGTCAATGGCCTCTTTTCTTGGTTAGAACCCCTTCTGGGATCATGTCGAAGGTCAGCATTCTCCCTTCTTTTATTCGCTGCTCTTACGCCCTGAATGTGCTCAGCAGCTTTTTTATCAAATATCGAACTGCATCTTGGACACAGCATCACCTCTGATTTCTTTTTCTGGCATCTTTGTAAAAAATCTGCCAAGTTTTCGTTTTCCCGAGGGAAAGCAGTCTTATTAGCCTGTTCTTGCCTCATGGCCTCTTCTGATGCTTTTGGGTCAGAAAGTTCGACCATGTTGATATTCATTGTATCTTTGTTAGCAAGGGTTAACTGCTTCATTTGTATCTCCAGATTCTCCGTCTGGCCTTGAACGGTGGCCAAGTGGGAACTGGCTTTTGATCCAGTTTTTTGTGCTTCAGCGGTCTCCGACTTCGGGTTTTCGACCGCTTTCTGGACAGCTTCAATTGTCTTCCTGGATAAATTTCCAGAAAAACTGCCAAAGATTGGCATGTTGATGTGGTCCTTTGAGACTTCGACCATGGTAATTCCTGGCTTCTTCGACTGGATCCTGGTTGCCTCTATCACGTTCACCTCAGAGGGTTCAGCATAGTGGGCTTCAGCCTTCAGTGGATTGGAGTCGATAGCCATGGGGGATTTGTCTGCAAACTTTAATCTCCCTTCCTCAATAGCGTCTTGCACAAGATTCCTGAAAAGAAAACATTGAGAAGTTTTATGGTCCAAAAAATTATGATATTTGCAAAAACCTCTCTTCTTTCTTTGATCAAGAGGAGGCACTTTTACCCCTGGGGGTACTATCATTTGGCCATCTTTCACTAGCAAGTCGAATATTTCATCACATTTTGTGATGTCAAAACTATAAGTCTTTTTTGGGAACCTATCGTTGGTCCTTTCTGGACCAATGGGATTTTTCCCATTTGAGGGGACTAACAGTTTACAAGAGTATGGTGGCCCTTGTTTCAGTTCTGCTAAATCGACTTCTCCTTCTTCGATATTTAAAGTATCGTCGAAGGATTCTAGATCTTCGTCATCCATCTCAACGTACGCTATTCTCTCTCTCTTGTGAGTTTTCGTTGCCTTAGCTTTTTCAGCTTTGAGGCGTTCTACCTGTCGAACTCTATCGGCGAGTTGGGCCATGTCTCTTAGGTATTGGGTGTCTAGCTTCTTCCTAATGGAATAATCTAAACCGCCTGCGGCTATTTCGACCAACTCATGTTCTGGCACTTGTGTAAAACATCTCGCCTTGAGCAACCTAAACCTATTCAGATATTCATCTATAGGTTCAGTGAAACGTCTCTTCACACTGGCCAGTTCTTTCAGGCTTATCTTGGTTTGCCCCATGTAGAACTGTTCATGGAACAATCTTTCCAACTGGGTCCAATGATGGATCGAATTGGGGGGGAGAGTTGTAAACCAAGTAAAGGCGTTCTTTGTTAAAGAACTTGGGAAGTACTTGATCCTTAGGTTTTCGTTATTCGAAATGTCTCCTGCTTCGATCAAGTATCTCGCCACATGCTCGACAGTAGATTCTGTCGTGTCCCCAGAGAACTTGGTAAATTTGGGGACTTTGCATCTAGGAGGTAAGTCCGTTTGTAACACATATTCTGACAATGGAGATGTAAAGTTGGGCCTTCGAAAGCCCATGTTCATCCCATTCTGAGTCATGATCCTTTCGATCATGGTTGCCAGATTGTTTTCCAAACCCATGTTTTGGTATTGGATATGCTGAACCACTTCGTCAGCATTTTGGTTCCTATTAACTAACCTTACCTCTGGGGCTATTACCCTAGGTTCTTCGACAGGTTGTTCCAATCGTGCCCTAAAGTTTTCTTCGACAGGCTGTTGAGCCTGGTTAATGGTGGTTTCTTCCTCTAAAAATATCCCCTGATTTCCCCTTATTTGCGCCCTTTGGGGCTGTCGAATGGGTTGGGGTACTCCAAAGAAGTCAGCCAAACGCGTCATTTGCGCTGTCACTTGCTGATTCGATTGAGTAGTGTTTTGTATTAGAGGGTTTAGCACCGTACTCAAAGTTTGTGCCAACATTTGCACCATATCATGGTTGCTTTCGTCCATCTGTTGCCTCAAGACTGCTGTCGAGGCATTTGTGAGGCCATGGGCTACTTGGGACGTTCCTCCTAAGAGTTGGGTCCTATTTCTATTCGCCATGCCTACTCCAGAGCCTTGGAGTGGCGAAGAGGCACTCACTAAAGGGTCTGAAACAGTGGACGCAGCATTCGTCAGGCTTGCCACTTCAGAAGTTGGCATACCATAGAATGGAATGAATCCTGGGGGAACCAAAGGCCTCGTGCCTAAATTTCCCCTTGGTGGGGGAGTTCCCAAAGGTATCCTGGGGCCTGTTAACGAAGGTATTGGCCCCGTGGTTGTGACCGATACTGCTGGTGTCGAACCAACATTTGTCGCTTCACTTACGGTCATACTAACCGTTGCTCCCACACTCGTTTGTGGGATTTCGTTATTGTTTGGCGGATTCGCCATCTCTTCCCTTCTTCTGGCAGTATTGTTATCGTTAGTGTATATTCTACCACTCCTCAATAACATACAACTCGAAAAGATGAGATTATTTTCAACAATCAACACACAGTCCCACCAGGTGTGCCAATTTGTTTACCTTGGGTTTTGGTAAACAACCGCTGATCCTCCAAATGGTTACTTATTTGGTTACTCGCAGGATCGATCAGATTGATCCTAGGACATAGGTTGATTTTGAAGTTTGATTAAATTGGATAAGGCTTTAAATAAAAAGGTTTCAAGTAAATTGCATGAAGGAAAGACTTGGTAAAATAAACAAGGCTTAAAGTAAAAGGTTTCGACAGGAATGTAAAGAGGAAAGCGAGTAAATTTCTGGAAAAGTAAATGACTTTGATAAATAAAATTGGTGTTTCACACATACATTTCTCAACAATTCTTTCTCACACGCTGGGTACTCGAATCTATATGAGTGACTTTGTATGGAATTGTGAACACCCGCGAGAAACTACATGTCTACTCCTATTTATACTAAAACATCCCAAGTAACCGTCGGGCAGTTACACTGCTTCGAGATCAATCCACTTGGCACGTTCTCCATGCTCGACGCCCCAGATCCTTGCACGTTTGCACGTAGTAACTGCTGGAAACCGTTTTCCCTCCAAAAGCTTTGAATTTCAAACTGCTCCACCCTGAACCGTCGAACACTTTCGTCAAGAGACATCTTCGACGAGAAACTCCTTCGACGTCGAAGGCAACCAGCCTTCTTTCTTGGAAGAAATCTTCTAAGTACTTTGCCATCTTTCGACGGGCATTTCGACAGACTTAACCAGTCGAAGACATCCTTCAGCTTTAATGGCTGACATCAATCAAAACAAAGGTGTCGAATTTATGAGCCAACACTGACATAAGCGTATAAAGAGAGGCATTCATCACCATAAGATCCGGTTTTTTAAGGTTGAGTTAACAACAACCCAAATTCTAATAGTTATTATCTGCCCTGTGAATTAATAACAACAACTATTATGTCAGTTGAGAGTTTTTGGGAGGAGTAATCAGGGAACCTCGCCAGGACATTGTACAATTAATGCAGTTATGTGGTGCCAATTGTTGGAGAGAATGCATAAATTTCGAAGACAGTTCTTTAACATTGCATCTTTATTGGATAAAACAGTATTTCTGGTTTCTTTTTGGGGCCTACTATGTGGTTTATCTAGAGGAGTACTTGTTAACAGATATGTAAACTGGAGAGAATAAAGAGCTTTGCTTAGTTTATGTGTCTTTCTCTTTTGTTTCTAGACATTCCATAATATAATATTGAAAATTTATTTCTTGATAGAACCCTTTGGTGCTTGTAGCTGACATGACCTTGAGGGATAGTGCTTGGTTCAGTTTGTTGCTTATTTTTTGTGGATTCTTATCCTAATTTAGTGCACTCCCCTCTTTTCCTAATAAACTTTATTATTCAATAAATGCACGGGATTAGTGGAAGAAATGACCCTCGATCTTTTTTTATTGTTTTTTAACTGTTAATTATGCTTTTTGATAAATGATCTCTAAGGAGTAGTAATATCTGTATCTATATGGTGGCCAACTTTTGGTAGTTTCTCTTTATATATATATATATATATATATATATATATATATATATATATATATATATATATATATATATATATATATATATATATATATATATATATATATATATATATATATATATAGTTTACCGATATGAAGCTGTTTTCAGCGTCATAATAAGTTATTCAGTGTTAGTAAGCAGGGAAGATGTTTACAGTACTATGCTCTGATGATGATTGGAGTCTTTTGATAGATCTGCTGACACTTACATCCTGCCACCATCCCCAAGCTTGTACCATAACAAAAAAAGATATTTGAAGCATTTGTTTTCTTGTTCTCCCTTGACATCGAGATATGTATTAGATATGTTGCAATGATGGTTAATAGTATACTACATAGTTGGTGGTTTTTGATTCAAGGTGTTTTACTCATGACTTATTCATCGTTCTTGCTTTTGCAGTCCTCCTGCTATTGAGAGATTGTCAAGCGGTTTATTTCAAGAAGTTATCATAACTAATACAATTCCAGTTTCCGAGAAAAACTATTTCCCCCAATTAACTGTCTTATCAGTGGCAAACCTTCTGGGCGAGACCATATGGCGTGTTCATGATGACTGCTCAGTGAGTAGCATATTTCTGTAAAATAGGTTTAGTTTGTTATTTCTACATTCTACCAATAGATAAAAGGAGACTGACCACTCTCCATATTTGCATGCCTGCATATATATACATTATCTATTCAAATTAATTAATTTTGGAAAAAGTTGAGCATGTATCTTGGAGTCGGGCTCTCCAGTTTATTGCTAGAATGTATTATTAATAAAGACATGTCTCGTGGTTGAATTTGAGTTCTACTTATCGAGGGGTATGTTAGCCTCTTATGTTTTTACTAAAAAAAGTTCTGTTGAGCAATAATTTTTGCTTTTTTTGTTTCGATAGGATGGTGTAGAATCAAAAGTAGATTTATCTTGCAGATTTTTTATCTTTTATCTTTGTCAGGGTGGAATTGAAACTTTTTCCAGTTTGGGCATTGATTGAACAATTTGTTGTATCTATGTTACGCTGGTTCCAGCTGATGACACTGAAGTAACAACAACTGGCAGAATCTTATAGTGGATTTATAAAACACGTTGTAAGTAAATTTGGAATTCACGGGGAATATCTTGTCTTCTTTTTTCCCCTTAAGTACAATTTTGTTAGAAAAATATGAATTGACTATTCAGTATTCAATTTGTCTTATATGTATTTAATGTAAGAAACATTTTTCTGAACTTAAACATCTCAAATATATGTATGTTTTCATCAAGAAAAACAAGCATGTATATTTTGAATTTAATATATAAGCTTATTTATTTGGATGAAGGTGAAATACCCACACTACAGTGAACATTTAAGAGTCAGTGAAATAGTACCTGATTCAGGGAAAACTTTTCCTTGTACTTATTGCTTGTGTTTGTTATGAGTGAAACTGTGAAGAGAGAAAAAAACAGTGAGAAGCAAAGAAAACTAGCTCTATGGTGGTGCACAGGTGATATATGTATTGCACTATATACAAAGAATTTTGGGGGTCACTTCTAAAATTGCCATTGATCTACATCGATCATGATGTCTGCAATGTTGTCTTAGAATTTTTCTTAACGAGCATGATCCTTCAAAATTTTAACTCCAACGCTGTTGTACTCTTACCAAAATCATCCGCTGCAGATAATTGCTAATTTTTAATATTTTAGCAGACAAATTGACATAAATTCTTCCAAACATCATCTCAAAAGACAAGAGGTTTAATCCAAAATAGGAAAATCAAAGATTGTATCTGCCTAATTTTAGCAAACAAATTGACATAAATATTTCCAGACATCATCTCAAAATATCAAAGAGATTTCATCCAAAATAGGAAAATCAAAGATTGTATCTGCCCCACTCATGAGCCATCAATATGCTTCAGCACAAGTCCTTTCATGGTTATATACCAATCAAGGTTAATTTTGCAAAGGCTTTTGACACAATGGAGTGACACTTCATAATAAAAGTCCTCAAAGCCTTTGATTTTTAGAATATCTTTTCTCAACCTTTAGAGTACTCACATCTTTGAAAATTCGAAATGATTCAAGTTTTTTCAGAAATACATCTCCAGACGCATTTTTGTCAAAAATTTATTCGGATATATTTTTTTGAAAATATTCATGAGTGTATTTTTAGATATTTAAACACGATGATCTCTTTTTTGTAAAAAATTAATTCAGAGATGCATCTCCGAAAATATTTCTGAGTGCATTTTTAGCTATTTTAACGCATTCACTCCATTTTTGTCAAAAATTAATTTGGAGATGTATCTTTGAAAATATTTATGAGTGTATTTTAACTATTTAAACGTCTGTGTTTCATATATTATAGGTTGTTTTCTAATATGTATCTTCGAATATATCTCATAGAAATTTTGTTCAATCATTTATGTTTATTTTGTGGGAAAATTGTGCATTCGGAGATGCATCTCCGAAACTAGAGACATTTTTTTAAACTTTTTGTCAAGGGTTTGGGAAAACATATATGGGGTGGAAAAATAAATTCGCTTGATTTTTGTACACAATTTTATCAGTGGATTTCAACTATTCTCAAGTGAGCTATGCTTTCAATTTTGGGAATTTCTTTTCACACCCTTAGAGTGTGGCTCACACCACTGAAAACCCAACATTACTCTCAGGTGCGTCTGAAGATGCATCTTCAGATGCACCTTAAATCACTACATCTTTCGTAAATAAAACAACCATCCCGTTTTTGGTAAAAATTGGTCTGAAGATGCATCTCTGAAAACACCATTGAATTCATTCTATGTCTTTTTCATTGAGCTGGTTTATTAAACTATTTAGTGATATTTTCGAAGATGCGTCTCCAAAAATGTCAAGCGGAAAATTGAATATATCACCAACCTGCATGATTATCTCTCTCACACTCCATACCACCTCCATTACCCAAAACCCTTAAAAAATCATTCTCAAACAACTTTTCGACTCCAAATCATCATTCTTATATTCTACCACATCAAAGTGAGCAAAAGAAACTGCAATTTAAGGTAAAATCCACTCATTTCATCATTTATTGTTTGCATTAATCTTGTTCTTGAGTTGAAAAAATTTATGTTACGTCTGGATGTGTATCTCCGAATTTAACTTTTCATGTTTCAGATGAGCATCTCTGGATTTCTCTATTACAATGAATTTTTTTAAGTTGTTTTTCTATTTTGGTTCGTATTAGATATTGGTGCACCAGATGAAGTGATAATGATGTTAAATCGGGTGAGATGAAGGATGATGTTAAACCAGGTGCTAGACCGGTTGTTGTCGAGATATATGTTGGTCATCAATTTAAAAATGAACAGTTATTTACTGCTCGTGAACATATGCTTGAATAAGTTCGCATGAAGGCCAAGAAATTGAGATTTGGCATTATAACCAGAAGGTCTGATAATGGTTCTAATAGAAGACAATCATTTGTAACTATGAGATGCGAGATAAGTGGCACATACATTCTACTTATTTAGAATTTGAAACGTGATGACACTGGATCGATAAAATATGAGTGTCTGTTTAAATTGCGCAGATATTATAAGGTGAATGATACATGGAGATTTAATGTGGTTTTTGGTAATACATAATCATGTCTTGTAAATCGAGATAAATGGTCATCCCATAGTATGTTGCATTTAACTAGAGGAGAAGGAAATTGCTTCGGACATGCCTTTAATCAGGGTGGCGCCGAAAAACATACTTACATATTTGAAACGAAAAAGACATGAAAATGTTTCAGATATCAAGCAATATACAATCTGCGTTATCAAAATGATGTAATCTTTATATATATATATATATATATATATATATATATATATATATATATATATATATATATATATATATATATATATATATATATATATATATATATATATACATATATATATATATATATATATATATATATATATATATATATATATATATATATATATATATATATATATATATATACACACACACAACAATGATGGTGTAAATGCCACATGTTGAGATGCTTAAGAAGCTGGTTAAGATGCTTGTGAAGGAGCATGTTGAGATGCTTGAGAAGGAGTTACCTGGAATTCTTGTGTAGGAGCTGCTTGAGATGCTTGTGTAGGAGCTGCCTGAGATGCTTGATGTAGAACCCAAATTTTATTTAAATTATTTTTATTAAACTAATCATGTGATGTGGTGCATTTTCATGATTTGATGAATATGTTATGGTATTATTATATCTTTGATGGGAGGTAGTCGCCTTAGAAATTATAGAAGTTAAGGTATTAAGGGGCGTGTATGACAAAAACTATAGTAACATAAGGGTGGAAAGAAAGGATTTTTTTATTAGTATTATTTAAACCAAAATATTATAATAATTATCATAGTTAAAATAATTAAATAATTATTTAATAATTATGAGAAAGGAATGGTATAATGGGAATAATGATATTAGGGGTCCAAGGGTTAGATATGTCAAAACAAAAGCAAAATAAAAGTGTTTTTGGTTTCATCGATCGTAGAAAGAGAGAACAGAGAAGAAAGATCGCATTGGGAAAAAGAGGTTAGGGCAAGAGAGAAGACATTTTTTAAGCTTAAGGAACCTTCAATCTAAGGTAAGGGTGGGGTTCTAACTTTTTAAGGGATGTGTTGTACCCCAAAATTTGCCCTCCCATTTCTCATTGATTTCTCATCACAAAGCCCTTGGAGGTCAAGATCCAGTTAGGGTTTCATCTACTCAAGACTTCTCCTTGCACTGTTGACCCAAATTAGGGTTTGTGTTTGCACAAAGATGTTCTGACCTAAAATGCCTAAGATGACTTTCTTGCTTCATATTGGACTCCCAAGTTTATCCATATCAAGTTTCAAGTCTTGATTCCAAGTTTTGCCCAGTCAATTGGACAGTTGACCTAGAAATCAACTGTATTGGGGAAAAAGTCAATTGTGGCCAATTGACAGTCAAATCTCATGAAAATTGACCCACATCAACATTATGAACTCACATGGACCATTTGATCAAGTTTGGATCACAATTCCACAAGAAATTTGATCAGATCACCAAAAGGGCAAAATGGTCATTTTTAGGGTTTTGACTGCACAAAGGCAATTTTTGACTGTTTGACCTAACCAATGGCAAACCAAGCTCACATATGGACTCAAGGACCCCATGGAATTGTCTTGACATGCTCAACAAGTTCAAAAGATCCCAAGTACACAAGATTGACAGTTGAATTTCCCAGTCAATTGATCAATTTTGACTGTATACTGAAAAGTCAAACTTTGACTTTTTGGTCAAAATCAAGAGTCAAGATTCATTTTTCATCAAAGCATGCCAAATCATGAAACTTTTTCATCAAGAAATCAAAAAATGCAAATTAGGGTTTGAAATGAGAATTTTTCATAACTTAGAATTTTTCTAAGTTATGAAAAACCCTAAATTTTTCCCAACTTTGCCTCACTTTCTCACCAAGATTCATTTGGATTCAAGCAAAAGTCAAAACATGAAATTTGTAGCTTGGTGCATAATCTACAACTTTGATTCACAAAGTTTTCCAAAAAGAAACTTGTATCTCAAGTTACAATTTTTGGAATAAGGGTACTAAACCATTCTTAACTTAGTGAAAATTTGACCTATTTTGGCAAGGTTTTCTATCTAACTTCAAGACCATTTTCCATACACTTCCACTTGGAATTTCAATTTTAACTTCAAATATGGATTGTAGTACACATTCCAAGCTTTCCAAAATGTCCAAGAACTCATCAAACAACCTCATAACTTGAGAGAATCGAATTTTGCAATATGGAAAAAACTCACTTTTGAATTGGCCAATTTCCATGTTCATAACTTGTGTAAATTTCTCAAACCAGCATGCCACTTGATTACAGGCCCTTAAACCATCCAACACTCAATAATTTAATGCATGTTCATTGTGCTAAGGCCTTGTTTCATGAGTTTAAGCATTACATGTTGGATTAGGCCATAAATGAAAAAAGTGAAATAGCCATTTTTGCAAAAGCAAGCTTTATGTCATAATGCCAATCCAAGAAGTACAGATCAAATCTAATTGACACAAGATTATGAACAAAACACACTGATCAAGGAGAGGCTGTGCAGCATGTTTAGGGGTCCTCTACCTGCCTAGAAACTCAAGTGGCCTTTGCTTGCTTAAGTGTTAAGAAACTTAGCATAACACAACATAACTTTGATCTGAGCAAGGACAAGCCTAAGCAAATATTTTATACACCTTCTAATCATCAAACCCAAGCTAGAACACGAGCAAACAAGGTCCCAAACACTCCCATTCCCAGAATCACTCTCAAACTGCAAAAACAGGGCAGGGCCTGCAGATTGAATCCCACAACTCATCCCTCTCATGCTTTCTTGCTCAAGGCTCATCAAACACCTTCCCTAGCATCATTTGAAGCTAACCAAAACACAAAACACGACCTGTAACTCCTCTAACCAGTTCCACCATTTTCACTTTCTTGTTTTGCAGTTGAAGGTCCATAGCTCGATTCAAGGTGTTTCAAAGCAAAGTAAGCATTGGAATAACATCACCACACTTCAGGAAAGCTATACAGATCATCATCTTGCTCTGAAAGCTCCCCCATTGCCAGATAGAACTTCAACTGAACAGGTATCTTTTTGAACTTCTAACTCTTAGTGTAGGCATCATTAGCTCTAGGTTTGTGAATAAGAAGTGTTCTACTCATGCCCCTGAATCTGTACATGCTTTTACTTTTCATTTATTTTGCTTGAGCTGTGAGAATTTAAGGTTTGAATATGGAAGAAAAGTTAGGTCAGGATTTGGGAATGTCAAAATTCTCTCTCATTTCTGAGAGTTAGGATGAGTTCTTTATATATTTAGAATCGTGATTCAATGCTTAACATTTCTTATGTTGTGAGTGTGCAAAAGATCAAAGAATCCAGATGTTTGAACTTGAGTAACAGGCGCGCGTTTTTGACATCTTTTTTGTCTGAAGGTTGAAGAAGAAGCCACATGGGCTGGGCCTGCTTTGTCTTTTCTTTTCACACCATATTTATGATTTCACACCCCCTGAGCCCATTTTGTGTGTTTTATTGATTTTTTGATTTTTCTTTTTTCATTTTGGTTTATTTATTTTTCCTAATGATATTAAAAACATAAAAAACATTTTTTACACCATTTTTCTATTTTTAGGCATTTATTTGTTTATAGGAATCATTTGTACATAAATAATATATATATACTATTATTTAGAAAAACTAGAAAAATAATGCAAATATACTTTATTTTTGATTTTTATTTCATTTTTTCTTTTGAAAATATTTTATACAAAATATACTTTTTTTATAAATATTAAATATTATTATTTTTGTATATATAATACATATTTAGTAAATAATAAATATATATATATATATATATATATATATATATATATATATATATATATATATATATATATATATATATATATATATATATATATATATATATATATATATATATATATATATATATATATATATATATATATATATATATATATACATATATATATATATATATATATATATATATATATATATATATATATATATATATATATATATATATATATATATATATATATATATACATATTTTTTTTTATTTGACATGAAAAATACTTTTTATAAATATACTTCATTTTATTTTATTTTTTGTATATAATTATTAAACATTATACATATTAAATAGTTAATATATTTACTTAATAAAAATTAGGGTTTTACCCTTAAAACACAAAAACTCCAAAAAAATAATACTTTTTTTTTATTTTGTTTATTTGATATAAAAATACTCTTTTTTTTGTCATATACATAAAAACATTTTTTGCATTTTGCATCTTTGTTTTATTATCCATTTAATTTATGCAATTAATTACCTTATAAATATTCCAAAATTGATGTAATAGCTAGGTTTAAATTCCTTGTCTAAATATCCCCCCATTTGAACATTTGTACCCCCCTTCCCATATTGTGTTGTAATAGTGTAGGAATTTTACTTTTCGCACTTTATTGCTTACTAAATATACCATGCTAGAATTAGGGTTTGTATGCAAATAAAAAGAACAAAATAGTTTGACCTAATTTCAAAGATAAACAAGCATGAAAATGGACAACACATATCACACTTGCACCCCTAGGGTATTCCACTTGTTGCCTTCAAATAAATGGGCCATATTGTATGTTAGGTTTCTTTGGGTAAAAACAAACAATCAAATGATCATAGTCCCTCGATGACGCTTTCGAAAAGTTGTCTAAAATGATCAAGTCCCTTTCACGATAAAAAAATTGCCCAAAGATACTTAGCACCATTGCAATTATGGTCTAGACGATGACCCGCGCCCGTCCCTTTCACATCCTAACACAAGATTGTCCACCAAATGCAATGGTGGAACAAAATTGTTAAAAGGGCTAAAAGCATAACAAAAATCTTTGAGAACTTTAGGGTAGATAGCTCTTAAGTACTTGTCAAACTTGCAAAAGAAAACACTTGCCTATTTTCAAACCACACTTCACAAACACTTTCAAAACAAACTTTCAAAAAACCTTGAAACATCTTTTCAAAAAGACAAACACCTTTTGTAAAACATTCGAGTAAAGAATTATTACAAGGTTAGCCTATACAAGGCATCTTTTTCAAAACATTTTCAAAACACACACAAAGCACCATTTCAAACAATTGAAAACCAAGGCAAGTTGATCTAAGCAAGTACCTAAGAGCCCATGGATAACCATGGATAGAAAGGGTGCTAATACCTTCCCTTTCTATAATCTACTCCCCGAACCCAAGAAAAATCTCAAAGGTTTTTGCTGTGCTTTTTAAACCTTTCCTTAGGATAAAATAAAAAGTCGGTGGCGACTCTTGCTCAACCGAAACATTTGCGAAAACAAACGCAAAACCATAGTCAGTTCTCCCACCGTATCACAGAACTGGCGACTCTGCTGGGGATATTTTTAAAAGTGGACTAACCTTAGGGCTTAGATCACCCTCTTGCATGATTAATTGTTTGTCTTGTTTGCTTTACATTTTGGCTCTCTTGTTTGGGTTTGCAATCCTACACCCGGATTTTGGGAAACATTCATAGATAGCAATACGTTGTGGAAACTGTGCGGGGTATACCGACACGGTCGAAGCAATAGCTATATTAGTGCGACATATTTGTGAGTACCGGTAACCCTTGAGTTCAATCAAGGAGAGTACGGGGCCGCTGAGTGATGTCACTAAGCACTAATGACCTAGAACCTTACTTGACCACCTTGGCCTTTTATTAGGGGTAGTGAGATGACCGACTTTGGTGCAGTCCAAAGTTGGTAGATACTCGATACTACACTCATTGAGGGTTGTTTTCTTGGAATATTTTGGTCGCTAGTTAAGTGGCTAAACCAAAACAATGAACAATGAAAACAATCCAATGATATTGAGCTCCTTAGAACCCGGTTACTATTTATAGGACAGGTTTTTAAGCCAACTACACTCAAGAGGGTACTTACCTATGAAACCCCATGCAAGCCTGAAACTAGGGTTTTGGTGTGAATTGCTTGTACATATGTTTTGTGCATACATCATAAACATCATGAAGCATCATATGCATTCACTAACCATTTCAAGGGTTTGGAGCTTCATCTTTGTTCTTGTTTTGTAGGTCATGGAAATTCCTCGCAGAAACACCATTCAAGTCAACCTTGTGAGGATCTCTCCTCAACTCAAGGAGCTCACCTCAAGAATTCCGGAAAACTCATCCGTCAGTAAAAGACATGGTAGACTGCTCAGCCTAGTCAACACCAACATTGAAGAAGACATGATGAAAGTGCTATTCCAGTTCTTTGACCCTCTTCATCACTGTTTCACTTTCCCTGATTACCAGTTGGTGCCCACTTTGGAGGAGTTTTCTCAACTCCTAAGAATCCCTATCCTTAATCAACTACCCTTCAACGGTACGGAAAAGGAACCAAATCTAGAAGATGTTGCTCGAGCATTACATCTACAGCCATCTGAAATCAAGGGGCATTGAGAAACCAGAAGTGGCGTTAAAGGATTCTTAGCAAAATTCTTGTTTGAGAAGACACAAGAATGTTGGAATTCATTGGACCTACAAGTCTTTGAAGAGATTGTGGCACTCCTTATCTATGGGTTGGTTTTGTTCCCAAATCCTGACCAATTGATAGATGTCAACGCCGTCAAAATCTTCTTGTCCAGGAATCCAATACCAACATTGCTTGGGGACATTCTTCACTCATTTTACACACGAACAATGAGAAAGAGGGGTGTTCTCATGTGATGTACTCCTCTCCTTGCAAGGTGGTTTATTTCGCACCTTCCACAATCTGTCTTGAAGAATGATCAAGGCTCAAGGTGGTCCCAACGGTTGATGAGTCTTACTCATTCTGATGTACATTGGTGTTCTCGGTCCAGAGAAAATGTCATCATCGTCGATCGTTGCAGAGAATTTCCTAATGTTCCTTTACTTGGAATCAGAGGAGGTATCACCTACAACCCTTGCCTAGCTTTGAGGCAATTTGGATATGCACGGAGGGATGGCCCTCACGACATGTTGATTCCTGACCTAGTTTTTGACTTCGACAACAATGCGCAAGGACTTCGCCAAAGATTCGTCAGAGCTTGGGGAAGACCCAACAAGGTTGATAGCAAGATTCTGGGACACAAGAACTCCATCCCTCTTGAGCCTTATCTCAAGTGGGTACGAGCCCGAGCCCAAAGTCTAATGATGCCTTATCCTCATGTACTCCCGGTGATTAAAGAGCCCGTCAATGAAGGAGAGGTTCCCTACACCATCCTACATCCTGACATGCCTACATCGTGGGAGGAAATGCAGAAAATTTGGATTCAGCTCAAGGAAGAACGAAACACTTTTGAAGCTAGCTTCTACGCCAGTGAGAAGAAGGTTTTAGAGCTTACCCGCCGACTCCATGAGCAAGAGGCCCTCAACACCTACATTGCGCCAAAAAGGATGCGCAATGTCTTTTTACCTTAAGAAGTTTTTGTAATATTTGGCCCATGGGGCATTTATGTACTAACAAATTTCTTCTTATTAATATGACGTGCGAAACAATCTTGAATGTCCTAAATCCTTGGATGCATTGCATACATAAGCATACCATTCATCATGTGCATAAGCAGGTCTCACTTCAGGTTTCCTTATCTGTCTGCTGTTTATTTCAGTAGGATGGATCTCGAGCAAACAGTCAAAGACCTACAAGCTCAAAATGCACAGTTCCAGCAGCTCCTGATGACCTTGGCTAAGGGTCAGGAGGATATCAAGACCCAATTAGGGAACAAATACCCAGTGAAAAAGAAGAAAAAGAGACTCGGAGTGGCTACTCTGGGGAGAAGATTTAATGGAGAAGCTCGGAGAGTGCTTGAATTTCCTCCTATTTCTGATGAAGGAACCAGTAAAGGAGGTGGAGTTGATGTACCTTCCGAGTCCGATGTGGGAGAAGAGGAGGATGAAGAGGATGAAGATTATTCTGATCAACAATACCCTCCAGCTGATGATAAATACAAAGGGCTAGAAGACAGGTTAGCCGCCATGGAGCTACAAAGGGTACCGGGTTTGGATTTTGAAGACTTGGGTTTGGTCGCCGGGATTGTGATTCCCCCAAAATTCAAAGTGCCAGTGTTTGTGAGGTATGATGGGCTGTCCTGTCCAAAAATGCATCTCAGGTCCTACGTGAGAAAGATCCAACCCTATACGGCAGATAAAAACCTTTGGATACATTTCTTTTAAGACAGCCTTTCTGGAGCTCAATTGGAGTGGTTTTATCAGCTAGAGGGAACCAGTGTCCGAAATTGGGAAGATTTGGCCACCGCTTTTTACAAACAATACCAGTACAATTCTGACCTTGCTCCTACTCGTACCCAACTTCAGGGTATGTCACTGGGAACAGGCGAAGGGTTCAAAGAATATGCACAAAAGTGGAGGGATTTGGCTGGCAGGGTGCAGCCTCCTTTAACCGACCGTGAGCTCGTTGATATGTTTCTAGGGACCCTATCTGGGCCATTTTTCAATCATCTAATTGGTAACTCTTCCGCGGGGTTTACCGATTTGATCTTAACAGGCGAAAGAATAGAAGCTGGCATCAAGTCAGGAAAGATTCAGAAGAGTGTTGCTGCAAGCGTTGAGAAGAAGCCTTTTAAGAAGGAGACGACTATGGTATATTCTCAGAGAAGAGCAGGGAAGACTGAACATCGGCCAACTGTGGGGGCCGTAATGATTCAAAATACTCCAAGTGAGCATCCTCGCTATAACCAATCCAGACCAAATCAACAACGGGTGGAACGGCCACAACGGCAGTTCACCCGCATTAATATGACTCCAGCGCAAGTGCTTCCCCATCTGTTGAAGTTGAACCTCGCCACCATCAAGGAGGCACCAAAGAATGTGAATACGTCCTCTCCGCATTATCATCCTAATGCTAAATGCGCCTACCACTCTGACAGTGTCGGACACGACACCAATGATTGTTGGGCACTCAAGCATAAGATCCAAGACCTGATAGAGGCGAAGGAGGTGGAGTTTGACGCTCCGGAGAAGCCTAATGTGATATCTGCTCCCATGCCGAAGCACGGCCGAAATGTCAATGCCATTGAAGAAGATTTGTATGTTGCTGATGTCAATGATCTGATTACTCCATTGTTAACCATCAAGTTGAATTTGTTAAGGGCCGGGATCTTCCCGGGATGTAAAGAAGACTGCTATTGTTGTTACTCTCTGCCATTTGATTGTCTGTTATTGAAGAAAGGCATCCAAGGCCTTATGGATAGTCGACAAATTTTGTTTGAAAAAGTTTCTGCTGTTTCAATTCATACTGAAGATGTCTCAATCATAACCATTCACGCCAATCTTTCCAAGGCCGTCAAAAAGCCTGTTAAGATTACACCAGCTACGAAATCTGTTCCTTTGAAGATAACAATGCCAGGGCCTGTCCCCTATGTTTCTGAGAAGTCGATCCCATGGAACTATGGCGGTGACGTCTATTACCATGGTATTAAACAAATCGAAATAACTGAAGAAAGTTCGGATGATGGAGAAGCCAGCATTGGTAATATTGCAGGCACGAGTAAAATCACCAGGAGCGGGAGAATATTTTCTCCAGAGATTGCCCTTCCAAGAGCAATCTTTGGACCCTCATCTACCGACAAGGTCATCCCTGCACCAATAAAACTCTCTGCCAGAACCCCTTTGATTGAAGATGTTATTGTTCCTAGTACTGTCTCTCCTACCATTGCTGATAAAGGCAAGGGAATCCAAGATGAGCTCGTCAGGACGAGGGCTCAACCCTTGGTCATCCCGAAAACCTCCAAGAAGGAAATGGATGAGATCTTGAAGATAATCAAAAGGAGTGATTACGATGTTGTAGAACAGCTGGGGCAAACCCCCTCAAAGATCTCCATGCTAGCACTACTACTTTGCTCGGAAGCACACGCTAAAGCTCTGATAAAATTCCTGAAGGCAGCCCATGTGCCCCAGGAAACCTCTGCGGATCAATTTCAAAACTGCGTGGCTAGCCTTACTGCGGACAATGGATTAGGTTTCTCTGATGCCTACCTAACTCCTAAAGGTAGAAACCACAATGATGCTTTGCACATTTCAGTCGAGTGTCGAGGAACCACTCTCGCACATGTCTTGGTCGACACTGGCTCGTCGCTGAATGTATTGCCTAAGAAGGCCTTGGACCGACTAGATTGTGAAGGGTTGGAGTTAAAACCGAGTGATATTGTTGTCAGAGCTTTCGATGGTTCAAAGAGAATGGTCCATGGGGAGGTTGAAATTCCCATCAAGATAGGCACTGAGGTGTTTAAGTCTACTTTCTATGTGATGGACATCCATCCGTCATACTCTTGCTTGTTGGGTAGGCCTTGGATACACCATGCTGGGGCAGTCACCTCCTCCTTACATCAGATGTTGAAGTACCCTGTCAAGGGAAAGATCATTACTGTCCATGGCGAAGAGGAGTACATGATTAGCCACTTGAACTCTTTCCGATATGTGGAGGTTGAAGGGGAGTTCATTGAGACGCCTTTTTAGCATTTCGAAGAAGTCCCTCCTGAGAATACAGTAGCAAAGTTGGCAGCTGAGACACCGAGGCAGATGGCCAGGATGGCATCTCTGGAGGACGCAAGGGCCGCAATAAAGGAAGGGAAGAATTCAGCATGGGGACAGTTGCCTGATATTCCATATAAGACCGACAAATTTGGATTAGGGTTCACTACCGCAGGCCAGAAAGCTATGCGCCGGTCGAAGATTGAGAGAGCGCCAGTCAAAATTTCTCCCTACGGAATCAACGCCTTGGAGGATGAAGATAAAGAGAGCAACATCGAAGAGTGGATTTATCCAACTGTCAAGGGAGGATTGAGCAACTGGGAGGCAAAAGACTTTGTCCCCATCACTTTTATTCATCAGTAATTTATCTGTCAAACATTTCAATTTGGTCTGTAATATTTATTTTCAAACAATCCGTACACTATCTTTTCACCTCATGCCTTGCCCGGGGCATGAAGGTCCATTTGTAAGGGTTTTGATTATTTTTCATATTCATATGCCATGTTTAATGATTCATTGGACGTTTTTCATTTGATAAACTGCTTGTGTTCATTTTCTTTCCTTTTGCATTTTTTGTTTAAGGATGGCTATCCCTTACACACACCCACACTCACCAATGCAGGTACCCATCCACTCCGGATTCCACGGGTGACTATTCTGCTATATCCTTCAATAACTCTGAAGATCTGGTCAGTCAAGCCGAGTATGAAGATGACGAAGGTTGTGAAGTACCAGGGGAACTAGCCAGACTTCTACAGCAAGAGGAAAGAGCCATCTTACCGCACGAGGAGTCATTAGAAACTGTCAACTTGGGAACCGAGGAAGACCGGAAGGAGGTGCAAGTGGGTGCCAATCTGGAACCAAGTGTCAAGGAGCGCCTGGTACAGTTGTTGAATGAGTATGTTAAGATCTTCGCTTGGTCTTATGAAGATATACCGGGTTTAGACACAGACATCGTGGTTCACCGTCTCCCCACAAGAGAGGATTGTCCACCGATCAAGCAAAAAGTCCGCTGAATGAGGCCTGACATGTCTGAAAAGATCAAAGCAGAGGTGATGAAGCAATTCGACGCTGGCTTTCTGGCTGTTACGTCCTATCCTCAATGGGTCGCTAACATCGTGCGAGTACCCAAGAAAGATGGCAAAGTCAGGATGTGTGTGGACTACCGAGATTTGAATAGGGCCAGCCCCAAAGATGATTTCCCGCTGCCGCACATTGACATTTTGATCGACAACACAGCTCAGCATAAAGTGTTTTCCTTCATGGATGGATTCTCGGGCTACAATCAAATCAAAATGGCCCCCGAGGATATGGAGAAAACAACTTTTGTCACACAGTGGGGCACTTTCTGTTACAAGGTGATGCCGTTCGGGCTGAAGAACGCAGGGGCAACTTATCAACGCGCCATGGTAGCTTTGTTTCATGATATGATACATCATGAAATTGAAGTTTACATAGACGATATGATAGCTCGGTCACAAACAGAGGAGGAGCACCTTGAACATCTAGAAAAGCTGTTTGCCAGATTGAAAGAATACAAACTCAGACTGAATCCAAGTAAGTGCACTTTTGGAGTTAGGTCTGGTAAGCTTCTAGGATTCATTGTAAGCAACAAAGGCATTGAAGTCGATCCAGCAAAAGTGAAAGCAATACAAGAGATGCCTACTCCCCGTACTGAAAAAGAGGTTAGAGGATTCTTGGGGCGCTTGAACTATATTTCCAGATTCATCTCGCATCTGACTTCTACCTGTGAACCAATTTTTAAACTCTTGAAGAAAGATCAGGTAGTCGAATGGAACGACAATTGCCAAGCTGATTTTGATAGAATTAAGGAGTATTTGCTAGAACCTCCTATTCTGATGCCACCCGTCGAAGGAAGACCATTAATCATGTATCTGACCGTCTTGGATAACTCAATGGGGTGTGTTTTGGGCCAGCATGACGAGTCTGGTCGAAAAGAGCATGCTATTTATTACCTTAGCAAAAAGTTTACCGACTGTGAGACTCGCTACTCACTGCTCGAGAAAACTTGCTGCGCTTTGGTATGGGCTGCTCGCCGACTAAGACAGTATATGTTGACTCATACTACCTTGTTGATTTCCAAAATGGATCCTATCAAGTATATCTTCGAAAAGCCCGCTTTGTCTGGAAGAATAGCCAGATGGCAAATGATCCTAACTGAGTATGACATCCAGTACACCACCCAAAAAGCTATAAAAGGGAGTGTACTAGCTGACCATCTGGCTCATTAAGCTATCGAAGATTACCAACCCATGAGATTTGACTTCCCAGACGAGGACATCATGAATTTGGACAACATTGAAGGTGACGGACCGTATGACGGACCCGAAAAGGGATCCCGATGGACCCTGTACTTTGATGGTGCTTCAAATGAACTTGGAAATGGTATCGGCGCAGTACTCATTTCTCCGGAAGGCTGTCACACACCTTTCACGGCCCGACTTTGCTTCAGCTGCACAAACAACATAGTTGAGTACGAAGCTTGCATCTTTGGTCTCAAGGCTGCTATAGACTTGGGGATCAAATCTTTGATCGTATTTGGGGACTCGGCTTTGGTTATCAGTCAAATCAAAGGAGAGTGGGATACCAAGCATCCTAATCTTATCCCATACAAAGAACATGTCCTGACATTGTTGCCTCATTTCGAGCAAATTACCTTCGAGCATTTCCCGCGAGAAGAGAATCAGCTAGCAGATGCTCTAGCTACAATGTCCTCCATGTTTAAACTCAACTGGGATAACGAGGCTCCCCAAATCACCATCGAGCGAATGGATGAACCTGCACATTGTCATGAGATTAATATCGAAGAAGTAGTGGAACAACCCTGGTTCCATGAAATCAAAAGGTATCTCGAGACTAGAGATTATCCCGAAGGAGCTTCTGTAAATGACAAGAAGTTCTTAAGCAAATTTGCTGCCAAGTTCTTCCTGAGCAACGACATCCTTTACAAACGAAGCCATGATTATGTATTACTCCGATGCGTAGACAAGGCTAAAGTAGAATTGATCATGACTGATATACACAACGGCACATTTGACACTCACTTGAGCGGGCATACAATGGCTAAGAAGATCCTAAGGGCAGGCTATTACTGGTCTACCATGGAAGCTGACTGCCATCAACATTCCCGTACTTGCCACAAATGTCAATTCTACGCTGACAAAGTTCATATCCCTCCGGTTCCTCTCAATGTTCTGACTGCTCCTTGGCCATTTGCAATGTGGGGCATTGACATGATTGGAGAGATCAAGCCCACGGCTTCCAACGGACATCGTTTCATCCTGGTTGCCATTGACTATTTCACCAAATGGGTCGAAGCAGCTTCCTTCGCCTCTGTTACTAAAAATGTGGTTGCCCGCTTTATCAAGCAAAATCTCATCTGCCGGTATGGTGTCCCAGACAGGATCATCACAGACAACGGTACAAATCTGAATAACACAATGATCACTGCGTTGTGCGAACAGTTCAAGATTTATCATCACAATTCATCTCCCTATCGGCCGAAGATGAACGATGCTGTTGAAGCTGCGAACAAAAACATTAAAAAGATCATTCAGAAAATGACAGTCACTTACAAAGACTGGCATGAGATGTTACCGTTTGCTCTACATGGATACCGTACGGCGGCACGTACTTCAACAGGGGCAACCCCATTTTCTTTGGTATATGGCATGGAAGCTGTCTTGCCTATGGAAGTCCAGATTCCTTCTCTAAGGATTATGAAGGATGCAGGTTTGAATGAAGATGATTGGATGCAGACCCGACTTGATCAACTCAATCTGATCGACGAAAAGGGACTCGCTGCTATATGCCATGGTCAGACGTATCAAAAACGGATGATCAAGGCCTTCAATAAGAAAGTCAGACGTCAAGTATATCAAGTCGGAGATCTCGTAATCAAGCGGATTATCTTGCCGCAAAGTGATCCCAGGGGCAAATGGACTCCTACATATGAAGGACCATTTGTGATCAAGAGCATATTTTCTGGTGGTGCAATGATTCTGACCACCATGGACGGCGATGATTTGCCGCATCCTGCGAACGCAGACATAGTCAAAAGATATTACGCATAAAATAACCCGACAAGTCGAAAACCCGAAAGGGCGGCTTGGGCAAAAATGGGCGTCCCGGTGGACCGAAAACCCGAAAGGGCGGTTCAGGCAAAAGTTAGGGATAAAAAATTAAAAAAATCTGTACACCCGGCAAGTTGAAAACCCGAAAGGGAGGCTTGGGCAAAAAGGGGTTTCCCGGTGGATCGAAAACCCGAAAGGGCGATTCAGGCAAAAGTTAGGGAATCAAAGCGTATGACTATGTCTCGTCGGATCACTTCGAAGACAATCCCTTCATCAACCAGTTCCAGGCTTCTGATCAATCCAGTCATCGGCAAACGAAGCATTGAATGGACAGATATTCAGAGTTGTGAAGGCTATAGCGGAATGGAATCTCATGGAATTATTTCACATAGCCATCCTTATTTTGTATAAATCTTTCAAATATTCACGACAAAATCCTCTTACTAGGATGATTGTCTCCTTTGTATAAATATACTCATAAAAAGTCAATACAAATACTTTTCCCAAAAATTTGTGTCATTTCCTTTCTTTTTCTCTTGCACTAATTGTTTATTTTGAAAAAATGTCCAATGTTTTATTAAATAGGCATATGCATTTGAACATAATCATTTCCTTACAAGAAAGAGGATTACTGATAGGTCGAAGGTGCAGTTGGATATCTTGATACCCTTCAAAGGAAACCCCCAGGAGATTTGGAATCCATATCCCCAGCAAACCCTGAAGCTTATCCCCAGTGGATTCTAGAAGCTTATCCCCTGCAGAGTACAGACGTCTCTCCGGAGTTTTATTCAAAGTTATTCCTCACAAGGGCTTATAACTGGGTTATCCTCAGCTTATTGCCACGGAAGATCGCACTCGCCAAAATTCTTCCTACCTCCGGCGGAGTGTGTGATCGGTGGATCTGGAACTGACTGTTTAACGCTGGTTCGCGAAATGTCGCGGAAGCAAGAGTCGCCACCGTCTTTTATTTTCTCCAATTGGAAAGGACAAAAGCACAGAAAAATTCCTTAAAGAGATTGCTCTCGGTTCGGGAGGTAGGTTATAGAAAGGGAAGGTATTAGCACCCTTTCTATCCATGGTTATCCATGGGCTCTTAGATACTTGCTCACTTGTGTTTTCAAAAATGGTTTGTTTGCTTTTCAACTGTGGGTTTTAAAAAAAGTTTCTTTGAAAATTCCAGTTCGACTCTTACGTCAGAGCGTTTGAAAAATTTGCTTTGAAAGCTTTTGAAAATGTGTTGGTGAAAAGTATTATTTGTTTTGTTTTTGAAGAGAGCAAGTATCTACGAGAACCTACCTACCCTAAGGAATTCGTCTGTGTAAATGTCCTTTAAAGTAGTGCCATCCCACCATTGAGAGGTAGGTAGCACCACCGTTGGAGGTGTTCGGGTCAATTCGATATTTGGGACATGGTGATCACCAGAGCAATGGGAAGACACCTTAGAAGCTACCCTCATGCCAGGTTCCCGGATCATGAGGACTTACTAAGACATCCTCTACTCGACGATCACCTTTCGAGGCAAGGCAACAGTGAGGCGTACCCTAGGGGTGGTGTGTGCGATTCGTGTGTCATTTTCATTGATATTTGTCTTGTCATGTTCATTGTGATCTACGCTTGATTTTATTTTTAAGGCCATTCATTCTTGCATGCTTATTTAACAGTTAATATTTGCGGGAAAAGTAAATTCTAAACTATTACAAAGGGCGCGGGTCCACATCGCCAAAATTAAACCGGACCCAATTTGACGGAAAGCAAATAAAGCAAAAGAAATAAAAGTGCGAGAAGTAATTATTACAAGGCTTTGGGACAGATACATAATTATTTAAGCAATAAAATAAATACGCGGAATTAAACAATTAAGTCGAAAGGAGGGCGTTGGACCCTTTTGCAAATTAAATTAATTAATAATTAAAATTAAGATTAAATGCAAATGTTTTTTGGTATTTTTATGTTTTTTAGATTTAATAGAAAAAGAATTAATTAATTAAAAAAAAACTAAAATAAAATGTTAAACCTAGGTCTAATTATTTTTAAGTTTATTATGAAAGTATTAAAATTTTAACCTAAATTAAACCTAAGTTTTTATATACAATTTAATTATAAAAATAAATAAATAAATATTATGGTAAAAAGGAAACAAATTAAAGGGATAAAAATTAAACCTAATTCTATTTTTTGTATTTTTGTTAAAAAAGATTAAAATTGCAACCTAATTAAACTAAATATTTACATGTGAATTTATTTATAAAAAAACATTGAAATAAATAAATGTTTTATTTTGCTCTTTTTCTGATCTTTTGTGCATTTTATAATTTGTAAAATAATTAATTAATTTAAACAAATAAAGAAAACAAAATCATAATTGAAAATAAAACAAACAAAAATATAGAGAAAGCAAACCAGGGGGGGTTCAGGCCCCAAAGTGGAGGTATAGGCCTTAGAATACTGGCCCATTAAGCTTTGGTCCATTTGACCTTTTCAGTTTGTGTGCCAGCGCGTTGACCTGGGTTGAGGGTGTCCATCAATTCTCCACTCTTGGATTACTGAAGTTAACCACGTGGCCGGCTGGATTTGGTGAGTGCATGGTAGTCCTCAACAGGAGCGCTGCATAGGAGTTATTAATGAAAAATAATATTGAAATTTACACAGACCTGGGACTCGAACCCAGGTCTTGGATGCTGAAGCCTTCAACGTTTGCCAGCTGAGCTACACATGCATTCAATTAATATACCAACACATAAATAATAAAAGAAAGACCAACGCGTTAGTGGAGAGAAACGCGTGAAATTCAAACGCTCCAATCGCTTGTGGCCACGTCTTCGTCTCTTTCACGTTCCCTGTAACATAAACATTCAGCAACGGTTTTGGACGCGTTGCATTAGGCAGGCTATTGAAAAATAGCGACTAGCGCTAGGGTGTACATAAATTGATCGCGAATGGTGTTTCATGTTCGTCCAGGCTTGCTGAATACAACCATCATGGTCTTGAGGGCCAATTTTACTTGATCTTAAAAGCCCTAATTCCTCATCCTGAAAACCCTAGAATTTAAACATGGTGGAATCGAATATAACGCATAATAATTCAATCAAAACATTGGGTTAGCTTCAGAACAAGGTAATTAACATGAATCCATGAATAAAAATCACAAAGAATGTATGAATCATGATGCACGACTCTGAAATTTTCCTTGCACAGATGCGGTTTATTTTACCAGTTCTTGGAGTTTTGAGGGATGATTCTGATTGGAATACACTCAATAGGCCTTGAGCAAGCTTTTTGAATGAAAATTAAGCTTTGAATCGCTTTGTAACCTTGTTTTCAGAATTTGAGTTTCTTGATAAAAATCCAAGTTTGCAATGGTATTCTCTGCGCAGCTTAGAGTGTTTTTGCATTAGGTTTTGAATCATGCTTATGTACTGAGGCTATTAGGTCAACAAAACTTGATCAAATCTATGGCAATAATGATTTTGCATATTTGATTTTCTTAAGATCTTTACATATCTTTTTCACATGGTTTTTGTGCAAATTATGATCAATTCAAACCAAATCTTTCCTAATTGGCATATGCACGAATTATAGAAGCCAAAACATGTATAAAAAGATTGGTTTTGTTAGGTTAAATATTTTTTCACATATTTAATTGATTTAATTGAATTAATATAAATAAAAACTCAAATAAATAAATAAAAAATGAGAAAATACTTCCCTTTGGGCCAAGTGGTCGTGCATATGCTTGGAATGATGAATCATGGAAAAAAAATGGGCCCATTAGCATTTTTAGGCCATTTGAATCAATGTTGACTTTTCAAAATATCCAAAAATTTCCCAACTTCCACAAGGCATAACTTGCTCCATTTTTAAGCTTTTCACATGTTCTTGGACATTTTGGAAAGGTCTTTGAGTCCTCTAACCAATTTCGTTGGTCCCATGTCATTTTGATTTACCAATCTCAAGTTATGGCCTTTGACTTAAAGTCCCTTTTTGTTGACTTTTGAAAATGACCTATAATGTTGAAATTGATAACTTTTTGTGAGAGCATTTCTTGGACTTGGAATATGAAGATGAGTTGTAGGAAATGTCTTTCTCTTAAAAATGAGCTTTGGATGGGATTTTTCTGATAATCCATGTGAAAGTTATGCTCTGGTCAACTTCAGTTGACTTTTTCAGCTGTCCAAATATAGTAACTTTTGCATCTTTGATGATTTCTGAGCCAAATTTTGAGAATCATGATCAAGCATTGATCAAATGATGTTTGTGGCTTCAAAATGATATGTTGACCAAAAATTTGAACTTTTGACTGTCAAATGACCATTTTGCCCCTACAGTTGACTGTAGTGCAATTTAGGGTTTTGACTGTGCAATTTTGAGCTGAGTGTCTTGAAACTTGATATGAGGATACTTGACCATATTTGTATGCATATGAGACTTGATTGGGCCTTTGAAAACTTCCTTTTCTTGATCAGAATACAAACCCTAGTTTTGACTGTATAGGAGACCTTTGCACTGTACAACCCTTGGGGAATTTTGTGACTTGGCTTAGCATTTTCTTGAAGAATATGGGAGGGCAAATTTTGGGGTACAACAGTTGCCCCTGTTCAATCTTCTTAGACCTGAGGATGCAGATTGGCGGACGTGCCTTTCGTAATCCGAGGGTAGAAGATGATTGAACACTAGAGTGCCCAGAAATTTGCGCTCACATAGTAGCAGTGATGGTGGAATGGGCTTATAGATGCCATTGGGGATTGCTGGATAGGATGATGGGCTTATAGATGCCATCTGGATGTTGGTCGCGTAGGAGATTCCTTGGCGAGAACCTGCATACCTGCAAAACAGAAAATGAGTACCTGACACGTTGCAGGAGCTGATTTTAGATGCTTGGTATAGATGTGTCCTGACTGGTTACAGGAGCTGAGTCTGGAGCTTCAAACGGAGATGAATGAACCAGGGATGGTTACTTCCCTAGCATGAATGGTAAGAGAACCTTGGATGATTTTAACTTCAACAACGCTCGTTGAGAAAATCTTGGTGGGAAATACCATCTTCGCAGGATCGGGAAGAGAACCATAGAAAATTATAATTTGAAAGGGAATGATCACCTCACTCACCGTCGGAGAGGGAATCACAGGAAAAGGAATTGTCACCTCACTCACCGTCGGAGAGGGAACCATAAGAGACTATCACCTCACACTCATCGTCGGAGAGGGAAACATCTGAAAAAGGAATTACCACCTCACGCACTTGTCGGAGAGGGGACCATAAGGAGATTATCACCTCACACTCATCGTCGGAGAGGGAAACATCTGAAAAAGGAATTACCACCTCACGCACTTGTCGGAGAGGGGACCATAGGAGACTATCACCTCACACTCATCGTCGGAGAGGGAAACATCTGAAAAAGGAATTACCACCTCACGCACTTGTCGGAGAGGGGACCATAGGAGACTATCACCTCACACTCATCGTCGGAGAGGGAAACATCTGAAGAAGGAATTACCACCTCACGCACTTGTCGGAGAGGGGACCATAACTTCTGCTGAGTCTTTATCAGAAAAATTTGTTGGGAGTCGATTTAGCTGAACTAGAGAAGGCTTTGAAATATGTTTGAGCATTTTAACTGCGTCTTTCCTGAAAGGTAAGGTCAGTCATATGCAATGCATGCTATGGATCAAGCAATGATGTTCTCAACATAAATGAGATTTGTATGATATGATGCGTTATGCATGCTATAATGATGTATGTGATGTTTTATGAATGTATGTTTTCGTCTAGGAAAGTAAATCTTTGACGGGTGCCGGGAAGTCATATCCTGGGCTGATGTTGAAGAATAGATTTTGCTTCCGCTGGGGATGATAGCTGCAAGAATACCGGTAGGAGAAGATGACTCCGTTGCGGAATAAACTTGGCAAATGGAAGATTCTGCAGGGAGAAAAAGATACTCTAGCGACCATGCTGGGAAGCAATACTCTGTGGGGATAGAGATGCTTTGCTGAATGTAGATAATGACTTGCTGAGGATGTCTGTGCTGTACTGGAAGTGTTGATAGACTTCGCTGGGGTAAGAAGAACTATATTGACGACGACCTTTCCGTGGCTTTTGGCTGAGGATAACCCAGTTATATCCTGTTAAGGAAATAACTCTTTAAATCAAGCCGGACGACGCGTTCGTGTTCTGCGAGGGGATAAGCTTCCAGAATCTACTGGGGATAAGCTTACTGCTTGGGGATATGAATTCCAATTTTCCTGGGGAAACTGGATTGGATTCTTCTGGGGAAGTTTTTGGAACTGCGGGGGAAGTGATTCCTTTGGATGTTGAGATACCGCCGGGGAACAATCTTTAGGCCAAGACTGTCGGGGATGCTTGTTAAGAATATATGCTGCTGGGGAAGTATTGAGATCTACGGGAGGATACCCAACTTCCTTGATATTTGTAATAATTTTGCTTGGAGAGGAATGTACTGTTTAATCACTCTCTGGGGAATTAAGATGTACTGGTCATATTCTTTAGCTGAACCTACCTTGGTACCTTTGGAGGATAGAACAATTAGACTGCTCAGACAACTCTTTTATTGCCCCTGTTTCTAGTGTCACCTGCAATTAATTCCTTTGTTTCGTATGCAAATATTTATGAGTTAGCAAATTATTGTCAATGCATATATCACAAATTGAACCTTGGACGTTCTTCGCAAAATAAAACAGAAAAAGAAAAACACTTGGCACGTTTAACTGAAAATATATTTGTATTGATTTTGAATGGCCCATGAATAGGCGTTTTGTATACAAGAGGCTAACGTCCTAGTAAGAGAACGCCGCCGAACAAGAGAGTTTACACAAGTTTTGTACAAAAGAAAATAAAACAGCTGTGTGAAATATGAATGATCCACTGGGTTTCAACTCCGCTATTGCCTTTATAATTCCGAGCGTCTCATCACTTGATGACCTTGGTTGAAGATGAAGCTGACTGATCGATGCCGTCTGAACTTGATGTAGATACCGGATTCTGGATGCAAAGTGATCCAATGAGACATAGTATTACGCTTTTATCCCTAATTTTTGCCTGGACCGCCCTTTCGGGTTTTCAGTCCACCGGGATACCCATTTTTGCCCAAGCCGCCTTTTCAGGTTTTCGACTTGCCGGGTGTACAGATTTTTTCATTTTCATCCCTTCATTTTGCCCGAACCCTTTTGGTTCGACGGGAAGCCCTAATTTTTGCCTAGGCATGTCAGCCTAGCGGGTCTTTTTTCATGCGTAGTATTTTTTAACTATGTCTGCATTGGCGGGGTGAGGAAGGTCGTCACCATCCATGTTGGTTAATATCATTGCTCCTCCTGAGAACACATGTTTAACCACAAATGGCCCTTCGTACGTAGGGGTCCATTTCCCCCTTGGATCACTCTGAGGAAGGATGATTCTCTTGATAACCAGATCCCCAACTTGATATTCCTGTGGTCTGACCTTTTTGTTAAATGCTCTGATCATTCGTTTTTGGTACGTCTGACCATGACAGATAGCAGCAAGTCTCTTTTCATCAATGAGGTTGAGTTGATCAAGTCGTGTCTGGATCCAATCATCTTCGTTCAGATTTGCATCCTTCATTATCCGGAGAGAGGGTATTTGCACTTCGATCGGTAAGACTGCCTCCATACCATAAACCAGAGAGAAAGGAGTTGCCCCGGTTGACGTCCTAGCTGAGGTACGGTACCCATGTAGAGAGAACGGTAACATTTCGTGCCAATCTTTATAGGTCACTGTCATTTTCTGCACGATCTTCTTGATGTTCTTATTAGCTGCTTCTACAGCCCCATTCATCTTCGGTCTGTAAGGAGAAAAATTGTGGTGTTGTATCTTGAACTGTTCGCAGAGCTCAGCGATCATCTTGTTATTCAGATTGGTACCGTTGTCTGTAATAATCCGCTCAGGGACGCCGTATCGACAGATCAGATTGTGTCGAATAAACCGTGCCACAACAGTCTTGGTTACCGTAGCATAGGATGCTGCCTCAACCCACTTCGTAAAATAATCAATCGCCACTAGGATGAAGCGATGTCCATTAGATGCCGTAGGTTTAATCTCACCGATCATGTCTATGCCCCACATTGCAAACGGCCAAGGCGCAGTCAGAACATTCAGGGGAACCGGAGGGACATGCACCTTGTCTGCATAAATCTGGCACTTGTGGCATGTCCTGGAATGTTGGTAGCAGTCAGCTTCCATTGTGGACCAGTAGTATCCTGCCCGTAGGATTTTCTTAGCCATAGTATGCCCACTGGAATGCGTACCAAAGGTCCCTTCATGTAGCTCTTCCATGATTCTTTCTGCTCCATTCTTATCCACACAACGCAGTAAGGTTGAATCATGGTTTCGCTTGTACAAGATGTCGTTGCTAAGGAAGAACTTCGCTGCAAACCTCCTCAGGAATTTCTTATCATTGACAGAGGCACCTTCGGGGTATTCCTGAACTTCCAGATATCTCTTCACTTCATGGTACCAAGGCTTCTTAGTCACCAATTCAGTTTCGAGATCACAACAGTATGCCGGTTCGTCCAGTTTCCAGATGATGATCCGGGGAGCCTCATTATCCCATTTGACCTTGAACATAGAAGACATTGTAGCTAACGCGTCCGCTAACTGATTCTCTTCTCTTGGAAAGTGCTCAAAGGTTATCTTTGTGAAGTGGGGAATTAGGGTCAACACACATTCTCTGTAAGGAATCAAGTTTGGATGTTTCGTATCCCACTCTCCTTTGATCTGATTGATCACAAGAGCGGAATCTCCGAAGACACTTAGAAATTTGATCCTTAGGTCGATCGCAGCTTGAAGACCCATGATACACGCCTCATACTCCGCCATGTTGTTGGTACAGTTGAAACACAGCCGGGCAGTGAGTGGAGTATGAGTACCTTGAGGTGATATGATAATGGCGCCGATACCGTTTCCCAAAGCATTGGAGGCTCCGTCAAAGTGCATAGACCATCGGGATCCTGGTTCAGGTCCTTCATCCGGTCCAGGTACTTCACAGTCAGTTACTATCATAATGTTTTCATCCGGAAACTCGAAGTTCATTGATTGGTAGTCATCTACAGCTTGATGAGCTAAGTGGTCTGCCAATACACTTCCCTTGATGGCTTTCTGGGTTGTGTACTGAATGTCGTATTCCGTCAAGATCATTTGCCATCTTGCAAATCTCCCAGACAGAGCAGGCTTTTCGAATATGTATTTTATAGGATCCATTTTTGAGATCAACAAGGTAGTGTGGGTCAGCATATACTGTCTCAGCCGGCGAGCAGCCCATACCAAATCGCAGCAAGTTTTCTCAAGCAGTGAGTATCGGGTCTCACAGTCGGTAAACTTTTTGCTAAGGTAATAAATGGCATGCTCTTTTCGGCCAGACTCGTCATGCTGCCCCAGCACACACCCCATTGAGTTGTCAAGCACTGTTAGATATAGGATCAGAGGTCTCCCTTCAACCGGTGGCATAAGGATAGGTGGTTCTTGGAGATACTCTTTGATTTTGTCAAAAGCAGCCTGACATTCATCGTTCCAACGCACTACCTGATCTTTCTTCAGCAGCTTGAAGATTGGCTCACAGGTAGCAGTCAGATGCGAGATGAAGCGAGCAATGTAATTCAGGCGCCCTAAAAAGCCTCTGACTTCCTTCTCTGTCTTAGGAACTGGCATTTCTTGAATAGCTTTGACCTTAGCAGGGTCCACTTGAATACCTTTGTCGCTGACTACGAAGCCTAACAGTTTTCCAGATCTTACCCCGAAGGTGCACTTGTTCGGGTTCAGTCTCAGCTTGTACAGTCTCAACCGGTCAAACAACTTCTGCAGATGATCTAGGTGCTCTTCTTCAGTCTGGGACCTTGCGATCATGTCGTCAACATACACCTCTATCTCGTGATGGATCATGTCATGAAATAAGGCAACCATGGCACGTTGGTAGGTTGCCCCAGCGTTCTTCAACCCGAACGGCATGACCTTGTAACAGAAGGTGCCCCACTGAGTGACAAATGTAGTCTTTTCCATGTCTTCAGGTGCCATCTTGATCTGATTGTAACCTGAAAAGCCATCCATGAAAGAGAACACCTTATGCTGAGCTGTATTATCGACAAGGACATCAATGTGAGGTAAGGGGAAGTCATCCTTGGGGCTAGCCCTGTTCAGATCCCTGTAATCGACACACATTCTGACCTTACCATCCTTCTTTGGTACCGGCACCACATTAGCAACCCACTGAGGGTAAGAAGTTACTGCAAGGAACCCAGCATCAAACTGTTTCATGACCTCGGCTTTAATCTTCTCGGACATCTCTGGACGCATCTGACGGACCTTTTGCTTAACTGGAGGGCAGTCTTCCTTAGTTGGCAAATGATGGACCACAATGTCGGTATCCAACCCGGGCATGTCTTCGTAGGACCAGGCAAAGATCTCCATATAATCATGTAACATCTTGGTTAACCGTTGCTTCACGCTGAGCTCTAGGTTGGCACCAATCTTTACCTCTCTCATGTCTGCTTCAGTACCCAGGTTTATTGTTTCCACTGGCTCTTCATGGGGTTGAATTGCCCTCTCTTCCTGAAGCAACAGTCTTGCAAGCTCGCCGGGCACTTCACAATCATCTTCACCTTCGTCTTCGGCTAAGTTGATCGGATTTTCGAAGTCATAATTGGCAGTAGCGGAGTTGTTATCAGTGAGATCCAGAGTGGATTGGAACCTGTATGAGTGAGTGTGTGTGTAAATACAGCTGTTTTGAAAATTATGTAAAGGAAAAGAAAGACAGAAAAGGAACACAACATCTGCAATGCGAAAAACGTCCAAGATTTTCATTCATGATGTATAAAATGACAGTTTGTATGCCCTCACAAATAGAACCACGGTGCCTCGGGTAAGACATCGGGCCATAGAGTTTATCATTGTTTATTACAAAATAACGAAACAAAGAAATTTATTACTGCGTCACAAAGGTAACAGGGGTATGGTCCTTTGCACTCCAATTGTTCAATCCGTCTTCGGCCGTCGGATAGATCCAGCTGTTGAATTCAGCTTCGTCTACTTCATGGTCTTCCCCAACAGCGTTCACTCCTGAACCTTTAATAAATACCGGAGGCCTTCCGATCTTTGCTTTCCTCATAGCTCTCTGACCTTCTGTGGTAAAACCCAGCCCAAGTTTATCAGTCTTCTGTGTGAAGTCTGGAAGTCTGCCCCAGTCGGCACATTCACCCTTCTGAACCACAGCCCGGGCATCCTTCAGGGAAGCCATCTTCAAAGGACCACTTGCTTCTGTTGTTTCTGCTGCAATTGGAAACACCTCCTCGAAATGCTGAAAGGGGGTTTCAATAAACTCCCCATCCATCTCAATGTACCTGAAGGAGTTCAGGTGGCTCACCATATATTCTTCCTCTCCTTGCACGGTGACAATCTTCCCTCTGACGGGGTACTTCAGCTTCTGATGCAAGGTAGAGGTCACTTCCCCAGCCTTATGTATCCAGGGTCGACCCAGCAGACAAGAGTAAGATGGACGGATGTCCATCACATAAAAAGTGGAGTCGAACACCTGAGAGCCCACCCGAATCGGAATGTCAACTTCTCCATGGACCATCCTCTTTGAACCGTCAAAGGCCCTGACGATGATGTTGCTGGGTTTCAATTCCAGGCCTTCACAATCTAGACGATCCAGGGCCTTCTTGGGTAGCACATTCAAAGATGACCCAGTATCAACCAACACATGTGCCAAGGTGGTGCCCCTGCATTCAATTGAGACATGCAGAGCATCATTATGGTCTCTCCCTTTTGCGGTCAAGTCAGCATCTGAGAAACCCAAGCCATTATCTGCCGTTAGGCTTGCCACGCAATCAGTGAACTGGACTGTAGAGGTTTCATGTGGCACATGGGCCGTCTTGAGGAATGAGATTAGGGCCTTTGCATGGGCCTTGGAGCACAGCAATAAAGAGAGCATGGAGATCTTGGAGGGCGTATGCCCCAGTTGTTCCACCACATTAAAATCGCTCTTCTTTATAATCTTCAGAATCTCCTCCATCTCTTGTGGGGAGGCCTCAGCAGCTATGGGTACGGGTGCCTCCATCTGGGCAGGCTCAACTTCAATTCCCTTGCCTCGAGCATTGGATGACTCGGCAGCAGGAGAAACAATCGGATTAGCAGCAGGAACAACAACTTGATCAGCAACAGGGATAGGTGTACTTGTAGGAATTATCAGGAGCGGTCTTCGGGCAGCAGGCGGTGCAATGTCAGGCGAGAAGAGCCTGCCACTGCGGGTAACTTTGGCTGGGCCAGTGATGTCACAGATGTTGGCGCCAGCGTTGAGCTCTTGTTTAATCCCGTTTATATATACATCTGCCCCATAGTGCCAAGGGATAGCTTTATCAGATACATAGGGCAGGGGCCCTGGAACAGTGATAATAACGGGTGCAACGGTCATAATTTGAACGGGCTTTTTCTGGAGAGCCGGGATCGGATTATTGAAGATAGTCACCACAGAAACTTCTTCCATTGGAACCAACCGAACAGCAGACTTCTTGAATAGAATCTCCTTGCTATCCATTAAGCTTTGGATGCCTAACTTTAGCAAGGGACAACCAGATGGGGACACAACACAGAATAGGCAACCCTCACTACAACCCGGAAATAAACCGGCCTGCAGTAGGTTCTTCTTGACGACCTTTAGAGGAGTGGCTAGATCATCCACAGAAACAGCATAAACGTCTTCATCAACAGCATTTACCCCGTGCTGAGGCATAGGGGCAGTAACTACATTCGGCTTTGCAGGCGCTTCGAATTGTATCTCCTTTGCGTCGATAAGGTCTTGCACCTTATTCTTCAACACCCAACAGTCATCGGTAGAGTGCCCCGGGCTTTCTGAATGGTAGGCACAACGAGCATTTGGATTGTACTTGGGAGATGTTGTATTTGGGAACTTTGGAGCCTCCCTGACAGTCACCAAATTGGTTGAGAGCAACTGTGGCAGGATCTGCGATAGGGTCATGTTTAACCGGGTAAACTCCCTCCGGGGTCTTTCAGCCCTTTGGGAATTATTTGGCCGAGGAGCGGCAGCAGGCTTAGCAATCATCACCGCACTGACAGATTGGCGGTGCTCAGGTCTCTCTGATTTCCTGGAACCATATACGGCACTAGACTCCTTTTTGAATGGTTTCTTTTCCGAACTAGATGATGCACCCTTTGTAATCTTCCCAGACTTTAGCCCAGCCTCAATTCTTTCTCCAGTCAAGATCAAATCAGTGAACCCAGCAGAAGAATTCCCAATGAGATGGTTGAAAAACGGCCCAGATAGGGTCCCCAAGAACATGTCTACCAACTCCCTATCAGTCAATGGTGGCTGCACCCTGCCAGCCAGGTCTCTCCACTTCTGAGCGTACTCCTTAAAACCTTCGCTTGCACCTAACGCCATACCCTGGAGTTGGGTACGTGTGGGGGCAAGGTCGGCATTATATTGATACTGCTTATAGAAAGCAGTAGCCAACTCCTCCCAGTTACGAACCTTGGTCCCATCCAGCTGATAGAACCATTCGAGATGAGTCCCTGAAAGACTCTCCTGGAAGAAGTGGATCCATAGATTCTTATCCGCAGAGTACGGCTGAATTTTCCGAACATAGGACCTCAGATGCAGCTTGGGACAAGACGCCCCGTCATATTTGGAGAAGGATGGTGCTTTGAACTTGTGGGGGATGATTACACCAGTTGACAAACCCAGATCTCCGAAATCCAGCCCAGGTGCCTGTTGAACCTCCATAGCCTTCAACCTGTCCTCCAGTTGCTTATACCTGTCGTCTGCAGGAGGGTACTGCTCTTCATCAAAATCTGTCTCGTTGTCGGAGACTACTGGAGTAGGAACCTTTACTTCTGCCTGAGAAGGACTCTTGCCAACAGAAGAACCAGCCTCTTCATGCTGCAGAGTATTACCAAATCTTCGGCCCGAGTTGAACAGAACAGTTCTTCTCTTCTTCTTCTTCTCCTTCTTCAGGAGCATAGCCTTCAGTTCTTCTTGGCCTTTAGCCAGACCCTTGATTAGTTCTTGGAACTGCACATTCTGCACCTGAAGAGCCTTGATTGATGTCTCAGTTGATGCAGATTCGGGATTCATGATGCTGAAATAAACAGCGAATAACTATAAGCAACCTGAAAAGGGGAAAAACCTGCTATGCACATGATGTATGAAATGCGTATGCAATGCATTCAAGGGTTCGAAAGTTCAAATTTGTTGTAAACAAAAAGGATCACACGTTATCATTAAAGAAATCATTGTTTAATACATCAAGCCTCATGGGCAAAAGTACAAAAATCAAATCAATCCCAAAATACACTGCGCATCCTCTTCGGAGCTATGTAGGTGTTGAGATTCCTCTCCTCATGCAACAGGCGGGTGAGCTCTAAGACCTTCTTTTCACTGGCATGCAGACTAGTCTCAAGAGAATTCCGTTCTTCCTTAAGCTGGATCCAGCTCTTCTGCATCTCTTCCCAGGATGTGGGCATATCAGGGTGCTGAATAATGTGGGACACTTCCCCTTCCAAGACAGGTTCTTTGATTACTGGGAGCATATGAGGATAGGGCATTACTAGCTTCTGGGAGCGAGCTCGTACCCACTTGAGATAGGGTTCCAAAGGGATGGAGTTCCTGTGCCCCAGTGTCTTGCTGTTTATCTTACTAGGCATCCTCCAGGCTCTGATAAATCTCTGACGAAGTCCTTGAGTATCGTTGTCGAAGTCAAAAACTATGTCGGGAATTAACATGTCATGAGGACCATCTCTCCGAGCATAACCAAACTGTCTCCAAGCCAAGCATGGGCTATAAGTAATACCTCCTCTGATTCCAAGTAAAGGAACATTAGGGTACTCCCCGCAACGATCAATGATAGTGACATCTTCTCTGGACCTAGGGCACCAATGTATATCTGCATGTGTAAGAGTCATCAACCGTTGTGACCATCTCAAACCCCGCTCGTTCTTCAAGACTGATTGTGGAAGGTGTGAAATAAACCACCTTCCCAGGAGAGGAGTGCAACAAATAAGGACACCTCTTTTTCTCATGGTTCGAGTGTAACATGAGTGAAGGATGTCCCCCAGCAACGTAGGTATAGGATTCCTGGACATAAAGATCTGAACAGCACTGATATCAATGAGCTGATCTGGGTTAGGGAACAACACCAAACCATAAACAAGGAGGGCCACAACCTCTTCAAAAGCTTGCAAGTCAAGGGAGTTCCAACATTCAAGAGCCTTTTCAAACAGAAACCTGGCTAAGAACCCTTTGATACCACTTCTGACTTCCCAATGTCCCTTGAGGTCAGATGACTGTAGGTGCAGGGCTTTAGCAATATCTTCAAGCTTAGGTTCCCTTTCTGTACCGTTGAAGGGTAGCTGATCAAGGATAGGGATCTTCAGGAGCCGGGAGAACTCCTCCAATGTAGGTACCAACTGATAATCCAAGAAGGTAAAACAGTGATGCAGAGGGTCAAAGAACTGGAACAGGACCTTAATCATATCTTCCTCAATGTTGGTGTTGACCAAGCTGATGAGGCTTCCATGCCTTTCACTGAATGAAGAGTTCTCGGGAATCCTGGATATAAGCTCCTTAAGCTGAGGAGGGATCCTTACAAGATTGACCTGAATTGTCTTTCTACGAACAGTTTCCATGTCCTACAAAACAAGAACAAAGATGAAAATCCGAACCCCTGAAATGGTTAGTCAATGCATATGATGCTGGATGATGTCATGATGCTAAACACACCACAGATATTTACAAAGACAAACATGTAAGGCACACAAGGCACACAAGACGAGCCCTTAAGGTTTAAGGCCAGCATGGGGTCTGGGTAGTACCCTCTTGAAGTTGGTGGGTTCAACCTGTCCTAATCAAAGTAACCGGGTTCTAAGGTTCCCAATATCACGGGATTGCTTTCATTGTTCATCGTTTCGATTTAGCCACTGAACTGGCGACCGAAATATTCCAGGAAAGCAACCCTCAATTGAGCGTAGTATCGAGTATCAACCAACCTCGGACTGCACCAAAGTCAGTTATCTCACTACCCTAAAGAGGCCAAGATAGTTCAATTAGGGTTCCTAAGGTCTGTTGATGCTTCATGACACCACGCGGAGGCCCCGTACTCTCCTTGACTGAACTCAAGGGTTACCGGTACACACCAAAGTGCCACATCAACGTAGCAGACTGTTTCAACCATGTCGGTATACCCCGCACAGTTCCCTCACAGCCTTGTTGCTACTTTCTAAAAAGGTATCCCCCAGATCCGGGTTAGGATCTATAGAACTCCCAAGCAACCCACAATAATAAAGCAAGCAAAGAAGACAATTGAAAACATAGTTATGAGCTAGCCCTAAGGTATACCACACTTTATAAGTAGTGTCCCCAGCAGAGTCGCCAGTTCTGTGATCGGTGGATCTGGAACTGACTGTTTAACGCTGGTTCGTGAAATGTCGCGGAAGCAAGAGTCGCCACCGTCTTTTATTTTCTCCAATTGGAAAGGACAAAAGCACAGAAAAATTCCTTAAAGAGATTGCTCTCGGTTCGGGAGGTAGGTTATAGAAAGGGAAGGTATTAGCACCCTTTCTATCCATGGTTATCCATGGGCTCTTAGATACTTGCTCACTTGTGTTTTCAAAAATGGTTTGTTTGCTTTTCAACTGTGGGTTTTAAAAAAAGTTTCTTTGAAAATTCCAGTTCGACTCTTACGTCAGAGCGTTTGAAAAATTTGCTTTGAAAGCTTTTGAAAATGTGTTGGTGAAAAGTATTATTTGTTTTGTTTTTGAAGAGAGCAAGTATCTACGAGAACCTACCTACCCTAAGGAATTCGTCTGTGTAAATGTCCTTTAAAGTAGTGCCATCCCACCATTGAGAGGTAGGTAGCACCACCGTTGGAGGTGTTCGGGTCAATTCGATATTTGGGACATGGTGATCACCAGAGCAATGGGAAGACACCTTAGAAGCTACCCTCATGCCAGGTTCCCGGATCATGAGGACTTACTAAGACATCCTCTACTCGACGATCACCTTTCGAGGCAAGGCAACAGTGAGGCGTACCCTAGGGGTGGTGTGTGCGATTCGTGTGTCATTTTCATTGATATTTGTCTTGTCATGTTCATTGTGATCTACGCTTGATTTTATTTTTAAGGCCATTCATTCTTGCATGCTTATTTAACAGTTAATATTTGCGGGAAAAGTAAATTCTAAACTATTACAAAGGGCGCGGGTCCACATCGCCAAAATTAAACCGGACCCGATTTGACGGAAAGCAAATAAAGCAAAAGAAATAAAAGTGCGAGAAGTAATTATTACAAGGCTTTGGGACAGATACATAATTATTTAAGCAATAAAATAAATACGCGGAATTAAACAATTAAGTCGAAAGGAGGGCGTTGGACCCTTTTGCAAATTAAATTAATTAATAATTAAAATTAAGATTAAATGCAAATGTTTTTTGGTATTTTTATGTTTTTTAGATTTAATAGAAAAAGAATTAATTAATTAAAAAAAACTAAAATAAAATGTTAAACCTAGGTCTAATTATTTTTAAGTTTATTATGAAAGTATTAAAATTTTAACCTAAATTAAACCTAAGTTTTTATATACAATTTAATTATAAAAATAAATAAATAAATATTATGGTAAAAAGGAAACAAATTAAAGGGATAAAAATTAAACCTAATTCTATTTTTTGTATTTTTGTTAAAAAAGATTAAAATTGCAACCTAATTAAACTAAATATTTACATGTGAATTTATTTATAAAAAAACATTGAAATAAATAAATGTTTTATTTTGCTCTTTTTCTGATCTTTTGTGCATTTTATAATTTGTAAAATAATTAATTAATTTAAACAAATAAAGAAAACAAAATCATAATTGAAAATAAAACAAACAAAAATATAGAGAAAGCAAACCAGGGGGGGTTCAGGCCCCAAAGTGGAGGTATAGGCCTTAGAATACTGGCCCATTAAGCTTTGGTCCATTTGACCTTTTCAGTTTGTGTGCCAGCGCGTTGACCTGGGTTGAGGGTGTCCATCAATTCTCCACTCTTGGATTACTGAAGTTAACCACGTGGCCGGCTGGATTTGGTGAGTGCATGGTAGTCCTCAACAGGAGCGCTGCATAGGAGTTATTAATGAAAAATAATATTGAAATTTACACAGACCTGGGACTCGAACCCAGGTCTTGGATGCTGAAGCCTTCAACGTTTGCCAGCTGAGCTACACATGCATTCAATTAATATACCAACACATAAATAATAAAAGAAAGACCAACGCGTTAGTGGAGAGAAACGCGCGAAATTCAAACGCTCCAATCGCTTGTGGCCACGTCTTCGTCTCTTTCACGTTCCCTGTAACATAAACATTCAGCAACGGTTTTGGACGCGTTGCATTAGGCAGGCTATTGAAAAATAGCGACTAGCGCTAGGGTGTACATAAATTGATCGCGAATGGTGTTTCATGTTCGTCCAGGCTTGCTGAATACAACCATCATGGTCTTGAGGGCCAATTTTACTTGATCTTAAAAGCCCTAATTCCTCATCCTGAAAACCCTAGAATTTAAACATGGTGGAATCGAATATAACGCATAATAATTCAATCAAAACATTGGGTTAGCTTCAGAACAAGGTAATTAACATGAATCCATGAATAAAAATCACAAAGAATGTATGAATCATGATGCACGACTCTGAAATTTTCCTTGCACAGATGCGGTTTGTTTTACCAGTTCTTGGAGTTTTGAGGGATGATTCTGATTGGAATACACTCAATAGGCCTTGAGCAAGCTTTTTGAATGAAAATTAAGCTTTGAATCGCTTTGTAACCTTGTTTTCAGAATTTGAGTTTCTTGATAAAAATCCAAGTTTGCAATGGTATTCTCTGCGCAGCTTAGAGTGTTTTTGCATTAGGTTTTGAATCATGCTTATGTACTGAGGCTATTAGGTCAACAAAACTTGATCAAATCCATGGCAATAATGATTTTGCATATTTGATTTTCTTAAGATCTTTACATATCTTTTTCACATGGTTTTTGTGCAAATTATGATCAATTCAAACCAAATCTTTCCTAATTGGCATATGCACGAATTATAGAAGCCAAAACATGTATAAAAAGATTGGTTTTGTTAGGTTAAATATTTTTTCACATATTTAATTGATTTAATTGAATTAATATAAATAAAAACTCAAATAAATAAATAAAAAATGAGAAAATACTTCCCTTTGGGCCAAGTGGTCGTACATATGCTTGGAATGATGAATCATGGAAAAAAAATGGGCCCATTAGCATTTTTAGGCCATTTGAATCAATGTTGACTTTTCAAAATATCCAAAAATTTCCCAACTTCCACAAGGCATAACTTGCTCCATTTTTAAGCTTTTCACATGTTCTTGGACATTTTGGAAAGGTCTTTGAGTCCTCTAACCAATGTCTTTGGTCCCATGTCATTTTGATTTACCAATCTCAAGTTATGGCCTTTGACTTAAAGTCCCTTTTTGTTGACTTTTGAAAATGACCTATAATGTTGAAATTGATAACTTTTTGTGAGAGCATTTCTTGGACTTGGAATATGAAGATGAGTTGTAGGAAATGTCTTTCTCTTCAAAATGAGCTTTGGATGGGATTTTTCTGATAATCCATGTGAAAGTTATGCTCTGGTCAACTTCAGTTGACTTTTTCAACTGTCCAAATATAGTAACTTTTGCATCTTTGATGATTTCTGAGCCAAATTTTGAGAATCATGATCAAGCATTGATCAAATGATGTTTGTGGCTTCAAAATGATATGTTGACCAAAAATTTGAACTTTTGACTGTCAAATGACCATTTTGCCCCTACAGTTGACTGTAGTGCAATTTAGGGTTTTGACTGTGCAATTTTGAGTTGAGTGTCTTGAAACTTGATATGAGGATACTTGACCATATTTGTATGCATATGAGACTTGATTGGGCCTTTGAAAACTTCCTTTTCTTGATCAGAATACAAACCCTAGTTTTGACTGTATAGGAGACCTTTGCACTGTACAACCCTTGGGGAATTTTGTGACTTGGCTTAGCATTTTCTTGAAGAATATGGGAGCGCAAATTTTGGGGTACAACAGAGTGCATCAGAGCTCTCCAGCATAACTTATCAATACAATCCCTAGAGGAGCCTGTCTTTGTTATCCCTAGCCAGAGAATCCTCCGGAATTCAATTCCCCTCGGAGTTTAAGTTTCAGTATCCCCAGCCGAGCTAAGGTTTCAAAATTATCACTCCCCAGCGAAGCCAGACTAGTGAACCTTCTCCCCGCAGGGTTTTGGGAGGGCAAATCTTGAGTTCCCCAGTGAAGTCGCCAGAGATACTTCCCACCAAACTGAAGATTCTCAGTCTTACATCGCCAGCATGAGTCTATTAAATTGGAACTCCCCAGTAGAAGTCATCAAGAATTCCCCAGAGGATTGGTATACAACCCAAGCTCCTTATTCTCTAACAGCAACCAGGAATTATTCTCCCCGGCAGCAGTCAAGATACTTTTATCTTCAGCCATCCCGGATTCATCTATCCTTTGCAAGAGAGCTCTCCAGCTTACATGCGCATCCATTTATATTCTTACTACATAACATACATTATATCATGCATCATGACATTGCATATAACTAACTCTTTACCTTTTCAGGTAAGATCAGTCGAAAGACTAAAATCATTATCTTCCAAGATTCTTTCCAGGAATAGTTCAGATGTGATCCAAACACGGCGACATTATGACACTTATTCCGGATTCATCCAGATGCAGTTTTACACGAGCTCATCATCAGGAAACCCTACACCGGTTCCTCTTCAACTCCAAGATTTCAGAAAACAGTTTACGGGTTCTCCAAGTAACGGATGTTAACCTATTGCTTGTTCAGTTTCTTCTCAAGACTTCTGAAAACAGTTTATGGATTCTTCCCAACAACGGATGTTAATCTATCACTTGCTCAGATGCAACCTTTTAAAACAGTTTACGGACGCTTCCCAACAACGGATGCTGCTCTATTGCTTATTCAACCTCAAGACTTCTGAAAACAGTTTATGGATTCTTCCCAACAACGGATGTTAATCTATCACTTGTTCAGATGCAACCTTTGAAAACAGTTTACGGACGCTTCCCAACAACAGATGCTGCTCTATTGCTTATTCAACTTCAAGATTTCTGAAAACAGTTCACGGGTTCTCCAAGTAACGGATGTTAACCTATCGCTTGTTCAGATTCTTCTCCAGACTTCTAAAAACAGTTTATGGATTCTTCCCAACAACGGATGTTAATCTATCAACTTGTTCAGATGCAATTTTTTGAAAACAGTTTACGGATTCCTCCCAACAACGGATGTCAATCTATTTGCTTATTCATACCCCCAGTTCAGAGATGGTCCAAAGCATGGACACCTTCCCGATACTCATTCCAGATGGCATCTTTAAGCCCACCCCCAACAAGTTTCTGTCATTCCTCCCGATGGCATCGTTAAGCCCATCTCCAAATGGCATCTCTAAGCCCATTCCCGCATCCCTTGCTTTGACGAGTGCAAATTTAAGGGCACTCTAGTGTCCAATCTCCTTTTACCCTCGAGTCACGAAAGGCAAACTTGCCAATCTAACTCTTCGGATTCAAGAAGATTGAACATGGGAAACTGTTGTACCCCAAAATTTGCCCTCCCATTTCTCATTGATTTCTCATCACAAAGCCCTTGGAGGTCAAGATCCAGTTAGGGTTTCATCTGCTCAAGACTTCTCCTTGCACTGTTGACCCAAATTAGGGTTTGTGTTTGCACAAAGATGTTCTGACCTAAAATTCCTAAGATGACTTTCTTGCTTCATATTGGACTCCCAAGTTTATCCATATCAAGTTTCAAGTCTTGATTCCAAGTTTTGCCCAGTCAATTGGACAGTTGACCTAGAAATCAACTGTATTGGGGAAAAAGTCAACTGTGGCCAATTGACAGTCAAATCTCATGAAAATTGACCCACATCAACATTATGAACTCACATGGACCATTTGATCAAGTTTGGATCACAATTCCACAAGAAATTTGATCAGATCACTAAAAGGGCAAAATGGTCATTTTTAGGGTTTTGACTGCACAAAGACAATTTTTGACTGTTTGACCTAGCCATGGAATTGTCTTGACATGCTCAACAAGTTCAAAAGATCCCAAGTACACAAGATTGACAGTTGAATTTCCCAGTCAATTGATCAATTTTGACTGTATACTGAAAAGTCAAACTTTGACTTTTTGGTCAAAATCAAGAGTCAAGATTCATTTTTCATCAAAGCATGCCAAATCATGAAACTTGTTCATCAAGAAATCAAAAAATGCAAATTAGGGTTTGAAATGAGAATTTTTCATAACTTAGAATTTTTCGAAGTTATGAAAAACCCTAAAATTTTCCCAACTTTGCCTCACTTTCTCACCAAGATTCATTTGGATTCAAGCAAAATTCAAAACATGAAAGTTGTAGCTTGGTGCATAATCTACAACTTTGATTCACAAAGTTTTCCCAAAAGAAGCTTGTATCTCAAGTTACAATTTTTGGAATAAGGGTACTAAACCATTCTTAACTTAGTGAAAATTTGACCTATTTTGGCAAGGTTTTCTATCTAACTTCAAGACCATTTTCCATACACTTCCACTTGGAATTTCAATTTTCACTTCAAAGATGGATTGTAGTACACATTCCAAGCTTTCCAAAATTTCCAAGAACTCATCAAACAACTTCATAACTTGAGAGAATCGAATTTTGCAATATGGAAAAAACTCACTTTTGAATTGGCCAATTTCCATGTTCATAACTTGTGTAAATTTCTCAAACCAGCATGCCACTTGATTACAGGCCCTTAAACCATCCAACACTCAATAATTTAATGCATGTTCATTGTGCTAAGGCCTTGTTTCATGAGTTTAAGCATTACATGTTGGATTAGGCCATAAATGGAAAAAGTGAAATAGCCATTTTTGCAAAAGCAAGCTTTATGTCATAATGCCAATCCAAGAAGTACAGATCAAATCTAATTGGCATAAGATTATGAACAAAACACACTGATCAAGGAGAGGCTGTGCAGCATGTTTAGAGGTCCTCTACCTGCCTAGAAACTCAAGTGGCCTTTGCTTGCTTAAGTGTTAAGAAACTTAGCATAACACAACATAACTTTGATCTGAGCAAGGACAAGCCTAAGCAAATATTTTATACACCTTCTAATCATCAAACCCAAGCTAGAACACGAGCAAACAAGGTCCCAAACACTCCCATTCCCAGAATCACTCTCAAACTGCAAAAACAGGGCAGGGCCTGCAGATTGAATCCCACAACTCATCCCTCTCATGCTTTCTTGCTCAAGGCTCATCAAACACCTTCCCTAGCATCATTTGAAGCTAACCAAAACACAAAACACGACCTGTAACTCCTCTAACCAGTTCCACCATTTTCACTTTCTTGTTTTGCAGTTGAAGGTCCATAGCTCGATTCAAGGTGTTTCAAAGCAAAGTAAGCATTGGAATAGCATCACCACACTTCAGGCAAGCTATACAGATCATCATCTTGCTCTGAAAGCTCCCCCATTGCCAGATAGAACTTCAACTGAACAGGTATCTTTTTGAACTTCTAACTCTTAGTGTAGGCATCATTAGCTCTAGGTTTGTGAATAAGAAGTGTTCTACTCATGCCCCTGAATCTGTACATGCTTTTACTTTTCATTTATTTTTCTTGAGTTGTGAGAATTTAAGGTTTGAATATGGAAGAAAAGTTAGGTCAGGATTTGGGAATGTCAAAATTCTCTCTCATTTCTGAGAGTTAGGATGAGTTCTTTATATATTTAGAATCGTGATTCAATGCTTAACATTTCTTATGTTGTGAGTTTGTGCAAAAGATCAAAGAATCCAGATGTTTGAACTTGAGTAACAGGCGCGCGTTTTTGACATCTTTTTTGTCTGAAGGTTGAAGAAGAAGCCACATGGGCTGGGCCTGCTTTGTCTTTTCTTTTCACACCATATTTCTGATTTCACACCCCCTGAGCGCATTTTGTGTGTTTTATTGATTTTTTGATTTTTCTTTTTTCATTTTGGTTTATTTATTTTTCCTAATGATATTAAAAACATAAAAAACATTTTTACACCATTTTTCTATTTTTAGGCATTTATTTGTTTATAGGAATCATTTGTACATAAATAATATATATATACTATTATTTAGAAAAACTAGAAAAATAATGCAAATATACTTTATTTCTGATTTTTATTTCATTTTTTCTTTTGAAAATATTTTATACAAAATATACTTTTTTTATAAATATTAAATATTATTATTTTTGTATATATAATACATATTTAGTAAATAATATATATATATATATATATATATATATATATATATATATATATATATATATATATATATATATATATATATATATATATATATATATATATATATATATATATATATATATATATATATATATATATATATATATATATATATATATATATATATATATATATATATATATATATATATATATATATATATATATATATATATATATATATATATATATATATATATATATATATATATATATATATATATATATATATATATATATATATATATATATATATATATATATATATATATATATATATATATATATATATATATATATTTAGGTAAATAATACAAAAAAATATACATATTTTTTTTATTTGACATGAAAAATACTTTTTATAAATATACTTCATTTTATTTTATTTTTTGTATATAATTATTAAACATTATACATATTAAATAGTTAATATATTTACTTAATAAAAATTAGGGTTTTACCCTTAAAACACAAAAACTCCAAAAAAATAATACTTTTTTTTATTTTGTTTATTTGATATAAAAATACTCTTTTTTTTGTCATATACATAAAAACATTTTTTGCATTTTGCATCTTTGTTTTATTATCCATTTAATTTATGCAATTAATTACCTTGTAAATATTCCAAAATTGATGTAATAGCTAGGTTTAAATTCCTTGTCTAAATATCTCCCCATTTGAACATTTGTACCCCCTTCCCATATTGTGTTGTAATAGTGTAGGAATTTTACTTTTCGCACTTTATTGCTTACTAAATATACCATGCTAGAATTAGGGTTTGTATGCAAATAAAAAGAACAAAATAGTTTGACCTAATTTCAAAGATAAACAAGCATGAAAATGGACAACACATATCACACTTGCACCCCTAGGGTATTCCACTTGTTGCCTTCAAATAAATGGGCCATATTGTATGTTAGGTTTCTTTGGGTAAAAACAAACAATCAAATGATCATAGTCCCTCGATGACGCTTTCGAAAAGTTGCCTAAAATGATCAAGTCCCTTTCAAGATAAAAAAATTGCCCAAAGATACTTAGCACCATTGCAATTATGGTCTAGACGATGACCCGCGCCCGTCCCTTTCACATCCTAACACAAGATTGTCTACCAAATGCAATGGTGGAACAAAATTGTTAAAAGGGCTAAAAGCATAACAAAAATCTTTGAGAACTTTATGGTAGATAGCTAGTACTTGTCAAACTTGCAAAAGAAAACACTTGCCTATTTTCAAACCACACTTCACAAACACTTTCAAAACAAACTTTCAAAAAACCTTGAAACATCTTTTCAAAAAGACAAACACCTTTTGTAAAACATTCGAGTAAAGAATTATTACAAGGTTAGCTTATACAAGGCATCTTTTTCAAAACATTTTCAAAACACACACAAAGCACCATTTCAAACAATTGAAAACCAAGGCAAGTTGATCTAAGCAAGTACCTAAGAGCCCATGGATAACCATGGATAGAAAGGGTGCTAATACCTTCCCTTTCTATAATCTACTCCCCGAACCCAAGAAAAATCTCAAAGGTTTTTGCTGTGCTTTTTAAACCTTTCCTTAGGATAAAATAAAAAGTCGGTGGCGACTCTTGCTCAACCAAAACATTTGCGAAAACAAACGCAAAACCATAGTCAGTTCTCCCACCGTATCACAGGATGATATAATGATGGGTATGTAGGGATATTGATTACTGTGGTTAATTGTTGTGTTTGTTTATGGAATTGATTTTTTGTGTGTGTGAATTTATGTGATAAAATTCTGGATGCAATTATGAATGAGCTACTAAAATTGATGGTATTAATGATTGGGTATGTGGGGTTTGGATTGTCATGGTTGAATTTGTATGTTCTTGTTCATCCTGTTTTTGAATTATTTATACATTTGTGATTGAATTGATATAATTGATGGTGTAAAATGCTTGAGAATGTTGTGTGAATTATATGTCAAAGTATTGAAACCGTACTATGTATTATGTGAGATTTGAGGAGTGTTTTGTTGGGATAAAAGTGCTTTTCGTAGTAGAAAATGCAGAAAAAGTGATTATGCAGCACAAAAACCGGTTTCCTATTGAACGGGCTTAAAAGTGACAATTTTTAAAAATTCATAACTTTTTACTCGGGTGTCCGTTTAACGCGCAGTTCAAACCTACGGAAAGCTAATAAAGTGTATTTCCTGATAAAAATAGTTTCAGGTCCCTGAAATGAATTTAATTTGTGAATGATGAAGTTTTTTGTGTCACTGTATGATGTTGATGTTTCTTGTAAAAACTGAGAAAATTCATAACTCGGGTTGTGAGTGTCCGATCGATGCGTGACTTAAATAGTTAGAAATCTGGTTTAACATTCTTTAAGATAAAATTAAATTCAATGCTAGAATTCCAACTATTTGACACGCAGACTTGAGTTTGAAATGTGTTGAGTTGTGCTGTTATGTGGAATGCAACAAACGCCTGGTGATTTGTTTGATTTGTCGATGTATTGTTATAACTGCAATACTGTGATGTTGTATTATTATTATTAGTTACAAAATAATAAGTTAATAATATGTTTGGTGAATTGTGATACTATGATATTGCTTTGTTGGATGTATCCAAATGTGTTGTTAATGTCTGCTATGTCAGTATATTATTATTAATGTACACATTGTACATGTGAATGTTGTATATTGGCCAATAATGGCGAAGTACATAGACTATAGTGATGGTATTTGTTCGGATTGTTGTATTGTGTTCCATGAATAATATATTACTCTATGAAATGTTACAAATGCTCTATGAGTTGCTTGCTATGTTATTGGTTGTTGTGTTGCATGCTTTGGAAGATGTTTGGTGTATGGTGGCTGTTATCGGTGAAGTGCACTGACTATGGTGATGGTCAATGTGCATATTATTGTTCTTGCATAATTAATGTTGATTTCATAATGATGATTATGATGTTGTTAGCCTATATGGCGTAATGTTGGGGGCTTATGTCCTGTAGTGACATAATTATGTTGTTGAATGTTGGTGTTGCATGCATTCATTGGTGAAGTCCCATGCCCTGTTGTTGGCCTTTATTGGTGTTATGGTGATGGCTTATGCTCTATTTCTACCCTATTTGGTATTATAGAGAGGGCTTATACCTTGTTGATACCACATGCATTGAGTCAGTGAGTCGGTCTTATTGCATTGCTTGTTGTTAACATGATGGATATTGTGTGTGATTGTATATGCATGTGTTGGCTGAAGATTTTGATGATACATTTCGAAACGAAGCAAGTTGGATGTTTCGTTGGAATAAAGCAAGATGTCATGTTTCGAAATGGTAGAAGCAGTGCTTCGAATGGACATGTCAAAGCTCGGAGCTTCGAGTGACAGTTATGGGGATATATTCAAAAGAAGTCGAAGTGGTAACAAGGCTGTGTCCAAGAAATGAGTTCGAAGCGAAGAGTGCCAAAACATTTGAAATTCAAACGCAAGTCGGATGTTCGAAATTTAAAATATATGCGCTGGAGCATTCGAAGACGCGTGGAAGCTAGAGAGGGGCATTGCTTTGTATGTTCTGAACGTGGCAGAATCTTATAGGCAAGACCGTTATGGTCGAAGTAGTATAAATAGAAGTCTTAGCGTTAGGATTTCGTGTGTCATATCTATTGTACAAAATTCAGTAAACATTCAAAATACCACATGGCTAGGGAAACGAATGCTCGAACAATGTACGTATGATAACACCAAATATTTATGATTCAATAAAACTCTTTATCATTTCCAGTTTATCCTTTATCTTCATGTCAATATCATTCAAAAGCCTTTACATTAAAATCTTTTTCATTCAAAGTCATCTACTAATTTCTTGCATTTAAAACGCTTTCTTTTTATTCCGAGTATTTTACATTTCAGAGATTCTTATACCTTTTATGCTGTTATCTTCATGCTTTTATCATTCGAATACTTTTTCATCCAGAGTCATTTTACTGATTTCTTGCATTTAAACGCTTTCTTTCTATTTCGAATCTTTTACATTCCAGAAACTCTTTTACATTACATGCTTTTATACTTCGAAGTTATTTACTTGTCTTTTTGCAATTTTACATGTCTTTACAATTGAACCTTTATTCATGCAATTTAGTTTCGCACGTATTTACTTGATCATGTCATTAGATCTTTAATAGGGTAATCGAAGTAAGTTAAACACGTACACAACATTCTAAATACCAACCATGAATATCAGTTCTACAATGAGAATTATCCAAATGACCAATACACCATAGGATCAATCTAGTCGATCCTGCAAGTTACCAGAGAGATTAAATAACAGTCATTAAGATTATTTGATAGTTTGGAGGACTAACGGTTGTTTACCAGAAATAACTGTAAACAAATTGGCACACCCGGTGGGACCATCATTGGTCATTACGAAATTTAGAACAAATTGAAGAATTGTTGAGACATAACCATTGCAAAAGTACTTTCTGAGTGATAAGTTCGTTGTTATATGAACCTTAGAAGTGGTAGAATAACCAATAGCAACCAACCCTTACCCAAAAGAAAACGTTTAAACAAGATGTCTAATCCAGACAATCAACAAGGGGAACAAAATATCCCACATACAACAGGCACTAATATGTCTGCTTCGATGGGAACATCTAATGTGATCCCTTCGAACGCACAGTCTGTTGCATCTTCTACCAATAGTGTAGCCACTAATGGAACAAGTGGCATGTCAACTAACAGTTCGATCCTAGGAAATACAGGAACCATTGGTTATCCTGGGGGATTCGTCCCACCATCAGGGACACAAACCCATTTTGCCATCCCACTAACTAGACCACCCGGGTTCGATGCTAACAAACACAGAAATTCCTCTTATGGGATGCCAACATCTTTTATGGCGGGTCTGCACACTTCGACATCGAATACATCACCACAATTAGGGTCTGGGTCTAGGGCAAATCAAGTTATGACAAATAACCAAGGGTCAGTGGGTTATAGTGCAATGCCTATCTTACCCACAGAAAATCAGTTGGCCTTTAGGCAATTAATGGATGACAGTAACCATAATATGATAGGGGTATTAGCGCAAACTATGCAGGAGATCTTTGCCCCAATAGTACAAAACGTAACTGTGACAAACAGAGAAAACGCGGATAACATGAGTCGAATAGCAGATTTTTTCGCTCCCCCAGAAAGGCGTAGGCAGAATCAGGCGGGAGTTCGAGCAAACGTACCTATCATAGAACAAGTTGCTGAGGACCCACCCTATAGACCAGCCCGAGAGGGGGTTAATTTGGGGGCAAGGGCACAAAGGTTAGAAGCCCCAATGATTCAAGGCCCACAAAGGGAAATTATGGAACCAGGGGCAAGGATCGAAAGGCTAGAAGTCCCAGAGTTTCGAGAAGAACAGCCTAGAGGAGTTGTCATGGTGGGTCGAAATCAAGATGCTGATGCAGTCGTTCACAGAATTCGAAATGACAACATCTTGGCCGAAAATAATTTAACCACTATGATAGAGAGAATCATGGCCCATAATGGCCTCAACACAGGAATTAGAAGGCCAAATTATGCCTCTCCTATATTAGATTACATAATGCATACTGATTTACCAAGGGGATATAAAGTCCATAAGTTTACAAAGTTTGCTGGAGATACCAATGAATCAACAGTCGAACACATAGCCAGGTATCTAATCGAAGCAGGAGACATAGCGAATAATGAAGACCTTAGGATCAAATATTTCCCAAGTTCCCTAACTAAGAACGCTTTCACATGGTTCACCACTTTACCTCCTGGGTCCATAGATACTTGGGCTTTGTTGGAGAGATTATTCCATGAACAGTTTTACATGGGACAATCTAAAATAAGTCTGAAGGAACTAGCCAGTGTCAAGAGGAAGTTTACTGAACCCATAGATGATTATCTGAATAGATTCAGGCTCTTGAAGTCTAGATGCTTTACAGTAGTTCCTGAACATGAGTTAGTCGAAATGGCCGCTGGCGGCCTGGACTACTCTATTCGAAAGAAATTAGACACATAATACTTGAGGGATATGGCTCAATTAGCCGATAGGGCTCGACAGGTCGAAAGGATAAAGGCCGAAAAGGCCAGAGTTTTTAAAAATAACAAGAAAGAAAGGGTCTCCTATGTTGGAGCTGAGGAAGTAGAAGATTACCCTGAATTCGAAGAGGTCGAAATTGATCTCGCTGAATCAAAACAGGCCCCACCTTACACCTGCAAATTATTAGTTCCCACAAAAGGGAAAGAAATTGTTGAAAATGAGAAAAGTGATAAATTCCCAAAGAAGGTTTATACCTTCGATGTAACTAAGTGTGACGAGATTTTTGATTTACTTGTCAAAGATGGCCAACTCATTGTGCCATCAAATGTCAAAATACCTCCTTTAGATCAAAGGAAGAAAAGAGGATTTTACAAGTATCATAGTTTCCTAGGCCACAAAACCTCACAGTGTTTTCTTTTCAGGGACCTAATTCAGAATGCAATTAAAGATGGCAGACTGAAATTCACTGATAAACCAAAAATGAAAGTAGATGAAGATCCTTTGGATGTTGCAGACACCAATTACTCCGATCCTATATGCATTGGAGAAATCAACATGGTGGAAGCAGATCAAAATAACGCTCCAGTAGGAGAGAAAGGTACTGAAAATGAAAGCTGGGTGTTAGTCGAAGTCAACAGGGGGGTCATTGAAGACGTCCACAAGCAACCAGAGGCTTCGATCGAAGCAGCACCTTTAGCTGTTGCAAAGGAAATCCAGGCTACTGAAGGCCAGGAAAACCAAAAGCAAGAGTTGACACAGGTTACTGAAGGCCTGAGGCTAGAATTGGAGAAAGTCCAGATCACTAAGCCAACCTCCCCTCAGAAAGAAATATGGGATACTTTAGGGGAGCCCAGTGGAAAGTTTGACTACTTGGTCAAGTATTCTGCCCCGGAGAGTTCAAAAATCCAAATTGAAGATATAAAACCTACAGGATGGGGAGATGATGACACTAAGGGGGAGGATGTTGATGTAAACATGGTGGATATGGAGAAACCTCGTTCTGAAATGGAGGAGGTGGAGAAATACTTAGAGAAAGAAAACTATAAAATGGAGGATAATTATGCTGGGGATGCTAGCCTTAAAGATTACCTCATGTTGTGCCACAAAGGAGATGCTGGAATGATACTATGCCCTAGGTGCAGCATCATCTGCGACCAGAGAATTGCTGCAAACTTCGAGAGGGTACAAAGGGCACGAACTGGCATCAACTGGCACCAGAATAACCAGTTATTCAGGTGTTATCCTAAAGCTGGAGAAAGTTTGTTGGAATTTTTGGTTCGCTGTTACAAAGGGGTAACGAAATGCTTGATATGCCCAAGGTGTTCTCCTGTGTATGATCAAAGCATGGCCAGAGCCTTCGAAACAATCCCTTTTGCCCCGTGCTGGAACCACCAAGAGACTGGTCAGATGGGCCAATGTTTCGATAACAAATACAATCAACGAAGGCCTGATAGTCCTCATCCCAAGGGCGCTCGAAGAGTGACGTTCAAAATTCCTGCTGAAATACCAACAGACAAATGGCTGCAAGCCAGAAATGACAAAGGCAAAGACAAATGGAGAAGCAAGCAACGAAACGCACGCCACGCTATGACATATAGAAGGCAGTTCAATATAGCGAAGAGGGAAGAAGTGAGGTTAGAGAACTACAAAGGAAGAAACCCCATGTCAAGATCTCAATGGCGAAAGCAACAGAGAATCCGAAAGGCTGAGAGGGAAGCTGTGGCAAATAAAGGAGCAACTTCAATAAAAGACCAAGGTGAATCTAGCACCAACAAACCCACACCAAATAATCAAACTGAAGACAAACCCCCAGTTAGTAGGAGACTCTTCTCGGAAGTACAACCAAATGAATCGAATGAATACACTCCAGGTCCAGAAGAAGACGAAGATATGCTAACAGACAACTTCGAATCAGAGGGGGAGTCTTCGCTCAATATCAATTGCAACATGGTATCTGTACTTCCTTGTGAGTTTGGACAGGAAACTGAAATCGAAGAGTATGAGGAAGAAGATACCATAGATCTGATGAAGCATAGGCCTGTGTGTTACTACGTGATGGATAACGGAGCTGTCGAGGAGCAGAATGCGTTCTTCGAGCGTCCAGAACCAGCTATGAAAAATCATCTGAAGCCATTATTTATTCGGGAAAAGGTTGGTGCCCATGGCGTAAATAAGGTTTTAGTGGATGGGGGCGCTGCAGTTAACTTAATACCCCATTTCATGCTGAAAAAGTTAGAAATATGCGAAGGAGACATCAAACCATACAACATGGTTCTGTCCAATTATGAAGGGAAAGTAGGCAAACCATTGGGGGTGGTTCAATTGGACTTGACGATAGGCTCAAGCTGTAGGCCCACCATGTTCATGGTGATCGAAGCCAAGGCCAACTACAACTTGTTGTTGGGAAGAGAGTGGATCCATGGCGTAGGAGCAGTTCCTTCGTCAATGCACCAGAGATTAGTTTTATGGAGAGAAGATGGGATCGTGGAGAACATTGAAGCGGACCAGAGTTACTTCATGACAGCAATCAACTTAGTTGAAAAGAGGAATTATGACAAACATCTGGCAAAGATTGCTCCTTGTGTCCCAAATGATGAAATCAACGAAACCAGAAACGCACACTATTATATGACCCTTCGCCATGATGGCATATATTGGGATAGGATAATAATCAATGAAGATGAAGGAGTCGAAGGTACTATGCAAAGACGGCCAGCAGGCTGGGAATTCGACAACCTTGCTCATGACCGAGTCCTCCTTTTTCGAAAGGATTTCGGCCTATATGGCTGAGAACGAATCAAAGGCGGCCTTAGAGGCTGAAATAAATAAACTGGCTGTAAAGGTGAACGAAATAAATGGGGGTAGCTCGAAAGGCTCACCCTTTGAAGAACTCGAAATAGATCAAAGGCTGGACGCCATCTATGATAAAGAACCCTTAGGCTTCGAGAGGGACCCCATAGATTCAGGTGCCAAAATGTTGGCGCAGGATCCACTCGAAGAAGTGAATTTAGGGGATGAGAACACGAAAAGAATAACCTACATAAGCGCAAAACTTAGCCCAGGCCTCAAGCAGGAAGTGATCAAAGTCCTCAAGAAAAACAAAGATTGCTTCGCGTGGGACTATGACGAAATGCCTGGTTTAAAGAGGGAGTTAGTGGAACATAGAATTCCAATCAAGGATGGCAAGAAGCCCATCAAGCAAACTCCTAGAAGATTCGCACCAGCGGTTCTCACAAAGATCAAAGCTGAGATCGATAGGTTGCTGCGTTGCAGATTCATCAGAACCACAAGGTATGTCGAATGGTTAGCAAATATAGTGCCTGTTATTAAGAAAAATGGCTCTTTGAGAATCTGCATAGACTTTAGGGATTTAAATACTGCAACCCCTAAAGATGAGTACTCCATGCCTGTGGCAGAAATGTTAGTAGACTCTGCTGCAGGATTCGAATATTTAAGTATGTTAGATGGATACTCTGGGTACAATCATATTTTTATTGCTGAAGAAGATGTTGCCAAGACAACATTTCGTTGCCCAGGAGCCTTAGGCACCTACGAATGGGTGGTGATGCCTTTTGGTTTAAAAAATGCTGGGTCAACTTATCAAAGGGCAATGAATTCGATTTTCCATGATTTCATTGAAACTTTTATGCAGGTGTATATTGATGATATAGTCATCAAATCTATATCTGCAGAAACCCATTTGCATCATTTGAGCCAATCATTCGAACGAATGAGAAAACATGGCTTAAAGATGAACCCCCTTAAATGTGCATTTTTTGTGCAGGCTGGAGATTTCCTTGGCTTTGTGGTTCATAAAAAAGGAATTGAGATCAACCAAAATAAAACCAGAGCCATAATGGAGACGAAAGCACCTACGTCAAAAAGGGAGCTGCAATCTTTGCTAGAGAAGATTAACTTTCTCAGAAGGTTCATTTCGAATCTGAGTGGAAGATCCCAAGCTTTCTCTCCGTTGCTTCGTTTGAAGCAAGGCCAAGCCTTCGAGTGGAACGAAGCCCATCAGGAGGCATTTGACAAGATAAAAAGATATCTCTCTCAGCCTCCCATCTTGTCTCCACCTTCATGGGGAAAGCCCATGAGATTGTACATATCTTCCTCTGAAGTTAGTATAGGTAGTATGTTAGCACAAGAAGATAGCAATGGCATCGAAAGAGCCATATACTATTTAAGTAGAGTATTGAATGATGCAGAGACTAGATATAGCAATATAGAAAATCTATGTCTCTGTTTGTACTTCTCTTGTATGAAACTTAAGTATTATATAAAGCCTGTTGATGTTTACGTTTCATCTCATTTCGATGTTATTAAACACATGCTTTCGAAACCAATAATGCATAGTAGAGTTGGTAAATGGGCTTTAGCCTTAACAGAATATTCTTTGACTTTCATGCCTTTAAAAGCTATGAAAGGCCAAGTGATTTCTGATTTCATTGTGGACCATTCACTGGTTGAAACGACTGTCATGGATTACGTTGAAATGCAACCTTGGAAATTATACTTTGATGGTTCGACCCACAGGAATGGTAGTGGTGTTGGAGTTCTTATAATTTCTCCTGAAGGAATTCCAACAAAATTCAAGTATAAATTAGATGGCCCTCGTTGCTCGAACAACGAAGCTGAGTATGAAGCGCTTATTGTTGGACTTGAAGCTTTGTTGGAATTGGGGGCAACTAGAGTCGAAATTAAAGGAGACTCAGAATTAGTAGTCAAACAAATAACAAAGGAGTACAAATGCATAAAGGAAAATCTGATGATATACTTCGTCATAGTTAACAGGCTACTTAGAAAATTCGAATACATGGATATTCAACATATACCAAGAATAGAAAACCAAGAAGCAAATGACTTAGCACAGTTGGCTTCAGGTTATAAAGTTTCTGCCAAAAACTTTGAGGATTTGGTCGAATTAAGAGGTAGAGTTATGGCTACTAGATTCATGCCATCAGATCTAGAGAGTATAAAATTAGGGCATGCTGAGAAACATGGATTCGAAGTACTAGCCATAGACACCTTGTCAGATGCAGACTGGCGAAGTCCACTTGTGAGTTATTTAACAAATCCAACTCTGAATGTGGATAGGAAGATAAAATATAGAGCACTATCATATGTCCTCATGGGAAATGAATTGTTCAAAAAAACCCAAGAGGGTGTATTACTGAAATGCCTAGGAGAAAGTGAGGCATACCTAGCATTATCAGAAGTCCACAATGGGGCATGTGGGGCACATCAAGCAGGTCATAAAATGAAATGGTTGTTATTTCGATATGGCATGTATTGGCCCAGCATGCTCAAAGATTTTATAGACTTTGCTAAAGGGTGTGTAGAATGCCAGAAACATGCAGGGATTCAACATGCTCCTGCAAGTGAGTTGCATTCAATCATTAAACCATGGCCCTTCAGAGGATGGGCATTGGATTTAATAGGAGAAATAAATCCTGCTTCGTCTAAAGGACATAAATATATCTTGGTAGGAATAGATTATTTTACCAAGTGGATCGAAGCAATACAATTAATAGTTGCTGATCAAGAGGCTATTATTGAGTTCATACAGAAACAAATTATCTATAGGTTCGGATTGCCAGAGAGCATAACCACGGACCAAGGGTCTGTGTTTACTGGTAGAAAGATGCAAGAGTTTGCTCAAGAGATGGGGTTTAGATTACTGACATCAACGCCATATTATGCTCAAGCAAATGGTCAGGTCGAAGCAGCTAATAAAGTAATAATAGGGTTAATCAAGAAACATATTGGTAAAAAGACAAGGAACTGGCATAAAACTTTGGACCAAATACTATGGGCCTGTAGAACATCTCCTAAAGAAGCTACTAACACCACGCCTTTCCAACTCACATTTGGTCATGATGCAGTTCTGCCAGTAGAAATTCATCTACAATCAGTTTGAATTCAAAGACAAAACGAAATTCCAGCTGCATTATATTGGGAGATGATGATGAATGAGTTAGTTGAGTTGGATGAAGTTAGATTGCATGCATTGGTAATCCTGATGAGACAAAAGGAAAGGGTAGCCAGGGCATATAACAAAAGGGTGAAAGGAAAAGAATTCACTATTAATGACTTAGTCTGGAAAGTCATATTGCCCATGGACAAGAAAAATAAAAACGTTAGGTAAATGGTCACCTCATTGGGAAGGACCTTTTCGAATAATAAAGACATTTTCAAACAATGCATATGAAATCGAAGAATTGGTTGATGATAAGCGAATCCTAAAGGTTAATGGGAAATATCTAAAGAAATATAAGCCAGGCCTGTAGGAGATTCGAATAGTAACAACGTAATCAAAATATCATAAAAGAATGCCAAAATGGTAATATGGGATTGCCAAAATGGCGTTGTTCGGATATTACAGACCAAAACCAAATTACAAAACTAATTAAAACTAAGATTTAAAAATAGACATTATTCTTCAATCTATTAAAGGTACTTAGAAAGGACTCAAGCCTTTGTTGAGTAAAGCGCCTTGCTCCTTCTAGGGTAGCTACTTCTCCTTTAAGTTGTTCTGCTGCCTCCATTTCTGCAAGTCCTTTGTTGAGGAGCTCTTCGAAATGTTCACCAGCAGTATTGGTTTCGTAGGCCAATTGTTGTTGTTGAGCCTCCTTAACCTTTTGTTGAAGTTCATGAATTTGCCTTTCCTAGGGAAGGATAGACTCAGCTCGAGCTTCATAGTCAGTTTTTGCTTGCTTTAGATGCATGGCTTGATCTTCAGCTTCTTGAGAGAGCTTCGAAGCATGCTCATAAGCAGCGTCCATTGCAGTTCGTTTTTCTTGGACCTTTCTGGTAGCAAATTCATCTTGGAGAAGGCACCCAGTCACGTTGTCTAACAGAGATTGAAGATCGAATAAGATAATGTTGACTGGCAAAGAGCAGGTAGCGAGGTTGACTTGTGTAAGTAGCTCCTTCATGGTATAGCAAGCTGTACTATCCTGCTTGAGCACTTCGAACAAGTCCACATCAAGGATTGTTTTCCTAATTCTGTTAAGGAGTACAACTCTATCATCTGTGGGCAACGGATTGCTAGTCAAACTAGTACCAGCCCTAGCAGGTGGAATATCCCTTTGAGCTAGTTTCGCCTTCATGTACCCAATTGGGTCATTTCGTCTTAGGAGGGCTAGCTCCTCTTCGGTCATTTGAGATAGAGACGATTGAGGAAGTTCCACGCGTAAGGGAGTCACATCCATTTCGACTTACATGGGTTTATTGGTCGCGTCACCGTCACCTTCACTCGTTTCCTGCTCATTGCCTTCTTCATTATCAACCAGATCCACCACTTCGATATCATCGTTTTCACTGCTATTTGCATCTGACTCTGTTCCAGCAGTCAAACCATTGTTGGCATCTTCTTCCTCATACCCTTCCTCTGCAGATTCTTCGTTTCCTTGATCAGAATCAGCCTTCTCTCCTTCAGCATGAATGTCCTTTGGATTCTCTTGAAGGGTTTCAAGAGGGGACTTTTTAAGAGAAGTTTTTTGTAAAGTCTCTGCAGATTCATGAAGCGTTGCTTCATTCGTTTCTTTCAGAGGGGGAGAAGTACTCTGGTCATCTTGCTGCTCTGAAGCTCCAGTCAAAACCGCCATGTTGGAGGATCCTTTGTTCTGCACCAGGTTACTGGAGTTCCCATGAGGAGAAGAGTTGATGGGAGAAGCAGTCTTTGATGGAGAAGTCGAAGTGGTAAGAGCTGGGTTCAAAATGTCCTACAGAGGCAAAGAATATTAAGAGCATGCACCAAGGTAATGAATAATCATTTTGTTAAAAAATTAGAGTTCAATTTACCTGTGGATTCTCAGAAGAGAGGTTGCTATCTATGCGTTCCAACATTACGTTGGAGGTCGAAGGTGGATTTTTGGATTTAGTTGAGGGAGCAGCATCTCTGGAATCGAGTCCAGAGATATCAGTTGGTGCAACACTTTTGGAAATTTCCTTCTTCTGCTTCTTCTTCGAAGCAGTTGGTGAATTCCCTCCAGCATTGGGATCCTTCCCAGTAGTGTTTGTTTTTCTTTTCTTTGGAGTGGTTGGTGGGAGTTTGTTAGTCTGAAAAGATTTAAACATGAGTTAGATCCAAATCATGAAACATTAGTGTATTCAGAACGTCAAGGCTAATTGATTACCTGTGGAGTTGGAACAGTGGTGATTACTGGTGTTGTTGTTGTTGTTGCAGCAGTTGTTGTTGGTTTGGATAGAGTCACATTATCAATGGTTTCGACAGATGTTTGGGAGGCGCTTCCCTCTTTAGACTTTGAAGCAGCAGTCTTTATCCTGATGGCTGAAAATCGAAACAATTGAGGCAAAAGTTAAAAATGTAGAAAGTGAGAAACATTTGGGATTTTCCCAAGCATTCGCACATGCGCCTTGATCAGATTTAATCGACATGGCAGAAAGCTCATAGCGAAGATGTCCTGGGAAATCGTGGAGCCAATGACGATCCCATGTCACAGTCTCAGATGGCTTTGGTTTCTTTTGAAGATATTTGAACATTTCTTTGCAAGTGAACCACCAAGGGTATGGAGGAAACCAAGCCAGAGCCAGTTATGAGGTAGGCAATCTAGGAAATTTAGGTGGATGCATTTCGAATGCCAACCTATACCTATCCTCAGGTGACAACCCTGAAGGAAGTTTTAGCTTAGAAATTTTTTCCTTAAATTTTTCCTTCAAGGTCTCAGCCGCTTGATGCACAGTGGATTCCAAGTGTGTGGGATCATAAGTGGTTTCGAAATAATTTTGAAAAGCCCTAATCTCTTTGGCATGAGTGAACATACCTTTCTTGGAGTGTATCTGCACATCAAACGCATCAGTTAGTTTCTGTTGAATAGAGAGGGTATCGAACATATAAGATTGGTAGAACTTTGTCCACCATTCCAGAAAACCCTTTGCTGTGAGGTGTGTAGGTTCGAAAGGTATTAGTTCAAAGTGGGCGAAGCCTTGATATTGTTCCTGTTGTAGTTTGGCCTCTCTTGCTTTGAAGGTTCGCCCAGAAGTGATGGCACTTTCTGTTTGGAACAGGGGTTCAGGGATTAGTTGGCACAGGCCAAATTGTCTAGAAACGAAGTTGGGTTGATAAGCAAAAAGGAAGATTTGATTCTTAGAAGGAGTAATTCGTGAGGAGATTAATCTGGGAAGCAAAAAGGCTTTCCATATATCTTGAATTTCTTTGCTTTTGATTGCTTCTGAGAGAGCCATGGTGAACCATGATGGTCCATGAGTCCTTGAAGCGAAGGGCGCCATGGTCTCTTCGAATTTGTGTCTCTTGGAGAAAATCATGATATAGTTGGAGAAGAGAACTTTGAAGTCATCTTTATCATCGTTTGGGGTAAGTCTTTGCAGCCTAGTACCTTCAATGATTCTATCCGCTATCTCCGGATCTTGTTCAACAATAGTGTTAGCAGTTGATAGTGAAGGTTCAAACATGGCGTTAAGCCATAACTGGAGTAACCAGAAGGGGCCAGCTAGCAGGATGTTTTTGGGAGTGTGGGATTTCAAACTCGAAACGGCTGATCTTAAACTTTCGTAAAGATCAACAAGTAACAGTTCGCTTAAACACACCCTCCGATTCTCATGTGAATCTCTAGCTAGAGGGATGAACCTGCTGGCTACCTGTAAGGACCTGCTGCAGAATACATACCTTGATAACCATAAGGTGAGGAAAGCAATGTGTTCCACATCCGACACATTATCTCCTTCAGTGTGGTAGTGGCTAATGAACTTTGAAAAGATGGCTAATTTGACTTCAAAGTCAATAATGCTTGAGTGCTCTTCATTGTCAGGAATGTAGGTTTCTCCTACTGGTGACAAACCAGTAATGGCTGCTATGTCAAAAAAGGTGGGTGTAATCATTCCCCCAGGGAGATGGAAGGTGTTGTAGGTGTTGTCCCAGAAATATAAGGACGCGAATAATAATGGATGGCTATAGGTGAAGCCTGGTTTCGATAATTTAATCAAGTTGTAAATGCCTAATTCCTCCCATTGCTGGGATTTCTTGGCTTCTACTTTGGTAAACCAGTTGTGGTAAGCTGTGTCAGAAGTAGGGCAGGATCGAAATGGTTTAAAGTTACTCTTCACATAGTCTAGCACAAAAGGGTCTTTTGGGGGAACGATTGGAGTTTCCACGGTTGCTGAATCAAAAGACTCGCCTGTCTTAGGGGTATCCATTTTATTAAACAAAGGCTTAAAATTATAACAAACAGGAAAGATTTTTCTAGTGTCTTTTAAGATTTCAAAGACCGTAAGAGGACCCATTAGGGCGAACCTCTTTCCAGCGGCGTTAGTGGGAATTAGTACCTGAGATGCGTAGAGCATTTCCTTCTCTTTGGAGATCATCTGAGGGATAAGCACAGATTGACCTTGATAGGTGCCAACCTTGCTTTCCATTATGGTTCCTGTGTTCTTTCCTTTCTTTTTGGAAGCTTTTTTCAGTTGGGATGATGTTGTAGAAGACATTGTTGGAGATTGTTGGAAGTTTTTAGGGTTTCGGTGAGAAGAGAGCAGGAAAAGATTCAGAATGTGGAAAGAAAAATAAAAGACTAAGTTGATGGGTTTTATAGTGTGGAAGTTTAAACATCCACTGAGTAAGATTATGATACGTGGGAGTCGTGGGTTGGATTGAGAAGGAGGTGGCGTAAAAGTTGATATTGGTAATAGGCGTGATTAATAATAATCATTGTTTTATAACTGCACCATGCTGTGAAATGGTTCAAGACGGTTAAGGAATCTGAAAGGCGTCGTGATTGACGTGACTGGAGTCATACAAAATAAATGTTGCAATTACTCAAAGGTCACATCAAAATCTTGCATATATATTTAAAATAAGTGTTTCTCAAAGGATCGAAATACATATTTTAAAGGGGCATTTTGTTGGCTGAAGATTTTGATGATACATTTCGAAACGAAGCAAGTTGGATGTTTCATTGGAATAAAGCAAGATGTCATGTTTCGAAATGGTAGAAGCAGTGCTTCGAATGGGCATGTCAAAGCTTGGAGCTTCGAGTGACAGTTATGGGGATATATTCAAAAGAAGTCGAAGTGGTAACAAGGCTGTGTCCAAGAAATGAGTTCGAAGCGAAGAGTGCCAAAACATTTGAAATTCAAACGCAGGCGGGATGTTCGAAATTTAAAATATATGCGCTGGAGCATTCGAAGACGCGTGGAAGCTAGAGAGGGGCATTGCTTTGCATGTTCTGAACGTGGCAGAATCTTATAGGCAAGACCGTTATGGTCGAAGTAGTATAAATAGAAGTCTTAGCGTTAGGATTTCGTGTGTCATATCTATTGTACAAAATTCAGTAAACATTCAAAATACCACATGGCTAGGGAAACGAATGCTCGAACAACGTACGTATGATAACACCAAATATTTATGATTCAATAAAACTCTTTATCATTTCCAGTTTATCCTTTATCTTCATGTCAATATCATTCAAAAGCCTTTACATTAAAATCTTTTTCATTCAAAGTCATCTACTAATTTCTTGCATTTAAAACGCTTTCTTTTTATTCCGAGTATTTTACATTTCAGAGATTCTTATACCTTTTATGCTGTTATCTTCATGCTTTTATCATTCGAATACTTTTTCATCCAAAGTCATTTTACTGATTTCTTGCATTTAAATGCTTTCTTTCTATTTCGAATCTTTTACATTCCAGAAACTCTTTTACATTACATGCTTTTATACTTCGAAGTTATTTACTTGTATTTTTGCAGTTTTACATGTCTTTACAATTGAACCTTTATTCATGCAATTTAGTTTCGCACGTATTTACTTGATCATGTCATTAGATCTTTAATAGGGTAATCGAAGTAAGTTAAACACGTACACAACATTCTAAATACCAACCATGAATATCAGTTCTACAATGAGAATTATCCAAATGACCAATACACCATAGGATCAATCTAGTCGATCCTGCAAGTTACCAGAGAGATTAAATAACAGTCATTAAGATTATTTGATAGTTTGGAGGACTAGCGGTTGTTTACCAGAAATAACTGTAAACAGCATGATACATTTGTTGTTGACGTTGTGAAAGCGTGAACCATAAAATGAATAAATATGCATGATATAACTATTGTATATTCATTATTATATTTTCTTTTATATTGATGTAATATCTCACTCTTCTGTTGGAATAATGCTTTATATGGCATCGTGCAGATAGTCAAGAGTAGTCCGAGGTTGCGATAAGTGCAAATTGTAGCTATTTTTGTATATACTTTTTGTTGCATTTATCGACTCTTTGTTGTTAATATCGATTGGATAAACTCGATTTTTTTGTAAATACGTTTAGTTTGTGTTTATTTATGTTTTTGTGTATATAGTGTACCGTTTAATGTTTTTACATTCATTTTGTAGGTATTTGTTGCATTTTGGAGCATCGAGGAATAAGGTGTCGAAGGCACGGCTCCGGATACGTGTTTCTGAATAAAAGACCAGTTTTGAGAAGTTTTGTCAAGGAGAGCCCGCTTAGCGCGCAAAAGGCTGCTAAGCACGAGTGCACTCAGCGTATTATGTAGCGCGCTGCTTGCGTTTTGAAATTTTGGCAGAAGCTTTGTTTTTTAGCCCGCTTAGTGCAATTTTAAGCGATTTAGTATGTTAAATAAATGCAGCCTGCTTAGCGCGGTGAGCCCACTAAGTGCGGTTTGGTGAGATCAGTTTGTATAAATAGTTTAGAAACATATTTTCTAGGTTTTTATCATCTCTTTCCCTCTTGGAGGAGCTCTGGTCCAATTCTTTGTATCTTAGAGGTTCAAGCAACATCATTGGATGGTTTATCATGTTGATCGACTATGGGTGGTCTCGGATCGTGTTGGCATCACAAGAAGTTTCCTATTCATCTCCTTATTCCCTATGTATCATTCCTATGGTGGGTGTTGTATGTATATCGTTACTCTTATTGTATGTGCATTTGTTGATCATGGGATTGTAAGAAATCTCATTTACAAATTAATATTGGTGTTTATTCTTGATTTTTGCTTAATCTCTGAGTTTTGATTTGTCGTAGCCATGTACTTTCTGAATCTCTTTCTTGAATGAATATCTATTAGGTCTTAAACTTTAGACATAGATTTAGGCTTAATATTCATGTGGGTATCGATTTGAAATGCATCCGAGTTATTTGAGTCGGTTGAGAGATCGTCGATGAGAGCAATACAGGTGATGTCTCACTTTGCGTTAGAGATAGCCTTAGTGTGAGCGATACATGATGGTATTGAAATGTGATTTAGGTTGCATGCAATTGATCATCAAGTTTAAGTATTTGACGGGTAGAATGAAATGTGATTCCAAAATGAATTTTCTTAGGCTACAGATGATTGTTTATCGCTTTCTTTATTTGCTTTATTTACTTTTCCTGCACTTTTTCTGCAAAACCCCTTTTACAAACTTAGAAGGATTTAAATTGTTGAACGATAGTTTTTCCCTCTCACCAATCTTTGTGGACACAATACAATATAACCTAAATATCACCCGGTAAAAATAATACTTTACTTTTTTCTTACCACTTTACCGCTTCCATTAAAATGGCGTTGTTGTCGGGGATTGGTGTTGATATTAACTACATCATGATAGTTTTGTTTTCTAAGTTTCGTAAATATGTCTATAATGTGTATTTTTACATTTTCTCCATACTTGTTTATTTTGTATATTTATGTGATTTATACATTTGTATATAGTATACTTTTTTTGCTTCACGTTTGCCAAAGTGTGGTTAGACGTATAGTTCCGGTTAGAGCTTGAAGAGATTTAAGCGAAGGCGAGAGGGAAGGGTTTGGCTCATCCGAAGCACTGTGTTGTTTTGTAAATATCAGGCATCGAACTTACGACGTAAAACAAGCATGTTTTTATTGTATTTCATTGTTTTCGTAGTGTGGTGAATTTTGTTTAAAGAAGTTGAAATCGGTCATGTTCTAAAAATTATCAAATCTTCACTTTTCAAGTTCTAAATCTATGTCAAGTTCTAAAAACTCTAGACATAAATTTAGGCTTAATATTCATGTGGGTATCGGTTATGAAATGCATCCGAGTTATTTGAGTCGGTTGAGAGATCGTCGATGAGAGCAATACAGGTGATGTATCACTTTGCATTAGAGATAGCCTTAGTGTGAGCGATACGTGATGGTATTGACAAGTGATTTAGGTTGTGTGCAATTGATCAACAAGTTTAAGTATTTGACGGGTAGAATGAAATGTGATTCCAGAATGAATTTTCTTAGGCTGCAGATGATTGTTTATCGCTTTATTTATTTGCTTTATTTACTTTGGGAAGCGTTTGGCTTGTCCGAAGCAATGTGTTATTTTGTAAATATCAGGCGTCGAACTTACGACGTAAAACAAGCATGTTTTTATTGTTTTTCATTGTTTTCGTAGTGTGATGAATTTTGTTTAAAGAAGTTGAAATCGGTCAAGTTCTAAAAATTATCAAATCTTCACTTTTCAAAAAAAATTGTTCAAATTTTATTGGGTTATTTAGTATATTTATAGTAGTTCGTGTTAATGTGTTAAGTTTTGTTTTCCGCAAGCTTGTTGTGTTTAGCTTGAGGAAGTTTGTATGTTGTAAATATTGTATGTTTAAGGTTGTGTACGTGTAAGTGGAGCTTGCATAGCAGTTGTACCAGTTTCCATTTTTTCTACAACTGGTGTAGCGCACTTAGCACGTTTAGCACGCTCTGTGCCACTCAGCGCGCCCTGCTATACAGAGCTAGTGAATTCTTTTTATTTTTTCGCTTGGCTCTCCTTTTTCCCACTTCACCCAAGGCTTTATAGTATAGTAGTTAATAGTAATATTTTTAATTCTTTCTTTTGTTGTTTGGACTCAAACTTTGGTCCGATATCTTGAAGTCGCATTTGGTGATTTTCCAATTTTGAGTGTGTCAACTTGCGGATGTATGGCAATGATAGTTTTTGAGTTGGTACTCTCCAGATACTCATTTATCACTTTCTATAACATAGCATGTTTATAAAATTTATCATTTGTATAATTACCATACCATTCATTCTTTTTGCATTACTTGTTTTTTATTGAATCGCTTTAGTTCCCTTTTTAACCATAAATGTGAGGAAGTTTTCCATTGTTCACATATGTTGGAGGCCATAATTCTTGTTTTAACTGGATTTTATTATGTTTAATCTTCTATTTATGGTGATTGTATGAAAGCATGAACACTATCAAGGAATTTTTGTTTTATTTTGAGCACAACTACCTTGGCCAAATAGTCAATTCATCTTATGAGTGTGTGATCATTAATAACCCCTTTGAACCTTTTTGTCGATGTCCATGTTATTTTTTCTAAATGCTTGTCTGCGAGTGTTTGGTTCATCTTTTTGTATGGATATTGGTTCTTTGTTTTGTTGAACCCTTAACTATGATTTATAGTTTGAATTTTTTTCCTTGCCTTAGAAAGTAGGGAGTATTCACATTAGGATATAGTTGAATTCAAGTTGAGGAGATAAATGTTTATGTGATTATGTTGTGATTTATATGAGGTTGTGAAAAAAGAAAGAAAAAAGTGAAAAAGAAAGAAAAAAAGAAAACAAAATGAGTTCGAATAATGTTGTGATAATAAGTGATGTGTGTTGGTTAGAAATTTTGAATGAAGAAGAAGTTTGATTGAAATTATTTTGCTTGAGTCTTTGTGATTTTATCACTCCCTTAGGTTAAGACAAGTTTTTGCTTCAATTAGCTTTAGAACTTATCTCTTGTTTGTTAACCAAGCCACATTGCAACCTTGAAAAACCCTTGTGATTCTTGCCTTTGTACTTTCAATATGAGTTTTTGGATGAATGCATAATTTAGTCTATTGTTTGCAAGTTTGTGGATGAGTGTTTTTTGTCCCTCGCCTTTGTGTGTTCTTCATCTATTGATGAATTTTTACTAGGTGTGATTCATGATATAGCTTGCTTTGTTTTAGAATGTTTAGTATGATTTTTTTACTTAGGATTCAATTTATTTACATATTGTCATTGTAGGATTGTGGTAAGTATTTATCTTACGTGTGCATTTTTATTTGAACCATACATTTGTTTTTCGTTTTCAAAACTTGTTGATTCATGATACTTTAGTTGATTACTTTTGGTTCTTTGAGTTGTTTGGCCTTGTTTAGGACAAACAAGTTCAAGTTGGGGAGAGTTTGATAAGTGCAAATTGTAGCTATTTTTGTATATACTTTTTGTTTCATTTATCGACTCTTTGTTGTTAATATCGATTTAATAAACCCGACTTTTTTGTAAATAAATTTAGTTTGAGTTATTTTTGTTTTTGTGTATAGTGTACCGTTTGATGTTTTTCCATTCATTTTGTAGGTATTTGTTGTATTTTGAAGCATCGAGGAATAAGGTGTCAAAGGCACGACTATGAATACGCGTTTTTGAAATAAAAGACCAGTTTTGAGAACTTTTGCCCAGGAGAGCCCGCTTAGCGCGCAAAAGTACACTGAGCGCGAGTGTGCTCAGCGCATTTTATAGTGCGCTGCTTGCATTTTGACATTTTGGCAGAAGCTTTGTTTTTTATCCCGCTTAGCGCGGATAACGCACTTAGCGTGATTTTAGGCGGTTTAGTGTGTTAAATAAACACAACCAGTTTGCGCAGTCTGCTGAGATCAGTTTGTATAAATAGTTTAGAAACAAATTTTCTAGGTTTTTATCATCTTTTTCCCTCTTGGAGGAGATCTGGCCCAATTCTTTGTAGCTTAGAGGTTCAAGCAACATCATTGGGTGGTTCATCATGTCGATTAGCTATGGGTGGTCTCAGATCGTGTTGGCACAGCAAGAAGTTTCCTATTCATCTCCTTTTTCCCTATGTATCATTCCTATGGTGGGTGTTGTATGTATATCTGTACTCTTATTGTATGTACATTTGTTGATCATGAGATTGTATGAAATCTCTTTTACAAGTTAATACCAATGTTTATTCTTGATTTTTGCTTAATCACTGAGTTTTGATTTATTGTAGACATATGCTTTCTGAATCTCTTTCTTAAATGAATATCTATTAGGTCTTAGACTCTAGATATATATTTAGGCTTAATATTCATGTTTGTATCGGTTATGAAATGCATCTGGGTTATTTGAGTCGGTTGAGAGATCGTCGATGAGAGAAATACGGGTGATGTCTCACTTTACGTTAGAGTTAGCCTTTGTGTGAGTGATACATGATGGTATTGACAAGTGATTTAGGTCGCGTGCAATTGATCAGCAAGTTTAAGTATTTAATGGGTAGAGTAAAATGCAATTCCATAATGAATTCTCTTAGGCTGCAGATGATTGTTTATCTCTTTCTTTATTTGCTTTATTTACTTTTCCTGCACTTTTTTTTCCGCAAAACCCCTTTTCCAAACTTAGAAGGATTGAAATTGTTGAACGATAGTTTTTCCCTCTCACCAATCTATGTAGATACGATACAATATAACCTAAATATCACCCGGTAAAAATAATACTTTACTATTTTCTTGCTACTTTACCGTTTCCAGTAGGCTGTGAAGTTTGGAAGAGGTTGTTCTTCCTTTTATATTTGAGTCGGCGTTATGCTCTGATATGTAGCACTAGGGATGGGGATAAACGCTTGATTTATATTTTGTTATTTGATGTTGGTTTGGAGTCGTATGAACTCTTCATTTATTTTAATAATGTTGTTGATGATGGATGAGAATTATTTTAATAAATATGTATGAATTCTTTTTCCGCTGCTCAATAAAGTTAATGTTGAAATTTATGATAGTTTGTTTGGTTTATCCAAAAAAGGTGTTATGTATCCTACAACTATATGTTATGAGAAATTTTGTTATGCTGAAAATTGTGACATCCTAAATATGTGTTGAATATATATATATTATGATAAATTACTCTTATAATTGTTATTATTTTCCGAGGAATTTAGGGTGTTACATTAGTATTATCAGAACAGGTCGGTCCATTCGGCCAAGTTGTCTAATATTTTTTGTTCCTTATTACGCGACACGGGAGAGAAGCTTATGCTTCTCTGAGATGGTTTAGGTGTGAACAATTGGTTTAGTGTGTTTCGAATTGCATGAGTGCAAAGATTGGTGAGACCATGTTGTTTCCCAAATTCGGAGGAAGTGCAAATTCAGTAATTATGTCTAGCGGTTAGTTGAAATGTCCTTGAGAGAGAAAGATCAGGTAATGGTGTTGCTCACATCTCTAGAAGTGGAGGGCAATGTTATGGCTAATGTTGTGCCAGTTATGTGTGAGTCCTGATGTTTTCTCGGGGATGATTGTGACTTGTTGATAGAGCAAGATGTTGGATTAACGTCATCTCGTCCTTGGGATGAACTGTTGAGAGTTAAACCAAGTGTTTACGTATTGTTTTGATGAGTCGATGCAAATTGTTATGCCTTAAGATAATATGGATTCGAGGTTTGAGTATTGCATGAAATAAATATGAATCAATTAAGTGATTTTATACGTAAATGTGTTGCTTTTGAGAATTAGAATGTCGGTAATGATGTAGGTGAATATAAATGAAATTGGAACTGGAAAACACAAAAAGTGATTTTGCAGTGCAGAAACTGGTTCCCCCATTTGCAGAAATCGGTTTCCAGTGAGCAGACTGAAAAATTAAAATTTTCAAAAATTCATAACTTTCAAACTGTAACTCCAATTGAGTCTCATTCTAATCTTTAGAAAGAAAGCGCAATAATCTTTCCAATAAAAATGATCTTGTTGGCAGTAGGTGATTTAATCATTGTGTGGTTGTGTAAAATGGCATGTATTTGTGAGTTGTGTTGCTTGTGATGTATGTTAATGATATATTGTCACGTGGTGATGTTGGATGAGAGGTGGAGTTTGCTAGTGATCTTGTCCTTGGTACCAGACATGTTTCTATGGCACCATACATGATGTAAGCTTTAGAGTTGGGTGAATTAAAGAAGCAATTAAAGGACAACTTTTAGAACTCGGTGGAGGCATTACAAATATTGGATCAGTTTATTGTGGTATTTATTGAGGACATTCTGATTTAATCTAAGTCAGAATATAGGCATGTTGAACGTTTCAATTTTAATTTCAGTGTCGAGAGGGAGGAAACTTTAGGCTAAGTTGTCAAGGTGTAGATTATGGTTTGAGGATGCGAGTTTTCTTGAGAAAGCTACCTCGGGTGATGGTATTTGTAGATCCATCCAAAAATAGATGCAATTCTATATTGGGAGGCTCTGAAGTTGGTTACGGAGACTAGAAGCTTTTTGGACTTAACAAGCTATTATCGTAATTTTCTTGAGACGAGGTCAAGTATGATATGTTGTTAATGAATGGATTAAGGGAATGAGATGTTTGATATTACGAAGGATGTGGAGGTATTGGAGGAGCGCATGGAGATGCAGCTTAGACCAATAAAGAATGATTAGAGTGATGATAGTTTTTGATGAAAAGAGAGGTAATGGTAAAGGAAAAATAAATTCAAGATAGGTTGGAATCATATTTGTGATGGAAAAGTATCGACATGTGCCAAGGAGAATTGGACAGTTTCTATCACCAACTGGGGCGTGGAGATGGTATTATTGAGATTGTAATGGGAATGAGAATCAAATATGAAAATGTATGGATCCTCAATGTGGTGAGATTTAAAGGAAATTGTGGAAGCATTTATGAACCTCAAAGGAGATTATCGGACCATGGTGCTTTAGGTGACTTTGAGCACAAGTTCTGGAGGAACACTATTATAGTTTAGTAATGATGGTTTATGATCCAGCATGGTTGTCGGTTGTCTATTGACAAATTGAGGAACTGATCACCCTTAATCTATTGTTGATAGTAGACGATACTGTGTTATATTGAATAGACTTGTCTTGCCAACTTGATATTGTGTAAAGTGAACTGACGTTCTATCGAGAAGATAGTCGTTCACCATTTTGCGTGAATCTAATGGAAAAAATGGATATGAAAGAGTTGGGACTCATTGAATAGTTGTGAGACTTGAGTTGGTGTGTGAGCTAACACTCCAGAGTGGAAGTTGAGGATATCTAAAGTGAACAATGACTTCCTGGTGGATATTAAAGAGAGTCATAAGCTAAATGTGAAACTTGTAAATCTGATATTTGATGGAAATCAAAATGAGGGCAGTGACTTTAAAGTATATGAATTCGAGTGGCGCAGCTGAAACGTGATGTGGCGCAGTTAGTTATGTGTGTATGACTTGCTGGGAGTCAAGGGTGAACAGCAGAAACCCATGGGAATGATGCAAACCTTTGGACATTCCAGAATGGAAGTAATTGTTGAAAAGTTTATATATTATTTGTGTTAATGCCATGTTAGTAGATGTGTTGATTTACATGTTAGATTGGTGAATCGTAGTACTGCGACACTAATGTTATGTGTCAATATTGTCGGTATTATACTTACTTTGATGTGCTTATGACAATTTTGTTGTGTATTGAAATGAGATTTTGTATCCTAGAGTGATGCGACAAGGAGTAAAATGAACCAGCGCGTTCATAACCCAGTAACAATGCATCTTGTGGGACTATTGTGGTTGACCATGTGGAATGTTGGTTAGTGGTATTCGAAATGTTGCCAAACGACGTGGGAGCTGGAGAGTGGGATGTGAGGGTCGTATTCGGAGTTGTTCATATCAAATAATTTTTTAGGACGAAAATATTCTAAGTGGGGGGAGAGTTGTAACACCTATATTTTATTTAAATTATTTTTATTAAACTAATCATGTGATGTGATGCGTTTGCATGATTTGATGAATATGTTGTGGTGTTGTCATGCCTTTGATGGGAGGTAGTTGCCTTAGAAATTATAGAAGTTAATGTATTAAGGGGGGTGTATGACAAAAAGTGTAGAAACATAAGGGTGAAAAGAGAGGGTTATTTTATTAGTATTATTTAAACCAAAATATTAGAATTATTATCATAGTTAAAATAATTAAATAATTATTTTAGCATTATGAAGAATTAAGGGTATAATTTGAATAATGATATTAGGGGTTCAAGAGTTAGATATGTCAAAATAAAAGGAACTAAAGTGTTTTTGGTTTCATCGATCGTAGAACGAGAGAACAGAGAAGAAAGGTCGCATTTGGGAAAAAGAGGCTAGGGAAAAAGAGAATACATTGTTAAAGCTCAAAGAACCTTCAATCTAAGGTAAGGATGGAGGTTCCAACTTTCTAAGGGGTGATATAATGATGGGCATATAGGAATATTGATTGTTGTGGTTAATTGTTGTGTTTGTTGATGAAATTGATTTTTTGTATGTGTGAGTCTATGTGATAAAATTCTGGATGCAATTGCGAATGACCTACTAAAATTGATGGTATTAATGATTAGGTATGTGGGGTTTGAATTTCCATGATTAAATTTTTATGTTCTTGCTCATACTTGTATTCTTCTTGGTTTTTGAATTATTGGTACATTTGTGATTGAATTGTTATATTTATGGTGTAAACTGCTTAGGAATATTGTGTGAATTGTATGTCAAAGTATTGGAACTGTGCTATGCATTATGTGAGGTTTGAGGAGTGTTTGGTTGGGATAAAAGTGCTTTTCATAGTATAAAAACATAGAAAAAGTGATTATGTAATGCAGAAACCGGTTTCCCCATTTGCATAAACCGGTTTCCTACTAAACGGGCTGAAAAATGATAATTTTAAAAAATTCATAACTTTTTACTCGGGTGTTCGTTTAACACGTTGTTTGAACCTACGAAAAACTAATGGAGTGTACTTCCTGATAAAAATGGTTTTAGGTCCTGGAAATGAATTTAATTGGTGTATGATAAAGTGTTTGATGTCAGTGTATGATGTCGGTGTTTACATTTCTTGTAAAAACCTAGAAAATTCATAACTCGGCCTGTGAGTGTCCGATCGGTGCATGGCTTAAATAGTTGGAAAGCTGGTTTAACATTTTTTAAAATAAAATAAAATTTAGTTCCAGAATTCTAACTATTCGATGCGCATACTTGGGTTCAAAATGTGTCGAGTTGTGTTGTTATATGGAATGCTACAACCGCCTGATGATTTGTTTGATTTGTCGATGTATTGTTATAATCGTGATATTGTGATATTGTGTTATTATTATTTACAACATAATAAGTTGATAATATATTTGATGAATTATGATACTATGACGTTGCTTTGTTGGATGTATTCAAATGTGTTGTTAATGTCTGCTATGTCAATATGTTGATGTTGATGTACGCGTTGGGCAGGTGAAGGTTGTATATTGGCCAATAGTGGCGAAGTATATAGACTATGGTGGTGGTATTTATGTGGTTTGTTGTATTGTGGTTTGTTCTACTGTGTTTTGTTGCACACATAATATGTATGCTAATATATTACTCTGTGAAATGTTGTAAATGCTTTGTGAGTTACTTGCTATGTTATTAGTTGTTCTGTTGCATGCTTTGCCATGTGTTTAGTGTATGGTGGCTATTATCGGTGAAGTGCACTGACTATGGTGACAGTCAATGTGCATATTTTTGTTGTTGCATAATTAGTGTTGATTGTATAGTGATGATGATGATGATGATGTTGTTGACCTGTATGGCGTAATGTTGAGGGCTTATGCCCTATAGTGACATGATTATGTTGTTGAATGTTGGTGTTGCATGCATTCATTGGTGAGGGCTTATGCCCTGCGTTATGGTGAGGGCTTATGCCCTGTTTCTTCCCTATTTGGTATTATGGAGAGGGTTTATGCCCGGTTGGTACAACATGCATTAAGTCAATGAGTCGGTCTCATTGCATTACATTGTTGTTAACATGATGGATGTTGTGTGTGATTGTATATGCGTGATATATTTGTTGTTGACTTTATGAAAATGTGAACCGTAAAATGAATAACTATGCATGATATAACTGTTGTATATTTATTATTATATTTTCTTTTATATTTTTGTGATATCTCACCCTTCTGTTGGAATGATACTTTATACGACATCGTGCAGATAGTCAGGAGTAGTTCGAGACTGCAAAGTTCAGAAGAGGTAGTTATTCCTTTTATATTCGAGTCAGCGTTATGCTCTAATACGTAACACCGGGGATGGGGATAAACTCTTGATTTATATTTTTTTATTTGATGTTGGTTTGGAGTCGTATGAACTTTTCATTTATTTTAATAATGTTGTTGATGCTGGATGAGAATCACTTTAGTAATATGTATGAATTCTTTTTCCGCTGCTCAATAAAGTTAAAGTTGGACTTTATGATAGTTTTTTTTGGTTTATCTGAAAAAGGTGTTATGTATCCTATAACTATATGTTATGATCAATTTTGTTGTGCTGAAAAATGTGACATCTTAAATATGTGTTTAATATATATTATGATAAATTACTCTGATGATTATTATTATTCGTCGGGGAATTTAGGGTGTTACACTTGACTAGTAGATGACACCTTGCAAGTAAGCTTGTTGTGTCCTGCTTTCTTACACCTACTACACTTTATAATGAATTCAGTTTTTATCATATTTTTATCAGAACCATCTATCTCACCTTGCTCTAAATTCTTTCTTTCTTTTTTACCTTCCAAGCATTTTCCTAAATTTGAGGGACGGAACATCAGGATACTCTGTTCTGATCCACAGGTTTGAGCCATTAACAGGAAATATTATAGGTTTGTACACTTGCATATATCTTATTTCCTGTAATAATCAGGAATGTAGTCATCAATCTTATGGTTCCTACTTTTGATTGCTTCAAGTGAATGAACACAAGGTAGGCCTGTTAGCTCCCATCTTCTGCATGAACAATTATTTTCCTTCAAATTGACTGTAAATTTTTCAGCTAAGTTTTCTAGATGCCTCACTTAAAATATATGCTCATCAGACATCCTAACATAGAAATAGACATTCCAAACACAGAAATAAAAATTCCAAAATCAGAATCATAACACAAAAATAGTTTCAAAGTTACTTTGTTTAAAGCAATTTACCTGACAAGCCACATGATTGTGTATGAACTTGTTTTCTCAACCTTCCTTATAATATTTGGCAACACTTCAACATATGCCAATTTCGGAAACCTCAACCTGTTTGTAGCCCATCTCTCCATCATGTATATCCTAATTTCTTCTACCATGGTTATCAATGGCTTGTCCCTAGACTCCAGGATGACACTATTAAAGGCTTCTGACATATTATTGAGAACAACATCATATTTGTCATGAGTCTTGAAGTATGATCTGCTGCAAAACCTTGAAGGGGTGCTCATCATGTGCTTGTATGCTTCTCCATTAAGCTCTTTCATTAATTTCATCTCTCTTTCCCAAGCTTGGTAGTAAGTTGACTTGGCAGCTTTCCATATGATTTCCCTTAGCTTTTTTCCTTGACACCTCTTCATAAAGTCATTATAGAGATGCCTAACACATAATCTTTGTTTAACTCTAGGCAGCAGTTCTTCCATTACAGGCAATAACCCATAAGTCATCAAATTTGTAACATGAGACTTTAAAAAATGGAAATACTTACCAATTGAGAATTTAAAATAAACTCATACCTTTTGTTGATTAGAAATAAAAGTGTATGTCTGGCACTCTTCTCTTCCACCAAGATCATCAACAAGCATCTCTAAGAACCATGTTCAGCTATCCTTGTTTTCACTCTCCACCATTGTATATGCTATTGGTAGAATTTGATCATTGGGATCTTTGCCTATGGCTGCAAGGACTTGACCTCCATAAAGGACTTTCAAAAAACATCCATCAAGTCCTATGAAATGTATGCTTAACTTGAAGCTTTCCTCACAAGTGAACAAGCATTTATATAACCTTTTGAAATGTTATTTTTGAACATCACCACCTTCTTGTGCAGATTGGACATGCACTTTTACAGTTGATCCTAGGTTAGATCTTAATAACTCATGTGCATAGTCATATATCCTTGCATAATCCCCTAGGAATGACCTATCAATCGTGTCTCTGGCTGCAAACCTAGCCCTTATAGCCTTGGTTTTATTTACCCCCACATTCCATGTCTTTTGTACCTTTTCCTTAATGTCCTTAAACTTCATTCTAGGGTTGATTTTAAGTGAATTCTGCAACCTCTGTCTCAACCATTTAGTCTTCAACAACTTCACATTATATTCTCTACTGCAACTATGAGTGGGTACTACCTTTCTTAGTTGCCAAGAATCCTCAGTAGACAATTTAGCACAATAATATTCCCATTCACATCCATCCTTACACCTAACCGCAATCCTTATCTTGTCATTTTTGATGAACCTTAAATTTCTTCCAGATTGGACTGCATAAGAGGTAATTGCTTTCTTGAAATCTTTTTCTGTATTAAAATAGGTTTCTACTTCCCATTTGTAATTGTACATATCCTTTTGAATCTTGAAAATTGGATACTTCTTTGTCCTAACTCTATTACTATCATCACTATATCATTCACTTCCAAGACCTTCACTTTCATTTCTACTTCCTTTACTATCTTCTTTGTTTGCTTCACACTTTTCTTTACCTTTTTTGCTTTTCACTTGTTCATCATCTTCAACTTAATAGTAAATTAGGTTACCCTCTTCCTCTTCCAAGTCAGTATCATACTCATCAGAGTCATCACCAAATTTTACCTCCATTGCACTATCATAATTGAAGTTTCTATCGTCAGAACTATCATCATCATCAGTCAGCCTTACAACATCATCAACCTCACCAACCCTATGTCCAATATCATTATTTTCAACTTCACCAACCCTTGGACCATTATCATTAGTTCCTACTACATTAACATCATATTCTCTTACACCATTCATCCTAACATCATCTTCCCTTACATCATTCATACTAACATTATCTTCCCTTACATCAGTTTCCTTCAACATATCCTCAAGCACAACTTCTGCCTCATCTACTATCTCATTAAGGGGTATCTCATCAAACACAACTTTAGTCTCATCAACATAATCAGGTTGTGACAATGCGTGTTGAATAAAGACTTCAACACTAAGATGAACCCTATATAGATCAACAATCTCTAAGTCCCCCTTGTCATCAACCAACAGATTCATCCCAACAGTAGGATCCCTAATATATATATATATATATATATATATATATATATATATATATATATATATATATATATATATATATATATATATATATATATATATATATATATATATATATATATATATATATATATATATATATATATATATATATATATATATATATATATATATATATATATATATATATATATATATATATATATATATATATATATATATATATATATATATATATATATATATATATATATATATATATATATATATATATATATATATATATATATATATATATATATATATATATATATATATATATATGCTCTTATGTCTGCGTAACCCAGTTCCTTAATAGCACCTAACAATTCAAAATAGCTCTACTTATCAGTATCTACTCTCAAATTGATAACTCATATCCTTCATACATACTCATGTCCTCACTAATAAATTCACCATTGTGGTGTATTGTAATGTTCATATATTCATCCATTCCAGACTATGCCCTAAGTAGACACGAAGAACATAGTTTTCAGAAAGATAAATTTCAAAAAACCGTAACTACGAAAATTAAAAATTTACAGAAACTTACCTCTGATGAGAAGTGATGTAGTCGTTTTCATCTTCAAGAACGGAATATGCCTTCGCTTCGCTCGCAACTTCTTCACAGAACAGAGATACCAACAATGGTTGCGCAAGGGTTACTTTGAAGAAGCAACAATGAATTCTACGTTTGTTTCATGCCATTCACTTTTCTATTTTAGTATTCAGAAATTTTAATCCACATGGAAATTTATTTAAACACGTGTCATGCCACATGTATGCAACCAAAATTCTACCATTAACTTTGACTAACAACACATATGGAAAGGACAAATAGGATCCTTTTTGAACAATTAAAGGACCACTTTGGAACTTTTTAAAGATAAGGGACTAGAATGGACCCCGGGGTAAAGTTAAGGGACCAAAAAGGGTATTTATGAAGTGTTGTACCCCAAAATTTTCCCTCTCATTTCCCAAGACATTTCCTATAAAAAAACTTTCAATGACTCAAGTTTTCACAAGTATCAACTAGGTCAAACAATCTCCTTAACACTCATGCCTCAAATTAGGGTTTGAGTTTGTACAAAGGCAGTCGGATTTCTAATATTTCAAATGATTTTCATGGATCATTATGGACCCTCAGGATCACTTCTGTCAAGTTTCAAGTCTTGGATCACGATTTTTCAAGAAAGTCACCCAAATTATCAAAAGGGCAAAATAGGCAAAATAAGGGTTTTGATTGAAAATGACCGAACTTTGATTTTTGACCTAATACCAGACTTATTGGTTGGAAACATAATCTCAAGGATTCAAGTGCATCATTTTTACCTAAGCTCATATTTTAACTCATCACCTGAGATCAGTGGATTAATAGATGAAGTTTGGTCAACTGATGAAAAAGGTCAATTGTACATTGAAAAGTCAAACTTTGACTTTTCAACCAAAATTGAATTTCAAGGATCACGTTTCATCAAAGAATTCAAAAATTGAAATTTGATCATCAAAAATCGTGGAAATTAAAGATCATTTTGGAAAGACAAATTTTACAAGACTTAGAAATTTTTCTAAGTGTTTGTATATTTGTTAAATTCATTGCATCATGACCTCTTCTCATTACAATTCAGAATAATTCAAGATGTTACAAATGATTCAAGATGTTACAAATAATACAAATTATTACAAGGTTGCATTTTTGCAAAATAAAAATCTTAAAGCTTTATCTTATTTGAAGTTTCCTTCCTTTGATTCAATCCTGAAGACCTTGCTCTATATTGTCTACAAAATCAGACTTGCATCATGTTGTTATCAAGAAAAAACCCAAAGTATGATATGCTGCCAAGTCCAAGCCTGCTTACTACAAGCTCAAAATCATGTTTGGAGGACAATCTGCTATCTTGAACAAACAACCCTGTTATGCCCTCTTTAAACACAACACTCCAAAATTGTTACAAAACAGCCCTGCTATGTTGCTCCTAAACCAATCCAAGCCTGCATTATCTCAGTCCCATATTTGCACCAAATTAGCATATAAGAGCTGCCCCTCAAAAGCTGTGAAAACAGCAATACCCATACATTTTAAATTTTATTTGTTCCCCCCCCCCCCCCCCCCCCAAAAAAAAATCCCAACAAGACTCTTCTACAAATAAGCTATTTCACAACACACAAAAGGGGGGATTTTCAGAGAGAGAATATAGAGTTTTGAGCAGAAAAACAATATTCTTTGTAATATTTGCTCATTCAGAAAAAAAGAGCTCTACTTTCATCCAAAACAGAAACCATCAATCCATTATTCCATCTTACAAACTCTCCCATAAACCAAACACCTTATCACATAGAGTTTGTTCAAACACAAGAACAATTTCTGTAGTGCCATTATCTTCACCCTCCAAACACAAAAATAGTACTGTACAACTCGACCGAGTTAGTGTGATTCAACAGTTTGGGACAACTTCCTGGAGATTCATTGGAGCCATCACAACAGCTGGAAAAGTATCCAGGCTTAAAACACCAAGTGCAGTCCCAAGGTAAGTCTTCTTAACTTTGAGCTTTTCATTTTTCATACATGGTTTATTTTTGAAGATAAAATGTAGTAATCATTACCCCCTTTGAGCTAACCATTTGCTTGTTGTTTATGTTTATCAATTATATGATGTAAACTTACCTGCATAGACAATGAAACAATGTTTAAGGAAAAAAACTGCAACATGAGTCGACACATACCCACATGCGTTGACTCATTCTAGTGAAAAAATAGGGTATCGGTCGACACATAGCCTTATGCATTGGCTCATACTGTTATCCAGGGTCCAAAATAGAAGGATGAAAGGTGCATGAGTCGACACAAAACGCGTATGTGTCGATACAAACAGGTGCACGAGTCAACACATCCTTTTATGCATCGACTTATACTAAGTTGGTTTGGTTTTGCAGGGGCAAGGAAAGCTATGTGTCGATGCATAGCAGCATGTGTCGACACATAGCAGTTCAAAATACATTTTTTTCTTTTATTTTACAATGTTTTTACATTGTCTTCATTATTATTCGATATGGTTGTAATACTTAAGTTTCTACTTCATCCCCATTTGTAAATTGTACCCCCACTCCCCTAATGATGTAATAGATTAGGATTTTAATTTCCGCAATTTACCGTTTTAATATAAATTATTAGTAATTAGGGTGTGTATGGCAATATAAAATCAACCATTAGAGAACTCTAATTTCAAAGACAAAAATGCATGAAATCAAACACACTATTCACACGTGAACCTTTAGGGTAACCCCACTTGTTGCCTCGGAAAATAGTCATGTCCCTTGAATATGGGAGTTTTAGCAAAGACCCTCAATAAAAAAGATCGTAGTCCCTCGATGTTGCCTTCGGTAAACAATCTAGTCCCTTACGAAAATTGCTAAAACATTTCATAAGCTGCCTTCTATGACTATACATTTGACCCACGCCCGTCCGTTCACATCCAATGATGGGGCTTCTTACTAATCAATGTTAAGATAGTAACGTCTAAAGGAGGAGGAAAAGAACAAATACCTTTTGAGTAGGTAGGACGCTCGTAATTGCTTGCTCACAAATCAAAACCATTTTCACACTTACACTTACACCTTCAAAAACAAACATCACTTTGAACTATTTTCAAAACCAACACTTTGTATACATTCTTATAGAGACGAGAATCATTACAAATTTTTCCGAAACAAAGGCATTTTCAAAATACTTTAAAAAACCCACCACAAACACATTTCAAACAAAGCAATTTCAAAAGTGATCTAGCAAGCAACTAAGAGCCCGTAGATAACTACAGATGAAAAGGGTGCTAACACCTTCCCTTTTCATAACCTACCCCCCGAACTCAAGAAAATATCTCGAAAGGTCTTTCTTGTTCTTTTCACCCTTTTCTTTATTGGATAAAATAAAAGTAGGTGGCGATTCTTGCTATCCGTAACATTTGCGATAAAAACGTAAAAACACCCGAGTCAGTTCTCCCACCGTATTACATGAAGTTTTATAGGGTTTTTGGAAATTGTCGGTGAAGAAATGCTAGAAATTTCGAAAATTCCGGTATTTATCTAAAAAAAACCAAAGAAATATCGAGAATTTTGAAAATTTCCGTTTAACATCTAAAATTTTCGAAAATTTCCAAGTTTCAGATATACAGGAAATTTCGCCTACATTCATAATTTCGAATAGTATAGAATAACGCTTTACTTGTGCGGTCTAGAACCGACAAGCTCATCTATAGATTTATGTACATATTTTATGCAGTTTTTCACCACTAGTTCAAAATTTAAAGGTTTTGATGTCTTTATGAAATTGATGATAGTTTACTCTTTATATATTATAAATGACAAATATTTTCGTCTTGATCTAAAGTATTAACATGGGCATATTATATTAGTAAACAACATGACATTATTGTTGCCATTCTGATACCACAAATGAAAAACGAGGGAGGAAAGATAAATTGATTATGGATTGTGAGAGAGGAGGAAACTTCAAAATTAAGAAGACTTCTGAAAGCAATAATTCCCTATAAGGCATTTATAGTATGAAAGTTAAATATCCTTTTAGGCTGACATCTATGCCAAGTGCTAGCGGTTGAAAGGTGATTGTTAGGTGTGGGTTGCACAATCATAAAATATCTAAGGATTTAGATAGCCATAACATACTGATCCGTCTAAAAGATCATGAAAGACAATTTATAAATAACAATACAAAATACAATATGGCTCCAAGATACACAGTTGATGCATAGAAAGATAAGGATCCAAAAAACCTCACGAATGTTACCGAAGTGTATAAGGCTAGAGCTACATACAATACAAGCAAGATAAGTCCATTGACGGAAATGTAAATGTTTTTGTGTCTTATTCACGGAGAGAAATACATGTGCTGGGCTAGAAATAGAGACGACTCAAATGTTGTTGCTGATATCTTTTGGACACATCCTTATTTAGTGAAGTTGTTAAATATGTTTCATTTGGTGTTGATTTTTGTTTGTACATACAAAACAAATAGGTAATGTCTACCGCTCATTTAAAATTATAGATTTTGATTTATTTGATTGTAGGTCACCTATTAATTAGTGAATGTGCACCGTGATCATACACGTACCACCTGCCACTACTTGAGATTGTTGGTGTTATGTCAATGAATTTGACGTTTTTGGTTGGCTTTATCTATTTGCAACATGAAAGAGAGGAGAACTTCACATGGGCACTGGAGAAGCTCAAAGAGTTTTTCTCTTATGATAATTTTCTACCGAAGGTTATGGTGACGAACCTGGAACTTGCATCGATGAATGCCATGAAAGTTATGTTTTCAAATCCAACTAATATCTTGTGTTTGTTCCATATTTCAAAAAACGTTAGTATGAAATTTAAAGAGTACGTTAAATTAGAAAGATAAGAACATGTCATGGATATATGGAACAATATCATGTATTCAAATAGAGAAACTAATATTTTTGAACACTTGAAGCACTTTGAGATTGTTTGTGTTGATATTCCTTTACTTGTTAAGTATGTGAGGGAAACATGATTGACACCTTATAAAGAAAGGTTTGTTGTTGCTTGGAATAATAAAGTCACTCATTTAGGGAACATATCAATGAACAAATACATGGATGCGAGTTTGATGTTATTACATTACTAAACATAATTTAACAGATATTTCTATTTATGGTTTTCAGGATGGAGTCTGCTCATTGGAGACTAAAAAACATTGCTGACTACGAGCCAGAAAGATTTATGCCAGAGTTGCAGCTAGGTTCAATCATAGTTTCATTTCAAAAAATTATTGTCAACATTGAACATCGATATAACATTACATTCTATGCTAGATTGCACAGTTTCGTTTCAAGAAAGTGTATACAACACATTGTAAATGAGCTAGAAAGGATAAAGTTTATTGGTGTCAACCAATATGCACGTGGTTGCTTAATTAGAAAAGCACACGGGGTACTGTGTGCGTGTCAAATTATTGGTTTCTAAATACAAGGTGACCATATTCCTTTAGAATCAATTCATGTATTTTGACAAAAATTACACATTGAAGACCGTGAGGTCACTCATGAAGATCGTGGTACACATATGGGTTTAGGAGCAGAGTGTGAAGAGTTGAAGACATATTTCAGTACTTTGGATATTGTAGGCCAGATGATGTTAAAGAAAAATGTTTGAGAACTAACACATCCATCCACAACTTCTATGTGTCCACTACGATGAAGTACAAGTCAAAAAGGGGAGTTAAGAATAGCAAAAAGGATCATGAGAGTGGTGTTGGTAAAGATAGAAATTGCGACTTCTGTGTTGTTGCAGCTCTACTTGGATGGGGCGAAGAGTCATGAGTTTTGGTTCAGTCACAATTAGATACTGAAGTTCATCATCACCATCAATTGTATTCCAAATTATTCTATGACACAGTCTTTACAGTTAGGAATGTGTTGCAAGTAGAAACCTTGGGTGTGTAGGGTATGGATAAATGGATGGCGATTCCTGATATGGGTTACCCTAATGCTTGTAGATACAGTGTTGTATTTGTCTTCTTGTCCAAGAAACTTAACATCACATTTTCCACTTGCCTTAACTCCACCTATACAAGTAGGCATAAAATCATTGTTGTTGATTTTGTCAACAACAATCATTGGATTAGGTAATGTGGAAACCTGAGTGTCCATTGCCTCTTGTCACTGACCGCTGGAGATAAAATTGTATTGAAGATGCAAAAGCATGAGAATAGAATACGTATGACACGTTAAACAATGAGAAGAAGTTAGGAAGTCATCCTAATTTGTTTTGTATTCTTATATGTAGCTGTGATACGGTGGCCAGAACCGAGACTATTTTTTAGGAATTGCTGGTTTGCGTTTTGCGTTTGTATTCGTAAAATGTCGCGGTAAGCAAGAGTCTCCAACGACTTTTATTTTATCCAACAAGGAAAGGAAAAAAGCACAGAAAAATTCCTTTTTCAAGATATTCTGAGTATGGGGGGTAGATTATAGAAAGGGAAGGTATTAGCACCCTTTCTATCCGTAGTTATCTACAGGCTCTTAGGTACTTGCTCATCATTTTCAGAATTGCTTCTTTATGTTTGTGTGATTTGAAAAAGCTTTGTTTTGACTTCGATTTAACTCTTGCTTCTGTATTCAAGAGTGTAATGAAGTGTTTTTGAAAACTTTGCTTGAAAGGAGTGTAAGTGTGAAAAAGTTTGTTTGGATTGAGCAAGTACTTAAGAACTAATCTACCTACTCGAAAAAAGAATTGTTCGATGTTCGTTTCCTTTAGACAATGCCATCCCACTATTAGTGAGTAGTTAGCATCGTCGTTGGAATTTTTGAGGGTCAATTCGAAAAGGGACGTACGGTCACTAAAGCAACGATAGGACATCTTAGTAACAACCCTAATGTCTTAGATCAATTATTCGAGGCAACAATATCCGAGGCAACCATTCTGAGGCAACTTTTCTGAACGGGACTTTGATCTTTGTTTAGACAAAAGAGAGACCACTAAAGCATCCTATACTTAATGACCGTTTACCGAAGGCAACCAAGTGGGAGTGTACCCTAGTAGTGTGCATGTGCGAGTGATTCAATTTCAGATTATTTATCTTTGCACATTTTAGGGTTATCTAACTGTTTTAAAGTCAATCATACATTCTTGTCATGCATCCCTATTATCATACATCTAACAGTTTAATATTTGCGGAATTTAAAGTGCGGAAATTAAAGCTAAGCTATTACAAGGCTTCGGGTCTTTACATAGCCAAAAACAAACCCTTGAAAATAAAGCGATAAATGAAAAATAAAAAGACCTAATTAAACTATTACAACTTGTGGGCAGTTACATCAATATGGTAAAAATAATGATAAAGTGTGCGATGAAATTAAGATCGGGAAGAAACTAGGGTTTTGACCCTTCTAACCTAATTGGAAAAAAAAATGTTTTTTTGTTGTTTTTAATTATTTTTTTAAAGAAAAGAATTAGGTTTTAAAATTAAATACAAAAATAACTAGTAATTAAATTAATTAATGAAAAAAAATAAATGGCCTATTTTTGTGTTTTTTGGTTATTTTTAAGAAAAAGAAAATATAATTAAGTTAAAAATAAAACCCTAATTATTCTAATTAATTTTAATTTATTTGCAAAAAGAAATTAAAGTTTACCTAAAATTAAAATCTAATTAAATTTATTTATTTATTGATGAAAAATAAACCTAATGTCTAATTGGGTGAAAAATATTTTTATGATTTTTTTGATAAAAAAATAATAATTTTGTGTTAGTGAATAAAATAAATAAAAAAATTAAATAAAATATAAAAAAGAAAAGGAATAAGAAACTTGGGCCTGCAATCAGTAGTTTGAGGGAGTGTATTGCTAGTAATCTGGGTCCAAAAGAGAAGGTCCACGTTGACTTCCCTTGACCCCCATGCTGTGCGTTGACTAGGTCACATGATGGTCCTTCATGTGCTAGCCTTCAGATCTGACTTGTTGGTGATCTGATGGTTAGGAGTTGATGCCCTATGGTAGTCTTCACGCCTTGTGGAACATGGGATCTGTAGAAAGAATTCAAGAAAAATGCAAACGTTGGAGGCAGAGGTCGAACCCCTGACCTCAAACTCCCCAACGCCTTAACGCTTGCCTGGCCACCACTGGGCCAATTAATTCAGTTGATTATCAAATGAAATAAAAATAACAAAAGGAATAAAATAATACTAGCTGTAAACACGCGCGCAAATTCAAACCAGCTAATGGGATGGAGGTACGTAGGTCATCTTCCTCCTTGCACTGTTGGTAAAAGTTACAGACTTTTACCTACGGTGCCATGTCCGTTGCTATAAGTCTTGCAATTTTCAAAATCTAATACAAACGTGATAAATAAAAACCAAAGCCATGGATAGCTTCGTCTAGACCTGTTGAGTACAGTGGTGGCCCTTTCATGGCCCAATTTTACCTATATGATGAAATCCCAAATCGAGCTATAAAACCCTAACAATGGCACACTTCAATACAGGCCATGAAAACGCAATCAAATATTACAGAAAGCTTGCAAATGTGTTAAGGAGTAAAAATGTATAATTATTTCATGCTATAAGGGCCAGAATTACACAATTCGATTTCAAGAAATAACCAAGATCGTGGATGACTTACAACGCGTTTTAGTATTGGGAAAGACTTGTTTTTGATTGATTTCGCTTGCCTACACTCCCAGGAAGTGATTGGGATGGCTTGAATGCCTTGAGGTTGCTTGGAACAATGAATTCGACCCAACACTTTTGTTGTGATTTTTCAAGTTTGGTTCTCCTTGCTGCGCCTCTCTCTAGCCTTGCTTTAGGTCTGCCCACGATCCTTATGTACTGAGGAATGAATTAGGGTTGAAAGAGTGTGCTCAATCTTCCTCCATCAATGCTTTTGATTTTGATTTGATACACTTGAATATCCTTCCAAAAATAGGCCTAATCCAATCTTTTTATGCACCCCATGCCTTTACACGAATTTGATCTCATGCTAGCTGGATGTAGGACCTGAAACAAGCACAAGATATTTGAATTTCAATATTTTGGATTTTCTATGATTTGTTTTGATTTAAAATGATTTAATTCAAATAAAAATCAAAATAAATAATAAAAATAAAGATAATGACAAGTGGCAAGGGCTAGGGCTCGTGGACCATGTTGTCAACTCAAAACAAATGCAAAAGATTGGGCCCATTTGGCAAAATTTGCATTTTTAGGCATAGTTGACTTTTGGCAATTTTCCAAAAAGGGTCAACTTCACCAATGCACAACTTCCTCAATTTTGACTCTTTGAAGGTGTTCTTGGACTTTTTAGAAATCTTGAGATGTCCTCTAAGCAAAAATTTTGGTCTAATCTCAATTTGATATTCCATGCTCATGTATGAAGCTTTGACAAAAAAAGTGTTTTTTGTTGACTTTTTAAAATGACCTATAATGTCCAAATTCATAACTTCTTGTGAGTGCATGTTTTGAACTTGGGAGCTGAAGATGGATTGTAGAGCATTGCATTCTCTTCAAAATGAGTTTTGGATGGATCATTTATCATAAAGTATGAGAAAGTTATGCTTGTTCAAAGTTGAGTTGACTTTTCCTGCAAAATCCTAATTTAACAACTTTTAGTTCTTGAGGAATTATGAGCAATCCTTGATGAATCATGATCAACCCTTGATCAAATGATGAAATATACTTCAAAATGAGGATGTTGACCAAAAATCTTGAAGTTTGACTGTATGTGGGCCACAGTTGACTTTTGCTCTAGCACAATCGATTTTCAGGCCTTTGAGCAATTGACTGAGCAAACTTTCTTTGTAGGGCTTGAAATTTGACATGGATGATCTTGAGAACATATTAGGACAATGGTGAACATTTAGGGTCCCTTGGACTTAAGTATCTTGATACAATATGAAACCCTAATTTGAGGTAGACTAGACTGCCTTAGGAGAAAGATTGTCTGGCCAACCCTTGGACTTCCTTGAACAACTTGAGGATCTTTCTTGTAATGTTTTGAGAAATATGGGAGGACAAATTTTGAGGTACAACAGTAGCCATTTTTTATTTTATGTATATATTTTATCGAGTAGTTTATTTATCAAATTACTTATTTGAGAAAATTAATACAAAATAAAAAATAAAAAAATTACGTCACTATCTATCAGAAATTTCAAATTTTTAGAATTTTTTTGATAAATAGAAGAAATTTCAACAATTCTAATATGGAAAAACCAATCTACACAAGAAATTTCAAAATTTCAATATCGAAAATTTTAAAATTTTTGAAATTTTTAGTAAATACCAGAAATTTCAACAATTGAGTATGAAAATATTGATCTTCATAAAAAATTTCAAAATTCCAGTATTTCACCATAATTTCGTGGAAAATGAATTTTTTTATTAAATTCTTGAATAATTTCCAAATTTCCGATACAATCTCATATTTTTTGAAACACCCATAACTTTAACAAATGATATATCAGTAAAAGAAAGAATAGCGTGTCCTGGGGTGTTAATGTATAACCCAGGGGTTACAGGTTAAATTCTCGAACATTTAGAAGGACTAAGTTACAAAATGCAAATTTCCTCAATTTGCAATTATGGAAATTGAAAATACAACGCAGTCCATCCATGCATGCTAATGGATAACACTCTCTTCGACCTTTTCATCTTCACTTTGCTCCGCCACCATTAACACCGGCCACCGTGAAACCGCCGCAACTGCCTCATATCCGACCAAGGTTATTCTCCTTTCGGGTTTCTCTCTTGCTGCATGTTTTGAGTGCTCAATTTCACTTCACCTCTATCACTTTACTATTCCTCTTTTCAGAATTTGAATTTCCCCAATTTACATGAACCCTATTTTGTTTTCTTGTTCGAGTCATGAATTTGAACCCATTTTTATATAATTAGAGTTGCATATGACTAATTCCCTAACTAAATTTCATTTTTTTTATGAATCAAAATCAACTTCCCATAGTTATTCCATTGATTTTTCGAATTTGTTAATTTCTGTTTCGTTGTGTGTTATAGTATTGGTTTCATTTCTCATTTTCTGGTATTATGTGTTTTTTTCCTCTGGTTTTCAGATAACAGGTAAAGATTTTGGATGGTGGTGTTTTGAACCAAATAACAGACACTGGACTAAAAATGAATGTGTTAACCCCCAATGCGGTACAGCAACTGTCACTATCGTTCTCAAAATCATTCTCGTGTTTTGAGTGGCAGAACAAGAGCAAGAATGTGCTGTCCCTCACAGTGACGGTAGCAAAACCACCTTCCCGGTCATCTGTGATACGAATGGGTGGAGGGCCGAGGACATACCCAGGTGGGGTGTCCAAGTGGCAGTGGAAGAGAATGCAGGCCAAGAAGGCCAAGCAGCTCATGAAGGCGCGGCTATGCCGGGAGCGGCAGATATATGAAATGAGGAAGCGGGCTGAACTTAAGGCTGCTGTGTCCGAGCTTGAGAAGCCTTGGGAGGTGGTTGAGAAGGCCCCCAAGTTGTTCTCTATCAAAGCTGATGAGCAGCTTAAGGTTTTGGCTGATAGGTTTCAGAAGCCTGGTGGGTTTGACCTTTGGACTGAAAAGGATGGAGCACAGTTGTTTCAAACCCCTGATGAGTTGCCTTCTGCGAGGTTCTTTCCTAAAGGGGTTGTTCATAGTATCAAGCCTTATATGAAGGTTACTAGTGATGACTTGTTGGAGGGACCAGATGTTCTGGAAGATGATGATGGGGAAGGGTATTGGGCAGAAGATGTTGTTCATGGTGAGGGTGGTTCTTCTTTTCCTTTGAATTATGGGAAGAATGGAATGAACGTTGGTGGCCTATTGATAAATAATGGGAATGAAAGGAGGCATTTGTCAGAGAATGTTGATTGGTCTCATGATGGGGAATGTTCTACTCATTTGAGTAGTGGGAAGAATGATTTGAATGTTCGTGGTGGGTTGAGAAAGAATGGGAATGGGAGAAGATATTTGTTAGAGGATGTTGATTCATCCCGTGATGGGGAGTGTTCTTTTTTAAGTAGTGGGAGGAATGAATTGAATAGTCGTGGTGGATTGAGAAAGAGTGGGAATGGGAGGAGGTATTTGTCACAGGACGTTGATCCGTCCTATGATGAGGAGCGTTCTTCTTATTTGAGTAGTGGGAGGAATGAACGGAATGGTCGTGGGGGGTTGAGAAAGAATGGGAATGTGAAGAGGTATTTGCCAGAGGATGTTGATCGGTTCCATAGTGGGGAGCGTTCTTCTCATTTGAGTAGTGGGAAGAATGAATTGAATGTGCGTGGTGGATTGAGAAAAAATGAGAATGGGAGGAGATATTCGTTAGGGGATGTTGATCGGTCGGATAATGAAGAGCATTATTCTTCTTCGAATTCTGGTAGGAATGAATTGAACAATGGTGCTAGAATGAGGAAAAATGGGAATGGAAGAAAGTTTATTCCAAAGGGTGTTTATGAGTCGGATGATGCAGAGCGTTCTTCTCCTTCACATGTGAAGAATGGAGCGAGTTTTGATGGCAAATTCGGGAATAAAGGGAGTGCAAGGAGGGTTATATCCAAGGGTGGTCATACTGATCGGTCTAATGGAACTGGTGAGGTTAGATCAAGTAGGAAGGAGAGTGGAAGGAGGTTTATATCAAAGGATGTCAATGGGTCTAATGGGATGTATGCAGGAAGAGATGGTTCTGGTAGCACACAGAAGGGGAGCCATTCCATTAGAGGCAGAAGTTATAGAAAATATACTCAGAGAACTTCAAACAATGCTTCACCAAGGGTTAGAGATGCAGATTCTGAAGTTTATGATATGGGTTTGCAACAAGATGGAAGTTATCAATTCCTAGAGAGTGAGCAATCTGATTCTACAAATTGGTAAAACTGCAGACTCTTGCCAAGGGTCATTCTTAGTTATCAATGAGTTTTGATGTTAGTTATAGGTCTGCTTGAGGATGATGACTGATGTTCTGTCTACACTTTCCCAGGCTTTGTAAAAGTATATTTTGTATATGACGCTTTTGATGTTGAATGAAAAAGTTGAAATTTAAGTCTAAGTCTTTTTTATTCTTTTAAAACTTTTGAACTGCATAAACTCTTATTCATATAATGCTAGTTCCTTGTAATCATTCGAAAGTCCATATTTCAGCAAGAATGTAACTATATGTAAGTTGTGAGTACATAACCTTTTCCTAGGGATTTCTCTTATAAGTGTTGTGCTTGAAACCAATTGTTTTTTGTTTCAAAAAGTAACCAACAACAGTAACTATGTTACGTTTAATCAAATTTAATAAAATAAGTCATGTCCTGGATTATATGAATATTGAGAAATTGGTAATATATCTGCTTGCTAGAATCTAATCAAGGTGAACGTATAAATAAGGTCTTCTTTTGAACCAGTTTTTGAACATAGCTTTTGTAGCTTAAAATATTTAGAGTGTAGTGTTAGGGTGTATTGAAACAGATATAAGCTGTTAATCTGATTGCTATTCCGTGCTCATGTGGCCATTCTAGGTAACAAAAACTGTTAAATTTTTTTTTTTAAATCTGATTGCAATTAAGTGTTCATGTGGCCATTCTAGGAAACAAAAAGCCGTCGAAAAGGTATATGACATAGTCATACTTGTATGTCCTTCTCTTATTTCACCCAACTGGCAAAATTGGCATTTGAATATGTTTAATGCCCTAACATTTTGTACTAACTATTGGTTTTGCCTTTATTAGTGCTGATAAAAGTAGTTATTTTGACATAGTTTTTAGACATTTTCTATGAAATTGTAAGAAATCTCTAGGGTTTAGAAGCATAATATCAAAATCTAGTGATGTTTGAGGGGGTTTGAAATTTTTTGCTGCTCCTTTAATTTTGAATAAATAAATACAAGTATGTCTTTTATGAGATCAATTTCATTATCTCATAAAAGACACACTTCACTCATGTTTCCTTTCAATTATAGGTATGAGGGTCAAGACGTAAGCAATAGAATCAATGAGTTGTGGCCTTATTCATGATGAAATGAAGGTAGGTTCTTGAAATATATTAGTTTTTTTTCAGTTTTACTTTTTGAATGGGAGTTGAAGAGCTCCAACTGAAAATAAATATACTCTAAGAGTGCACTTTCTTGACAGATACAGGGAACTGCTTATTACAGTTTTACTAGATGAGAGACTAGACTCCCTTATTTATAATCTCATCCCAATTTGCTCTTTCCTGCTCAAAAATTGGAGCCTATGTCTCCTTAAATATGATATATTAGAACCTTTTAATGATTTCCCATTTTGCACTGCTACCTCACATGGATGAGACCAGGAAGGAACTCCTTTCTTTATTGAAGCTGTGACTGAAATAGTTTGGAGCCTTTTTTGTCCCATCAAACAAGTAGCTATCTGTGACTCCACTAAATTAATATATTATCCGTAAAGTCTTGAATTTACTCCTTGTTTTGGACATGTTGAGTTGCCAAGTTGTTGAAGCTATGGGATCTGCTAGAGTATTCCTTTATAAGTTTGTAGAAGAAGGAATCTTCTCTTTCAAGTAACTTCGATGGTTCATCATATTCCGCAATTCTCCCTGTAACATAAGATTTATATTAAGCTACTTCCCAGAAATATCATGCGTCAGACTCTAGAGTCATTATTATGTTACTTCATTTTGCTTTGGAATAGTCTTTGAAACACTTACCGTCACTGAGAACCAAAACCAAGTCGCTATCAATAACTGTGTGGATTCGATGAGCTATCGTGACAACTGTTCGATTGTTGAACTCTTGACAGATGATATCCTGTATCACTCCATCAGTTGCAGAATCCACCGAGGCTGTTGCTTCATCTAATACTAATATGCTGCTTTTCTTTAGTAAGGCTCTTCCAAGGCAAAATAATTGTCTTTGTCCAGCACTCCAGTTATCACCATTTTCAACCACTAAAAAAGAGTTTCAGTTATTAGTAACAATGATTGATTATCACCAAAAGCATAATAACCTATGTAAGTTGATAGCTAATGAATCCAACCTGGGGATTCCAACTTCTCTTCCATGGCTCTCACTAGGTGACCTAGCTGACATTTATCTAGAGCCTGAAAATAAAAAATCCATGCGTATCAAACTATATTATATACAACATAGTCTTAGAAAATGTAATAAGGGTATTTTAGTGATAAAGATGCATTAAGTTTATTTTCATGTTCATGATCTAGTTGTTTGATTTAAGTGTTTACCTCCCAGACTTCAATGTCAGAGTATTGCTCAAGAGGATCCAGGTTTCCTCTAACCGTGCCTTCAAACAAGGCTGGATCTTGTGGGATAATGCTCAGCCTTGACCTTAAGTCATGGAGACCTATCTCACATATGTCTACATTGTCAATCATAATGCATCCCTCTCTTGGTTCAACAACCCTGAAAATTGCTTGTATGAGTGTTGATTTCCCACTGCCGGTTCGTCCTACGACACCGATTTTCTTCCTTCCAGGAAATGTGCAAGTGATGTTTTTCAGCACAGATGGGAGATGTTCAGCATAACGTATCTGTAACATATTTTGTCGAGAAGAAGATATGTTAGGAAAAACTGGACGTATAAACTTGAGTTATTACATATTTTGTGTCCTAATTCTTGCAATATCAAACCTGCAAATTTTGGAAAGATATTGTTCCAGTTTCTGGCCAGTTTCTTGGCGGCCGGCAGTTTTCAATCACAAGAAGTGATTCACTCGCTATATTTGTATATTGAAGAATTCTTTCAACTGATATCATCTTGTTTTCTGCATTACAAATGTTCCATATTACGGAAGCTTGCAAGACATTTAGATTGATTCCATATGTTACTGCCAACCCTGCAATGCCTGTAACATATCGAGAAACAAATCTTCAATTCCTGTGAGGAGCTTTATATGACAATAACTTTGTATGTTTGCACAAAACATGGATAATTGGTGATCTTAATGGTTTCTACTTTTATCGTCTGTTATCCATATTTTCTCAGTAATGATTTGTACTTACTTGGATTGATGAAACCTTCAGGGAGGCTCACTAGCAAGACCAGTGAAAAGGCGAAGACAAAATTTGAAAGCAAATTTAATCTGAAAGAAAGCCATTCCATTGCAGAGACATTATGAAACCATGGCCTTGAGAAGCCATCCAAAAGGACAAGATTTGAACTCATGAAACGGCCTTCTTGATCGAAAGCTCGTATTGATGCAGCTCCTGCTAAGGATTCGGAAAAATGGTGGAGTATTGGAGTAATCTGTATCTGTGCTAACCGAGCCAATTCTCTTGCTGTCGGATTATAATATCGCTGAAATGAACATCATTCAACTTCTGTTACGATCATATGATTCACATAGCTTCTACATTGTGAAATTGAAATATTATATGTTGCGTAAATTTTGAATTAGTAATGAGTAACACTTGTTTTATGTCCTTTCATTCATAGGGAGAGCAAGAAGGGAAAAAAGGACACATACTTGATACCAAATGCAGATTCCAGTTACTGGAATGAAGATGATAAACACTTGCCATGCCGCCTGACACATCACTGCAATCGTGCCTAGAATCTGTATTATTGAGAAAGCACACCATCCTATTCGGTTTGCGATTTCCAAGTCTAGCACACTTTGATCTGTTGAGGCCTGAAATTAAAACTTTCAACATTGCATTCTAATAATAATAACAATAATAAACATAAATAGCATTTTCATATATATGCTTACTTACCCTGTTCAAGATTCTTCCAGTTGGCGTAGAATCGAAAAACGACATGGGGGCTCTTTGCACATTATGCAACATTCTTGTGAAAAAAGTTTGTGCTGTCCAAAGTCCAACATTTAACACCAACATGGCTCTCAGAAGAACACAAAAGGCACCAGCAACAGATAGAACCATATAAATAAGTAATATGAAATTCATATCATATATTGGCTTAGCATCAGATTTTGTAGGACAAACCCAAGCCATCCAATAGTTACTAGCAATCTGAAGAATTTGGAACGACGACTGTGCCAATATTATGATTGGAACAAGAAGTCCTCCTTTAACAGTTGTCAAATAAGACCAATAAACTTCTCTTGATATGCTTCCTGTTTCTCGTTCTTCATCTTGAACCAATTTTCCATCCTTATTTCCTTTGTTATCAGGTGGATTATCTTGTACCGTGTCGAGCTTTGTGTGCAAAAGTTCAGAACTTGAGTGTGAGTAGGTGATGCATTCTCCTTCAGGTATTGGATTTAAATTTGTTTTACTTGTGTTTTCAACCATGAGAACTGACTCTAGTGCTTTGCTATGAGCACCAACTAATACTTCAAATCCTATATTTTGCTTTAGAAGCTCTTCAAATGTTCCTGCTTGTGCAATCCTTCCATTTTGCATTACCTGGTAATCATTTGGAAGAAATAAATCAAGATTGAGAAATCTAAAGTAAATGAACAGTTTAACGAGTTTAATTTTCGTTATGACCTAAACATGTGTTTGTAAGTGGCGGCGATCATCATCTATGAAGCCGGTTTTGTAGAGAGCCAAATTCTAATTCTAATATGATATCAGAATCAGGTTTAAGATCCTGTAGACCGCTTGTTATCAAGTTTCCACTATCAGGTCAGGGCAATCCTCATGTCCAATCTTGGGAATGAGAAGTATTTATAAGTTGGGACAATTCTCACCTTTAAAGCTAGTTTTGTAGGGATGAGATACGCTCAACCCACACATTCTAAGATTTCTGATACACTCTCGTGTAAAAAGTTTTACACCGTTAACAAATCAAAACCAAACTTTGAAAAATCATTTACCAGAATGAGGTCTGCTGCTGGAAGAAACTCAACTTGATGTGTAACAAAAAGTATAGTTTTCTCTTTGAGAATCCCCATTAGACATTCCTGCAAAACATTAAGCAATAGTTTCTCAAAACAATGTCCTCATACCATGAAAAATTTACATATTTACAGTATAAAAACAAAAAGTCTGACCTGAAATAGGTGAGTGCCGGTATGCGCATCAACAGCACTGAAAGGATCATCAAAAAGGTAAATATCTGCATCTTGATAAACTGCTCTAGCAATCTGTATCCTTTGTTTCTGTCCACCACTCATATTAATCCCTCTTTCACCAATCTCAGTCAAATCACCACATGAGAATAGCTCAAAATCCTTCTTCAACGCGCATGCTTCAACGGTTTTCTCATACTTATCTTCATCGAACTCTTTTCCAAAGGTTATATTCTCCCGAATATTTCCAGTAAGTATCCATGCAGATTGTGGAACATAAGCTTTTGTTCCACTAATCTTAACATTCCCTGATTGTTTATATATCTCTCCCAGAATTCCCGATAGCACACTAGATTTTCCTGATCCTACAGAACCGCAAATCGCAACCTTCGTTCCTCTCTTAACTTTCAACTCGATTTCATCGAGTGTTGGAATTGTTGACTCAGGATCCCAACTGAATCTTCCTTTCTCAACAACAACATCAAATTCTGTTTTGTCTTTTGCGACGTATTCGATAGCATCGTGTTGGATTTCTTCCTTCTTAAGAAACGAAGCGATCCTATCGACAGAAACTTTTCCTTGAGCGATGACATTGAGCAAATCAGGTAGACTAAAGATAGGATCCTGTAACATTCGAAACGTCGCGAATGCTGATAAGACTCTTCCAGCTGTTAGTTCAATCCCTAAGAACATACATGTCCAAAAGGTTATCACTGAAATGAATGTAGGTGAACCCCAGAAGATAAACGCGGAAAACGCTTGTTGTCTTAACGACTTCAATAGCCAACTATATTCGACACTTCTCAACGATGCTATCCTTTGGAAAAACTCACTATCCCATGCTTGAAGTTTCAAAGTCCTCATGTTTTTGAGAATCTCTGAAGTGGTTTTCATTCTGTTGTCTTTTGCATCCATGATCTTGGTTTGGTATCTTTTCTGTATTTTCGTTAACGGTATGTTCAAAGCCATGACCGCCAGCGTTGCAGCTAATGCAGCCAATGAACCTAATCCAAGATTTGTTTGCAAAATGATAACAGCTAAGGAAATTTGAATCGGCAGCATCCATATTACGTTTACGTACCAAACAAAATCGGTAATTCTCTGCACATCTACACTCATGTAGTTCATTATCTCACCACCGGAATGACTTTGACGCGATCGGCTAGACAGATGTAAGCCCTTCTTGTATATATGTGCTATCAGCCCTGCTCTCAATCGAAGACCTAATTGCCGAGCACCGAAAATCCATTGCCTCTGAGCAATGGTTTCAACCATTTTAGCACATAAGAAACCTAACGACAAAAGGTATCCACTCTTTACTCCGCGGATATCCTTCTCGGTAAGGAAATTCACAAAGTCAGTGATCAAATATGGACCAACGTAAGACGCGGAAGCACATATTATCGCGAAGAAGGCGTTAATCGCCGCTTTCTTCCTAGCAAATAAATAAATCGCCTTGTAGATAGACGGATTCGTAGTTCCATCTTTCTCCTTAACCTGTCTAAGACTCGTGTCAAACGAGCAATTCAGATATTCAGCAGAGTCCTTAATGTCGAGATCAGGAATGTCATTCAATTGAAGAGGTTTCTTATACCCTACGGCAAACAATGGGTTGAGCCATGAGAAAGTTATCAACTGAAGAAGTGTAGCTTTTCCATATGGCGACGATTCTGTTACAAACTCGGAAGAATGTTTCTCGTTTTTCTCTCCCAAAAGTGGTTCGGCTATACTTCCATTTGTCGTTGCAATGATAGCTATCCCGGTTTTGCCTCTTGTCGAAATAACTAAAAGACATGTTGAGGAAACCAAACCAAGAAAATCTGCATATTCTGTTACACCGATAGTACCTTCGTTTTCGACGCTGAAATGAACATGAAGAATTGTGCTGATAATGCTCAAAAGGAAACCGAAAAACCACCAAGCTCTTATAATCCAAGGGAAATAAGCGTTCGGCTTTTTCCACATCTTACATATCGCGATCACAACAATTGCATACGATAACACTTGCGCTATCTCCGATACTAAAGCTTGAAGCTTCGAGGTACACTCCGGTTCACCATGATTGATGATCAAAAACAGCATTAAGCCATGAACAGCAAACAATAAAGTAGTGCAAAATAAGCTGATTTTGTGAGCGAAACCGAATTTTATAGCGTTTGGATTCACTTCTGAAAGCTTGTTTTGCTTGGTGACATTGTTCATGCAATTTCTTAAATGTTGGACTAACAATATCACAAAGAATCCAAATTCTAGAGGTAAAGTTACATGTTCCAATAAGCACGGTGAGAGTAATGGCTTCCATGAAAAGCTTCTTAGCTCTGTGAAATCCAAATGAAAAGTGATATCATAATCATGAAGATTCATGGTAGCATATAATAGAAGAAGCAGAAGTAGTATTGAGAGTATGAAAGTATAAAACTCTCAATAATAAAGACTTTTTGAAATAGAAAAAAGTGAATATCACTTTTAAAACTACTCTAAATTGTTTATTATTGTTATCATTATTACATTCCTTTTTTTCAAACTTCTCTTTGTCCTTTCATCATTAACTGAGTCAACTTCGACATTAATAACATTTTGTTATAAGAAAAAATATACGATAAGATATGTTTGGCAACACCAATTAGTGATTATTGATTATTAAAAGGTGTAGAATTTAAAGTACATAAAGCTTACACTATCAAACAAAAAGGAATAAATTACAACAAAAAAAAAAAACTAAAAAAGTTAAAATGATGCTATCACATTAAATTGTAATCCCCGCTACTTTTTGTTTTATTTTGATTTTTCAAATTTTCTATTAAAAAGTTACTAGTATTTCTCACGTTTATTACATATGAGATTGAAAACAAAAAATGATGAGTAGGAATACAATTTTGATTTTTCGAACAAAAAATAAGGCCAAAAATAGAAAGGTATGATTAGGATTTAGATGTATGCATACAAAGACAATATTTGTCACTGACAGCAACACCATATGCTTTTTCAATTATATATATATATATATATATATATATATATATATATATATATATATATATATATATATATATATATATATATATATATATATATATATATATATATATATATATATATATATATATATATATATATGTCCTGAATTTTTGAGAGGTCTTGTGAAAAGAAATTGAAGTTAGTTCAGTGAATTTTTAAAGAATTCAATTTAATTATAAATTAATTATGAACTATGTGTATGAAGAAGACCCTTTTATACCATAATTATAAAAAAATTTGAGACTCTGTATTGTTGCCTCACATACTCTCAAAGACACTCTAATTATACATAATAGTTATAAATGTTTATGCTATAACTTGCATTCAAATTTATTAAAAAACTTCAAAACTACTATGATAAGTTAAGTTGCACTTTAGCTATTTCAAATTTGAAACACTTTTTTATAGTAAAAAATAATGAGAGAGCATGAATTTGTAAATATTGATAATAACTTACTTGTTTCACCAGATAACAATATGTTGAAGAAATTCTCCAAAACCATGCTTTCTTCTCACCTTGAACCTCAAATTGTGCTTTGTGTTCTACAGAAACTATCACAAAAACTATTGGCCTTAGGAATCTCATACATTATATAAAGGAAAATAAATAATCATATGTCATTATTTTTATGGCCAATTATATGACTTGGACTGTTAGAGGATTTTATGTCATGTGAGAGTGTACATAATTGATTTTTGTCATGTTATAAAGTTGATGGTACATAGTGTTCAGCTTTGGTAGGACACTGTAAGCTATGAAACATACCACTTCATAGTGGAAGATGGTTTATGTCATTTTCAGTGTTCAAAAGTGAAAACTCCAAAAAATGGGTAAGAAAGTTAAACTTTTTAGATTGCATTTGTACAAAGAATCTCACATTTTGAGTTATTTGAATATCAAATATTTATTTGAGAATTTGTCTCCAAGATGAAGTAATTGAAAAACTTGAAGAGATATTATATTTTTTTAATACGTGAAAGATGTAATGCTGAGCTGTCTTAGTTTGTTAGATCATAACAAAATTCTGTTATGCTGAGCTGTCTTAGTTTGTTAGATCATAACAGAATTTTGTTATGCTGAACTGTCTTAGTTTGTTAGATCATAACAGAATTCTGTTATGCTAAGCTCTTTATATAAACAGAGCTATCATTGTATCTAAAACAATTAATACAATTGAGATTTGATATAACTGTTTTTTCTATTAGCTTTATGATATTCTATCATGGTATCAGAGCATTCTTTTCGATTCAGTAGTGGTTCTCCATGGATTCCCTATTTCCCTCTTCGCAAGTGAAGTTGTCACATCTTTCAATACGAAGTGATAATAATCACAAAAAACTTAAACAAATATTTGTGAGGTTTTCGAAGCACACGAATAACATTAATTACAAGAAATTCACATAAATAATTAGAATAATATTAAATTTTTGACATTTTTTAACTAAATCATATTTTATTTATGTATAACATAATTTTTTGTTGGGGTGATAATTTTTTTTGAAATTTTTTTCTGTTTTTAATTAATATTCTTATTAAAACTATGTACAATGTATCTGGTCATGATTTTAAATTCCACTTGCACATAAAGCATATGCAACGAATATTACAAGTTACAGTTGTTAAATTGTTAGTTTATTTTATATTTAATATAATATTTAATAATACCATCAGAATTTAAATATTTGTCAAAGTAACGTGAAATTAGGGTTTAATTTGGTCGCAATCTTTGCTAGAAAAAAAAAACTTCCAGAATCTCACAAGCATTCAGGAAGTCAATATCTAAATAGTTGTTAGATTTTTGGATTATATATTTGATATTTTTAAAATTAAAATTTACATTAAGTTTTTTAAGTTTTCAATTTTAATCTAACAACGGTTATCAATTTGTGAATGTAAACGTGAATTCATCGATATTATTTTATGCAGAAAATTCAATAAGTTTTAGAATAATTTCTCTCTCTTAACTATTCTATTATCATTTATTCATCTATCCATCCAATTATCATAGTTTCATCACAATTTCACTATCTTTCTAAAATCTCCATATACAATCCTTAAAATCTCTTCTTAACAAGAGAAAGAAAAAAAGTAAAGTAAAACAATCCCACGTTGTGAGAAAACGAAACTAACAAAAATGTATAAACAAATTATGAAAGAAAAATCAAATCAAAACAAAACAAACATACCTCAAATTAGATGTCACAATCTGAAAGACAACCTCATCAATTATGTTTTGTGGTTTGAGAGCAATTTGTGATTATTTTTAAAAGATGAAAGACGTGTGAGAGGTGGTGAATGAGTTGTTCTCGATAACCACACACTAGTAGTGTGATTTTGATTTTCGATTTGGCTCTTTACACTTGTTGAAGAGTTTTTTAAATATTCTTTTGAGTATATTTAGGGAATGGTTGAAAAATCTCCTATTTACTAGAGTTAAAAAATTATTACAGAAGGTGGTTCATAATTTGGCTTCCTCTTATCTAGCAAAAAAATATATCAACAAGTTATACCTATATTTACTTTAACTTCTTTCACCAAACATCTATTTTATTTATTTTTAGTCATTTATAATTTTATTTTAAAACATTTTTAAATATAATTTAATATTTTACTTTTGGGTTTATAAAGATAATTTAAATTCTAAACTTTTTGAATTCACATTCTATCTATTTATTCATTTTTTTCTTAATTATTTTTGAAATTTTCTATTAAAAGTAGTTAATGATTACAATGGAGCGGGATAGACATGTAATGTTACTACTTCAATGTCTAAGTCAATAAATAAATGAATAAAAAGTATATTGAGTATGAAAATAAGTAGAATATTTAAGTCTTTACTTGTGAAAAACTATATATATGGAAGGTGGTTAGAACCATCACGTGAATGTAGGCGACTCTTCGAATAAATCTGACAAAACCTAAATTAGAGTGCGTGCATTTATTATTTTTTTAAGGACAAAAACTAAATTAGAAAATATCAAGTACAAAAGAAGGTTATCTCTTATTCCACCCTATGTTTTTCTAGCGCACCATGCGAAATTCCAAAAATGCTCCTGAAAACCGGAAATATATTTCTGGTCCGCACCATGTTAGACATTAATTACGTTGAAAGAGTTGGATACTAACCGGAAATATAACTATGATTTAGAACCGTAAATATATTTTCGGTTTGTGGACTAACTAAAAGACACGCTGCCTCTTCCCCTTTCATTATAGTGCCACTTTCAAAATAAAAAACACAAAACACATCAAAACTCTCTCAATCTCATTTTCACTAAATCAACCACATTTGCAACCTAAGTTGTTAGAAATCATCAAGCATCCAACCACGACCAATCAAGGAAAATCAACCACAATCAATCAAGTAAGTTGTTTTTGAATTTTTTAGAATTTATGTAAAATTCACTCAAATGTGTGATTTAGGTTAGAAATTGGGATTTTGTAGTTTGTTGTCAGTATTAGGAATCATTAGAAAGATGTTGGCAATGTCATTTTCATGATCAATGGGTTTTTTGTGAGCTCATTTGGGGGACAAGAAAGCCATTAACGTAGCTCTGTAATTGCAGCAGGAACAAGATATGCATTTCCGGTTTTAGCAAGAACAAAACTGCAAGTGTATTCTGTGTTTTAGTCTGTATATGTTTTCAGTTTTCTTTTGAACAATGGTCTTTAAGTTAACATTTTTTTCGTACTTCTACAGGAGCAATGACTGAAAGACCAACTTGATTGAGGCTCGATAAGTTTTCACATCATGCCTCTGTGCAGAGAGAAAGGAGTCAGGCAACCCAGCATCCTTCTGCCTCTGGACAGGCCATACCGGATGCACCTCCTACAACTTCAGCCTCTAGTATCCATGCTTCTACTCCTACTACGTTGTCCTCCCACAGTAGATAGGATTCTCCAATTTATTTATCTCCTCCCCTGTCCTCTCGTAGAGGCACTTCTCCACTAAGTGTATTTGAGGCGCGGGAGACGTTCAGTTCTTGGATGACACCAGAGGCCCAGCCACAACCTCCATCACAGCCTCAGTCTCAAACGACACCTGAGGCAGCTCCTCAGTCACCCAGGAACCTGTGGCAGCACCTGAGCCTGGACCTGCGACACCACCAGCACAGGCTACACCTGCGGCGCCTAAGGCTTTTGAAAGAGGGCCGTCTGATTTATATCTTTTCCCTCTTTACCATGACCATGTTTCTAGATATATCTGGGACATACAGTTATGAATTTTGATTTCTATTACATTTTTTTATGAATTTTATTATGAATTTGGAATTTTAGTATGTTGATTAAATTTGTCAAAATATTTATGCATGAACGTGATACGCTCAAGGTCATTAACCATGGATGGAAGATCAGTATACTCATACCCCATGTTGAGCCATGATTTGATGAGCTTTTATTGCTTACAGGGTTGAAATATTTGACCTTGTGTGAATACAACATTGTCAATCGGGGTATGATTAATGCGTTCGTTGAGAGGTGGCACCATAAGATGCTGTCGTTTCATCTATCATATGGTGGGATGACGATCACAATCCACGACGTCACTTGTCTCCTACATACGAACCGCTCTGAGGGAAACAAGTGATAGAGTCATTCTGTGTGTACATTGACCGACTGGTGCATGAGCACATACACTTCTATTCATGCATTGACCATCGTGTGATGATACCATTTGATGAGGTTGCATTGTTTACGGGTTGGTTGGCCTACAAGATTTGTAAGAAGGCTTCTTATATTCCTGAGTGGATGATGCGTCAGTTCGGGTTCACCCAGGATATTCCCTGAGATCCTACTGTATCTGCTCCTCTGACGGTGAAACGAAGGGATACGAATGATTTGTTTAATGATTTTAAGAATCATCTTATTCCTGATGAGGCCAGGAGTACCTTAGTACCAGACGACTGGAACTACGAGTACGGTTATATGATATGATTCTATCGGGTGTCCCATCCATACATGGTACAGGATGCTCCAAGGAACCCACTGAGGCCAATTCATCAGGAGATCATAGAGGAGGAGCAGGCTAGGATCGATCATGCCACTGACGTGTTGCCTAGGTGTCGTTGTATCATGGATATTGTGCGGGATGATATTGATAGAGACATGTTTCTTGATGGATCCGATGTTAGAGGTGTTCTGAATTCCATCATGAAGGAGGCTCAGGAGGCTCTGTTTTACAGGAGGCAGCGGAGGGACGCCTCGAGGGTGACATGCCGACTCATTATCTACCATACCCAGTAGTATTTGATTATGTATTTGTATTTTGGTTCTGGTTTTTTATTGTTGTGTTTGGGTTACATTTTTGTGATGTGTACTACTATATATATATATATATATATATATATATATATATATATATATATATATATATATATATATATATATATATATATATATATATATATCTTTGTTCCAATTGTCTTAGTTGTATAAATTTTACATATTTTTGTACTTAAAGAGGCATTTTAAAAATTGTGTAGGGTCTTTCTTTAGACATGAGATAAAATAAGAAATTATCTAAAATGATTAGTTTGGGTTTCTAGGCTTAGGAACCAACCCATTATTCCACTAGTGGTTAGCTCCTCTCTTAGTTAAAACATGGGCTTCAACATTATAGATACAATTCACATGTTTAAATCTAAAGGATTTCTTATGGCACTCTATATATGGGAAAAATATCCTATGTAAAATAAAAAATATGTCCCAGAAATACATCTTCGGGACGCATCTTTTTTTGTTGAGAAATCATGTTTGAAACCAGAAATGCATTTACGGTTTGACACCGTATATACATTTCCGGTTACTGCATAGACAGTTTAGAACACATTATTATGCAGGTTTTGGTGCATATTTACAAAATACAAAATATGATTTCGATTAAATAAGAAGCGATCCTACAAATATATACAAATGCTGATAAATATTATGTTCCAAAATACGTACAAAATACGATACATAAAATATTCCTCAAAGTGTTATACAAATAATCCAAAATATGAAAAATATAATAGTTCAATAAACAAAGTCATTTAAAACTATCAGACTACTGAGTATGTCGGATAATGAGTCGGCCCGTGATTCTCCTGACATTCATATGCTGCCATCTATAACACAGAGTCTTCCCAGTCTCCTCCATGATGGCATCTAGAACACCTCTAACATCGAATCCATCAGGAAACAAACCCCTATCAATACCATCCAACACAATCTCCATGATACAACGATACCTAGGCAACACGTTAGTGGCATGATCGACATGTGACTGCTCCTCCTCTAGAATCTCCACATGTGCTGGTCTAGGTGGGTTACCTAGAGCCTCCTGTACCAGATATGGACGTGACACCCAAAAGAACCATAAGATATATCCATCCTCATAGCTCCAATCTTTTGGAGCTATGGTACTCCGGGCCTCATTTGACACGAGATGATTAAGATAATCGCCAAATATCTCATCCATATCCCTCAGTTTCACCATGATATGGGCACACTCAGAGGGGTGTTTGGGAATATGTTGCATGTATTCGAACTGCCGCATCACGCGCTCAGGAAAATAAGCATCCATTTTGTGCGACCCGCATGCCAACCACCCAGTGAACAACACAATGTCATCAAAGGGAACCGTCTCATGGTAAGCCTCGTATGCATGGAAGCATATATCCTCATAGGCCAAACGGTCTATATAAACCTTGAATGGATTTGTCGCATGTTTCCCTCGCAGGGGATCAAATGAAGTGGCACGTGGCAGGACCTTAATATATGTAGGCTCAAATGACCATCCAGATATGTGAGGAAAGTGTTGTAGGATCCAGGCCTGAAATGTTACCGTCTTTAGTAAGTAACGACATCAAAGTAATTTACATAACTAGACGAAACTAACATAAGAATAAGAAATGTTATCGTAAAAAGTGTGATGTTGCCGGTCATTCCCTTTGTATTCCACTTAGCACCTTCCGACATCTTATGGTACAAATACACCAAACAAGTTGCCCCCAGTTCCACTCAGAGATCCGCTGAAAATTGCTAAATAATCGTAGGTACATGATATCAGTGTAAGTGGCACTAGTGTCCATAAAAATCTGCATACCAACCAGATACAAAAGATATACCCTCGTAGCACGTCCTCTGTGTTGGGATATATGCATATCGTCACCATGGGATTGTTGTGAACACCCTAGCTCAACTGTGAACACCCTCTGCAAGTAGCTAAATCTGACATGACACCCACGAGTTTTGTCGATCTCAGCCAGAGCACCCTCTGGAGTAACTCTTAAGTACTCCACAAACATATCGAACGCCTCATATTTGGTGAAACTCTCATGATCTAAAAACCTTCCTGTAATCGGAAGGTGCAACAGACACGCTACATCGTCCAGCGTGATTGTCATCTCACTATATGGTAGGTGGAACGATGATGTCTCGTGATGCCATCTCTCAACAAACACGTTAATCATACCATGATTAACGATAGTATATATACATAAGACTAAATCATGTAAGCCAGTGAGGTGCAGCAGCTCTTGGAACCAAGGCTCGGTAGGTGGTACCATGCGACTGATCTTCCTAGCATGGTTAATTATCTTGAGTGGATCGCGGTCTTGCATGCATAGATAAACACACAATACTTACATGAACACAATATTTAGAAAAAAGAAGGTAACACAATACGTAACAATTGTTAAATAAAATATTTACCTCTCTGTCCCATAAGTGTCTGGAAACATGGTCCGAATACAATGACAGTAAGGATAAATCAGAAGGTCCTCCTCCAAAGGCCCATGGCGCCTCTGTTGCTGCCTGTGGATGGGCCATCGATGCTGCCTGTGGATGGGCCTCTGGTGTTGCCTCTGGATGGGCCATCAGTGCAGGATGGGTGGCCTCTGGTGTCTGCTAGGTGGGAGTGGCCTCTAGTGTAGGCTAGGTGGGAATCAGTGTAGGCTGGGTGGGAACCAATGTAGGCTGGGTAGGAACCCGTGTAGGATGAGATGAAGAAGACTCTTCTGTCTCAAAGACCATGAGACATGGAGATGTATGAACTGAATATGGTGTAGTCTGTGAGTGGAATCTAGATGTCTCTCCTGGTCCGGATACCTGTGGTGAAGATGTACGTCTGCGGGAGGATGGAGGCAGAGATGGATAGACATGAGACTCTCGCCTGCTGGTCGACAGAGTGGAAGTGAAATTCTGGCTGCAGATACTCAATGTCACGTTCAATGTTATGACACCGTATCTGACTTTCTATAAGACAGTAAATACAAAAACAGTAAAGAACACAGTCAATTGTTTACCCAGTTCAGTGTGCAATAACACCTACTCTGGGGGCTACCAAGCCAGGGAGGAAATCCACTATAAGAGATATTAATTCAGGAATAAACCAACCAGTTTATCTCCTTCACTTAAGACCTACCCAATGCAACTTCAATCTAAGTACAACTTAAACCTGAGTTCCTACTCACTCCCCCTCAATCACAGCAGTGATACTTAAAACAATTGACTAATGATTTAATGAAGACATTCTTCAAAACATACACTTGATTATGCTTCACAGATTTTTAATCAAGCAACACAAACACTCTTGCTTCACAGCTTTGAGTGATACATAAACCTAACTTGACTTTGCTTCAAAGCTTTAGTCAAGAGACACAAAACACTTTTGCTTCAAAGCTTTGAGTGATACAAAACCCTTACAATTAAAACCTATTCCAAGTCACTTATCACAATGATACTTGCTTGGATTACAATAGTTAAAACTATACAGCTTCTAAATGATCTTCTGTCAAAAGGGATTAATTCCAAACAGCAGCCCTGTTGAATATATAGCAGTTGCATCTTCAGTTAGGGTTTCCACAAAAAGCTAGGGTTAATTCCGTTTAACCTTAAGACTTGGTCACAAGACTTTATCAACCAGGTTAGGGTTGAGCTAGGTTAACCCCAAGTCCACGAGATTTTCTGTTCTGGAAAGACTGAGTCATTTTCCTGAAAAAAACTCAGAATTACCCAAACTGCATAACTGTTAGTTCAGAACAGGATGTCTTAACATTTGTTATGACATCTGAATTCCTGTCTACTGATTTTGGTAAATGTGATCATTTTGCAAAATGCTCAGGTACACACTCATAAACAGCAGCACCTGTATGACAATATTTTTCTGCAAAGGTACCTAATAAATCAGTACCTAATAAACTAGAATGTTATGACATCAGTCATGACATTCACACACCTGGTTTTACCAAAAATGCATGCCAATAACTAAACAACTACAAACTCCCCCTTTGGCAGATTTTTGGCTAAAGCCCCTAAGCAATCAGAGATAGATAGCAGCAGAATAAATATGACTGCAGAAAAATAGAATGTCTATCAAGTAATTGACCACAGAATAATATCTCCCCCTCTTTAGCCACAAATGGGCCAAAGATACATGTTCTTAAAAGTTATACAGTCATCCCAAAAGTAATAAAAACAACAACTAAAATCTGAACACACTTGCAAACTCCACCAGGGTCCAGCATCAACTCCACCAACCTTTAAGCACTGTCCTCTTCAGAGGAGCTAGTTTCTTCAGTATTGAGTTGATCTTCAGCAGCACCCTCTTCCCTTCTGTTTCCTTCAGCTTCCTCCTTTTCTAACCTGGCAATTAGGTTTTCTAGGGACTTTTTCCTTGTCTCCAGCTCTTTGCAGGTCTCTTTCAATTCAGCTATAACATCAGATGTTTTGGACTGAGTCTTCACAGATGATGTCTCAGCTGATGTTATGACAATATCAGGAGCATGAGATCCCTGAAATAGCTTGTAGTGTAACCCAAGAGCAGGAGCTCTTTTGCAAGCAGTATCTCTTGCCACCAGGATATCAGGGTACTGTGCAAGGATAATTCCACACAGGAGGGAGGGAAAGGCAATAAGGCCTTTGACAGCAAAGCTACCAGCATGTTTTAGAGTTTGTTCAAAAATATACCTGCCATAGTCAAATTCAGTCTTGGTTCCCACAGCATAAATAAATCTCCCCAATCCTGTGGAGATAGTAGATTTATGGTTTGTATGGACCCAGTTGGCTGCACCAATCTTGTGCAGGATGGCAAATTTCATGCTTAGTTTGCTGGCATTCAGCTTGCCTTTCAAGGGCCAGCACTTGACTTGTCTTGCTGTGATGGTTTGACAAACTTCATTGTCAGTGACTTCCAGTTCAGGGCAATCCTCATTTGATCTTCCAAGAAATTTGTTAATTTCTGATGGAGAGAAATTAACCCTTCTTCCTCTAACATAAACACATTCAAAGTCAGCTGACCTTCCATCAGCACATTCATCAGACAAGTTAACTATGAACTCCTTGACCAGATTTTCATAGCACTTGGTAAATTTTACCACAGTCTTCATCAGTCCAGCAGTTTTAATCAGGTCCATGATTTCCTTGCACTCCATGGCATCATTGTTTAGCTCTCTTTCTAAAGCTATTCTCTTCAAGCAAACATACTTCCATCTGTTGGCATTGTCGGGTGGTGAAAAGAGATGTTGTCTGTTGGGACTTCAGAAACTCTAGCCATTTTGCTGGAGGGGAGTTTCCTTCTGATAGGAATTTCTTCAGCATCAATCTCAAACTCTGATTCCTCATCAGAATCAGAAGACTCAGGTTCTTTTCTTTTCTTTGTAATTGGTTGTCTACCAGTATGCACTTGGGCTTTCACCTTCCCTTTGGACTGACCAGTTTTCACAGATTCTACCCCAGTCTTGCCTTCAGCCTTGCATTTCTTATTAGCAGGTTTCTCTTTGGTCATACATTGTGCAGCATTCTGATTACCCTTTCTTTTCATCATTCTCCTAGCTATGCTAGGGTTTACATTGGGAATTAGATCATTGTCTGAGTATTCCTCGTTCACATCAATGACAGGTGGATCAACAGTTTTCTCTGAAGGGTTCTGAATGTTGTCATTTGGTGTCACAACATTCTCAGAGACATCTACATTTGCTTCAACATTTGGGCTTGCTGATTCTTGATTTAATGGGACAGAAATCCCCGGTACAAAGTGGTTTTTGCTTAGTATTCTTGTAACAAGCCTAGCAATTGCTTGATGAACTTGAGTTGATCCTTCCCTATTTGGTACAGAGGAAGAAGGATGAGAAGGATTACCAGAAGCAGTAGCTTGAGCTCTTCCTGCATGCCTAGTTCTCAGCTTTTTAACTTTGGAGGGGTCAGTTGCCATTTCTCTGAGAGGAGTGATCTCCAGGACTTCAGAATCTATGCATGTGGTGATTGCTCGAGAATCTTGGTCAGATGATGAAGATGAAGTGGTTGCCTTGGTTGAAGATGATGTTTGAGACATTTTGATTGACTTAGAGCACCAGTAGCAATTTGAGAGAAAACTTTGATTGAGAGAAGGGAATAGGTTGTAAAGTTGAGAGAGGTAGGAGGCAAATGAGAGTCTATTCAACTTCTTAATAATTTTGAAAGAATTGGAAAAACATATGATTAACCCACTAAAAATAGACTTAACAAAAATAACTCCTTCAACCCTTGCTTTAAGCAAAATTAATTGCTATAATTTCTCATGTTGGCAAATACCCATCTTGCCCCTCAAGTTTTCAAGTTGATTTCCATCAAGAGCCTTGGTAGAAAAATCAACCAGCTGAGGCTTAATGATACCATGTTCCAGTTTAATTGTCTTCTTCTCTACAAGGTCAATGTGCTTGGTCCTGCTATGCTGAATAGGGTTCTTGGAAATATTGATTATATTCAGATTGTCACAATACAATGTCACAACATCTTGTGAGACATTATACTCAGTGAGCATCTGTTTTGTCCAGATAATTTGAGAACAGCTACTACCAGCTGCAACTATTTTAGCACAGAGTTGAAAAGGCAATCTTTTGACATGAATCATAGCTCTGGAAGATTCCTGTATGATCCTATTTTTCCTTCTGCCAACTCCATTTTAATGAGGAGTTATAGGAGAAGAGACTTCATGACTCATTCCTTCTGAGAAACAGAATTTATTAAACTTGTTGTTTCCAAAATCCTTGTCATGATCACTTCTGATTCTGACAATACATCCTTCTTTTTGGGTTTTCTTGCACTGTTCTCTAGAAACTTCAAGGTTATTCACCACATCATAGACATATCTCTTTTTACCAAGCCTTTCAATTTGATGTTCACCACAAACCCTCCTTTTATCAATTTGCAGTCTTGGAATCCTTCTGACTGCTTCCATAGAGATAGTTCTTTTAATTCTTCTTAGATGAAGATGGTCAAGTTTATGGTGCCACAGTTTCATCTCTTTTTCTTCTTTGGTAATAGAACACATAGTGGAGTTATTAGTGTTCTCAGGATGCCACAAGTAACAATTATCTTTAAATCTGATTCCTTTCATTACAACTTCTAGTTTTTCATTAATTACTAGACATTCAGATTTTGAGAAGTTGACCTTGAATCCTAGATCACACAATTGACTGATACTAATGAGATTAGCAGTCATACCTTTTACCAATAGTACTTCATTCAGATTTGGAACTTCAGGGCAGTCCAAATTACCAACTCCTTTGATTTCACCTTTAGAACCATCTCCAAAGGTCACATAACTAGTGGTGTGAGGTTTAACATGATTGAGAATGTTCTTTATTCCAGTCATGTGCTTAGAGCACCCACTGTCAAAGTACCAGCCCTCCTTTGCAGAGACTCTCAGGGAAGTGTGGGCTATCAGGGCAGTAGCCTTTTTCTTCCATTGAGGAGTATGTGGTACCCTTTTTGACTTAGGTTTAACACCTGAGTTTTGATTAGGGTATCCATGCAATTTGAAGCAGAAAGGCTTTATGTGGCCATACCTCCCACAATGATGACATCTCCATCTTTGGTACTTTTTCTTCATATATCTCTGTTCCTGATGTTGAGAGTTGTGTTGAGACATCTGCTTTGACATTTGTTTAACAGGCCTGAGCTTCTTGTCTGCACCAGATTTCTTAGCTTCCACAAATCCTAGTCCAGATTTGTTTCCCACATTTTGTCCAACCTGAAGGATCTCTTCCAATTTGTCTGTTCCATTAGTCAGCATCTTGACAGATTTGGTCATTTGGTTCAGTTGTGAGTTCAGCAATTGAACTTCCCCTTCCAGATGACTTATAGTTTCAAGGTCTGCCCTTTTTTCAGCCTCCAGCTTTATGATGAGTTTTGATTGTTTCTCATTCTGCACACAGACTTCAGCACTTCTGATACACAATTTCTTGTAAGTATCAGCCAGTTCTTCAAATGTCACTTCTTCATCACTAGTGTCACTTTCAGAGGTACAAACACCAGTTAGAGCAGTAACTAGTTTGGCAGATTCTTCTTCAGAATTACTTTCTGAATCAAAGTCAGACCAAGTAACAGTCATTCCTTTCTTTTGTTTCTTAAGAAAGGTAGGACATTCAGCTTGAATATGCCCATATCCTTCACAACCATGACATTGAATTCCTCTGCCTTGATTTCCCTTCTCTTCTGACCTTGGTCTTCTGCTGGAACTGTCAATGTCAGAGGGAATGTTATGAACATTAGACCTTGACTTTGGATCTATTCTTTTGATGAGTTTGTTGAATTGTCTTCCAAGCATGGCTATAGCTTCTGAAATATTTTCTTCTTCATCCTCCTTGTTTTCAACATCAGTGTTGGATACAAGTGCTATGCTCTTGTTCTTCTTGTCACCATTTTCAGTGATCCCCATCTCAAAAGTCTGAAGAGACCCAATAAGTTCATCCACTTTCAACTTGCTGATGTCCTGGGCTTCCTCTATGGCAGTTACCTTCATTGCTAATCTTTTAGGCAAGGATCTGAGAATCTTTCTCACCAATTTTTCTTCTGACATCTTTTCTCCCAGTGCTCCTGAGGTGTTGGCAATCTCCAAGATGTTCATGTGAAGCTCATGAATGGTTTCATCTTCCATCATTTTTAGATTCTCAAACTTGGTAGTCAACATCTGAAGCCTTGACATTTTTACTTTGGAAGTGCCCTCATGGGTAGTTTTGAGAGTGTCCCAAACTTCCTTGGCCAGTTCATATTGATGTAATAGTATGAATATGTTTCTATCAATTCCATTGAACAAGGCATTTAAAGCTTTGGAATTTCCCAGGGCTAACTCATCTTCTTCTTTACTCCAATCTTCCTCAGGCTTCAGACTGATTGTCCCATCTTTCTCAGTTATGGTGGGATGGTTCCATCCTTTGTCAGCAGCTCTCCAAGCCTTTTTGTCCAGAGATTTTAAGAAGGCAATCATACGAGGTTTCCAGTAGTCATAATTTGTTCCATCCAGAATGGGTGGTCTATTTCCAAAAACTCCTTCTTTGTCCATAGTTCCAGAAAGTGATATCCCTAGATCTCACCCAGTAATACAGGCAGGGTGCCTGCTCTGATGCCAATTGAAATTCTGGCTGCAGATACTCAATGTCACGTTCAATGTTATGACACCGTATCTGACTTTCTATAAGACAGTAAATACAAAAACAGTAAAGAACACAGTCAATTGTTTACCCAGTTCAGTGTGCAACAACACCTACTCTGGGGGCTACCAAGCCAGGGAGGAAATCCACTATAAGAGATATTAATTCAGGAATAAACCAACCAGTTTATCTCCTTCACTTAAGACCTACCCAATGCAACTTCAATCTAAGTACAACTTAAACCTGAGTTCCTACTCACTCCCCCTCAATCACAGCAGTGATACTTAAAACAATTGACTAATGATTTAATGAAGACACTCTTTAAAACATACACTTGATTATGCTTCACATCTTTTTAATCAAGCAACACAAACACTCTTGCTTCACAGCTTTGAGTGATACATAAACCTAACTTGACTTTGCTTCAAAGCTTTAGTCAAGAGACACAAAACACTCTTGCTTAAAAGCTTTGAGTGATACAAAACCCTTACAATTAAAACCTATTCCAAGTCACTTATCACAATGATACTTGCTTGGATTACAATAGTTAAAACTATACAACTTCTAAATGATCTTCTGTCAAAAGGGATTAATTCCAAACAGCAGCCCTGTTGAATATATAGCAGCTGCATCTTCAGTTAGGGTTTCCACAAAAAGCTAGGGTTAATTCCGTTTGACCTTAAGACTTGGTCACAGGACTTTATCAACCAGGTTAGGGTTGAGCTAGGTTAACCCCAAGTCCACGAGATTTTCTGTTCTGGAAAGACTGAGTCATTTTCCTGAAAAAACTCAGAATTATCCAAACTGCATAACTGTTAGTTCAGAACAGGATGTCTTAACATTTGTTATGACATCTGAATTCCTGTCTACTGATTTTGGTAAATGTGATCATTTTACAAAATGCTCAGATACACACTCATAAACAGCAGCACCTGTATGACAATATTTTTCTGCAAAGGTACCTAATAAATCAGTACCTAATAAACTAGAATGTTATGACATCATTCATGACATTCACACACCTGGTTTTACCAAAAATGCATGCCAATAACTAAACAACTACAGGAAGTATCTGGCATATCCGACCTAGGAGCTTGAAAAGACTGAGTCCTTTCCCTATGCACCGAATCATGTGAAAGTCTACCGTGTCACAATTTGGATTGTTTCTAAGCCATAATACCTGTAGAATAAATGAATAAAGTATTATACAATCATCCTTGTACAAAAAATAGTGAAAAACTGTTGCTGCATAACCAAAAGTATACTTCTGATTTTAGTCAAGAACAAAACTGAAGACACACTTCCGGTACGACCTGCAACTTAACAGGTTCGTCAAAGGCAAAGTTGTTAGCCATTGGGGTAAAAAAACATGCATTGATCGTCAAAATGACATGGCTAACACTTTCGTATTGACTTCAAACATTGCAAGAACTAAAAAAAAACTACATTTTACTATCCTAAAACACAATTTCTATGTAAAATCAAAATAACTCAATAATGCTCAAAAACAACTTATAATGATTGATTCTCCTTGGTTGATTCAGATTATGCTTGATGATTTCTTTATTTGTTGATATAAATTGCTGGATTTTGAAACAATGAGTGTTTTGGAGGTTGGGATTTTGTGTTTTTATGTTTTTGATCTTGCTGCATATGAGGAAGGGGAAGAGGTGGCGCGGGCATAAGTCAAATTATAAATCGAAAATACACTAACGGTTGGGAACCAGTGTTACATATCCGATTTGTTTCAACGTATATGGTGTGGCTTCTCATAATATTTATTTAGATACATTTAGAGTGTAATCAGAAATATAACATCGGTTTGGGAACCGTAAATATACTTCCGATTTATATGTTAATTTTATATAATTGAATGCGCACCAGAAATACATTTCCAAATTTTTAAGATATATTTGGAATTTCACGCTAGTGCTTAAGAAACACATAAAATGCATTAAAAAACTCTTCTAAATCTAATTCTCTCAAAATATTTCCAAGACCGCTTCATCTTCGTCATCATTCCTCCAACCATGTTTCTTGAAATAGTGCAATCGATATTCTCCATCAAATTATTGATATTTAAATAGTCTAATGTGAACTCCACGCATTTAAGCCTAAGGCATGCCTGAAACAAGTTTAAAAATATAAATATATAATTTAATATTTAGGTTTTATTAGATATATATTTCAATAACAACGTAATTAATGCTATATACATACGTAAAAGCAAGATTTTTTTTATAGCTTTCATGATTTTCATTATTTATTTTTATTTTAAAAAATTACTAACTTTTTGTCTAATATCATAAATATCTCAACAAACTAATAATTCATTTTAAAAACGTTTTCTCAATAATTAATTTCTACAAATTTTGAAAATAAAAATTAATATATTTGTTTTGTTTATAATGCATTTAGTCACCCACAAATTAACCATTTTTATTTTACAAAATTAATTTTTTGTTTATAATCTACCATAACTATCGCACCAAAGTGCATGCATCTTCTTTTATTCTTTCCACTAAATAGTATTTTTATTAATTTCTGTTTTTTAATATAGAATTTTTTTTTAATATGATTTATTTTTTAAATAAGATGTTGCAGCAGTATACCCAGTTTGGACAAATGCTACAAAATATCTATGCAAGATTAGTATTCATAAATGAAGAACTCAAGAGACAATTATGGACAAATTATATAGCAAAATCATACAATATTGAGAATGAAACAATGCTTGTAAGTGATGACTCCAATGCAACTTAAATGTATTATGCATGTGGCATCAATGTTATTTTTATCGGTCCTGTCGGGTCCACATCTCCAAGACAGATGATTATCAATAAAAGCTCGATTCAGCCTTAAGCTTTTAAATTCCATTCACCATTAAGTTTGGGACAAGTCAATAGTTCTCACGGAATTACCAAATCTTGCCTCTTGACACAAATGGTGCATGTATATATGCAATCTCAACAATTCACCACAACAACTCATCAGATAATTCAACACATTTTGAATTATCTTCACAACATTGCACAACATACATATTTCATGTCAATCAATCACATATACACAATCTCATAGTATAAATCATCTCAACACATTATTATAACATGTAGCAATTAGATACAAATCATGTTATATTCAAACATCATCAAATTCCAACACTTACATACACAATTCAAGTGTTAAATTTCTCATCAAAATGCTTCCAAAACGAATCCGAATTGAGTCAAATAAAATATTAAAATACATGTAAATCCATGATAAATCATAACATACAAGATTCCAATCTCATTCATGCATAAAAATAATTTTCAACTTGCAGTCACCCGCGCTAAGCGACCTTATCCGCGTTAAGCGTCCTCTGCGAAAATCAGAAAAATCGGATGCGAACAACTACTGACTTGTGCACGAAAATCATCATAGAGAGATGTTCTAATGCCCATTTCACCAAGTAAACATATTCTAACATGTATACATCATAGGAACCTATTTATATAATAAAAACTAGATTTTGAAATTTTAATTTCCAAATCGCTAAATCAATTTGGGTGATTCAAAACCTACAAATTCACATACTCAATCCTATTACATGTTACTATTCATCACATACTTCCATAATAACATAGATTATCACCCTTACCTTGAATGTAGAGTCTTTAGAATTACCTCTTCACTTTTCCTCTTTTCTCCTCTTTCTCCTCTTCTTTTCTCTTCTCTTCTTTGTTTTAGTTTTATGACAACACTAATTCTAACCCCTCTTCTTACTACCCTATTTCATTAATAGGCCTAATTCCACTTACCCATTCTATTATGACATAAAATTCAATTCTAATTATTTACTATTCTTACTTATAACTCCAATTATTCAAATAACACATATATTCAAATAATTCAAATATTCACCAAATCACACAATATTCAATGCTCTTTCTAAAAATGACAAAATATAAACCAAATTTATTATTTTTTTATTATTTGATTTTGAGCCTTATTCATTGATGAGTTGCTCAAAATCGCGCGTTTGAAACCGTGCCTTCGACATTTTATTACTCGTGCTCCAAATACGCATCAATAACTACAAAATGAATGGAAAAGCATAAAACGATACCATATGTACATAAAAACATAAATAAACACAAACTAAATGTATTTATACAAAAGTCGGGTTTATTCAACGATATTAACAACAAAAAGCCGATAAGTGCCACAAAAAGTATATACAACATTCGCTTTACCCGAATGGTAGTTCAAACCAAAATCATATTCCTTCAAGAATTCCAACCATCTTCTTTGCCTCATATTCAACTCTTTCTGATCAAACATATATTTCAAACTCTTGTGATCACTAAACACATCAAACCTCGATCCAAACAAATAATGCCTCTAAAGTTTCAAGACAAACACAACTGCGACCAACTCTAAATCATGCGTCAGATAATCTCTCTCATGAACTTTAAGTTGCCTTAAAGCATAAGCCACAACCTCTGATTTTGCATTAACATACCTCCTAAACCCATCAAAGAAGCATCACAATAAACCACAAAAGGTTATGTCAGATTCAGCAAAATCAAAATAGGAGCAGTTGTCAACCTTCTCTTAAGCTCTTGAAAACCAGCTTCACACTGCGAAGTCCAAATAGAGGCTTGACCCTTCTAATCAATTGCGTCAATGGTAACGCCAACTTGAAAAACCCTTCAATAAACTATTGATAATAACCTACTAAACCAAGAAAAATTCTATTCTTCGAAATAGATTTCAGAGTTTCCCATTGAGACACAACCTCAATCTTCGATGGATCAACAATAATACCACCCCTTGATATCACATGACCAAGGAAACTCACTTCCTTAAACCAAAACTCACACTTAGAAAGTTTTGCATACAATTGCTTCTCTTTCAACACAAATAACATAATCTTCAGATGCTCAGCATGATCCTCTTCACTCTTTGAATAGATCAAAATATCATCAATGAACACAACAACAAAATGATCCAAATACCGATGAAAAATTCTATTAATCTATTCCATAAATACACCATGTTCATTGGTCACACCGAACAACGTCACATAATACTCATAATGACCATACCTCGTCCTAAAAGAAGTCTTCTGAATATCTCCAGCCTTAACTCGAATCTGATGATACCCAGACCTCAAATCAATCTTACTAAACACACTTGCACCAACCAACTGATCCATCAAATCATCAATCCTTGAAAGTGGATACTTATTCTTAATAGTCACCTTATTCGGTTGTCTATAATCCATACACAACCTTATAGAACCTTCCTTTTTCTTAACTAATAAAACATGTGCACCCCACGATGACAAGCTCAGATGAATAAATCTTTTCACAAGCAAATCCTCAAGTTGACTCTTCAACTCTTTCAACTCAGATGCGGACATCCGATATAGAGCCATTGATACCAGACTAGTTCCAGGAACTAAGTCGATCGTAAACTCCACCTCACGCTCTGGAGGAAAGTCACTTATATCATTAGGGAACACTTCAAGAAAATCATGAAAAATAGGCATCTCACCCATAGTTTGCTTCTCACTGAGATCCAACGTTGCCAACAAAGCAAACAACACAACACCGTCTTGCAAAGACTCGTTCACTTGCTTAGCAGACATAAACAAATCTCTCTCAAAACTAGAATCAAGAAAGATAACCATTTTATCAAAAAAGTTGATATAAACATGATTGAATTCCAGCCAATTCATATGGATAATCATATCAAGTTGATCTAACGGAAGGAAAACTAAGTCAATCCCAAAGTCTCTACCAAATATACTCAATGGACAACTCAAACACGCATAAAAAGTAGTTAGAGAACCCATGGCAAAGTATCAATAACTATACTTACATGCATACTAGATAACTAAAGTTTCAACCTCTTAACACAATCTAAGGAAATGAAAGAATGTGTCACACCAGTATCAATAATAGCAATCAAAGGTGTACCATTGATAAAGCACGTACGTTAGATTAGTCTATCCTCAATAGTGGTCTCAGAACCAGATAATGCAAACACTTTTCCTTTCACTCGGTCCTTCTTCGGCTTATCACACTTGATACTAATGTGACTGTGCTCACCATAATTGTAGCAAGTCACACTTGAAACACCTCTGTAATCAGGAGACTTGTGACCAAACTTGCCACACTTGAAACACTTCACCTTGGCACTTGTACACTCAGTAATATAATGTCTTTCGACACCACACCTGTAACATCTAACTAGAGTGCGAGCTCCTCCCCTACTTGGCTTCCTGTTGTAACAAGATTTCTGCTTCTCTTTCTCATTAGGAGACACATAAGGGTTTCCATGGAATTGACCTTTCCCTTTCTTATCATTCAAAGACTTATAGTAATAAGCACTCTGCCAACTATCCTCATCATAAATCCTACTCTTGTTCACCAACTCAGAAAAATGAGAAATCCTTTGGTAACCAATAGCCTTCTTGATATCATGTCTCAAACCATTCACAAACTTAAGGCACTTAGACCTCTCAGTATTAGCGGTATTGTAATGAGGACAATACTTAATAAACTCTTGAAACCTTACAACATACTTAACTATAGTCCCATTACCCTTCTTCAGCTCAAGGAATTCCACCTCTTTCTTCCCACACACATCTTCTAGAAAATAATTCTCCAAAAAAGAATCACGGAAAAGAGCCCAAGTAACCACAATACCATCTTCATAAAACCTTTGAATAATGTTGTTCCACCAATCATCAGATTCCTTCTCAAGCTTATGAGTACCAAACTTCACCTTTTGTGTATCAATACAATTCATGACCCTAAAGATCTTCGTAATCTCCTTCAGCCATGCTTGTGCCTTATCAGGTTCATGCTATCCTTCAAATATTGGAGGATTATTCCTCTGGAATTTCCCCAAAGCACGGAACTCATCATCCTCATCTTTGTTACCAGCATTCACCTGTGGAATCTGTCCAAGAGATCCAACCAACATTCTCAAGGCCTCAACAATAGCATCATCATTCCTTCCGGCAACCATCGTCCTAAGATTCCAAACAAACAAACAACCAACAACACTCGTCAGACAAACACTATCCATTGTGTCACATACACAAATCGAATACCACAGGAAATAAACACATTAGTAACCTGGCCAATCTGACTGATCATTGCTATGATACCACTATTGTAACACCCTCTGACACCACATAGACATAAATAACATAATTAGAGTAAATTAGCATACATCTTAAAAAGGGCATCACAATTGAATTCACAAAACGATAAAGAAATCAAACATACATACTGGTCATGATCATAACACGTATTCAAATTCATGTTTCATACACCAATACAAAATATGCATCTCGCAACAAAATAGTTATCTCAATATAAAGATACAAATGATTGAAATCTCATACTGACAATCATATCATAAGTACTAGGCACTGAGGCCAAACATCACATAATCTCATACATATCCAAATAAAATATAGTAATAACAAATATCTCTCAAAACAAATCAAACATGAGTTCGAATATCCCCCGTGTTACATAAACCAGAGCAATGACTCACTACCTAGGAATAAGAATATAAATAAGGATCTAGCTCCTCCTCTAATCCCGGCAAGAAGCACCGTTATCTCCTGTACATGAGCAATATCATATAAAATATCATTCCAACAGAAGAGTGAGAATTCATATCATTATGAAAATATATAATTATAAGCTATGTAAAATTACATACATCAATATGAATCCATCACTCTTCATAAAACCACATATTAGGCATAACATAATCCAATATACCAATCCACATATACAACATAGCTCATCAATTTATATTATAAATGAAACTCAATTCCAATTACTACAATTGTACAATTAAATCAATTATCACATGTTGCATATCAAAACACCATATTCACACTAATATTACATAATGAGTGATAATGCAACAATTCACATCGACCCATGTGACTCAATTATAACTCAAATGCATTATACATGTGGTACCAATGTTATCCTTACTAGTCTTACCGGGTCCACATCTCCAAGACAAATAACCACCAATAAAAGCATGATTCAGCCTTAAGCTTTCAAACCTCATTCATCGTTAGGTTTAGGATAAGTCAATAGTTCCCACGAAATTACCAAACCTCGCCTCTTGACACAAATTATGCATGTACATGTGCAGTGTCAACAACCCATCGCAAAAACTCATCACATAATTCAACACATTTTGAATTATCTTCACAACATTGCACAACATATATCTTTCATGCCAATCAATCACATATACACAATATCATAGTATAAATCATCTCAACATATAATTATAATATGTAGCAATTAGATACAAATCATGCTATATTCAAACATCATCAAATTCCAACACTTACATACACAATTCAAGTATTAAGTTTCTCATCAAAATGCTTCCAAAACCAATCCAAATCAAGTCAAATAAATTATCAAAATACATATAAATCTATAATAAATTATAACATACAAGATTCCAATCCCATTCATACATAAAAATAATTTTTCAACTTGCAGCCACCCGCGCTAAGTGGTCCTACCCGCACTAAGCGCCCTCTGCGAAAACCAGAAAAATCTGATGCAAACAAATACTAACTTGTGCATGAAAATCACCATAGATACATGTTCTAATACCCATTTTCATCAAGTAAACATATTATAATATGTATACATCATAGTCTTGGCTCCTAAGTTCGACACCCTTGTTTGTTATCAATATAGACCATTAATTATGAGTCAGAAGAATTTCCTACATAAGAAGGCTTCGACCAGCTGATCCTGTCGAAGGCTCATCAGAGAATGACAAGGTACTTAGAGATTTTTCTTAAAGTGGGAATCTTGTCGTCTTCGACGTCGAAGGAACCTCTCGACAAAGGTACCTGATGCCCAGGGTCGAACGGTTTGAGATTTGAATGCTTGGAGGGAAAACGGTTCCCAGTAGTTACCAAGTGCAACGTGCCGAGATCAGGAGCGTCGAATGCTGTGAGCGTGCCATGTGGCGTCATCTCGAAGCAACGTAACTGCCCAACGGTTACTTAGGATTTGTTTTAGTATAAATACTAGTTGTTCACGTAGTTTTCGAGGGTGTTCATCATTTTATACAAGTCACTCATCTAGACTCAAGTACCCAGTGTGAGCGAAAGAATCGTTGAGAATGTATGTGTGAAACACCATTTAAATTAATCAAAGTCTTTTATATTCAAGCACTTTATTGCTTTTCATTTACTCATCTCCGTCGAAGCCTTTTATTTAACGCTTTTATTTATTCTATCAAGCTTTTCTTCATGCAATTTACTTAAAGTGTCTTTACTTTACCGGCATTAATCACCATTAGGATTAGTTAAACTCCATAAAATCAACCATGTCTTAGGATCAATCTGATTGATCCTGCGAGTCACCAAATAAGTAACCTTTTGGAAGATCAGCGGTTGTTTACCAATTTCCATGGTAAATAAATTGGCACACCCGGTGGGACCTTGTGTTGATTTTTAAGTTTAACCGTTTTATACAAAATATCCTCCTTTTTCGAGAGTATTGCATGTTATTGAGAAGTGGTAGAATATACACCAACAATACCAATACTAGGAGAAGAAGTGAAGCGATGGCGAATCCGCCAAACAATGGCGAAATCCCACAAACAAACGTGGGAACAACGGTCATCCCAACCGTAAGTGAAATGGTAACCGTTGGTTCAACACCAGCAGTAACGATCACACAAACGGGGCCATTACCTCCATTTACTGGCCCCAGAATGCCTTTGGGAACTCCCCCACCAAGGGGAAACCAAGGAACTAGGCCTTATGTTCCCCCAGGTTTTTCGACAGTCGGTCTAAATCGAGAACCACTCTATGGCATGCCAACTTCTGAATTGGCTAGCCTGACGAATGCTGCGTCCACTTTTTCAGACCCTTTAGTGAGCGCCTCTTCGCCACTCCAAGGTTCTGGAGTTGGTATGGCGAACAGGGGTAGGACCCAACTCTTAGGAGGAACGTCCCAAGTAATGCATGGCCTTACGAATGCCTCGACAGCAGTCTTGAGGCAGCAAATGGACGAAAGCAACCACGATATGGTTCAAATGTTGGCACAAACTTTAAGCACAGTGCTAAATCCTCTAATACAAAATACCACCCAGTCGAATCAGCAAATGACAGCGCAAATGGCGCGTCTGGCTGACTTTTTTGGGGTACCCCAACCTATTCGACATCCCCAAAGGGCACAGATGAGGGGAAACCAAGGTATACTTCTAGAGGAAGAAACCACTATTAACCAAGTCCAGCAGCCTGTCGAAGAAAACCTTAGGATGTGAATGGAACAACCCGGGGTCGAAGAACCTAGAGTCATAGCCCCGGAAGTAAGGATAGTCAATAGAAACCAAAATGCTGACGAAGTAGTTCAGCAGATCCAATACCAAAATATTAGTTTGGAAAATAACTTGACAGCCATGATCGAAAGAATCATGATGCAAAATGGGATGAATACGGGCTTCCGTAGGCCCAACTTTACATCCCCACTGTCAGAATATGTGTCACAAACGGACTTACCTCCTAGATGCAAAGTCCCTAAGTTCACTAAATTTTCAGGGGACACGACAGAATCCACTTTCGAACATGTGGCGAGATACTTGATCGAAGCAGGAGAGATTTCAAACAATGAAAACCTGAGGATTAAGTATTTCCCAATTTCCATAACAAAGAACGCGTTCACTTGGTTCACAACTCTTCCCCCCAATTCGATCCACCATTGGACCCAGTTGGAGAGATTGTTCCATGAGCAATTCTACATGGGACAAACCAAGATAAGCCTGAAAGAATTGGCCAGTGTAAAGAGGCGATTCACTGAACCTATAGACGAATATCTAAATAGGTTTAGGTTGCTCAAAGAAAGATGCTTTACGCAAGTGCCAGAACATGAGTTAGTCGAAATAGCCGCAGGAGGTCTAGATTATTCCATTAGGAAGAAATTAGACACTCAATACCTGAGAGACATGGCCCAATTGGCCGATAGGGTTCGACAGGTAGAACGCCTTAAAGCTGAAAAAGCCAGGGCGACAAAAACTCATAAAAGAGAAAAGATAGCATATGTCGAAATGGACGATGAAGATCCAGAAACATTCGACGAACCTATAACCTTCGAAGAAAGTGAGGTCGATTTAGCGGAGTTAAAACAAGGGCCACCATACTCTTGCAAACTACTAGTCCCCTCAAGTGGAAAAAACCCCACTGGTCCTGAAAGGGCCAACGATAGGTTCCCTAAAAAGACTTACAGTTTTGATATTACAAAATGTGATGAAATTTTTGACTTACTTGTAAAAGATGGCCAAATGATAATACCCCTAGGGATAAAAGTGTCTCCTCTTGATCAAAAAAGGAAAATAGGCTTTTGTAAATATCATAATTTTCTGGGCCATAAAACATCTCAATGTTTTCTTTTCAGGGATCTCGTACAAAATGCTATCGAAGAAGGGAGGTTGAAATTCGCCGATAAGACCCCCATGACTGTGGACTCTAACCCTTTGCAGGCTGAAGCCCATTATGCTGAACCTTTAGAGGTGAATGTGATCGAGGCATCCAGAAGTCAGGTGAAAAGGCCAGGAATAACTATGGTCGAAGTCACCAAGGATCATATCAACATGCCAATCTTTGGCAGTTTTTCTGGGAATCTTTCTAGAAAAACAATCGAAACAGTCCAAAAAGCTGCTGAAGGCCCAAAACTGGAGACAGGTGGAGCCTCAAAATCTGGAGCTAAACCCAGTTCCTACTTGGCTGCAGTCCAAGGCCAGACAGAAGACCTGGAGGCCCAGATGAAGCAGATGACTCTTGCTACCAAAGACACCAACATGGTCGAAATCTCTGAATCGAAAGCTTCAGAGGAGGCCATTAGGCAAGAGCAAGCAAACAAAACGGCTTTCCCTCGGGAAAACGAAAATCTGGCAGATTTCCTGCAAAGATGCCAGAAGAAGAAGTCAGAAGTGATGTTGTGTCCTCGGTGCAGCTCGATTTTCGACAAGAAAGCTGCTGAACACATCCAAGGTGTAAGAGCAGCAAACAGAAGAAGGGAAGGTGTTGATGTTTGACATGACCCCAGAAGAACCTACCAAAAGGGTTCAAATCAAGAAAAGAGGCCACTGACTTTCAGGCCTCCAACCAATGTGCCAGTTGATACGTGGCATAAAACATCGGGTCGAAAGAGACCGAGCGAAGAAAGGTGGCACTCCTTCGAAGTGCCAAGAGGTTCATCTTTGACACACAAGAAATAACCTCAGGTTGTTGCCTCCAAAGTGACCCAGGTATCAAGTAACTACAAGGGAAAGAATCCCATGTCTCGATCCCAATGGAGAAGATACCAGAGGCGACGAAAGGCTGAGAGGGAAGCTATCAACGAACCAAAGCCAGAATCAAGTTCAAATGTCCCTCAGCGAAAGCAGAGAAAGCCTCTGGAGAGGCAACCAGTGACCAATAGACCGGTATGGCCTAACCAGGGCGAAGTTGATGACGAAGATGGCTCTGAGTCTGATGACACCCTAGATATCATGGTGAACATAGTCCCAGTTTTGCCAAGAGAGTTCAACCGCCAGATGGAGGTCGAATCGAACGACTGGGAAGTCGAACAAGAAATGGCCAAGCATAGGCCAGTATGCTACTTAGTTATGGATAATGGCCGTACCGAAGAGCAAAATGGTTTCTTCGAACCACCTACTGAGGCGATGAAAAATCACCTCAAGCCTTTATTCATAAGGGCAAAACTCGAAGAAGCCACCGTAAATAAGATCTTGGTGGACTGTGGGGCAACCATCAACATCATCCCTCACTTCATGCTGAGAAAAATAGGCAAGAGTGATGAAAACATCAAGCCTCATAACATGGTCCTGTCGAATTATGAAGGCGGAATAGGGACCACTACGGGTGTGATCCAACTAGACCTCAAAGTAGGATCCATCCTTCGACCAACTATGTTTATGGTCATATCGGCCAAACCAAATTATAATCTTTTGTTGGGCCGAGAATGGATACATGGTGTTGGAGCAGTACCATCATCAATGCACCAAAGGTTAATACTATGGCGTCCTGATGGAATGTTCGAAAATATAGAAGCGATCAGAGCTATTACTTGGGTGAAGTAAATCACCTGGGGAGAGCTGACTTCGATAAAAATTTGGCTCACATTGGGCCATGCCCAGCACCTGACTTCGACATGGCGTCAGCGCCAAATGCTTTTTGTTCCTTGTACCTGCACCCTGAGCATGGTTTTCAATGGGACAGAGAAGACTTGTCCCACATTGATTTCAGTGGGCTAACTGACATCCAGCAAACTGGTTAGGGAAGTGAATTCAGTGATAATGACTGAGACACAATCACTGCAGTGAATTTCGGCTTATGTAGCCGAAACAAGGATGATAGCGGCGCTCGAAACCGAAGTAAAATATATGGCCACTCAGGCCAACGATCAAGAGCTATCTTCTGCAGGTCCTGGAAAGGATTTCGACCCAGAACCTCCTGATATCATGACAGAAGGAATGCAGGAGCAAAGGCTCGACGCCATCTATGACGATGAGCCTTTGGGATTCGAAAAGGACCCCCTGGCGAACAACATCAAAATGTTAGCACATGATCCTTTAGAAGAAATCAACTTGGGCGAAGGGTTAGAGAAAAAGCCAACTTACATCAGCGCCAAAATAGACCCAGAGCTCAGGTTTGAAGTGATCCAATTGTTAAAGGAGTTCAAGGACTGCTTTGCATGGGATTACGACGAGATGCCTGGTCTCGACAGAGGATTGGTAGAACTTCAGTTGCCAATCAAACCTGGGAAGAAGCCAGTCAAGCAAAGTCTAAGACGCTTCGCTCCAAAAATACTGTCGAAGATCAAAATAGAAGTCGAAAGACTGCTGAAGTGCAAATTCATACGAGCTACGAGGTATGTCGAATGGATTGCAAACATTGTGCCAGTAATTAAGAAAAATGGTACGTTGAGGGTATGCATAGATTTCAGAGATTTGAATGCTGCCACACCCAAAGATGAATATCCTATGCCTGTGGCGGAAATGCTAGTCGATTCTGCCGCTGGCCATGAGTACCTGAGCATGCTCGATGGTTACTCAGGATATAATCAAATTTTCATTGCTGAAGAAGATATGTCGAAAACAGCTTTTCGATGCCCCGGGGCTTTAGGCACTTACGAATGGGTAGTGATGCCTTTTGGCCTAAAAAACGCTGGGGCAACATATCAGCGAGCAATTAATTCTATCTTCCATGATTTTATTAACACTTTTATGCAAGTGTATATTGATGATATTGTTGTAAAATCTGTTTCCAGGAAGAACCATATAGACCACCTTCGACAATCATTTGAAAGAATGAGAGAACATGGTCTGAAAATGAACCCTTTGAAGTGTGCGTTCTGTGTAAAAGCTGGAGATTTCTTGGGCTTCGTCGTCCACAAGAAAGGAATCGAAATCAACCAGAACAAGACGAAGGCAATCTTGGAAGTGAAAGCGCCAACGAACAAGAAGGAACTGCAATCTCTGTTGGGCAAGATAAATTTCTTAAGGAGATTCATATCTAACCTAAGTGGAAAAGCTCAAGCCTTCTCACCCTTACTTCGATTGAATAAGGAAATATTCGAGTGGGGGCAAGAGCAACAAGAAGCCTTCAACAAGATCAAAGGGTATCTCACCAAGCCACCTATTTTGGTGCCTCCTTGCAGCAACAGGAGTATGAGATTGTACATAGCTGCATCCGACATAACTTTGGGAAGCATGTTAGCCCAAGAAGATGAAAATGGAGTCGAAAGACCCATTTACTATCTTAGCAGAGTTTTGAACGATGCAGAAACTAGATATAGCGAAGTTGAAAAATTATGTCTATGTCTTTATTTCTCTTGTACAAAGCTCAAACAATATATAAAACCAGTTGATGTGTATGTTTCGTCTCATTTTGATGTTTTCAAATACATGTTGCCGAAACCCATCTTGCACAGCCAAATTGGCAAGTGGGCGCTAGCATTAACTGAGTATTCATTGACCTTTATGCCTCTTAGGGCAGTAAAAGGGAAAGTGGTAGCAGACTTTATAGTCGACCACTCAATTCAGGTTGAAAATATAAATTACGTGGAGATAGAGCCTTGGAAATTCTACTTCGATGGTTCCAGCCATAAAGATGGAACAGGAGTAGGGGTCTTGATTATTTCTCCAGAAAAAATTCCAACAACATTCAAGTACAAGATAGCAGGTACTTGTTCGAAAAATGAGGTTGAGTACGAAGCTCTAATTACTGGACTTGAGATATTGTTGGAATTGGGGGCAACTCGAGTCGAAATAATGGGAGACTCAGAGTTAGTCATTAAGCAAGTCACAAAAGAGTATAAATGCATAAGAGAAAATCTTATTATGTACTTTGTGATAGCAAATCGTTTATTGAAAAAATTCGAAGTGGTTAACATTCGACACATACCTAGATTGGAAAATCAAGTAGCCAATGATTTGGCACAGATTGCATCTGGGTACAAAATTTCAAAAACGAGATTACAAAGAGCAATCAAAGTTCAAGAAAAAATAAAAGCAACCAGCCTGTCTCCAACAAATTTGAAATCGATAAGACTAGGGTATGCTGATCAAAGGAACTTTGAAATATCGTTCATAGACAATTTGTCAGAGCAAGATTGAAGGAAACCCATTGTAGATTATCTACAAAATCCAGCAGCTTTGACAGAACGAAAAATAAAATATAGGGCGTTGAGTTACGTACTCATGGGTAATGAGTTATTTAAAAAGACGCCTGAAGGGGTATTGCTAAAGTGCTTAAGCGAAACTGAAGCATACATAGCCCTTTCGACTACGCACGCTGGAGCATGTGGGGCTCACCAAGTAGGCCATAAGATGAAATGGTTGTTGTTTCGACAAGGACTATACTGGCCCACTATCTTGAAAGATTGTGTTGAGTTCGTGAAGGGTTGCCAGGAATGTCAAGCCCATACGGGCATCCAACATATACCAGCAAGCGAACTTCACTCAATAGTGAAACCTTAGCCTTTTAGAGGATGGGCGTTGGATCTTATTGGAGAGATTCGACCAGCATCATCAAAGAGCCAGAAGTATATACTGGTAGGCATTGATTATTTCACTAAATGGATCGAAGCTATCCCTTTAGTCAATGCAGACCAAGAAAATGTCATTGAATTTATTCAAAAGAACATTATCTACAGATTTGGAATCCCTGAGACTATAACAACTGATCAAGGATCAGTGTTTACTGGTCGAAAGATGCAGGAATTCGCTCAAGAAACAGGCTTTAGACTCCTAACATCAACACCTTATTATGCACAGGCAAATGGTCAAGTCGAAGCAGCGAATAAAATAGTGATCGGCCTGATAAAAAAGCATGTAGGGAAGAAGACAAAAAATTGGCATAAGACGTTAGACCAGATATTGTGGGCCTGTCGAACGTCCCCAAAAGAAGCCACAGGTACAACACCATATCGGCTAACTTTCGGTCATGACGCAGTACTGCCAGCAGAAATTTGTCTTCAATCAGCAAGGGTTCAGAGACATCACGATATTCCCTCTGAGGTTTATTGGGATATGATGTTAGACGAACTAGTAGATTTAGACGAGGAAAGACTACACACTCTCGACCTACTGAGAATTCAGAAGAAAAGAGTGGAAGACTCTTACAATAAAAAAGTAAAACCTAAGGCATTCTCGCCTGGAGAATTAGTTTGGAAGGTGATTCTCCCCATGGATCGAAGAGATCGAAGCATGGGAAAATGGTCACCCAAGTGGGAAGGACCGTTCAGAATTATCCAAATTTTTTCTGGTGGAGCTTATGAGGTTGAAGAGTTAGGCGAAGATAAAAGACTCTTGAGAGTAAATGGCAAATATTTGAAAAAATATAAACCTATGCTCCAAGAGATCAAAATAAATAACAGTTAACGACCAAGTTAACCATAAAGAGCCAAAATGGAAAATTATATATTGATTAACCAAAATGGTTGCATTGTATTACAAATATTACAGTACATGGTCAATGAGGTGCTGAGCAAATTAGAAAGGGATGGAAGCTTTAAGTCGAAGATATTTGGCTTGCTGCAACTCCAGCCGTTTGTTACACAAGGCAGTCGCCTGAGAAAGTTTGGCAATCTGGTCGTCAAGGGCTTGGGCCCTTTCAGCGAACTCTAAGCCTCGGGTAACTTCATCTTGGCTCTCTACGTCCTCGATTTCGGGGAATCGTCATGATGACAATCTGTGAAAGGACATTGGGTGTGCCAAACTCCTTACTGAAGTGATGTCTTAGGAACAGGTGGAATAATGGCTTTTTGAGATTGTCAGTTGGTTGGTAGGAGGCGAAAAGCGCACAAACTAATATGTGGCTAAGAGTGAAGGACAGGTGTCGAGTGGAATCTCAAAGAATGCCTTTTTCTTTTCAGCGTCGAAATAAGACATTCTTGGGGGGGAATTTGTTGGCTCCTAAATTCGACACCCTTGTTTGTTATCAATATAGACCATTAATTATGAGTCAGAAGAATTTCCTACATAAGAAGGCTTCGACCAGCTGATCCTGTCGAAGGCTCATCAGAGAATGACAAGGTACTTAGAGAATTTCCTTTAAGTGGGAATCTTGTCGTCTTCGACGTCGAAGGAACCTCTCGACAAAGGTACCTGATGCCCAGGGTCGAACGGTTTGAGATTTGAATGCTTGGAGGGAAAACGGTTCCCAGCAGTTACCAAGTGCAACGTGCCGAGATCAGGAGCGTCGAATGCTGTGAGCATGCCATGTGGAGTCATCTCTAAGCGACGTAACTTCCCAACGGTTACTTAGGATTTGTTTTAGTATAAATACTAGTTGTTCACGTAGTTTTCGAGGGTGTTCGTCATTTTATACAAGTCACTCATCTAGATTCAAGTACCCAGTGTGAGCGAAAGAATCATTGAGAATGTATGTGTGAAACACCATTTAAATTAATCAAAATCTTTTATATTCAAGCACTTTATTGCTTTTCATTTACTCATCTCCGTCGAAGCCTTTTATTTAACGCTTTTATTTATTCTATCAAGCTTTTCTTCATGCAATTTACTTAAAGTGTCTTTACTTTACCGGCATTAATCACCATTAGGATTAGTCAAACTCTAGAAAATAAACCATGTCTTAGGATCAATCTGATCGATCCTGCGAGTCACCAAATAAGTAACCTTTTGGAAGATCAGCGGTTGTTTACCAATTTCCACGGTAAACACATAGGGAACCTATTTATATAATAAAAAATAGATTTCAAAAACCTAATTTCCAAATCCCTAAATCAATTTGGATGATTCAAAACCTAGAAATTCACATACCCAATCCTATTACATGTTACTACCCATCATATACTCCCATAATTACATAGATTCTCACTCTTACCTTGAGTGTAGAGTCTTTAGGGTTGTCTCTTCACTTTTCCTCTTTTCTCCTCTTTCTACTCTTCTACTCTCTTCTCTTCTTTGTTTTTGTTTTATCACAACACTAATTCTAATCCTTCTTCTTACTATTCTATTTTATTAATGGGCCTAACTCCACTTATCCATTCTATTATGACATAAAGCTCAATTCTAATTATTTACTATTCTTACTTAAAACTCTAATTATTCAAATAACACTTAAATTCAAATAATTCAAATATTCACCAAATCGCACAATTAAATCAATTATTATATAATATGATAATTAATAAAGTAATTAAATAATAGCAAATAAAAATCGGGGTGTTACACTGTAAATAGAGACACACAAAATAATCGTTGAAGGCTTTTACATAAGAGTCTTGTTAAAGCTTCAATGCAGCCATTGCAAAGCTTCCTCAAATGATAATGCGGTTGCAGTTTAGTTCCAATCCATTTGAACTTCATTAGATGCATAAGGAATTGTATATTGCAAGGCTTCAGCAATACTTCAACTTCTGTAAAGTAAACCTGCAACCAGAAAGAGGACAAAACAAATTATGACTTTGATAGTGACCTATCATAATTTCCTTGGTTTACATGCTTTGAACACATTAGGTTCTGATAGTCTTCGGAGTTTGCAACCTTCAGACTAAGGCATGTTAAGAGTTTACTTCAAGAAGGGGAGGTGTGGTCATATGTTATACGTTTTAACAAAATCACTCACTCTTTCTCTCTCTAAAACTCAGACCTTTCTCTTATACTCTCTCAAATAAAACCGGCTAGAGTTGAGTGTGCCGACAACCTAAGGTAGTTTTTGCCGTCTTTGTCAGCCAACCGCTGTTTAATATCATCCAGAACCCAAATTCTCAAACACTAACCCCCCTTAATTTCTTCCCTTGAATTTAAATCCAACAACAAAAACACCAAAATCCCCACCAAACAACTGGATCGACAAAGAAAAAATCAAATTCGTGAACCGGAAATTAAACGACAACAGTGCACGATTGAGACATACCACCTTAGGGGTATTTCTAAGCGCAATAAACTACCCAAGATGGTAACGAGAAAATGTGCAAACGGAGGACAAACTAGTTACCCAACTAGAGGAGTTTTTCGGCGAAAGCAACGAACTCAGCTAAAATTTTCTTTAAATCTCGGTGATACTAGATTAAGGACTCTAAGAGCGTTAGTTAACTCTTTGTTTGGTTTTCTGGGTTCTGGTTTAAGGAAAGAGAAAGGCCTAAAAATTTGATTTTTATGGGGAAATTTTGGGATTATGTTCTTGGCTATTGAAAATATTATAGCCTCTATATGAGTATGAGATGACAAAAATGAGCCAGATGTAGAAGCCCTTCTGCTAGGCATAGATAGCTTAATTTGAGTACAATAAACAATCAATAAAAGCAATAGAAGGACAACAAAAAGATAAGTTGAAGAAGATGTGACCTTCACATTGTTTAAAGATGAAAGTATAGTTTGAGATTTGTGGCTTGCTATATTTAAGCATTGAAACTCCCCTTCAACCAGTGCAACTCCTAATATCCAGGAAACATCACCTCTTCATAAGATGTCAAATTTTTTAACCTTGTACTTAAATTAAATATACTATATAAATAAATTCGCGCAACATTCCAGAACCCGTAAACACACACATATTTGTTAGTGGTTTTGTCAAAATAATTTGTTAAGAAGTTGATGGGTTCACCTTCATCTTAAATCTTCAACTCCTTTAAATAGAGAGACACAAAAGAATCGTTGAAGGCTTGCACATAAGAGTCTTATTTAAGCTTCAATGTAGTCGTTGCAGAGCTTCCTCAAATGATAATGGGGTTGCAGTTTAGTTCCAATCCATTTGAACTTCCTTAGTTGCATAAGGAATTGTCTGTTGGAAAGCTTGAGCACTATTGCAACTTCTGTAAAGTAAACCTCCATCCAGAAAGAGGACAAAAAAATTCCTGACTCTGATAGTGACCTATCATAATTTCCTTGGTTTCCATGCTTTTACCTTATTAGGTTCTAATAGTCTTCGGAGTTTGCATCCTTCAGACTAAGGCATGTTTAGAGTTTGCTTCAAGAAAGGGAGGTGTGATCCTATGTTTTATGTTGCAAGCTCATTTTAAAAAAATCACTCTCTCCCTCTCTCTCTCTAAAACTCAGACCTCTCTCAAATCAAACCACTCGAAGTTAAGCTTGCCGATAACCTACAATGGTTTCCGCCATCTTCGCCGACCAATCGTCGCTGAACATTGTCCAGAACCCAAATTCTCAAACACTAACCCCCCTTAATTTCTTTCCCTAAATTCAAATCCAACAACAAAAACACCAAAATACCAACCAAACAACCAGAATGACAAAGCATAAATCAAATTCGCAAACCAGAAATTAAATGGCAACGTCACACGATTGAGACATACTAACTTAGGGTTATTGCTGAGTGCAATAAACTACACCAGATGGTAACGAGAAAATGCGAAAATGGAGGAGAAACGAGTTACCTGTCTGGATGAGTTCTCCAGCGAAAGCAACAAACTCAAGTAAATTTTTCTTCAAGTCTCAGTGATACTAGTTTAAGGACTCTGGGAGCACTGGTTAACTCTTTGTTTGGTTTTCTGGGTTCTGGTTTGAGGAAAGAGAAAGGCCTAAAAATTTGATTTTTATGGTGAAATTTTGGGATTATGTTCCTGGCTATTGAAAATATTAGAGCCTCTATATGAGTATAAGATGACAAAGATGATCCAGATGCAAAAGCCATTATGCTAGGTATATGTAGCTTAATTTGAGTATAATAAACAATCAATACAAGCAACAGAAGGACATCAAAAAGACAAGTTGAAAAAGACGTGACCTTCACATTCTTTAAAGATGAAAGTGTAGTTTGGGATTTGTGGCTTGCAATATTTAACCATTGAAACTCCCCTTCAACAAATGCAGCTCCTAATGTCCAAGAAACATCACCACTTCATAAGATGTCAATTTTTTTAACCTTGTACTTAAATTAAATATACTATATAAACAAATTCGTGTAACATTCCAGAACCCGTAAATACACACAAATTTGTTAGTGGTTTTGTCAAAATAATTTGTTCAGAAGTTGATGGGTTCACCTCTATCTTAAATCTTCAGCTCCTTTAAATAGAGAGACACAAAAGAATCGTTGAAGGCTTGCACATAAGAGTCTTGTTGAAGCTTCAGCCATTGCAAAGCTTCCTCAAATGATAATGTGGTTGCAGTTTAGTTCCAATCCATTTGAACTTCCTTAGCTACATAAGGAATTGTATGTTGCAAGGCTTCAATAATACTGCAACTTTTGTAAAGTAAACCTGCATCCAGAAAGAGGACAAAACAAATTTTGAATCTGATAATGACCTATCATAATTTCCTTGGTTTCCACACTTTTACCTCATTAGGTTTTGATAGTCTTCAGAGTTTGCAACCTTCAAACTAAGGCATGTTCAGGGTTTACTTCAAGAAGGGGAGTTGTGATACTATGTTATACGTTGCAAGCTCATTTTAACAAAACCTATCTCTCTCTCTCTCTAAAATTGAGACCTCTCTCTTAGACTCTCTCAAATTAAACCGACCGGAGTTGAGCGTGCTGACAACCTACGGTGGTTTCCGCCATCTTCGTTGGCCAACCGCCGCTGAACATCGTCCAGAAGCCAAATTCTTAAACACTAACCCCCCTTAAAGGGAGTAGACAGACTATCACCCCGACCCCTCTTGGCTGGGGAAGGATATGGTAAAAGCTCCCGAATTGAAAAATCAACTCCAATAGTAGCCGACTGGCCCACCTCAGGAGTCAGGACCAGAATAATAGTTTTGACTACTTCTGAGGCAACCATCACAACATGAATTCGAGCCCCTGGAGCAGAGATAGATGCAACGACAGGTGCCACCAGAACCTGAATGAACAATCTAGTTGTAAGGCCCTGATCATTTGCAAGGGACAAAGCTTTCAGCAATTGACTCAATTGATTCATGTTATCTGCAAGGCACGAGTTGCATTGTTAAAAAAGGTGTCTGGATCCTCATCCTCATGAAAGAGTTTTTGTTTATCAGAATGATCAGGCGCACTAATTATCGCATGACTATTTATTTGCCTTTTATTTTATTGAAAGGAAAGTACTTCACTGAGACCAAGTCCTTCTTCATATCCAAAAACATGATATAAGGCGCATAAATCCTCTTTCCTATTTATTCCTCTGGGATACAAACAGGGTAGCCTATAATGATAAGAAGAAATAGATCGATGGAAATGAACTATCGACTAGTACTTCCAAAATCCATCTCGGAAAGAGCGGCACTTCCCATCGGGGCCACAAACGAATATAAGGCAAGATGCTCCTCAGAAGTGACGAGTTTCATGAGTATAAAATGCTCCAGGAAATCACCCCAATCAGAGGAAAAATAGTTGAACCAATGTACTTGATGACAAAGAAGGGATATCAATCCTTGATCCCTAGCATTATCCACCGAAGTACGAGCTACAGAAAAGAGGTCAAAGAATATCTCTAATGAAGGTTTCCAAGACTTGTACTCAACATAAAGTGAGAACACCGTCATGAAAGCCCGAGCTTCAGGATGAAGTTGCGAGGGGGCAACTTTTAGATGGTTCATCATGGTCACCTCAAAATTAGAGAAAGCCATGCATATCCCCAACCTTGTAAAGAGACACTCGTAAAGGGAATCCAACAATCCTCAAAAGATTTTCATACTCTCTCATTCGAATCTACTGAAATGATTTCCCAATTTGAAAAATTGCCAACCATGACGTCGGCCTAGATTACGGTGTTGTCGGTGTTCAAGTCAGAAGAAGTCATAATTATTTCGGCGACCACCTTGAAATATGAGGGAAAAAGCATTGAAGTAAGGAAGAGAGATGAAAAGTCAAAGTTTAATGCTTTTAAATTATGAACATGGAATGACAACTACTCTTGAAGACAAGTGTGTTAGAACAAGATTAGTTCTGATCATATCTCAGAGTTTTGATGATAACAATAAATTATATTTTATATAATTGATACTCTGATGAACATATTTAATTGTTTCAGATAATGTTCTGACAGAAGTATTTTGATATGCTGAGCCGAAAATAAATGAAGAAGTTCTTTGATGAAAGAACTATTTGTTTTAGCGCAAGTGCTGATGCTGACTCTGGTAAGATAATTATTTAAATGCATCTTCTAACGCTTAGCAGGATTCCTTGTTCATAAGTACCTTGAAAGCAAGTGTTGTTCATAAGTAATTTGAAGGCAAGCGCTGATCAGAAGTACTTTGTAAGCAAGCTATGTTCAGAAGGATTCTGCAAGCAAGATATGCAAGCATGTTCTGATTCAAGACGTGAAGCTAGTTCTGAAAGAATGTAAAAGCTAACAAGTCTTGTCAAGCTTCAGGAAACATGCTCTTACAAGTGTCGTTTTCTCATTTAATGCAAAGACGGCTACATGCACTCAAGTGTCTACGCTAGTTCATTGGAAAATGGAATAGTGCAAGGAAACACGTAAACATTTAATGCTCTCCACTTTTGAAGGCATCAACGGTCATTTTGTTCTTACTATATATAGAAGAACATTTATTGTAAGCCAACTACTCATCAATTTCAAAAGAAGCAATAACTACGTGAAAATATTCTGGGCTCACAAATCATTTTTCATACACTTTGTGCAATACTATTCTTAGTGAAAAATAACAGTTGTGATAAAACTTTATTAGAAGCAAATTTTGTTTCACTATCTGTAAAGATTTAACTCTTGTAATTGTTCCTTGAGAGACCAAGTTTGGTAAGATTTCTCAAGTAGACTAGGACTAGTTTAAGTCTTAGTGGTGTTAGTCACTTGTAAGATTACTTGTGCATTGTTAGTCACAACAGTTGTTGTGTGATTGTAATCAGTTGATTATAGTGAATTAAGTCCTTGTTGAGAAAGGCGAAATCACCTTGGCGGATGGACTAGAGTAGTTTGAGTTCAAACGAACCAGGATAAAAATAACCTTGTCTTTCCATTATTGTTGAGCCTTTAAAAAAAAGAAAAAGATAAAATTATTCAACCCCCCCCTTCTAAGTGTTTTCTCACCCTTCAATTGGTATCGGAGATTGACTCTGAGCACAACACTTAACCGTGTCAGGAAAAGATCCAGAAGAAAACACAAATGACTACTGAACAAAACAACAATAGCTACAATAAACCTCCTGTATTTGATAGAGAAGATTTTGAGTATTGGAAAGATATACTAGAAAGTTTCTTTCTAGGTCATGATAGTGATTTATGGGATATAGTCTTGGATGGTTACACACATCATACAGACTCAGAAGGAAACAAGATTGATAGAAAAAATATGGATAGACAACAAAAAGCTGATTTTAAAAATCATCATAGAGCTAGAAATATTTTTCTAAATGCTATCTCTAAAATGGAATATGAAAAAATCACAAATAGAGATACAACACATGATCTGTTTGAGTCTCTTAAAATGACTCATGAAGGAAACACTCAAGTGAAGGAATCTAAAGCTCTGGCTCTCGTCCAGAAGTATGAAGCCTTCAAAGTAGAAGAAAGTGAATCTATAGAAGCAATGTTCTCAAGGTTTCAAACTCTGATCGCTGGTCTGAGAGTTTTGAACAAGGGATACACTAAAGTAGACCACGTCAAAAAGATCATCAGAAGCTTACCCAGAAGATGGGCACCAATGGTCACTGCTTTCAAAGTTTCAAAATATCTGAACAACGTGTCTCTTGAAGAACTCATCAGCGCTCTCAGAAGTCATGAGATAGAACTTGATGAGCACGAGCCTCAGAAGAAAGGTAAGTCTCTTGCCCTTAAATCAATTAAGAAATATAAAACTAACGCTTTTCAGGATGAAGAGGAAAACTCTGAAGAATCTGCGTCAGAAGAAGACGAACTATCCTTGCTCTCCAGAAGGATCAATCATATGTGGAAGCACAGACAGGAGAAGTTCAGGAACTTCAAGAAGTCAGAAGATAAACCAGAATCTTCTGGACACAAAAAGTCAAACAGAAGAGAGATAATTTGTTATGAATGCAAAGAACATGGACACTACAAGAGTGATTGTCCAAAACTCAAAGAGAAAAACCAAAGAAAAGGTTTGGTAAAAATAAAGGGATGATGGCAACCTGGGACAATTCAGAATCCTCTGAAGATGAATCTGATTTTGAAGATGAGAACGCCAACCTAGCTCTGATGGATACCACATCAGATGACTCAGACTGTGAGTCAGAACCAAGAGAGGTATTTTCTGAATTTACTAGAGATGAACTTGCTGATAGTTTATCAGAACTTCTGGAAAACTATAGTCAACTCAAAATTAAATACAAGAAACTCATGAAGAGTCTTGCATCTGGTCTTGAGAAACATGAAACAGAAAAATCTGAACTCATAGAAAATAATTTTAAACTTAAAGAAGAAATTCAAAATGTTCAAAAAATTTCTAATTCAGGTTCTGTGTCAAGTTCAAAAGATATTCTGAAAGAATGTGACTGTAGTTTTCAAACGTTTCTTGCTAAAAGCATAGATAGAAGAAAAATGGCTTCAATGATCTATGGAGTTAGTGGGAACAACATAAGAGGAATTGGATATGAACCTCCCAAAGGGAAGGAGACATATATACCAAAACTTGTTGCTAAGATGACTTTCACTTACAAACCTCTGAACAAACAATTCAAGTTTGGACACACACATGATATTAATATACATCACATTCTGGAAACTCTTATGCTAACCCAAAGTTCAAACAGAACTTGAAATACTCTAACCCAAGAGGACCCAAAAAGATATGGGTACCTAAGGATAAAATAATATTTGTTGCAGATGTCCTTAACAGCTTAATTGAGACACCAGTCATGGTACCTGGACTCTGGGTGCTCACGACACATGACGGGGAAAAATTCTATGTTCCAAAACCTGGAATTTAAAGCTGGAGGAGACGTCAAGTTTGGAGGTAATCAGAAAGGGAAGATTATTGGTTCTGGAACCATTAGAAACGGTAACCTTCTTCTATCTATAATGTTTTATTAGTAGAAGGATTATCGCATAACCTGCTGTCCATAAGTCAATTAAGTGACAACGATTATGACATTATCTTCAATCAAAATTCTTGTAAAGTTGTTAGTCAAAAAGATGGAACAATCCTCTTTTCTGGTAAGAGAAAGAACAACATATACAAAATTTATTTGTTAGATCTTAAATCTCAGAATGTTAAATGCCTTTTGTCTGTTAGCGATGAGCAATGGGTATGGCACAGAAGATTGGGACATGTCAGTTTAAGAAAAATCTCTCAACTAAATAAATTAAATTTAGTCAGAGGACTTCCCAATCTGAAGTACAACTCAGAAGCTCTGTGCTAAGCATGTCAAAAAGGAAAAGTTTCAAAACCTTCCTTTAAATCCAAAAATGTTGTTTCTTCCTCTAGGCCATTAGAACTACTTCATATTGATCGGTTTGGGCCAGTTAAAACTGCATCCATCAGAGGCAAGAAGTATGGATTGGTCATTGTTGATGACTTCAGCAGATGGACATGGGTCAAGTTTTTAAAACACAAGGATGAGTCACATTCTGTGTTTGTTGACTTCTGTAACCAAGTGCAAAATGAAAAAGATTTTAGAATTATAAAAGTCAGAAGTGATCATGGTGGTGAATTTGAAAACCATTATTTTGAAAAATATTTTAAAGAAAATGGTCTTGTTTATAACTTCTCTTGTCCTATAACTCCCCAACAAAATGGAGTTGTAGAACGTAAGAATAGAACATTACAAGAAATGGCCAGAACCATGATCAATGAAACTAATATGGCAAAGCACTTTTGGGCAGAAGCTGTGAACACAACATGTTATATTCAGAATAGAATCTTTATAAGACATATTCTTGAAAAGACTCCCTATGAATTGTGGAAAAACAGAAAACCCAACATTTCTTATTTCCATCCTTTTGGATGTACTTGTTTTATTCTGAACACTAAAGAAAATCTGAACAAGTTTGATTCTAAAGCACAAAAGTGTTTTCTGCTTGGATATTCTGAACGCTCAAAAGGCTATAGAGTATACAACACAGAAACTCTGATTGTTGAAGAATCAATTAAAGTCAGGTTTGATGATAAGCTTGACCAACAACAACCAAAGCAAATTGATATTTCAATAGGTACAGAAGATCATCCCTCAAACTCTGAAACTTCAGAAGCAAAGGAAGACTCAGAAGCAAAGGAAGACTCAGAAGATCATCCTCTTGACAATGCTCTGGATAATCTCAGAATCTCTGATCAACCCACTCAGAAAAGGTTTCCTAGAATCTCTTCAGCTCATAAAGAAGACGTGATTATTGGAAGAAAGGAAGATCCCATCAGAACAAGATCCTCTCTCAGAATCAATGAAGAATCATTGTTTGGATTGGTATCTCTGATTGAGCCAACCTTTATTGATGAAGCTCTGGAAGACAATGATTGGATCTTAGCAATGCAAGATGAACTCAATCAATTTTCCAGAAATGATGTATGGGATCTAGTTCCAAGATCCAAAGGATTCAACATTATAGGAATCAAATGGGTTTTCAGAAACAAACTGAACGAGCAAGGAGAGGTGGTCAGAAACAAAGCACAACTGGTTGCACAGGGTTATAGTCAACAAGAAGGAATTGATTATAATGAAACCTTTGCCCCAGTCTCCAGGTTAGAGTCTATTAGATTATTAATTTCTTTTGTTGTTCAAAATAACATTTCATTATATCAAATGGATGTTAAAAGTGCATTTTTAAATGGCTATATAGAAGAAGAAGTTTATGACCATCAACCTCCTGGCTTTAATGATTTAAAACATTCAGAACATGTTTTTAAATTAAAAAAGTATTTGTATGGTTTAAAACAAGCTCCCAGAGCTTGGTATGATCGTCTGAGTAATTTTCTTTTAGAAAAAGATTTTACCAGAGGGAAAGTGGACACAACTCTATTCAGAAAGACATTTAAAAACAATATTTTAATTTGTCAAATTTATGTTGATGATATTATTTTTGGAACCTCTAATATCTCCCTTGGAAAAGAATTTGCTGAGACCATGCAGGCAGAATTTGAGATGAGCATGATGGGAGAATTGAAGTTCTTTCTGGGAATTCAAATCAACCAGACTCCAGAAGGTACTTACATACATCAGAAGAAGTATGTTAAAGAACTTCTGGATAAATTTCAGATGTCAGAAAGCAAAGATGCTAAGACACCAATGCATCCAACATACATTCTGGGAAAAGATGAGGTAAGTATGAAGGTAGATCAAAAGCTCTACAGAGGTATGATTGGATCCCTTCTCTATCTAACTGCATCTAGACCTGATATTTTATTCAGCGTGTGTTTATGTGCTAGGTTCCAATCAGATCCTAGAGAATCTCACTTAACTGTTGTTAAGAGAATTCTGAGGTATCTGAAAGGTACTATTAATCTGGGTCTGTGTTACAGAAGATCACAAGATTTCAAACTAACAGGTTATTGTGATGCTGACTTTGCTGGAGATAGAATTGAAAGAAAGAGCACCTCTGGAAGCTGCCAGTTTTTGGGTGACAATCTTATCTCGTGGTACAGCAAGAAGCAAGCAACAATTGCACTTTCAACCATAGAAGCTGAGTATATATCTGCTGCTGGATGTAGTTCTCAGATGATTTGGATGAAAAGTCAGCTAGAAGATTTTAATCTTTATGAAAGTAAGATTCCTATCTTCTGTGACAATACTTCTGCTATTTGTCTTTCTAAAAATCCAATTCTACATTCTAAAGCTAAACATATTGAAATTAAATATCATTTTATAAGGGACTATATTCAGAAGAGAATTTTAAATTTAAACTTTGTAAAAACAGACCATCAATGGGCTGATATTTTTACCAAACCCCTTTCAGAAGATAGATTTAAATTCATTTTGAAAAATATTTGTATGGAATTATGTCCTGAATAAAATAATATTTATCTTCTGTGTTTGACTTCAGAATGTTCTGAAATGAATGTTCTGATTAACAACTCTTCAGAAGTTAGAAGAGAAGTTACATCAGAAGCTATATGTAAAGTTCTAAAATGTTCTAACGTTTCATTTCTAGTATAGTTCAGAAATTCATTAAAACAAATAGCTGTTCCATGCAACCTTCAGGAGATGAACACGTGGTGTGTTTCTGAAAGGTCACGCGTGCTAAAGCTACTGATGGCGTTCTAGGTAACTGTTATGATTAGCTCTAATCCCACGCTTTCCCCTCAATTTTTAAAATCATTAAATGCTTGTCATTATTAGATTCCTTTTTAATTAATTTTTTCAAAAACTTTTTTTTCAGTTTTATTTTTAAACCTATTTCTCAAATATTTTCATATAAATACCTTTGTAAAAACCCTTTTTCACTTTTTACCTTCTCTTTCAAAAATCCAACCGTCTCTTTGAATTTTTCTTTGAAACCCACTTTTCTTCTCTCAACCTAAGAGCTCCAATGGCTTCCTCCTCTACTCATTCTGAGAACACCCATTCTGAGCAGTACATCGTTCCTAAGAGAACCACTCTCATTCCAGTGGATAGCTTAGAAGTGATAAGTGAATTAATGGTGGATTTTGAGAATCTTAAAGCTAATGTTTTTGATCTTCTTCCTACTGTTGAGTTTCAAGGTTGGGGAAACTTCTTTGACCGTCTAGTTGGTCCTGTTTTTTCACACCTTGTTAAGGAATTTTGGATACATGCTATTGCTTCTCCAAAAGTCATCCTCTCATTCGTGATGGGTAAGGAAATCTCCATTACAGAAAATCTCATCAGAAAATTACTAGGTTTTGAAGGACATGGAGTGACTGGAATTTCAAGTGGCAGAATGGAAATGTCAAAGGTTTATGCAAAATTTTTTACAAATGGGCAAGGGTCTTCTAAAGTCAGAGATTTAAAAAATAAGTACAAGATATAGGCAAGAATAATCCATGGTTGCATTCACCATAGGAAGGAAACTAGCTCTCCAGACTATATTAATGCTGACCAACAATACTTGTTGTTCTGTCTAGGAACAAATGTTAAGATTGATTTACCATATCTTTTGTTTGAACATCTCTGGAATCATGTCAAAGAAACTAGGGAAGCGGAAAGAATGAAGAACCCCAAATCCAAAAGGAATTGGATTCCATTAGGGAGATTGATCTTAGACATTCTGATTGAGAATGGTCTGATTGCTCACCTGGATGAAGCTAATCTTCCGGGGGAGTTAGAGCCTACTTGTGGAAAGGCTCTGACTGGAAAGAATTTAGTGAAGAGGAAGATTATTGATAAACTGCTGATAGAACCAACTCCTTATATTTCAGCAACTGTTAAGAGAAGGAGGATACTAATTGCTGACTTTCCATTGTTCAACTCAGGAGATCATCCACGCATTATCCTGCATTACATTGAGATTTGAAAAGAAAATGGAACACCAATTGATCCTGCTTGGCTTCAAGGAAGACATGAAGATGCTCCAGACGTTGTTCTTCAGCAACCATTGAAGAGGAAATCAGTTGAAGGACCATCTGCTAGACCTCAAAAGAAGAAGAAGAAATCAGGTAAACCTGCTGAAACTATTACTGTTTATGATTTTGTTAATATATCTACATCTACTGAACCCCAAACCTTAGGTGACATAGATGTTGATATAGACCTCACCATACCCTCTGAACCTCTTGCTAAAAACCCTCAAAGAGATCAAGTATTATCAGACCTGAGTGATTTTGACTCTGATGAATTCTTTGAAACCCAAATAGAACCATCCCAATCAGAACCATCTCACATAGAACCATCTGAAACACCTATCTCTCAAACTATTCCTGCTGAAAACTTTTCTAGACCTCCTCCCAGACCATTATCACCAGACCTACTAGATGGTATGATGCTGGCTCTTGGAGAATACCAGGAATTAACGTACCTCTGGCCACACAAAAGCCACCATTCACCCTACCTTCTGAAAACATCTTTGCCATGAACAGACCACAAACTCAGAACCCTACCCCCACTGCTGATAACACAATCATTATTTCACCCGACGTCACACCACCCACATCTCTACAACTTCCAACTCCTAACTCACCAGTGATTTCACCTCCTCATATTCCAGAACACCAAACTCATGAACCATCATAAACACTTGAACCCTCTGAAACTCATGCACCATCTGAACCTCATGATCAATCAGAAACACCTGACCCTTTTGAACAACCTGACCAATCAGCAACACATGAACAATCAGAAAATCCTGAACCAGCTGACTTTCTGAAAATTGTAGTTGATTTTGAATCACTACAATTTATGAAAAACAAAACTTTCAAAAAGGCTGTACCCAAACCTGTTCAGCCAGATGTAAATATATTTTTTCAAAATTTTTTAATAGAAGTTCAAGCTTGGTTGGACCTGCTGAAGGAAGACCGCACCAGAAGTGTGAACCCAGCAGCAACAGATCTTCTGTGGGAAACTTTCAGAAGAACCTTAGATGCTGAGTCACTGAAGTTACAAGACTTATGTCATTCTCAGGTGCTTGAGAACTTCTCCAAACATCTGCATGCCTTCAAGTCAGAAGCTGCTGATATTTGGAATAAGAAGTCTTCTCTGATGATTGCTAATGCTCCAGCTGATCAAATGGATATTTCAGAAGATGAATCTGAAGACGCCTCCGATGATTAAAATCCTCTGGCAATTGTTCTGTTCAATCAACCTTCTTCTAAAGCAGCACCTGAACCTGTGCCAACTCTTGTGATGAATCTGGGCACTCTGCTTTCAACTTTTGTTCGTTCTGACTCAACAGTTTCTGCTCCAAAGGCTGTATCTGCTGAAGCTTCTTCATCCTCTGCTCCTACTTCACTTGTAATGGATACTCTGAATGAGCTTAAGAGGGAAAATAAAGTTATTCATGAGCGCTTGGATAAGCAAGATCAGACAAACCAAGAAATCAGAAATTGGATGATGAAACAAGAGGAATCTGCATCTGAGATCAAGAATCTTCTTATGGCCCTTGTTTCTAAGAAATCTTAGTGTCATTCTGTTTCTTGTTTTTTTGTTTGTTGTTTTGTACCTCTGGATATTTTTTTATTTAACACTTTTACGCTCTTCAACTATTTTTATATACTTTTTGATTATGCCAAAAAGGGGGAGAAAATGAGTATTTTGATCTAACATCTGATTAACAGTTATGAGACTAAGTCTCAAACATTCTAACAAAATACAAGATTTCTTTCTATATGTAAAAGAATTTTGCAGGTATCATTTAAACTCTAGAAGTTTAATTCAACTGAACATTATCTTCAAAAGACGTGCTGAAGAAATCCAAGAAGAAAATTTCAAAGCTCTGATAAATATTCTCAGGAAGTTTTTCTTATAGAAATATTTATTTCAGGGGGAGATTCTTATCTCTTATTAAATTTTATTTCTTAACCTGAATATTTTTTGTCATCATCAAAAAGGGGGAGATTGTTAGAACAAGATTAGTTCTGATCATATCTCAGAGTTTTGATGATAACAATAAATTATATTTTATATAATTGATACTCTGATGAACGTATTTAATTGTTTCAGATAATATTCTGACAGAAGCATTTTGATGTGCTGAGCTGAAAATAAATGAAGAAGTTCTTTGATGAAAGAACTATTTGTTTTAGCACAAGTGCTGATGCTGACTCTGGTAAGATAATTATTTAAATGCATCTTCTAACGCTTAGTAGGATTCCTTGTTCAGAAGTACCTTGAAAGCAAGTGCTGTTCAGAAGTAATTTGAAGGCAAGCGCTGATCAGAAGTACTTTGTAAGCAAGCTATGTTCAGAAGGATTCTGCAAGCAAGATATGCAAGCATATTCTGATTCAAGATGTGAAGCTAGTTCTGAAAGAATGTAAAAGCTAACAAGTCTTGTCAAGCTTCAGGAAACATGCTCTTACAAGTGTCGTTTGCTCATTTAATGCAAAGACGACTACATGCACTCAAGTGTCTATGCTAGTTCATTGGAAAATCGAATAGTGCAAGGAAACACGTAAATATTTAATGCTCTCCACTTTTGAAGGCAACAACGGTCATTTTTTTCTTACTATATATAGAAGAACATTTATTGCAAGCCAACTACTCATCAATTTCAAAAGAAGCAAGAACTACGTGAAAATATTCTGGGCTCATAAATCATTTTTTCATACACTTTGTGCAATACTATTCTTAGTGAAAAATCACAGTTGTGATAAAGCTTTCTTAGAAGCAAATTTTGTTTCACTATCTTTAAAGATTTAACTCTTGTAATTGTTCCTTGAGAGACCAAGTTTGGTAAGATTTCTCAAGTAGACTAGGACTAGTTTAAGTCTTAGTGGTGTTAGTCACTTGTAAGATTACTTGTGCATTGTTAGTTACAACAGTTGTTGTGTGATTGTAATCAGTTGATTATAATGAATTAAGTCCTTGTTGAGAAAGGCGAAATCACCTTGGCGGGTGCACTGGAGTAGTTTGAGTTTAAACGAACCAGGATAAAAATAACTGTCTTTCAATTATTGTTGAGCCTTTAAGAAAAAGAAAAAGAGAAACTTATTCAACCCCCCTTCTAAGTGTTTTCTCACCCTTCAAAGTGCTCTCATATAAGATGGAAAGACTCTGAAAGACAAGGGAAACCATACAGATACCCTCTATATTTACCGTATCAGAGATATCCTACACCGATTAAAGGCATCACATTAAAATCAATACCTCTGATTTAAAAAGTACCGTAATCACAACCATCACTATTTCAAATTCCACACAAAATAATATATTCACATGTTAAAGATATTTTGATTTCTAATAACAACATGTCTTACATTAAAATAATGCTTAAATCTGAATTTGATTTAAAATATATAAGAGGAGTAAGAAAATCCTAAATATAAATTAGAAAATCCTTAGTTTATATATATATATATATATATATATATATATATATATATATATATATATATATATATATATATATATATATATATATATATATATATATATATATATATATATATATATATATAATCTTACTTAAAAAAAAAAGAAGGTAATATTCTACTGTCTTTTTTTCAAATATAATGTTCTACATAAAATATGACAGAGAAGGAGTTAAAAAAGACCAAGATGCGCAAGTGGAGGGACTAGCCATAATCCATGTATGGTATGACTAGTTATTATAAATTAATAATTGGCATTTGCACATGATTTATCATCTAAAATATTTCGTATCTGAAAAATTTTAAAATTTTGAGTTTAGAATGGCAGTGAGAAAATTATATATTGATACTTAACAAGTCGATCCATCTTCATCAGATACTGTCGGTTAGAAATCCTCTAAAGTCGGAAACAACTTGAATATATTATCTTTTTCTGTTTTTAAATCTTAAAGTTATGTTTAGTAAAATTAGGTGATGGCTGATACTTAATAGCAGATAGTTGATATTTAATAGTTGGTGATTGAAATTTATAATTGATGATTAATAACTGATAAATTAATTTAAGTGTTTAGTAAATTAGTTGTTATACAAATTAATAGATATAAAATAACTTAAAAAGACGTTTTTATTAAAAAAATTATGATTTATTTATCTTATTATATTATATTATTATATTATTAAATTAATTTTTATTTGATAAAAATAAATATATTAATAAAAACATACAAAATAATTTTAATATATTTCAAAATTTTAAGATAGCGTCAAAATATATTAAGTTTGTATATAAATTTTATAATAAAATTTAATGACATAAGAAATTTTAATTCAATTAAATTAATCTAAAATAATGTGAAAATTAAATTTATTGTTTAATATTCTATCACAAAAATATAATGAATTTGTGAATTTTCTTCATCTTATTTGATCTCATTGATTTTCTTACTATATTTCACTAATTTGAGAATTATCAACACTATTTCAAAATTTATTATATAATTTAAATTTTATTTAAAATATTAAAACATTCATCATGTGGTAAATTGACACAAATATATATATCTTATGCTCCTCTCTTTTTTTACTTTTTTTTCTTCTTTTTTGTTGTACTTTATAAAAGTGTTTCCAATGGGCTGTTTGTTTTAGGGAGTCAAAATTTATTTTCAGAAATTATTTATTCTGGAATGTAAAGGTTGAAAATTTATTTTAAAAAGTTTTTTGACAAACATTTTGATATTTCAAGGAAAAATTTTAATTTTGATTAATTTAAAAAGTAAAAGTATAAAATTTAATTGGAATTCATGTTTCTGTTCTTTTATATGAGAATAATTTTATGAGAATAAGAAAAGTTACGAGAATTTTTTTGTGGAACATTTATATCTAAGAATCATTATTTTCAATCTTGTAATTTATTCATGTATTACTGAAAAGATCTTATTTCTAAACTTGAAACAAACACCCTATAAGAAATAAAAACAGTTAGAGGGTTAAGGGATGATAGGTTATTTTGTTCACATATACGTGGATATTTAATCAAATAGAAATGCGAAATGAAATTTTTAATTAAACTAGTGAGATATCTGTCCGTTCATACGGATACCGATATAGTACACGTATTTGTTCTCAAAATATAATAAAATAAAACGAAATTTTAAAACAATAAAATAAATCTCTCTCTCTCTATATATATATATATATATATATATATATATATATATATATATATATATATATATATATATATATATATATATATATATATATATATATATATATATATATATATATATATATATATAATTCAATATTTTGATTGGTAACTTAATGTTTTCGTTATTATTCAATATTTTGATCAGTAATTTCATGTCTCACTTATTATTAAATATTTTGATCAGTAACTTCGTGTTTTCGTTAATATTCAATATTTTGATCATGATTTTCATGTTCTCGTTAATATTCAATATTTTTGTCAGTGATTTAATATTTCCGTTAATATTTAATATTTTGATGAATAACTTCATGCTATCGTTAATATTCAATATTATGATTAGTAACTTCATGTTCCCGTTAAGATTCAATTGTTTGATAAACAATTTCACGTTCTCGTTGATATTCAATATTTTAATTAGTAACTTCATATTTTCGTTAATATTCAATAGTTTTGTCAATAACTTCATGACATAGGAATATTGAAACAATAATTTGGTATGGTTATCCGTGCATTCACACGGTACGGTATTGACGTGTTACACGTACGTCCACACGTGTATTGGTGTGTTACGAGCATTTGTTTTCAAAGATATAATAAAAAAATGAAATAAATAATTAAAAAATAACATATTTTTCTTGTGTTTGGATTAATATATTATTATTATTATTTTAATTGTACAAAAAAGGTAATAAATTTTAGTATGGTTAACCGTGCATTCACATGATACTCATGTGTTACCCGTGCGTATTGATGATTTACATGTATTGATGATTTACATGGTACTAGTGTGTTATCAATGCATTCACATGTATTTTACGCGTATTTATTTTTAAAGATATAATAAAAAATAAAGAAAAAAAGACAAAATTTTCTAACCAAAATAATTTATTATTTTTAAAAGAGATAATAAATTGATTTCTATAATTTCTTTTGTATATAAAAATATTTAAATTAACAGTATAATTATTTTTTAAGTTTTGAAATTATTTATAAAATATATTTAAATCTATAATAAATATGTTTATGTTATTATTTAATATTTAAATTAATAGTTTAATATTATAGTATATGTACATACTATATATGTATTTAAATGAATTTTTTATGACATTTCATCAACAAAATGAAAAGAATCAGTATTTGGTAGAAATAAAAAATTGAATAATTAAAAATAGTTTAAATTAAAAAGTCATAGTCTTATGAGTAACAATATTATTCTTTTCTAGATAAACACGTTGTAAAGGGTTATAGTACAAAAATAAGAGTCAATTAAATTATATCCATAGTATACAAAAATGAATCTTGAATTAAACGATTACAATCTGAAAGAGTCAATTAAATTATATCCATATTATACAAAAATAAATAAATTAGAGTTGTTATAAATTGAAGACTAATTATTTACACCCGAAGTACCGGTATGATAGTTATTTTTGTATATAAAAATTGTTGTTTATAAAAATATTTATATCAATAATATAATTTTTTTGTTTATAAAAATATTTGTATCAACAATAAATTTTTCTCATTTATAAAAATATTTATATTAACAATATATTTTTTTCAATTTATAAAATTATTTGTATCAATAATATATTTTTTCTGATTTATAAAAATATTTATATCGACAATACATTTTTTTCCATTTAAAAAATAATATTTTTTATTAAAATATTTGAATCAACATTATATTTTATTCTTAAATAAAATTTATTTTTGTTTTGATATCACTTAAAAAAATTGGATCAATAATTAACTTTTTTCCGTAAATTGATTTAAACTATTATAATTAAATTAATTAATTTAAAAACTTATTCACACATTGATATTAAAATTAACTCACAAACATCATATTCTCACATTGATATAATTTTTACACTTTTAAAATAATCATTTGAAATTAAATTAATTTTTCTTTGAATGTGCTGTAAAATATACCAGAATAATTATATGAAATTAAACGCACTTTAAAATATATTGGAATACAATTCATCAATTATAAATTTAATATATTAATTTCATTTCAATATTTATGGGAGTAAAATATAATACATTAAAAATTACTTATCAAAATAAAATCAATTATTTTTTAAACATATAAAATAATAAAAAAACTACAAATAAATTTGTAAGTAGAATGATTATCCATAAGAATATAGTTTTTTTACACCATTTTTAATGTATTATATTTTACACCCTTTTATACTCTATTTATCGTGAGGATGGTGAAGGAGTAAGGCCTTTGAATACAAAGAGAGTTACATAGTGTTGCACTCTAAAATTTTTCCTCTCATTTTTCAATTAATCACCTTGGATTCTCAAGTTTGCCTCCATCCAATTCCAAGCCTTGAACGACAATTTTTCAAGGAAATCATCCATAAGGGCAAAATGGTCATTTATACGCTGAAATGTCTAACTTTGACTTTTGGATCAAAACCAAGTTTCAAGAATCATATTTCATCAAGACATGTTGAAATGTGAAATTTGTTTCATATAAAAATTCAAAAGTCAAATTTACTTTGGAAAAGTCAAAATTCTAAATACTTAAAATTTTTCTAAAGTATGACACTTCAGAACTTTTGAGCCAGCCTCCATGCCAATGCAGTCAGAAGTTGCAAACATGGTTCAGAACATAGCCTTCAGTCAGAACATGGTTCTTCAGCCTCTACGCAAGCTCAGTCAGAGTTTTCCAGGGTAATTCAAAGAAGGCTAAGAAGCGTGCTGCAAGCATTTCAAGAAAGTCTGAAAGCTCCTTCAGAACATGCTGGAGCCAGAAGATAAGAGGATCAGAAGATGGGATGCTACGCTGAAGCAGAACTTCTGATCCATAACAAAGCCTTGGTGTAGAGTTTCACATTACAGGATTTCTGGTTGTGATAAGCCTCATCATTATTTAATGCTCATTTAATGCACACAACCACCTTCTGAGTCTTTATCCAAAAGATTTTCACCACGTGTACCTCTACTGTCTTGGGATAGCAACTCTGCTACTAAGCCCATGCTTTGCTTTTTGCTTTTCCTTAATTCCTGCTGACAACCACCATGCTTGCTTCAAAGACAAGGCAACACTTCAGCGCATGAAGGCTATTTTCAAAGCTTTGGTCAGAACTTGACCAAATCCCAAAACCTTGCTTATACAACTTGCTGCAGACCTATGATTAACAGCTGGCTCAGCCTACGCCTGCATCTCATGATTACACTAAACTAGCATATGAAAACTGTAATGAAAAAGCAAATGAACAGGATGCCAAAACAGGTTCAAATCCTATTTATTCCCCCCCCCCCCCTAAAGTCACAACAAATTCATCTATAAATACTTGGCTCCATCATACGTTCAAGGGGCTGGGGGCTAGTTTTTGGAGAGAGGTTGGCAAAAAGAAGAGAAAACAAAGTTGTGAAACCTTCATAAAAATCCAAATTTCTCATACATAAAAACAAACCTTTGTTCTTTGAACCAAAGAAAACACAACCACTCTTCCGTCTCTCTTACTGACTCAGAACATCCAAAGGCAGCCACTCAAAGCTCCAAGCACGCTCCAGGTAAGTCTTTTAGACTTTACTTGCTTTTCATTCTGAACATCATTAACATGTAAATATCATAGTATTAATATTGTACATATCATTTTATAAATAGAAAAACTATAGATCAGAACTTCTAGAATAATGCTAGGCTCAGACTTAGGATTAGAACTTCTATGATTTGTTGTGTTGTGATCATTCTGATTTGCTGAACTGAATAAATTGTTGTTGTGCTGATTAAGAGCTGAAGTGTAACACAGAACTTTTGTTTTTTTCACTCATCATTTTAGCACACAGAACTTCTTGGATTTTCTCACTGTTTAAGCACGCAGAACTTCTGAGTTCCCTTCACTGTTTTAAAACACAAAACAATCATGATTTTTCTCACTGTTAACACACATTGAACTTCTGATGTCCACCCACTGGCTCAGCACAATACAGAACTTCTGATGTTCCCTCACAATCTTAACACAACACAGAACTTCCGAGTTCTCCTCACATGTCAAATACACCGAACTTCTGATGTTTCCATCAGTTGTTTTCAAATACTATGAGTTTCTGATTTTTATATGCTGACAATATAGAACTTCTGACTTTTGGTTCACTAGCTGAACGTCATCCAGAACCTCTGTTTTCCTTCCAACGTGTCTTGCAGGATCTCAGAGTATGCCAATCCAGAACTTCTGATGCCCACTGACATTTCCTGCCGAGTCATCACGCGCCTAGCTTAAGAACTTCTGATCCTTGTTTATTTTGCTTGCAGCAACACGTTGTTTCTACCTTGCATTTATTTACCTTTTCATCTTTATAAATATTAACATAAAAAACATAAAAATATTTTCCTTTTAATTTATTTCCTTAATACAAAAATATTTCTAAACAAGTCTATTTTTTTTTCTTATATTGTACATTTCAATATGGTTGTAATAGTAACTTAGGACTTATTTTTACTTGCAATCCCCATTCGTACATATGTACCCCCGTCCCCTAAATATTGTAATAGCGTAGGACTTTACATTTCTGCAATTTATCGCTTTCAAATGTAAATGCTAGTAATTAGACGTGTATGGAAAGATAAAACCAACAAGTAGACCACCAAAAATCAAAGACAAATGCATGAAATCAAACATGCTATTCACACATGCACCCTTAAGGTTAACTCCACTTGTTGCCTAAAAAATAGCCATGTTATGCATGTGGGATGTCTTAGCATAAACGAATCAAAAAAGATCATAGTCCTTTGATGTTGCTATCAAAGTTGCCTTTCAAAATGATCTTAGTCCCTAAAGAAAAAGTGCTAAGTCATCTCACAACATTGTTATCATGGTCATACGATGACCCAACGCCCGTCCCTTCACATCCAAGGATGGGGCTTCTTACCAAATCAATGGTAAGATAACAATACTTAAAGGAGGAGGAAAAATACATCTAAGACCTTTTGAGTAGGTAGGTTCGCTCTCAGTTACTCGCTTTCTCATAAAAAAAACATTTCTATACACCCACACCTTCATCTTTGAACTATTTTCGAAACAAACACTTTGTATGCGTTCTTATAGAGACGAGGATCATTACAAAGTTACATTTTCAAAATACTTTCAAAAACATATCTCACAAACACCTCGTTGAACTATTTTTGAAACAAACACTTTGTATGCGTTCTTATAGAAACGAGAACCATTATAAAGTTCCATTTTCAAAAATACATTCAAAACCCACACCACAAGCACATTCAAACAAAAGCAAGTGATCTAGCGAGTAACTAAGAGCCTATGGAAAACCATGGATGAAAAGGGTGCTAATATCTTCCCTTTTCATAATCTACCCCCCGAACTCAAGAAACAATCTCAAAGGTCTTTCCTGTGCTTTTTCACCTTTCCTTTTGGATAAAATAAAAGCCGGTGGTGACTCTTGCTAACCGCAACATTTGTGAACACAAATGCAAAATCTCAAGTCAGTTCTCCCACCGCATCACAGAACTGGCGACTCTGCTGGGAATTATATACTTAAAAGTGGGGTTACCTTAGGGCTAAATCACCTTTACTTGCTTACATTGTTTGATTTGTTTTCTTTACATTTTGGTTCCTTGTTTGGGTTTGTTTTAAATCCTACACCCTAATTTGGGGGAACCTTTTAGGTAAGTAGCAATAAACTGTGAGGGAACTGTGCGGGGTATACCGACACGGTTGAAGCAGTAGCTATGTTGATATGGCACTTTGGTTGGTATCGGTAACCCTTGAGTCACTTAAGAAGAGTACGGGGCCGCCGCGTGGTGTCGTGAAGCATCAACTGATCTTAGAACCTTACTTGACCAACTTGGCCATTAGGACATAGTGAGATGACCGGCTTTGGTGCAGTCTGAAGTTGGTTGATACTCGATACTACACTCATTGAGACTTGACTCACGATTTTTGTTTGGTTATGAGTCAATTTCCTACCGAACGAAGCTTGTGGGAAAGGTCAGTGATATTGAGATCCCTTAGAACCCGGTTACTATTAACTAGGACATATTGAGCAAACTAAACTTCAAGAGGGTACTTACCTACAAACTCTATGCAAGCCTAAACCTAAGGACTTGTCTACTTTGTATGAAATATGATTATTTGTATATACACTTGCTTACCTCGCATACTTGTACATAACATCATAACATCATACCATAGTATTTTCAATAACCATTTCAAGGATCTCGAGGGTCTTTGATGCAGGTTATGATGAACCAAACGTCTAGCAAGGGCCAGGGGGATTTATTTTCCTCTGACCAAACGTCGTCAAAGATCAAGTACAACAAACTTGAGTCAAGGGCTATGACCCACTTGACACGGTGAGCTTAATTCTCGTGGAAGGACATCCACCGATACAAAGTTCTCCAAATAAAATCTGTTGATCAAAGTTCAACTTCTAAACATTTTTCTTGTATTTACCCCACGAGATCCTTGAAAACATGCATCCACATATCATGCATCATATCATGACAGGCTTCTCCCACATAAGTCTCCTTATCTTCCTACTGTTTATTTCAGTAGAGATGACTCTAGAGAAGACTATCAAGGACATCCAGGTTCAAAACACTCAACTTCAAGAGATGTTCTTGAACCTATCCAAGGGGCGAGAAGAGGTGAAAGCTCTCCTCACTAGGGGCATGACCATGGGGAATCCTGAGGGCAACAAAGATGACCAGTTGGAACGGCTACAAACCGAGATAGCCATAATGAAGGTCCAAATGATGGGACAACTGGTGGCCCAATGGCTCTTATCCAAAATCTGGCTCAACGACAAGAAGAGCTGAAAGTTCTTGTCAACCAACTTCGTCAAGACGGTTGCAACTGTACGGGGCAAACAATCAGGATTGGAAATCAGGTCACCGCTCAGCCTCCCATGAGACAAGAAGCCAAAATACCTCCCCAATTTTCTACTACCTCACGGGTCCAACAACAACCTCGCCAACAACAACGAAACAATCAACCAAGGGTGGAAAGACCTCAAAGACAGTTCACCCAAATCAACATGCCACTGTCACAAGCATTGCAACACATGTTGAAGATGAAGCTGATTACGGTGATAAACCCTCATTCGAGCCCGAAGACTTCCTCTCCTAACTACAATCCGAAGGCAAGGTGTACTTATCATTCTAACAACCCGGGGCACGATACAAACAATTGTTGGGAGTTGAAGTACAAAATTCAAAACCTGATCGAAGAAGGAATGCTTGAGTTCACACAAGATGGCCAGACTGAGTTCTTCTTCCATTCCTCAAAGGCTCACCACCTAAAGTGACAAGTTCAGACAAAGAAAGTTTTTGTTCATTTGAATTTTCAAGTTGTAATCTCTTTTGTTATTCAAACAATTATCTATTAATGTCAAATTTTCTTTTCATTAATGCATTGCATATGTTTGTCTTGATTTGATCCACTCATTTTCATTACATTTAAACTATGCTTTTTACTCTGTTTATGACATTCAACTCTTGCTAAAAAGTTACAAGCCTTTAGAGGGAGGATGACAAAAACAATGCCATAATCTCATACAATATGCTTTGGGACAGACCTTGCTGACGATGTACATGCATTCTTTCAAATCCTAAACACTGGAGTTATAAGGAAGATAATCCCTAGTCAACCCCTTAGAGCCAAATAAGTAGAAGTTTTTTTTTTCACAAAGAATTTTTTTTGAAACCTTTAATCAAAACCTGGGGCAGGGTAGTCTCTCAGTTAATTCAAACACGCGTAAAGCCGCAAACTCTCATCTCGTAATACAACGAATGACGTCAAGAAACATTCCTCTGGGATCAAAAGACAACGATGGTTCCCTACCACATAGGTAGTCATTATCTCTCAAAAAGAAAAGCCTACTAAGTCAAAACCTACAAAAGGAGACTTAATAAAACTGGGGAATCCCGCTGACTGTAATCTCAAAACAAGAACAGTCAGGCAAAATTTAGGGATGATAAATCAAAAGAAAGAGGTCACTACAAATCCTCAACAACAAAAAAATATATTGCAAAAAAAAAATGACTGTCTTCCGACAAACTTAACTTGTCTGAACCATCACCAAAATGTCATTCCATACTCAATTGGAATTCAAACGCACAATTAACTAAGCTTAGGACTGAAGAACATCACGAAGAGAGGGTGGACACAAATACACTTTGAGCCTTTATCCTTTGTTTCTTAAACCGTGAACCAAGCCACGTTACAACCCTTCAAAAGTCCTAATTGAAGCACGAGTTAGTTCGAAAGCATACTGTTACAAAAGGTATCCTGACTCCTGTAAGGCTTTACTCAAAATCCAAAGTTGAATTACAAACTTCTTTACTTGCTGAAAACGCATTTTTTCAAAACTTTAAGACAAACATAAACTTTGCATTACTTGAATATCACTGTTTGCATTTGGCTATTTGTTTGACAGCGGAGAAATTCACACAACGAATATCCAGTGAACGAAAGCTCTCTCAGTGAACAAAATTAATTCAAGAGGGATGGCATTTCCGTTGACAAATCTACTATCAACAGGGGGACATGACACGTCAATATCCAACACACCTGGGGAAGTCCAGTCAAGATTCCAAGAAATCTCTCAAGAATTACAAAGTAACAAGGGGCAAGCCTCCATCTCTGTCACTTGGGGCATTGAACGTCAATCCCGACAAAGGGTTATGTATAGTCAAATATTTCCAGGCAAGTACCACCAACACTCGCTACTAGGGGAAGTGACAAATCTCCCCAAAATCCTTCTCATAGGATAATTCCCCAGCAAGAGTTTAATCTCTGAAAACCTTTCCCCAGCTGAGACGACTTCAAGAATCCTCGAGGACTTTCCCAACGAAGTCGTCACCTCTCTAACAGACCGGTAACAGGGTTTATTTCCTCAACAAACTACAGATTCCCCAACTTGAGTTTGCCTCTCCGACTACTACAAATCAAAGGACCACAACTCCTCTTCCCCAGTAGACTACTCTACAATCCCCAGCAAGTTACTGTGAAACCTGGACCCGACCAGATATCAGTTCAACTTTGACTCCCCAGTAGAGCAACGGACAATCGAGACTCCTGAACTTTTTTCCCAAGCAAAAATCAACACTCTATACAGAGCTTTCAACATCTCCCAGCGGAGTTCTCCTCAACAGCAATCCAGGATTTAATAACTCCCCAACACTTGTCAAGGATTTATTCTCCAAGACAAAATTACATTTCAACAACATTCATGGCATATGAATACAAAATACATATGACACAAATCTCATTTATTTTGAGAACATCATTACACAATGCATACATCATGACATTGCATACAACTAAACTCTTTACCTTTTCAGGAAAGATCAATCAACAGACAAAGATCATCATCTTCTGAGATTCCTTCTAGAGACAATTCAGATGCGATCCAGATATGACTGACATTCTGATACTTATTCCAGATCCCTTCTAGAGACAGTTCAGATGCGATCCAGATATGGCTGACATTTTGATACTTATTTCAGATCCCTTCTAGAGACAGTTCAGATGCGATCCAGATATGGATGATATTCTGATACTCATTCAGATTTCAACTTTTGATACAGTTCAGATACGCTCCAGACCCGAAAGCCATTTTGATACTCATTCAGATTTCAACTCCTGATACAGTTCGGATACGCTCCAGACACGGAAGCCATTCTGATACTCATTCAGATTCAACTTTTGATACAGTTCAGATACGCTCCAGACCCGGAAGCCATTTTGATACTCATTCAGAATTCAACTTTTGATATAGTTCGGATACGCTCCAGACCTGAAAGCCATTCTAATACTTATTCAAAGACACTTTTGATACAATTCAGATACGCTACAGACCCGGAAGCCATTCTGATACTCATTCAGATTTTAACTTTTGATACAATTCAGATACGCTCTTGACACGGAAGCCATTCTGATACTCATTCAGATTCAACCTCTTGATACAGTCCAAATACGCTTCAGACACGGAAGCCATTCTGATACTCAGACACTACCTGATACAGTTCAGATACGCTCCAGACACGGAAGCCATTCTGATACTCATTCAGATTCAACCTCTTGATACAGTCCAGATATGCTCCAGACATATAAGCCATTCTGGGTACTCATTCAAAGACACTTCCCAATACAGTTCAGATACGCTCCAGACACGGAAGCCATTCTAATACTCATTCAGATTCAACCTCTTGATACAGTCCAGATATGCTCCAGACACGGAAGCCATTCTGATACTCAGACACTACCTGATACAGTTCAGATACGCTCCAGACACGGAAGCCATTCTGATACTCATTCAGATTCAACCTCTTGATACAGTCCAAATACGCTCCAGACACGAAAGTCATTCTGGGTACTCATTCAAAGACACTTCCCGATACAGATCAGATACGCTCCATACGCGGAAGCCATTCTGATACTCATGCAGATCCAACCTTTTGATACAATACATATACGCTCTAAGTATAGACGCCATTATGATGTTCAACACACAAACCACATCTCAACAAGCATTCTTGGATGGCATATACAAGCCCATCTCCAACAAGACTATATCACCTCTCCAAATGGAATCTTTAAGCCCATTCCCTACACAATCAACCAGCATGCCATCGAGTGCAAATTTCTGGGCACTCTAGTGTTCAATCATCTTCCACCTTCAAGTCACGAATGGCAGAATTACTAATCAAACTCTTCAGGTGTAAGAAGATTGAACAGGGGAAGCTGTTGCACCCTAAAATTTGCCCTCTCATTTCTCAAGAATCACCTTGGATCCTCAAGTTTGCCTTCATCCAATTCCAAGCCTTGAACTGCAATTTTTTAAGGAAATCATCCATAAGGGCAAAATGTTCATTTGTACGCTGAAAGGTTTAACTTTGACTTTTGGATCAAAACCAAGTTTCAAGATGTTAGAACAATGTTTGAATCTACTACCCTATATTTAAGTTTTGATGATAACAAAGTGAAAAGATATAGTATTTATATGTTTCATGTTTGAACTATCTGCTGCCTAAAATTATTATGTTCTGACTTGCAGATACGCTGATTGAAATAAGCAAGATCACATCTATTCAGCATCAGAATTTGATTTCATACACCAGCATCAGAAGTTGCTACATCAGAACGTCAAGATCAGATGATCAACTCACGTACATGCTGAAGCCTGATGAACAAGACTGCGCTCAAACACTCTGATACAGAAACACAATACTTCATCAACAGCGAAGCAGAATCAGAATGAGCCAAGCCAGAACTTGCGTTAAGTAAGCAACGGTACTATGCATTGAAAGCTAATTAATTCCAACGGCCTCATTCCAGACAAGATCTGCTCAAAAAGGAAAGCTTGTTATTAGCATTGAATCAAGAATATTGCATCCAACGTTCATCATCTCAAGTGCTATATAAACAAGGCTTTGAAGATTGAAATGGTTAATGCTCTCCAAATCTCTACACGCACAAAAGCTGAACCATAATCTTCGTTCTACCAGTTTTGCTAAACCACATACTCTGATATTCCATTACTGTTTAGCAATCTAGTTTCTAAGCTTCATTTTGTGTATACATCACAGTTGTGATACAGTTTTGTAGAAAACATCCACACACATAGTTTTATCTCTTTGTAAGAAAGTGTTACCTTGACAAACCGGGTCGTGGTTTGAATCAAGAAGGCTTTAGCAGTTGGTAAAGCAGTCTGTAATATTCAGTTGAATATAGTGGATTAAGACCTCGTTGGAGAGAGGCGAAATCACCTTGACGGGTGGACTGGAGTAGTTTGAGATCAAACGAACCAGGATAAAAATATCGTGTTCATTGCTTTAGATTTCAGTTTTACAATTCAACCCCCTCCTTCTTGTGTTTTTCACCACTTCAATTGGCATCAGAGCGCCTGGTTCTGAGCTAAAACACTTAACCGTGTCAGTACAAGATCCAGCGTCAGAAAAACACAATGGCAGGAAACAATTCTCACATCAGCAATGACAACAATGAGGACAGAGACAGATTCAGTGGCAAACCTCCAGTCTTTGATGGAGAAAACTTTGATTACTGGAAAGACAGAATTGAAAGCTTCTTTCTAGCACATGATGCTGATCTGTGGGATATGGTGACAGATGGATACACGCACCCTGTGAATGCAAGTGGTCAGAAGATTGATAGAAAATCAATGTCTGATCAACAAAAGCGTGACTTCAAGAATCACCACAAGGCCAGAACCATCCTCCTCAGTTCCATTTCCTATACTGAGTATGAAAAGATCTCCAACAGAGACACAACAAAGAACATCTTTGATTCTCTCAGAATGACGCATGAGGGCAACGTTCAAGTCAAAGAAACAAAAGCTCTGGCGCTCATTCAGAAGTATGAGGCGTTCAAAATGGAAGAATCTGAATCCATTGAAACTATGTTCTCTAGATTCCAGATTCTGGTAGCTGGTCTCAAAGTTCTGGACAAAGGGTACTCTACTGCTGACCATGTCAAGAAAATAATCAGAAGTTTACCCAAGCAGTGGAGGCCTATGGTTACTGCTCTGAAGCTAGCTAAAGATCTCAACAAAATCACTCTGGAGGAACTTATCAGCTCCCTCAGAAGTCATGAGATAGAGCTAGAAGCTGATGAGCCTCAGAAGCAAGGTAAGCCTTTAGCATTAAAATCTAACAGAAAATTTGAGTCTAAAGTTTTGCAGGCAGTTGAAGAAACATCTGATGGATCATCATCAGAAGAAGACGAACTTTCCCTTCTCTCCAGAAGAGTGAATCAACTGTGGAAGCAAAGACAAAGGAAGTTCAGGAATCCCAGAAGATCTGATCAGAACGAGTCTTCTTCCAGATACAGAAGGACAGATTCTTCCTCTGGATACAGAAGATCTGAAGGCTCCTCCAGTAGCAAGAAGCCAAACACCAAAGACATCATCTGCTATGAGTGCAATGAGCAAGGACACTACAAGAGTGACTGCCCAAAGCTTCAGAGGGAAAAGCCCAAAAAGAAGTTTGGAAGAGAGAAGAAGAAAAGTCTCATGGCTACATGGGATGACTCTGACTCGTCTGAAGCTGACTCAGAATCAGATGATGAAAGGGCAAACATAGCTCTCATGGCTAACATTTCAGAAGATAGTGAAGCTTCTGAATCAGACTCAGAATCAGACACAGAAGAGGTATTTCCTAACTTCGCTGTTAACTTTACAAAGGTTGAACTTGCTGAAAGCCTCAATGAGATTCTGGAACGTTATCAGCAAATTAGAGCTAAATTCAGAGACCTGACAAGGAATCTTGAATCTGACTCTAATAAGTCTGAGAGTCTCAAATTGGAAAATTCTGAGCTGAGAGATAAGATTTCAAAATTAGAAAACACTTTACAAAACTCTCAGAAGGAACCAATTTCTGAAACTCCCAACAACGCTGATGAGATCATCAAGGAGTATGATCATAGTTTCCAGAAGTTCCTAGCTAAAAGCATAGATAGAAGCAGAATGGCTTCAATGATCTATGGAGTTAGCAGAAACGACAGGAAAGGAATAGGATACCAAGGTAAGGTTCCTACACCAAAGAATGTCATGGACTTAACCATTAAACACACTCCTCTAAATTCACACTTTGTGTATGGTCACACACATGATATCAAATATACTAGCAGTAAGCACTCTGTGAAACCAAAATTCAACCAGAGTTTTGGTAAAACTAACAAATCAGGACCCAAGAAAATCTGGGTACCTAAGGATAAAATAATACATGTTGCAGATATCTTTAGCAGCAAGTCAGAAACACCAGTCATGGTACCTGGACTCTGGCTGCTCACGACACATGACGGGAAGAAGGCATATGTTCCAAAGCCTGGAACTTAAGCCTGGAGGCCACGTTGGCTTTGGAGGCAATCAGAGGGGAAAGATAATTGGCTCTGGAACTGTAGGTAATGGAAATCTTCCCTCTATTAATAATGTTCTGCTAGTAGATAGATTGATGCATAATCTGTTATCCATAAGTCAATTAAGTGATAACGGTTATGATATAATCTTTAATCAAAAATCATGTAAAGCAGTTAGTCAGAAAGATGGGACTATCCTGTTTAATGGTAAGAGGAAAAACAACATTTACAAAATCAAACTGTCTGAACTAAAGAGTCAGAATGTAAAATGTCTTCTGTCTGTTAACAACGAGCAATGGATCTGGCACAGAAGATTGGGGCATATTAGTATGAGAAGAATATCTCAGATTAACAAACTCAATCTGGTCAGAGGACTTCCTAATTTGAAGTTCAATTCAGATGCTCTGTGTGAAGCATGTCAGAAAGGCAAATTTGCAAAACCTTCTTTTAAATCCAAAAATGTTGTTTCCACCTCTAAGCCATTAGAACTTCTGCACATTGACTTATTTGGACCAGTTAAAACTGCTTCAGTCAGTGGTAAGAAGTATGGGTTAGTAATTGTAGATGACTATAGCAGATGGACATGGGTAAAGTTCTTAAGACACAAGGACGAGTCACACTCTGTGTTTGTTACCTTCTGTAACCAAGTTCAGAATGAAAAAGATCTTAGAATCGTTAAAGTCAGAAGTGATCATGGTGGAGAATTTGAAAATAAAGATTTTGAGTCATTCTTTAATGACAAAGGCATTCTGCATGATTTCTCTTGTCCTAGAACTCCCCAACAAAATGGAGTTGTAGAACGAAAGAACAGAACATTGCAAGAAATGGCCAGAACCATGATCAATGAGACAAACGTTGCTAAGACTTTCTGGGCAGAGGCAATAAACACAGCGTGCTACATTCAGAATAGAATCTCAATAAGACCTATTCTGGAAAAGACTCCATATGAATTGTGGAAGAACAGAAAGCCCAACATTTCATATTTTCATCCATTTGGATGTACTTGCTTTATATTAAATACAAAGAATTATTTGAACAAGTTTGACTCTAAAGCACAGAAGTGTATTATGTTAGGATACTCTGAACGCTCAAGAGGGTACAGAGTATACAATACAGAAACACAGATTGTGGAAGAATCAATCAGTGTTCGTTTTGATGACAAGCTTGACTCTGAAAAGTCAAAGCAGAATGAAGTTTTTGCAGGTATAGAAATTGAATTTGCAGGTTCTGAAGACAAGTCATCAGAAGCTCTCAACACAGACATTCCTTCAACGTCTGAAAGGAGCACTGCTAGAAATCCTACAACAGCTGCTGATCAACCTCAGAAGAGATTGCCCAGAAGCAGCTTGGATCACCCAGAAGAGACTATCCTAGGAAGAAAGGAAGATCCAATCAGAACAAGAGCAAGCTTCAGAAACTCTGAAGAAACTCTTATGGGACTGGTGTCTCTGATTGAACCTTCTTCTATTGATGAAGCACTTCTGGATAATGACTGGATTCTGGCAATGCAAGAAGAGCTGAATCAATTCACCAGAAACGACGTATGGGATCTCGTTCCCAGACCAAAAGGATTCAACGTCATTGGAACAAGATGGGTGTTCAGAAACAAGCTAAATGAACAAGGTGAAGTCATCAGAAACAAGGCACGACTGGTTGCACAAGGTTATAGTCAGCAAGAGGGGATAGACTATACAGAAACCTTTGCCCCAGTCGCCAGGTTAGAATCTATCAGACTTTTAATTTCATTTGCTGTTAATAGAGGCATCACTCTGTATCAGATGGATGTCAAAAGTGCATTCTTAAATGGTTATATAGAAGAAGAAGTTTATGTTCACCAACCCCCAGGTTTTGAAAATACAAAACATCCAGAACATGTTTTCAAACTAAAGAAGTCACTGTATGGTCTGAAACAAGCTCCCAGAGCTTGGTATGAAAGGCTAAGTAACTTTCTGCTTGAAAATGAATTCACCAGAGGGAAAGTGGACACTACTCTATTCTGTAAAACAGTTAAGAGTGACATCTTAGTCTGTCAGATTTATGTTGATGATATCATTTTTGGTTCTACTAATCCTTCTCTTGGAAGAAAATTTGCTAAGTGTATGCAGGCAGAATTTGAGATGAGCCTCATGGGGGAACTGAAATTCTTTCTAGGAATTCAGATCAATCAAACTCCAGAAGGAACTTACATTCATCAGAGCAAATACATCAGAGATCTTCTGAAGAAATTTGACCTCTCAGAATGTAAGCCATCAAAGATTCCAATGCATCCCACGTGCATTCTGGAAAGAGAAGAGGTAAGCAAAAGTGTAGAACAGAAAGTCTACAGAGGTATGATTGGTTCTCTCCTCTATCTGACTGCTTCAAGACCTGACATATTATTCAGCGTTTGTATCTGTGCTAGATTCCAATCAGATCCTAGAGAATCTCACTTAACAGCTGTTAAGCGAATTTTCAAGTATCTGAAAGGTACTACTAATCTGGGTTTGTTTTATAGAAAATCTAGTGATTACAGCTTAGTAGGCTACTGTGATGCTGATTTTGCTGGAGACAGAGTGGAACGTAAAAGTACTTCTGGAAGCTGCCAGTTTCTGGGAGAAAATCTGATCTCTTGGTCCAGCAAAAGGCAATCAACAATTGCTCTGTCAACAGCAGAAGCTGAGTACATAGCAGCAGCAGGATGTAGCACACAAATGCTCTGGATGAAAAGTCAGCTTGGAGACTTCCAGATTTTTGAGAGTAACATTCCTATACTTTGTGATAACACTTCTGCTATTTGCTTAAGTAAGAATCCTATTTTACATTCTAGAGCTAAGCATATAGAAATAAAACATCACTTCATTAGGGACTATATTCAGAAAGGTATTTTGAACTTAAAATTTATAGATACAGACCATCAATGGGCTGATATCTTTACTAAACCCCTTTCAGAAGATAGGTTTAATTTCATTCTGAAACATCTCAGCATGAAAGTGTGCCCAGAGTGAAAATGTTTTAATTCCATATATTTACTTTCAGAATGTAATTATTTTACTGTGAACTTCTGATCAATCTCCTTTCAGAAAGATAGAACATGCAGATTGTATCAGATGCAAGTCTAAAGATCTGAGAGTCTAATCTCAAAGACAAACGTGCTGATCACTACATCAAACAAGTGTCATCCAATCATCAGCATATCTCTGAAGCAGAACGCGTGCACGCTTCTGAGAAGGCAAAGCGCTGATTGGGTGCATTGAGACACATGTCTGGTAACCGTTTTTAAGTATCTTTCTCAAATCCCCCAAAATCAGCAAGCATTTAATGAAAAGTAATCATGCTTTTAAATAGCAATCATGATTTTTTTTCTCTCTCTTAAAAACGTTTACCTTTTCAAAATAGTTTTGAAAACTCTATTTAAGCACATTAATCTCTCATTTATTCTTTACGCTTTCTCACTATCACTCAAGCTTTTTCTGCATATTTCTGAGTTCATCTCTTGCAAACCTTTTTCCTCAATTCACTCTCAAAAACCCTTTTTAGTGTGAACAATGGCATCCTCCAGCAGCGTTTCTGCAGGTAATCAGAAGAAAGCAACTTCTGAGCAATATCAAGTGCCACTCAGAACTCTCCTCACTCCGGTGAAGAACCTTGAAGTGCTCTCTGAGTTAATCATTGACTTTGAAAGCTTGAAGGAGAATGGTTTTGACCTAACTGAAGAAATTAGGGCTCAAAAGTGGGAAAGGTATTTCGATAGGTTGGTTGGACCAACATTCCCAGCACTGGTCAAGGAATTTTGGATTCACGCCAAGGTTTCAAAACATCTAGTCATCTCCTCTGTCATGGGGAAGAAGATTGTGATTTCTGAAGATCTCATTGCAAGGCTAATCGGTCAAAGTGGTGGTGGCGTCCGTTGTGTGGACATGGCTGAAAGATGTGCTGATACAGGTGTGGTAGCTAACAAGATTTTCACTCTTGGGATGCCCAGCAGCAAGATTAAAGATCTGAAGGATCATTGCAGAGTATGGGCTAAGATTGTTCTGGGGTGCTTCAACCACAGGAAACCAACAAGTTCTCCTGATTATATAAATGTGGATCAGCAGTTTCTGATCTACTTTATTGATCAGAAGATAAAGATCAATCTGGCTCACTTCTTGTTCAACCATCTCAAAACCAGTGTGAAAGAAACAAGGGAAGAAGAAAGAACCAAGAGGGACTGGATACCGTTTGGAAGGCTAATATCAGATATTCTGACAGAGAATAGGCTGATTGAACATCTGATAGAAGCTCAGGAGCTGAGCACTATTGAACCAACAATTGGGAAACCTCTGAACGCAAAGAATCTGAAAAAGATGAAGCTGATAGAGAATATTCAGAAGGAACCCAGAGCTACTTCCACTGCTGATATCTCCAGCAGAAGAGTGCCTCTGAGTGATTTTCCAGTATTTTCTGAAATGGAATCCAAACCAGAGATGTTTCTCAGGTACCCAGATGCGTACAAGGCAGATGATACAGATCCAAAGCTGAATATCAGAGATCTGCGTCAACCCCAACCAGAAGTGACTCTGAAGAAGACAAAGAAGAGGAAAGCGCCATCAGAAGGATCATCTCAGCAGACTCCAAAGAAAAGAGGTATTTCATCTGCTGCCCCTATTTCAAAATCTTTTACTATTCCAGCATCTATCCCTCCTCAAACCTCTCATAGAATATCAATTCCCATCCCTACCATTGATGAAACCATACAAGAAGAAGACCCTTCTGAGGCATTAAAACTCAGAAGACCTAGAACCAAACAACCCAAACAACCAACAATTTCAACAACAACAACACTTGACCAAGTGCTGGCTGATATTGAGCGTCAACATGCCTCTGCTCAACCAAACTCTGAACCACAAAATGTTCCTCCTCCACAACCAGAACAACAACAATAACCAGAACCAGAACCACAACAACAACCACTCTCAGAAGAACCTCTGATCCCTGAGCAATCAGAGATTCCACCTCCCTCTCCCTAACCAGAAATTAATCCACCTTCACCACAAACAGAGTTTCACCACTCTGAAACCCCTTCTCCACATCAATCTGACCCTCACTCACCTCAACCATCACCGCTGGCAATCCAGTTGCCATGTGGAACCACTGTTTTCATGCCCCAGTTACCATCCTCATTAGAATCGACACCACCAAAAACTCCCAAAACACCACCCACTCCAATCGAAATATCTGACTCTGATACCCCTTCTCCAAAACAAACAGCTGCTCAGAAAACCTCTGAAAACCCCAGCAGGACTTTCATTGACTTAACCAGTCTTGACCGTCTTGCTGATCTAAAACACAAAATTGCCATCCCAAAACCAAAGCAACCAGATGTTGGCTCTGGTATTTTGAATTTTGAAACAGGTGTGCTGCAATGGATTGCTTCTTTGAAGCAAGTCTGTCCTGGGATGATTGACCCAGCTGCTTCTGGTCAGCTCTGGTCACAGTTCAGACTTTGGGTACGTGCTGAAGCCCTCTAGTTGCAGGATATCAACTATGAGCAGGCACAACAAAATTTCAGCAAGCTTCTGAATGAAGTTGGAAGTATGCTTCTGAAAGAGGACGTGCTCCCTCTGGACAGTGAACCTTGGTCTGAGAAACAGCAAGCTGCAAAGGTGCAACCATCAGAAGAAGACAAGACCATTCAGGCTGAAGAAAATCAAGCAGAGGATGTCGCTGAAAGTTCTGAGAAGCCTCCTCCTTCTGATGCTTCTCAAGCTGCCTTGGACAGGCAGTCTCTGGAAGAACTAAGGCTGAATAACATACGTCTGCAGCAGCGGATGGATGAAAACGATCAGAAGATGAAAGCAAGAATGGATGTGCAGGACAGCAAGATTGACACTGTTGTCAGCATGGTTCATAAGCAAAATGAGACTTCTGAAAAGATTCAAGCGATGCTGGAGAGCCTGTTCACACGCTTGCCTCCTCAATCTTAAATCTGTTTTCATGCATGACCTTTTTCATGTTTTCTTGATTTTCTGATGTACTGTTTTGATTATGTTTTGTAATATTTTCTTGCTCTGATTCTGAACTATATTAATATGATTAGTTTTTATGATCTTAATTGTTTTAGCACATCACCAACACTTTTTGATTGCTGACAAAAAGGGGGAGAACAAGAATGATATTTAAATCAATAACGGCTAACTAGACAGAAATTCTCAAACATTCTAACTTTATTACTTGAAATGTTTTTTCTGTTTTGTTTGAAGTCTACAGGCACAAGGAAGCTCCTGGACACTCTAAAGACTAGAAGCTCTGATCAATGTTGCTCTGATCAATATGAAGTTCTGATCATCCTAATACTCTGATCCAAAGCAAAGCTCTGACAAGAAAAGCTCTGAAGCTCTGCTCTCTGATAAGTCAAAGACTCTGATAATCTGATGTTCAAAGAAAGAAAAAGATCTGATCCTGAAGAACACGTATAATCAAAGGGAAGTAATAAACTCAGGGGGAGTATTTCCTTACTCCTTATTCTTTTACTTCTTATTCTGATACATATTCCAGATACCTTTTCACGTTATTTTAATTTAAAATATCTAGTTTTTGTCATCATCAAAAAGGGGGAGATTGTTAGAACAATGTTTGAATCTACTACCCTATATTTAAGTTTTGATGATAACAAAGTGAAAAGATATAGTATTTATATGTTTCATGTTTGAACTATCTGCTGCCTAAAATTATTATGTTCTGACTTGCAGATATGCTGATTGAAATAAGCAAGATCACATCTATTCAGCATCAGAATTTGATTTCATACACCAGCATCAGAAGTTGCTACATCAGAACGTCAAGATCAGATGATCAACTCACGTACATGCTGAAGCCTGATGAACAAGACTGCGCTCAAACACTCTGATACAGAAACACAATACTTCATCAACAGCGAAGCAGAATCAGAATGAGCCAAGCCAGAACTTGCGTTAAGTAAGCAACGGTACTGTGCATTGAAAGCTAATTAATTCCAACGGCCTCATTCCAGACAAGATCTGCTCAAAAAGGAAAGCTTGTTATTAGCATTGAATCAAGAATATTGCATCCAACGTTCATCATCTCAAGTGCTATATAAACAAGGCTTTGAAGATTGAAATGGTTAATGCTCTCCAAATCTCTACACGCACAAAAGCTGAACCATAATCTTCGTTCTACCAGTTTTGCTAAACCACATACTCTGATATTCCATTACTGTTTAGCAATCTAGTTTCTAAGCTTCATTTTGTGTATACATCACAGTTGTGATACAGTTTTGTAGAAAACATCCACACACATAGTTTTATCTCTTTGTAAGAAAGTGTTACCTTGACAAACCGGGTTGTGGTTTGAATCAAGAAGGCTTTAGCAGTTGTTAAAGCAGTCTGTAATATTCAGTTGAATATAGTGGATTAAGACCTCGTTGGAGAGAGGCGAAATCACCTTGACGGGTGGACTGGAGTAGTTTGAGATCAAACGAACCAGGATAAAAATATCGTGTTCATTGCTTTAGATTTCAGTTTTACAATTCAACCCCCCCCTTCTTGTGTTTTTCACCACTTCACAAGAATCATATTTCATCAAGACATGTTGAAATGTGAAATTTGTTTCATATAAAAATTCAAAAGTCAAATTTACTTTGGAAAAGTCAAAATTCTAAATACTTAGAACTTTTCTAAAGTATGACACTTCAGAACTTCTGAGCCAACCTCCATGCCAATGCAGTAAGAAGTTGCAAACATGGTTCAGAACATAGCCTTCAGTCAAAACATGGTTCTTCAGCCTCTACGCAAGCTCAGTCAGAGTTTTCCAGGGTAATTCAAAGAAGGCTAAGAAGCGTGCTGCAAGCATTTCAAGAAAGTCTGAAAGCTCCTTCAGAACATGCTGGAGCCACAAGATAAGAGGATCAAAAGATAGGATGCTACGCTGAAGTAGAACTTCTGATCCAGAACAAAGCCTTGGTGTAGAGTTTCACGTTGCAGGATTTCTGGTTGTGATAAGTCTCATCATCATTTAATGCTCACAACCACCTTCTGAGTCTTTATCCAAAGGATTTTCACCACGTGTACCTCTACTGTCTTGGGATAGCAACTTTGCTACTAAGCCCATGCTTTGATTTTTGCTTTTCCTTAATTCCTGCTGACAACCACAATGCTTGCTTCAAAGATAAGGCAACACTTCAGCACATGAAGGCTATTTTCAAAGCTTTGGTCAGAACTTGACCAAATCCCAAAACCTTGCTTATACAACTTGCTGCAGACCTATGATTAACAGCTGGCTCAGCCTACGCCTGCATCTCATGATTACACCAAACTAGCATACGAAAACTGTGATGAAAAAGCAAATGAACAGGATTCCAAAATAGGTTCAAATCCTATTTGTTTTCCCCCCTAAAGTCACAACAAATTCATCTATAAATACTTGGCTCCATCATACGTTCAAGGGGCTGGGGGATAGTTTTTGGAGAGAGGTTGGCAAAAAGAAGAGAAAACAAAGTTGTGAAACCTTCATAAAAATCCAGATTTCTCATACATAAAAACAAACCTTTGTTCTTTAAACCAAAGAAAATACAACCACTCTTCTGTCTCTCTTGCTGACTCAGAACTCCAAAGGCAGCCACTCAAAGCTCCAAGCACGCTCTAGGTAAGTCTTTTTGACTTTACTTGCTTTTCATTCTCAACATCATTAACATGTAAATATCATAGTATTAATGTTGTACATATCATTGTATGAATAGAAAACTATGGATCAGAACTTCTAGAATAATGCTAGGCTCAGACTTAGGATTTGAACTTCTATGATTTGTTGTGCTGTGATCATTCTGATTTGCTGAACTGAATTAATTGTTGTTGTGATGATTAAGAGCTGAAGTGTAACACAAAACTTCTGTTTTTTTCACTCATCATTTTAACACACAGAACTTTTAGGATTTTCTCACTGTTTAAGCACGCAGAACTTTTGAGTTCTCTTCACTGTTTTAACATACAAAACTTCCATGATTTTTCTCACTGTTAACACACACTGAACTTCTGATGTCCACCCACTGGCTCAGCATAATACAAAACTTCTAATGTTCCCTCACAATCTTAACACAACACAAAACTTCTGAGTTCTCCTCACATGTCAAATACACTGAACTTTTGATGTTTCCATCAGCTGTTTTCAAACACTTTGAGTTTCTGATTTTTATATGCTGATAATACAGAACTTCTGACTTTTGGTTCACTGGCTGAACGTCATCCAGAACCTCTATGTTTTCCTTCCAACGTGTCTTGCAGGATCTCAGAGTATGCCAATCCAGAACTTCTGATGCCCACTGACGTTTCCTGCTGAGTCATCACGCGCCTAGCTTCAGAACTTCTGATCCTTGTTTATTTTGCTTGCAGCAACACGTTGTTTCTACCTTGCATTTATTTTCCTTTTCATCTTTTTAAATATTAACATAAAAAACATAAAAATATTTTCCTTTTAATTTATTTCCTTAAGACAAAAACATTTCTAAACAAGTCTATTTCTTTCTTATATTGTACATTTCAATATGGTTGTAATAGTAACTTAGGACTAATTTTTACTTGCAATCCCCATTCGTACATATGTACCCCCGTCCCCTAAATATTGTAATAGCGTATGACTTTACATTTCTGCAATTTATCGCTTTCAAATGTAAATGCTAGTAATTAGACGTGTATGGAAAGATAAAACCAACAAGTAGACCACCAAAAATCAAAGACAAATGCATGAAATCAAACACATTATTCACACATGCACCCTTAAGGTTAACTTCACTTGTTGCCTAAAAAATGGCCATGTTATGCATGTGGGATGTCTTAGCATAAACGAATCGAAAAAGATCATAGTCCCTTGATGTTGCTATCAAAGTTGCCTTTCAAAATGATCTTAGTCCCTAAAGAAAAAGTGTTAAGTCATCTCACAACATTGTTATCATGGTCATACGATGACCCAATGCCCGTCCCTTCACATCCAAGGATGGGGCTTCTTACCAAATCAATGGTAAGATAGCAACACCTAAAGGAGGAGGAAAAATACATCTAAGACCTTTTGAGTAGGTAGGTACGCTCTCAGTTACTCGCTTACTCACAACAAAAACATTTCTATACACCCACACCTTCATCTTTGAACTATTTTCGAAACAAATACTTCATATGCATTTTTATAGAGACGAGGATCATTACAAAGTTACATTTTCAAAATACTTTCAAAAACACATCTCACAAACACCTCTTTGAACTATTTTTGAAACAAACACTTTGTATGCGTTCTTATAGAAACGAGAACCATTATAAAGTTCCATTTTCAAAAATACTTTCAAAACCCACACCACAAGCACATTCAAACAAAAGCAAGTGATCTAGCGAGTTACTAAGAGCCCATGGAAAACCATGGATGAAAAGGGTGCTAATACCTTCCCTTTTCATAATCTACCCCCTGAACTCAAGAAACAATCTCAAAGGTCTTTCCTGTACTTTTTCACCTTTCCTTTTGGATAAAATAAAAGTCGGTGGCGACTCTTGCTAACTGCAACATTTGCAAACACAAATGCAAAACCTCAAGTTAGTTCTCCCACCGCATCACATATAGATTGTAATGATATCTTACATGTAACAGTATTTCAGTAAATGAAAGTGGTTTGAAAAAGATAAGATTTCAGCTTTCTCTTTTTCCAAGCTTTGACTGATTGAAAAATGTCACAACATTTGAAATGACATTCTGAATGCCATTTGAAATTATTCTTTTGAGATTGCACAGTCCATAAGAAGACAGAATATAGATGGTAGACTGTCCAAACAGTTGCTACTATAACTCAATGCATTTCCACAAATAGCCCTCATATTTTCTCTGTAATTTACACCTCAAGTTATGAAGAAAATATCTCCCAGATCTTCTTTAGCCATACCAAGATTTAGAAATGTCAACACTTGCCTCGTAGTAAGACCCCTTATATAACCAATGATTTCATTCTGCAAGCAGAATAAAATCCTCGTACTTTTATTGTAGTAGAATGATACACTACAATATTATGACTTCCAGATAGACATTGTATTCTTTTAGTAACCAACCCAATATAAAATACATCTTATTTAAGCAATACACCTAATATTCAAGATGTACTAGGATTCAAATAATTCTAATCTCACAGATCAAGGTATCCTCCAATGATACAATCTTCTATAGACCTGATCAAAAGTTCTTTTACTCCAAGACATCCTTTTATTATATTGTTCATCTCTGAAATAACTAATGATAAAATACTGAAATACACTCCAGATAAAGAGCTCTCTCTTTAGCTTGAGAACCATCTTATTCAGTGCCTACTAGTTGATAAGTGCAAAAGTGTAGTTATTTTGTATATACTTTTTGTTGCACTTATCGATTCTTTTTGTTAATATCGTTGAATAATTTCCCGCTTTTTGTATAATTATGTATAAATTGTATTTAATCTAGTTTTTGTGTATTTGTGTACCATTTGATAGTTTTCCATTCATTTTATAAGTATTGATGCGTATTTGGAGCATGAGCAATAAAGTGTCAAAGGCACGACTTCAAACGCGTGATTTTGAGCAACTCGTCAACAAATAAGGTTCAAAATCAAAGAATAAGAAATCATCAATTTGGTTTATATTTTGTCATTATTATATAGAACATTGAATAAGCTTTCCAACGCTTCCGACCGAGCGCGAATCAGAGTTACAGTTCAAAAGTTATGGCCGAAACAGTGCAGAATACTGTGCTGGTTTTTCAACTTTCTGTCATCCATCACCGGGCGACGCTTTTGGTCGTCGGGCGATGCTAGGCGAGTTGTAGCGTGGGAAGAACGCTGTTTTGGTCTCTGGGTGATGCTTTTTGGTCGTCGAGCGATGCTGGACAGTCAGGAATGCGTATTTAGGTGTAAAAACACATTTTTTGGGTATGATTTTGGGTATTTTTGATCCCAACTCTATCAACCTTCATTTTTGGATAGGATTAACTTAGAAAACAATATTGAAGCTTGCATACGGATGATCCGGGGTGAATTTCTCATCAATCAGAACTGATAAACCAGGATATTTGTGGTTCATTTCTCTTCCTCTTTGTGTATTCTTTATGTGTTAAGTTTGTACATGTATTTACTCTAAACTTATGTATATTTTTCTCCCATGACATTTTATATTAAAATTACTTTACAAATATTTGTCGATTATTATCTTATATTTTTTCTCTATGCTAGGGATTTGTGTTGTTATAGACATATACTGCTTAGATTCTTATCCATGATGATTATCTGTTAGTTTCTGAACTCTAGAGATGGATTTAAAGCTGACATCTACTTGGATATTAGAGCTTAATGCCTCTGTATGGTTGTACTGTGCTGAGAGATCGTCAGTGCGATTACATAAGTTGTCTTCTGTGTTGTTGAGGAGGTAGAGAGATCATTTCCTTGGTGATACAGTCGGTCTCTCAATGTGGGTTAGAAATGACTTAGGTTGTGAGTGATATGTGGTGACATTGATGAGTATTGTTAGGTTGAATGTAACTGGTCGATAGATTTAAGTCTGTGATGAGTAGATTATATGCAGGCTTGATAAGTTCTTCCTTAGTTTTTTCTTTTGTTTGCATTTATTTTTTGTTGATAACATTTTCTTTACAAACCCATTTAAAACCAAACTCATAAATGCGAGAATTTATCGAACGACAATTCAATAACCAATCTCTGTGGACACGATAAATTTCTGGATAAATATCTCCAAAACTTTTGTTGCTTGCCGCTACACTGTTTCATCAAAATGACGCTGTTGCCGGGGATTGGTTCTATTATTTTCGTATTGTGATAATTCTTTTGTTTTTGAGTTTTGTAATTAATGTATATGTTGTATAGAAATTGTACATTAACTTGTAAATGATACTTGTGCATATATGTGTTTTTCTTTGTTTTCACGTATTGTTGTGAATTGTCTTATTTTCATAACGTTTGTTGTGTGATTGTTTGGATTCTTTCTTTAGGTTTACACGGTGTGACAATACCATGGCATGCCGATATGAGGTTACTAGCTCGCACAATAAAGGTGTCGAGCTTACGACGTAAAACAAGCATGTTTGTTTGTATTTGTTTATGTGTATGGTGATTTGTGTTTTAAGAAGTTTAAACAAGGAAATATTTTGAATTTCAAATCTTCACTTTTCAACTTGTTAATTCATTTTCATCCGGTTTTCATATCGTTATTTGTATTTGTTTTATTATGTCAATTTGTGTTTTTTGAAAGCTTGTCGTGTTTAGCTTGAGGAGTTTTATTTGTTGTATATATTATAAATTTTGTACATTGAAATTTTGTAGGAGTATTATTTTTCTAAATAGTTGTTGTTTGCACTCAAGTTTTGGTCCAGTAACTTGTAGAATATTGAGGTGATTTTTCAAGTTTGATCGTTTCGACTTGCGAATGCGTAGTAATGATTTTGTTAAAGTTTTGTACACGTTCGAGGTATGTGTTTATCGCTTTCTATACTTTAGCATATTCATGATACTTAGACTTTTACAATTTTTATTCCGTTCATTCTTTTGTATACTTATTTATTTGTGAATTACTTCAGTTCCTACCCTTTTTGTGAGGTAACTTTCCATTGTTCACATATGCTGGAGACCATAATTCTTGTTTTAACTGGATTTTATTAGGCTTTATCTTTTATTTGTGTCGATTGTATGAAAGCTTGAACATGATCAAGGCATTTTTTGTTTCATTTTGAGCACAACTACCTTGGCCAAATAAGTCAATTCACCTTGTGAGTGTGTGATCATTAGTAACCCCTTTGAGCTTTTTGTCAATATCCATGTTGTATTTGCTAAATGCTTGTCTATGAGTGTTTAGTTCCCCTTTTTGCATGAATGTTGATTCGTTGTTTTCTTGAACCCTCAACTATTGCTTTGGTTTGAATTTTTACCTTGCCTTAGAAAGTAGGGAGTATTCACTTTAATGTATGGTTGAATTTAAGTTGGGAAGAAAAATGATTGTGTGTTTATTAGTTGATTGCTATGAGGTTGAATAGAAAAAGAAAAGAAAAGAAAAGAAAAAAAAGTGAAAAAGAAGTGATAGAAAAAGAAAGGAAAAAATAGAAAAGCTTTTGAAAAAGAAAAACAAAAAGAGCATGAAATAATGTTGTGTTGAATAAGTGATGTGTGTTGGTTTGAAATTTAGGATGAAGAATAAGTTTGATTGAAATTCTATTGTTTGAAACTTTGTGGAAGTAATTACTCCCTTAGGTTTAGGCAAGTTTTTTGTTTCGATTAGCTTTAGGACTTATCACTTGTTTGTTAACCAAACCACATTACAACCTTGAAAAGCCCTTGAGATTCTTGCTTTTATATTTTCAATATAAATTCTTGGATGAATGCATAATTTAGTTTATTGTTTGCAAGATTGTTGGATGAATGAAAATACCCCATTTGTGTGTGTTTTTTATCTACCGATGATTGTGTTTGCTAGGTGTGATTCATTTGTGAACTAGTATTTTTTTAAAATTTTTGGCATAATTTTTGTATTTTGCATTTGTTTCGTGTTTATGTTATAGTCGTAGTTTAGTGGTAAGTGTTTACTTTGTGTGTACTGCTTTTTATTTGAACCATTGCATTTGTTTTCTGTTTTCAGAAACCTGTTGATTCGTGATTCTTTGATTTATCATTATTTGTTCTTTGGGTTATTTAATTTTTTTTAGGACAAACAATGATTCAAGTTGGGGAGGATTTGATAAGTGCAAAAGTGTAGTTATTTTGTATATACTTTTTGTTACACTTATCGATTCTTTTTGTTAATATCATTGAATAATTCCCCGCTTTTTGTATAATTGTGTATAAATTGTATTTAATCTAGTTTTTATGTATTTCTGTATCTTTTGATATTTTTCCATTCATTTTATAGGTATTGATGCGTATTTGGAGCATGAGCAATAAAGTGTCAAAGACACGGCTTCAAACACATGATTTTGAGCAACTCGTCAACGAATTGGGCTCAAAATCAAAGAATAAGAAATCATAAATTTGGTTTATATTTTGTCCTTATTAGATAGAGCATTGATTAAGCTTTCCAACGCTTCTGACCGGGCGCGAATCGGAGTTATGGTTCAAAAGTTATGGCTGAAACAGTGCAAAATAATGTGCTGGTTTTTCAACTTTCTGTCATCCATCACCGGGCGACGCTTTTGGTCGCCGAACGACGCTTTTGGTTGCCGGGTGATGCTAGGCGAGCTGTAGCGTGGGAAAATGCTATTTTGATCGCCAGGCGACGCTTTTTGGTCGTCGGGCGATGCTGGACAGCCAAAAATGCGTATTTAGGTGTAAAAACACATTTTTTGGGTATGGTTTTGGGTATTTTTGATCCCAATTCCATCAACCTTTATTTTTGGATAGGATTAGCTTAGAAAACAATGTTGAAGCTTGCATACGGATGATCTGGGATGGATTACTCATCAATATGTGCTGACAAACTGGGGGATTTGTGGTTCATTTCTCTTCCTCTTTGTGTATTCTTTATGTGTTGAGTTTTTACATGTATTTACTCTGAACTTATGTATATTTATCGCCCATTGTGTTATATTAAACTTGCTTTACAAATCTTTGTTGATTATTATCTTAGATTTTTGCTCTATGCTGAGGATTTGAGTTGTTATAGACATATACTGCTTAGATTCTTATCTAGGATGATTATCTGTCAGTTTTTAAACTCTAGAGATAGATTTAGAGCTGACATCTACTTGGGTATCAGAGCTTAATGCATATGTGTGGTTATGCTGTGCTGAGAGATCATCAGTGCGATTACATAAGTTGCCTTTTATGTTGTTGAGGAGGTAAAGAGATCATTTCCTTGGTGATACAATCAATCTCTCAATGTGGGTTAGAAATGACTTAGGTTGTGAGTGATACATGGCGACATTGATGAGTATTGTTAGATTGAATGTAACTGGTCAATAGATTTAAGTCTGTGATGAGTAGATTATATGCAGGTTTGATAAGTTCTTCCTTAGTTTTTCCTTTTGTTTATATTTATTTTCTGTTGATAACATTTTCTTTATAAACCCATTTAAAACCTAACTCATAAACGCGAGAATTTGTCGAACGACAATTCAATAACCAATCTTTATGGACACAATAAATTCCTGGATAAATATTTCCAAAACTTTTGTTGCTTGCCGCTTCACCGTTCCAACACTAGTCTTTTAAAAACTTTTAAAAACTTCTGTTAAAAACTCCTGAATAAATTCTAGAGCTTTTGCAATTGTCTGTTGTTGCACCTTCAGAAGTGACATCCTGACTTCATCTTTCTTGAACACCGAGCAAGAGAATAAACAATTAAATATTTGTGAAGATCACAAATACTAATTGCTTTTAAATTCTCATAAGAACTCCATACATCTCAACTGAGACAAGGTGTGTTACGGTGGGAGAACTGACTTGAGGGTTTTGCTTTTTATTGCAAATGTTGCGGTTAGCAAGAGTCGCCACTAACTTTTCTTTTATCCAAAAGGAAAGGTGAAAAATCACAGGAAAGACCTTTGAGGTCTTTTCTTGAGTTCGGGGGGTAGATTATGAAAAGTGAAGGTGTTAACACCCTTTTCATCCATGTTTTTCCATAGGCTCTTAGTTACTTGCTAGATCACTTGCTTTTTGTTTTGAAATTATGCTTTGTGTGGTTTTTGAAAATATTTTGTAAAAGCGGCCATTCGTTTAGGCAATCTTTGTAATGATTCTCGTTCGTAAGAATGTATACAAAGATGTTTGTCTTTTTGAAAATGTTTTCAAGTTTGTAAAATGTTTTGGAAATGTGCGTGTTTGTTTTGAAAATAGCAAGGATAGTTGTTTGGAAACAGAGCAAGTAACTAGAAGTAATCTACCTACTCAATTGTCTTTCTTGTGTATTTCCTATTCCTTTGATATTGTTGTCTTACCATTGATTTGGTAAGAGACCCTATCTTTGGATGTAAACGGGACGAGCATGGGTCATCGTATAACCATGATTAGTAATATTGCAAAGTATCTTAGCATTTTTGAGGGACAAAGATTATTTTGTAAGGCAACTTTGAATAGCATCATCGAGGGACTATGATCTTATATTTGTTTGTTTTACCAAGATACTTCGCACGCGTAATATGGCTATTTTTTTGTATAAGGCAACCAAGTGGAGAAACCCTAAGGGTGTTTGTGTGCAAGTGTGTTATTTCCATGCTTGATTTTATCTTGAATTATGGTTTTCTATTTGATTGATCTTTATCTTGCCATTCACTTCCCATTTACTAGCATTTACATTTGAAAGCGATAAATTGCAGAAATGTAAAGTCCTACGCTATTACAATATTTAGGGGGATGGGGGTACAAATTTATGAATGGGGACTGCAAATGAAAATAAAGCCCTAAATTACTATTACAACCATATTGAAATACATACAAGAAAATATTAAATGAACTTGTTTTGTTTTAATAAAATATTTTTTGTCTTTTGTTTTAAGAAATAAAATAAAGTGTGAAAGAAATATTTTTGATGTTTGCTGATTAATGAAATGGAGAGTGACAACAAAAATAAAATAAAATAAAATAAATAACAAGGGGAAGAAAAAAAGGGGATCAACGTGTTGCTAAAAAGAAGCCAGAGGTTCTGACCCTGGCATACTGCAGAACAGAAACCTGTTAGTGAAAATGTATAGGTCAGAGGTTCTGACCCTGGCACGCTGCAAAACAGAAACCTGTTAGTGAAAATGTATGAGGTCAGAGGTTCTGACCCTGCTGGGAACACAGTAATTTTCAGAAGTTCTGATATTACTGATAACAAAACAGGCTCCAGAAGCGCTGGTGCCAATGACAGAACTTGGTCTCTCTCTCTCTCTCTATGCTAGTCAGAACATCTGCAATTTGGTTATTTGTCCACAAAATAGAAGACATGCCTAGGACAGTTACAGCAGGTGTCATAGTGTTTCAGAAATAAGGAAAATCAAAACCATATATCAGAGGAAAGTATGCCTTTACTAATCCTAACTCTGAGTTTTAGTTTCTTCGAGAAAGTTCTGAACTGATTCATTCTCTACTTAAGCATACAGATACGTGAAAATCTCAGAATATGTACAACATCAGAAACATGATATCTACATTGTGTTTTTGAGCATGCAAATTTGATGATGCTTAAGCAATGTGGTGAGAGTCAGCAGATGCTTACCTTGCAGCTGGAAGAAGTTATGTGGACCGGAGTTAGCCTCAACTCAGATGATGTTCTGAACAACTTCTTTACGTATTCAGTAAGCTGAAAGTTTCCAACTTCTGGGGATGGCAAGGGGATGATGTTCTGACTTTTTTTTTGAATGGATGGATGGAGAGTGTGTAGTAGTATGAATACAGGAGTTATGGCAGTTTCCAACGTGTGGGTCAGAAAATGTATGTATGGTTTTTTAGTCAAGAAATATTTTGAGAACAAATGGAGTTTGAAAGCAGGGGATCCAAAGTTAATGGGTTTTTGTGCGTTGTGTTTACAGTTTTTTTTTGAAATTCTAGGAATTTTGGCAGAGATTCAAGGTTTTTTTTTCTTTGCTCAAACTTTTGACCTCTTTTCAGCAATTTTTCCTGGGCCCTTTCTCAGTGACCAATGGACTTCTATTTATAGGTAAAGCTTTATAGGTTTTAAAATGTCAAGTGGTGCCAACATCATGCACTAGATGCTGACTTGCTCTTGAAGAAAGTTCAAAAAAAGTTGTGATAGTTGACAGTTTTTAGCCTAGGCTGGACTAGTAAGCAGGGATTAAGGAAAAGTGACACCCATAAGCGAAAAGTAGCGCATGGACCCATACCTAAATCTATACAAAGGTATTTCTATGCTACACGTGGAGAGACCCTTTGGACAAAGACTCAAAAGTAGTTTTGGGCACTAATGAGCATTAAATGGTGATGAGATTTGTCAAAATCAGAAATCCTGTAATGGGGGATTTTGTATCATTGCCTAAATCTAGGCCAGAAGTTCCATTTCAACGTAGTCTAGAACAACGCACCCATGTTCTGATCTTGGCATCCTGTTGCCTCAGCAAGTTCTGAGGGATCCTCAGGCTTTCCAGCATGTTCTAAAAGAGCATTCAGACTTTCTATCACGCCTTATAATCTTTTGTTCTTACCCTGGCAAATTCTTACTGAGCTTGCGTAGATGCTGAAGAGCCAAATTCTGACTGAAGGTTATGTGCTGACCTAAGTTTGCAACTTCTGACTGCACCTGCCTGGAGGTTGGTTCAGAAGTTCTTAGGTGTCATTTTTTTCTTAAATACTTAGAAAGATCCCAAGTATTTAGAAATTTGGCTTTTCCATAGTAAATTTGACTTTTGAACATTTAGATGGAACAAACTTCCTATTTCAACATGTTCTGATGAAATATGATTTTTTGAGATTTTGATAAACAGGTCAAAGTTTGGCCTTTCCGCGTGCAAATGACCATTTTTCCCCTGGGAGTGATCTTCATGAAAAAATTGTAATTCAAAGCTTGGGATTTGATGGAAGTAAACCTGAGGATTCAGGGTGATTTCTTGAGAAAATGAAGAGGGTTAATTTTGGGGTATAACAGCTTCCCCTGTTCAATCTTCTTAAACTTGAAAAGCGAGATTGACATGTTTGTCGTTCGTGGCTTGAGAGTGAAAGATGATTGAATACTAGAGTGCCCAGAAATTTGCACTCGATCACGTGCTGGTTGATTGTGTAGGGAATGGGCTTAAAGATGCCATTTGGAGAGGTGATAGAATCTTGTTGGAGATGGGCTTGTAGATGCCATCCAAGAATGCTTGTTGAGATGTAATTTGTATGTTGAACATCAGAATGGCATATGTATTTAGAGCGTATCTATATTGTATCAAAAGGTTGAATCTGTATGAGTATCAGAATGGCTTCCGTGTATGGAGCATATCTGAACTGTATCAGGAGTGTCTTTGAATGAGTACCAGAATGGCTTCCATGTCTGGAGCGTATCTGGATTGTATTAAGAGGTTGAATCTGAATAAGTATCAAAATGGCTTCCGTGTCTGGAGCGTATCTGAACTGTATCAGGAGGTGTCTTTGAATGAGTACCAGAATGGCTTCCGTGACTGGAGCGTATCTGGATTGTATCAAGAGGTTGAATCTGAATGAGCATCAGAATAGCTTCCGTGTCTGGAGCGTATCTAAACTGTATCAGGAGGTGTCTTTGAATGAGTACCAGAATAGCTTCCTTGTCTGGTGCGTATCTGGACTGTATCAAGAAGTTGAATCTGAATGAGTATCAGGATGGCATCCGTGTCTGGAGCGTATCTGAACTGTATCAGGAATGTAGTTTGTCAATGGTAACTGTTAATCTTATCCTGAAAAGGATAAAATGTTAGCTAAAATACAAGGTCATATTGCATGAAGTGTATGATACGATGTGTTGGCTTTATATGGATGCAATGTATGTGCATGTGAGCTGATTTGCTGTATTGTTGTCTGCTTGAGGAAAAGAAATCCCCGAATGCTACTGAGGATATGCTGAATTTTTATGTCTTGAAGTCGAAGTACTGATAAACTTTTGTTGAGAGAAAAATTTCTGTTGTGGGGGGCAATGCCATGTACTACTTGTAATATTTGTTTGGGGAATCCTGGGAATCTTGATGACTTTCACTGGGGGTTAATAATTTGAAACTTCGTTCCGCTTGGGGATCAGTGAAAACTCTGTGGGGAGAATGTTTTATTCCTGCTTGGGAGAAAGAGTTCAGGAGTCTCAGTTGTCCGCTGCTTTACTAGGGAATCATCTTTGGCTGGAGAGAATCAAAAGTTAGCTGTTATCCGGTCGGATTCCAGGATTCACAACAACTTCCTGGGGAATTTGGAGAAATTGGGCGATTTCTACCGGGGATTGATAAACTAGAAGCTTCATTCTGTTGGGTAGATGGGAGTTTTGTTCCGCTGGGGATTATTGAAAACTCTGGGGAGAATGTTTATGGAATGGCCTTGAGATATTTTCCTATCCTTTCGACCTATCAGTAATTGTCTCTTTCTCGTTTGTTTATTTTGTAAACGATAATCATGTTCAAATGCATATGTTCATCAGTGAATCATTGGACGTTTTTTGCAAACAAAACACAAGAGTAAAGACAAATAGTTTTTGCACTTTCAAAGGGATATCTTTGTATTGACTTTGAGTAAGTATTTTGTACAAAGGAGACAAACATTCTAGTAAGAGAATGCTGTCGTAAACAAGAAAAAATTAATACAAAGAAAGATTGCTATGTGCAATAATTCCATGGGGTTCCCATTCTGCTATAGCCTTCGTATCTCTGGGTATCTTGTCTATTTGCCCTGTCCAAAGATAATTGAATTGATCAGAAACTCCAAGTTTGTCAGTGGAAGTCAAAGGTTGTTCGTAAGCAATCCGGTGGGACATAGTCATACGCTTTTATTCCCTAACTTTTGCCTGGACCGCCCTTTCGGGTTTTCAGTCCACCGGGAAACCCTTTTTTTCCCAAGTCGCCCTTTCGGGTTTTCAACTTGCCGGGTGTACATATTTTTTATTTATTTTATCCCTAATTTTTTCCCAAACCTTTTTGGTTCGCCGGGATGCCCTTGTTTTGCCAAGGTTTGTCAACCTAGCGAGTCTCTTATGTGTAGTATCTTTTGACTATGTCCGCGTTCGCAGGGTGTGGCAGGTCATCACCGTCCATGGTGGTTAAGATCAATGCCCCACCGGAAAATATGCTTTTGATTACAAATGGTCCTTCATAGGTAGGAGTCCATTTTCCCCTGGGATCACTTTGTGGCGAGATGATACATTTGATCACTAGATCCCCAACTTGATATACTTGGCTTCTGACTTTCTTGTTGAAAGCCTTGATCATCCGTTTTTGATACAATTGACCATGGAAAATAGCAGTAAGTCTCTTTTCATCAATTAAGTTCAGTTGATCAAGTCAAGTTTGGATCCAATCGTCTTCATTCAAACCCGCATCCTTCATAATTCTCAGAGAGGGGATCTGAACCTCAATAGGTAAAACAACTTCCATGCCATATACCAAAGAATAAGGTGTCTCCCCAGTTGATGTGCGAGCCGTGGTACGATACCCGTGGAGAGCGAATGGTAACATCTCATGCCAGTCTTTGTACGTGACTGTTATCTTTTTTATGATCTTTTTAATGTTTTTATTTGCAGCTTCAACAACACCATTCATCTTTGGCCGGTAGGGAGAAGAATTATGATGCTGAATCTTGAATTGCTCGCACAAGGCGGTGATCATAGTATTGTTAAGATTTGTACCATTATCAGTGATGATCCTTTCCGGGATACCGTACCGACAAATAAGATTTTGCTTGATGAAGCGGGCAACAACATTCTTAGTAACAGACGCGAAGGAAGCTGCTTCAACCCACTTTGTAAAATAGTCAATGGCCACTAGGATGAAGCGGTGTCGATTGGAGGCCGTCGGCTTGATCTCTCCAATCATATCAATTCCCCACATAGCAAAGGGCCAAGGAGTCGTCAAGACATTCAGAGGAACCGGAGGCACGTGCACTTTGTCAGCATAAATTTGGCACTTATGGCAGGTTCGAGAGTGTTGATAGCAATCTGCTTCCATGGTAGACCAATAATAGCCTACCTGCAGGATTTTCTTCGCCATCGTATGCCCACTGGAGTGGGTGCCAAAAGTACCTTCGTGTAATTCAACCATAATCTTTTTGGCTTCAACCTTACCCATACACCGAAACAAAATGGAGTTATGATTGCGTTTGTACAGGATGCCGTTACTAAGGAAGAACTTAGCAGAGAATCTCCTTAAGAACTTCTTATCATTGATTGAAGCTCCTTCTGGGTATTCTTGATCCTCGAGATACCTCTTGACTTCGTGAAACCAAGGCTGGTCCAGTACTTCTTCAGTATTAATCTCGTGATAGTGTGCTGGTTCATCCATTCATTTGATGGTGATCTGGGGAGCTTCGTTATCCCATTTAAGTTTAAACATAGATGACATTGTAGCTAGAGCGTCAGCTAGCTAATTTTCTTCTCGCAGGAAATGCTCGAAGGTAATCTTCTCAAAATGTGGTAGAAATGTAAAAACATGTTCTTTATAAGGGATAAGGCTTGGGTGCTTAGTGTCCCACTCCCCTTTGATCTGACTGATGACCAAAGCTGAATCTCCAAACACATCTAAAGATTTGATTCCCAAGTCTATGGCAGCTCTGAGACTGAAGATGCATGCTTTGTACTCCGCCATGTTGTTTGTACAGTTGAAGCAAAGTCTGGCAGTAAAGGGAGTATGACACCCTTCTGGAGATATGAGTACGGCGCCAATACCATTACCAAGTGCATTGGATGCCCCATCAAAGAACAAGGTCCATCGGGATCCTTGTTCAGGTCCGTCGTATGGCCTGATTTCTTCACAGTTGTCTAATGTCATGATGTCTTCATCCGAGAATTCAAACTTCATGGATTAATAGTCTTCTACAGCTTGGTGAGCAAGATGATCAGCCAATACACTTCCCTTTATAGCTTTTTGGGTAGTATACTGTATGTCGTACTCTTTTAGGATCATCTGCCACCTAGCTATTCTCCCAGAAAGAGCAGGCTTGTCGAAGATGTATTTTATCGGATCCATCTTAGATATCAATAAGGTAGTATGAGTCAGCATATACTGTCTTAGCCGGCGAGCAGCCCATGCCAGAGCGCAACAAGTTTTCTCGAGCAGTGAATATCTTGTTTCACAATCGATAAACTTTTTGCTCAGATAATAAATAGCATGCTCTTTTTGGCCAGACTCGTCATGCTGCCCCGATACACACCCCATTGAGTTTTCTAAAAAAGTTAGATACATGATCAACGGTCTTCCCTCGACTGGTGGTATCAACACAGGAGGCTCTTGTAAGTATTCTTTGATTTTGTCAAAAGCAACTTGGCATTCATCATTCCATCTGACTACTTTATCTTTCTTCAATAGTTTGAAGATTGGCTCACAAGTAGCTGTTAAGTGAGAAATGAATCTGGCAATATAGTTCAAACGTCCCAAGAATCCTCTGACTTCCTTCTCAGTATAAGGAGTAGGCATCTCTTGTATTGCTTTAACTTTGGTAGGATCGACCTCGATACCTTTGTTATTGACGACAAAACCTAAGAGTTTACCGGACCGTACTCCAAATGTGCACTTGTTTGGATTCAACCTCAACTTACACTTCTTCAGTCTTTCAAACAGCTTTTGTAAGTGATCAAGGTGTTCTTCTTCCATTTGTGATCTGGCTATCATATCGTCTACGTAGACTTCTATTTCATGATGTATCATATCATGAAATAAAGCTACCATGGCGCGTTGATAGGTTGCCCCAACATTCTTCAATCCGAATGGCATCACCTTGTAGTAGAATGTGCCCCACTGTATGACAAATGTAGTTTTCTCCATGTCCTCAGGTGCCATTTGATTTGGTTATGACCTGAGAATCCGTCCATGAAAGAAAACACTTTGTGCTGTGCGGTATTGTCAACCAGGATATCAATGTGGGGGAGTGGAAAATCATCTTTAAGGCTTGACCTATTCAAATCTATATAATCCATATACATTCGTACTTTGCCGTCTTTTTTAGGTACAGGAACGATGTTGGCAACCCATTGAGGATAGGAAGTGACAACCAAGAATCCGGCATTGAATTGCTTCATGACCTACGCTTTAATCTTTTCAACATATCAGGTCTCATACGGCAAACTTTTTGTTTTACTGGTGGACAATCTTCTCTTGTTGGCAGACGATGTACCACGATGTCTGTATCAAGTCCCAACATGTTTTCATATGACCAGGCAAAGATCTCAACATAATAATGCAATAGCTGAATCAGACGCTCCTTAACATTGAGCTCTAGATTGGCACCCACCTTGACCTCCTTTCTATCCTCCTCGGTACCCAGATTGATTGTATCCACATGTTCCTCATGAGGCCGAATAGCTCTTTCCTCTTGCTGTAGTAGTCTGGCCAGTTCCCCTGGTACTTCACAATCTTCCTCACCTTCGTCTTTGGCTTGGTAGATTAGATCCTCAGAGTCATGAAAGGCCATAGCAATATCGTTACCTATGGGATCTGGAAAGGAGGGGTACCTGCGTTTGTGAGTGTGGGTGTGTGTGAGGGTATAGCCATCCTTAAAAATAAAATGTAAAAGAAAAACAATGAGCACAAAAGGTTTGTATGTGAAATACGTCCATGATTCATTGAATGTCATATGAAGATGAAATAAAAAACCCTTACAAATGGACCAATGTGCCTCGGGCAAGACACAAGGTTTAAAATGTGCGAATTGTTTGTGAATATTACAAATCCAACAGAAATGTAAAAGATAAATTACTCAGGGATGAAAGTTATCGGAACAAAGTCTCTGGCTTCCCAATTGCGAAGTCCTCCGTTGATAGTAGGAAATATCCAATCCTCTAAGCTGTAATCCTCTTCACCATCTTCCACTGCATTGACCTCTCGGTTGCTAATCTTCAAGGGTGACCCTCCCGCACGGGCACGACGTACGGCCCTCTGAGCACTTGAAGTGAACCCTAAACCAAACTTGTCAGATTTATACGGGATGTCTGGAAGTTGCCCCCAGATGGTGCATCCTCCTTCCTCAACTACAACTTTGGCGTCCTTCAGAAATGACATCCGAAGTGGAGGTCTTGTAATCTTGGGAATCTGGGACACAATCTTAGTTACTTCTACCTCTTAAGAGACTTTTTTGAAATGTTGAAAAGGAGTTTCAATGAACTCGCCATCCAATTCCACATACCTGAAGGAATTAAGGTGGCTAATCATATATTCTTCCTCCCCCTGGACAGTGATAATCTTTCCATGGACCAGATATTTCAGCATCTAGTGCAGTGTAGAGGTGACAACACCGACATTATGGATCCATGGCCGTCCTAGAAGACATGAATAAGAGGGGCGGATGTCCATTACATAGAAGGTTGAGTTGAAAGTTTGATTCCCAACCTTTATGGGGATGTCCACCTCCCCGTGGACCATCCTCTTTGAGCCATCAAATGCTCTTACGACTATGTTACTGGGTTTCAATGTCAGTCTTTCACAGTCTAGTCTGTCGAGAGCTTTCTTTGGTAAAACATTTAAAGATGAGCCAGTGTCAGCCAAGACATAGGCCAGAGTTATTCCTCTACATTCCACAGAGACATGCAATTCCTCGTTGTGCTTTCTTCCCCTTGGTGTCAGATTAGAATCCGAGAAGCCTAGACCGTTATCCACTGTCAAACTGGCCACACAATCTTGAAATTGGTCAACAGACGTCTCTTGAGGCACATGGGCTGTCTTCAGAAACTTCACCAGGGCTTTCGCATGTTCCTCGGAGCACAGTAACAATGCCAGCATGGAGATTTTGGAGGGAGTTTTCCCCAACTGTTCAACTACGTCGTAGTCACTCTTCTTTATTATTCTCAGGATCTCCTCCATTTCCTTCTTGGAAGCTTCGGGAATACTCAGTGATTGAGCCTTCGTCCAGACAGGCTCTTCTTGAATACTTTTTCCTTGGGTTTCAGTAGCAGGAGTGTTGGTAGGGATAAAATCAGGTGTTGTAACGGCTTCATCAATAGGAGCACTTGCAGAGATGATTATGGGTACGAAAGTAACCTTCAGAGCAGCCACGGGTCCAAAAACTGCCTTTGGGGGGTAATCTCTGGAAAAAAGATTCTACCACTTCGGGTAATCTTACTGGTTCCGGCAATATTGCTAATGTCGGAGTCTTCTTATTTGGAGTTTATTTCTTCGGCAGCCAACCCATCTTGTTTGATGCCATGGTAATAAATGTCCCCACTGTAATTCCACGACATGGTCTTGTCTGATTCATATGGGACTGGCCCATGCATTGTGATTATTAGAGGAGTCACTTTCGGAACCAACTTAATTCTAACGGGTTTTTTGGAAACCCTGGAAGAATTGGCGGATATGGTAATGATTGAAACATCTTCAACAGAAACAGGTGAAACAGGAGTACTTTCAAACATAATCTCTTTGTTGTCTATCAAGCGTTGAATGCCTACTTTCAACAAAGGGCAATCAGTTGGTGAGGATAAACAGAGGTGGCAAACTTCATTACAGCCCAGGAACACACTAGCTTTCAACAAATTTATCTTAATGATTGGAACTGGAGTCACGAGTTCGTCAACTGTGGTAACAAACAAGTCTTCTTCAATAGCATTTGTGTTGTGACCATGTCTGGGCATGGGAGCAGAGATAACATTTGGCTTCTCGGGCGCATCAAACTCAACTTCCTTTGCTTCAATGAGATCTTGTATTTTGTTTTTCAAGGCCCAACAATTATTGGTATCGTTCCCAGGACTTTCGGAGTGATATGCGCAATGGGAATTGGGGTGATAATGAGGGGATGTCGTATTGGGATTTTTTGGAGCTTCCTTCAGAGTTACCAAATTGGATCTCAACAGATGTGGTAATACTTGAGATAGAGTCATATTGATTCTGGTGAATTGCCGGACTGGCCTCTCCACCCTCGGTTGATTACCTCTTGGTTGATCAGATGTAGGCTTTGGGATCATGACAGCTCCTACCATTGGTCGGCGTTCAGCTCTCCCTTGGTTCCTTGGTGGATAAACAGCAGATACTTCCTTCTTCCTAGTGAAAGGCTTTCTCACAGCTATAGAGGCAGATGAATCCTTCTGAATCTTTCCACTTTTTATGCCATCTTCCACCCTCTCTCCGATCAGTATTAACTCAATGAATCCTGCAGATGAGCTTCCAATTAAATGGTTGAAGAAAGGGCCTGATAAAGTGCCTAAGAACATGCCCACCAATTCCCTTTCAGACAGAGGGGGTTGGACTCTCCCAGCTAGATTCTCCACTTCTGCGTGTAATTCTTGAAACCCTCATTGGAAGCCATAGCCATACTCTGAAGTTGAGTACGGGTAGGCGCCAAATCTGCATTATATTGATACTGCTTATAGAAAGCTGCGGAGAGATCTTCCTAATTGTGGACGTTGGCTCTTTCCAGTTGGTAAAACCAGTCGAGTTGTGTTCCAAATAGACTATCCTGGAAAAAGTTCACCCACAAGTCTTTATCAGCAAAGTGTGGTTGGGTCTTTCTCACATATGATCGGAGGTGCATCTTAGGACATGACACCCCATCATATTTTGCAAATAACGACACTTTGAACTTCGGAGGGATCACAATTCTTGATACTAGTCCCAAGTCTTCAAAATCTAGACCTGGTACCCTTTGTATTTCCATAGCGTTCAAACGCTCTTCAAGATGCCTGTACTTATCATCAGCTGGTGGATACTGTTCTTCGAAGTAGTCTTCCTCTTCTTCCTCCTCTTCAGATTCTGACGGAACCGCTGTTTCCTTTCCTTTTCCTTCTCTTTCATCAGATGTTGTTGCGAAATTCAAGGTTCTTCTAGTCTGTCCTTGAAACCTTCTCCCCATGATTACAACACCGGTTGGTTTCTTCTCTTTGGCCAACAGAGTCTTCAACTCCTCTTTCCTTTGGCCAGGGTTGTGAGTAATTGTTGGAACTGGGTGTTTTGAGCTTGAAGATCTTTGACTGTCTGTTCGAGATCCATCTTACTGAAATAAACAGTAGAGAGATGAGGAAACTTGTTGCAAGAGGCCTGTTTATGTTATGATGAATGATATGTGCATATGCAATGTTTTCAAGGATTTCAAAGATTCAAGTTCGTTTTAGACAAAAAGAAACACACGTTATATTAATAAGATAGAGTTGGAGTACAACAATGTCCCTTGGGAAAAATAATACAACTCTCTAAGATAAAAAAGTAGTGCACATCCTCTTTGGTGCAATGTAGGCATTTAGAGTCTGCTCTTCACGAAGTAGCCTAGTGAGTTCCAAAACCTTCTTCTCGCTTGCGTAGAATTGAGATTCGAAAGTATCACGCTCTCCTTTGAGCTGTATCCAATCCCTTTTTAGGTCTTCAAGAGATGTGGGCATGTCAGGATGTAGGATAGTGTATAGGATAGTGTATGAAACTTCTCCTTCCTTAACAGGCTCAATGATCACCGGGAGAATGGAAGGATATGGCATCATAAGAATTTGAGCGCGGGTTCGTACCCACTTGAGGTAAGGCTCAAGAGGGATGGAATTCTTGTATCCCAAAGTCCTGCTATCCACCTTGTTTAGCGTCCTCCAAGCTCGGATGAATCTCTCGCAAAGACCTTGATCTTCGTTGTCGTAGTCGAATACCAAGCCTTGAATCAGCATCTCGTGCGGGCCATCCCTTCGGGCATAACCAAACTGCCTTAAAGCTAAGCATGGGTTGTAGGTGATGCCTCCCCTAATGCCAAGTAGAGGGACATTAGGAAATTCCCCATAATGATCACCAATGATAACATTCTCTTTAGATCGGGAGCACCAATGAATGTATGAATGTTTGAGCGTCATTAACCTTTGTGACCACCTCAAACCTTGCTCATTCCTTAAGACTGATTGGGGAAGATGAGAAATAAACCATCTTGCCAGGAGAGGAGTGCAACATATAAGGACACCTCTTTTCCTCATTGTACGAGTGTGAAAAGAGTGTAGGATATCTCAAAGCAATGTAGGTACCGGATTGCGTGACATGAAGATTTTGACGGCGCTCATATCTATGAGTTGGTCAGGATTGGGGAACAAGACCATCCCATAGATAAGAAGAGCCACAATTTCCTCAAAGGCTTGAAAGTCTAAGGAATTCCAACAGATTTGGGCTTTCTCAAACAGAAAATTTGCTAAGAATCCTTTGACACCACTCCTAGTTTCCCAATGAGTTGTGACATCAGGTGAGTGCAAGTGCAGAGCTTGAGCAATCTCTTCTGGCTTTGGGTCTCTTTCCGTACCGTTGAAAGGTAGTTGATTGAGAATGGGAATCCTCAAGAGTTGAGAGAATTCTTCCAAAGTAGGCATAAACTGGTAGTCGGGAAATATAAAGCAATGGTGCAAAGGATCAAAGAACTGAAAGAGCACCTTCATCATGTCCTCATCCGTGTTGGAGGTGACCAAGTTGAGTAGACGACCATGTCTCTCGGTGAAAGGAGAGTTTTCAAGGATCCTTGAAGCTAGCTCCTTAAGTTGTGGAGGAATTCTTACAAGGTTGACTTGGATAGTTTTCCTGCAAAGTGAATCCATATCCTACAAAACAAGAACAAAGATGAATCTCCAAAATCCTTGAAATGGTTAGTGGATGCATATGATGTTCATGATGTCCATGATGTTATGTACACGTATGCATATACAAGCAAAACAAACAAATTCTTAGTTTAGGCTTGCATGGGGTTTTATAGGTAAGTACCTTCTTGAAGCTTAGTTGGCTTAAACCTGTCCTAGTAATAGTAATCGGGTTCTAAGGAGCTCAATATCACCAGATTATTTCCTTGTTCATTGTTTCAGCTCGAGCCTCTTTAACGACGACCGAAATATTCCAAGAAAACAAACCTCAATGAGTGTAGTATCTAGTATCTACCAACTTCAGACTGCACCAAAGCCGGTCATCTCACTATATCTTAAAGGCCAAGTTGGTCAAGTAAAGGTTCTAAATAGTTCGTTAGTGCTTCATGACATCACTCAGCGGCCCCGTATTCTCTTTGATTAACTCAAAGGCTACCGGTATCCACAAATATGTCACACTAACATAGCTATTGCTTAGACCATGTCGGTATACCCCGCACATTTTCCACAATGTATTGCTATTTACCTATAATGTATCCCCAAATTCGGGTAGAGGATTCAAACCCAAATAAAGAACCGTAATATAAAGCAAACAAATCAAACAATGTAAGCAAATAAATGTGATCTAGCCCTAAGGTAACCCCACTTTTTAGAAAGTATTTCCCCAGCAGAGTCACCAGTTCTGTGTTACGGTGGGAGAACTGACTTGAGGGTTTTGTGTTTTATTGAAAATGTTGCGGTTAGCAAGAGTCGCCACCGAATTTTCTTTTATCCAAAAGGAAAGGTGAAAAAGCACAGGAAAGACCTTTGAGATGTTTTCTTGAGTTCGGGGGGTAGATTATGAAAAGGGAAGGTGTTAGCACCCTTTTCATCCATGGTTTTCCATTGACTCTTAGTTACTTGCTAGATCACTTGCTTTTTGTTTCGAAATTGTGCTTTGTATGGTTTTTGAAAATATTTTGTAAAAGCGGCCATTCGTTTAGGCAATCTTTGTAATGATTCTCTTTCGTAAGAATGTATACAAAGATGTTTGTCTTTTTGAAAATGTTTTGGAAATGTGCGTGTTTGTTTTGAAAATAGCAAGGATAATTGTTTGGAAACGGAGCAAGTAACTAGAAGTAATCTACCTACTCAATTGTCTTTCTTGTGTATTTCCTATTCCTTTGATATTGTTGTCTTACCATTGATTTGGTAAGAAACCCTATCTTTGGATGTAAACGGGACGGGCGTGGGTCATTGTATAACCATGATTAGCAATGTTGCAAAGTATCTTAGCATTTTTGAGGGACCAAGATCATTTTGTAAGGCAACTTTGAATAGTGTCATCGAGGGACTATGATCTTATATTTGTTTGTTTTACCAAGATACTTCGCACGCGTAATATGGCTATTTTTTGTATAAGGCAACCAAGTGGAGAAACCCTAAGGGTGTTTGTGTGCAAGTGTGTTATTTCCATGCTTGATTTTATCTTGAATTATGGTTTTCTATTTGATTGATCTTTATCTTGCCATACACTTCCTATTTACTAGCATTTACATTTGAAAGCGATAAATTGTAGAAATGTAAAGTCCTACACTATTATAATATTTAGGGGGGTGGGGTTACAAATTTATGAATGGGGATTGCAAATGAAAATAAAGCCCTAAATTACTATTACAACCATATTGAAATACATACAAGAAAATATTAAATGAACTTGTTTTGTTTTAAGAAAATATTTTTTGTCTTTTGTTTTAAGAAATAAAATAAAGTGTGAAAGAAATATTTTTGATGTTTGCTGATTAATGAAATTGAGAAGAACAGCAAAAAAAAGAAAATAAAAAAAGAAAATAACAAGGGGAAGAAAAAAAGGGGATCAACGTGTTGCTAAAAAGAAGTCAGAGGTTCTGACCTTGGCATACTGCAGAACAAAAACCTGTTAGTGAAAATGTATAGGTCAGAGATTCTGACCCTGGCACGCTGCAAAACAGAAACATGTTAGTGAAAATGTATGAGGTCAGAGGTTCTAACCCTGCTGGGAACACAATAATTTTCAGAAGTTCTGATATTACTGATAAAAAAACAGGCTCCAGAAGCGCTGGTGCCAATGACAGAACTTGGTCTCTCTCTCTATGCTAGTCAGAACATCTGCAATTTGGTTATTTCTCCACAAAACAGAAGACATGCCTAGGACAGTTACAGCAGGTATCATAGTGTTTCAGAAATAAGGAAAATCAGAACCATAAATCAGAGGCAAGTATGCCTTTACTAATCCTAACTCTGAGTTTTAGTTTCTTCGAGAAAGTTCTGAACTGATTCATTCTCTACTTAAGCATACAGATGCGTGAAAATCTCAGAATATGTACAACATCAGAAACATGATATCTACATTGTGTTTTTGAGCATGCAAATCTGGTGCTGCTTAAGCAATGTGGTAAGAGTCAGTAGATGCTTACCTTACAGTTGGAAGAATTTCTGTGGACCGGAGTTAGCCTTAACTCAGATGACATTCTGAACAACTTCTTTACGTATTCAGTAAGCTGAAAGTTTCCAACTTCTGGGGATGGCAAGGGGATGATGTTCTGACTTTTTTTGAATGGATGGATGGAGAGTGTGTAGTAGTATGAATACAAGAGTTATGGCAGTTTCCAACGTATGGGTTAGAAATTGTATGGATGGATTTTTAGTCAAGAAATATTTCGAGAACAAATGGAGTTTGAAAGCAGGGGATCCAAAGTTAATGGGTTTTTGTGCGTTGTGTTTACAGTTTTTTTTTTGAAATTCTAGGAATTTTGGCAGAGATTCAAAGTTTTTTTTTCTTTGCTCAAACTTTTGACCTCTTTTCAGCAATTTTTCCTGGGCCCTTTCTCAGTGACCAATGGCCTTCTATTTATAGGCAAAGCTTTGTGGGTTTTAAAATGTCAAGTGGCGCCAACATCATGCACTAGATGCTGACTTGCTCTTGATGAAAGTTCAAAAAAAGTTATGATAGTTGACAGTTTTTAGCCTAGGCTGGATTAGTAAGCAGGGATTAAGGAAAAGTGACACCCATAAGCAAAAAGTAGCGCATGGACCCATACCTAAATCTATACAAAGGTATTTCTATGCTACACGTGGAGAGACCCTTTGGACAAAGACTCAAAAGTGGTTGTGGGCATTAATGAGCATTAAATGGTGATGAGATTTGTCAAAATCAGAAATCCTGTAATGGGGGATTTTGCATTATTGCCTAAATCTAGGCCAGAAGTTCCATTTCAACGTAGTCTAGAACAATGCACCCAAGTTCTGATCTTGGCATCCTGTTGCCTCAACAAGTTCTGAGGGATCCTCAGGATTTCCAGCATGTTCTGAAAGAGCATTCAGAATTTCTATCACGCCTTATAATCTTCTGTTCTTACCCTGGCAAATTCTGACTGAGCTTGCGTAGATGCTGAAGAGCCAAATTCTGACTGAAGGTTATGTGCTGACCTAAGTTTGCAACTTCTGACTGCACCTGCCTGGAGGTTGGTTCAGAATTTCTGAGGTGTAATTTTTTTCTTAAATACTTAGAAAGATCCCAAGTATTTAAAAATTTGGCTTTTCCATAGTAAGTTTGACTTTTGAACCATTAGATGGAACAAACTTCCTATTTCAACATGTTCTGATGAAATATGATTTTTTGAGATTTTGATCAATATGTCAAAGTTTGTCCTTTCAGCATGCAAATGACCATTTTGCCCCTGGGAGTGATCTTCATGAAAAATTTGTAATTCAAAGCTTGGGATTGGATGGAAGTAAACCTGACGATTCAGGGTGATTTCTTGAGAAAATGAAGAGGGAAAATTTTGGGGTACAACACCAGCCATTCTCCTTTGATGACATATACTGTCAGACCTTGATTACATAACTGTTTTATGTTTAACAGAATAACCATCAGTGCCTCAGTAAGAAGACGAACTATCAAAAAATTCAGAGAATCCCTCATGAATTCTTTAGTCCTTCAACACCCTTAGACTTCTCTTCCTCCAACATCATGGAATGGACAATTGATAGAATGATACTAATTACACCACTAAAAATAATTTTATTGTAGATAAGTGTCTAGAATAGTTAGTGTCTGACTACCATTATCTTAGTTGGAGAGAGGTATGAGAGATAAGGTAATAAGCCCCTTCTTCGAGTGTTAACCACTGCTTGATTAGCCAATACTGAAATTGACCTTTGAGGAAGTCAAACAAAAGAACCTGTTAAAATCACACTTTCACAGAAGATGCGTCTTCAATTCAAGTATATTTTATTAGCACAAGTATATTGATGCACAACACAATGTCGATACATTACGGTTGACATCCTTGGCCTTGCTTTCCTCTGGATAAAAACAGACTTTTGTCACTTTGAGTCTTTCTCTTTTCTAATTATAGCTTAAAGGAAAAACTTATACTCCTTAAAATTTCAATCATCTACCTCTTGAAGAAACTCCTTCAGCTGTTTTTAACAATCCTTACACACGTGATCAAGTCACCAAGCCTTTAGGATTACAAGAGTTAATTTATCTTGTAAAGCATAAATAGTAGATACTTCCTCATTCTCTTAAGACATAAGATCATAAGTACAACACCTTTATTCTAGATACACAAATTTTTGAATAAAACATTTAGCACAACACAAGATAATTCTTCAAAAAGAAAATTCATGATAAGTCCATCTTCCAGTTAGATAAGAAATAAATTTGGAAATCATAATCAGGATCACTTTCCTAATTAACCAAAGACATAGAAAAACCATACAACTGTCCTTGAGATGAGTAGTACGTACTTCTCCACAAAGATCCAAGGTCTCCACAATCATATGAATGCTTTAACATTGATTGATCTTTACTCCAGTTCCATCATTCTCTTTAGTATCACAGATATGCTGAAGTTATTACAGATGTCTTTGACATTTGGTCTAGACAATCTGTCAGATCTCTTCAACTCCTGATTGGATTCCCTTTCAAGTAACACAAAGTAATAAGAAATCCTTCATCAGAGACCAGGATACAAGCTTCTACAGAGTTGTAAACAAAAGTTATGCTCTTAATCCTTTTTCAATAGCTGTAACTTCCATGTCAAGTCTTTTAAATAAAGACTTGAGAATCTTCTTCTTGACCAAAATTTCTTATGATCTTCTCATACCCAAAAACACTAATATGTGCATTTATGAGTAGACTTGAGAAATTCTGAAGTATCGTTGGCCACACGTGATGATGAGTATGAAAAAGAAACTTATCAATTCCATGGGTTATGGTATTGACAACATCAAAATTTCTTAGAACCTACTCATACTCTTCCATTTAATCTCTTTAGAACCAGTATTCTCATATCCTAGTTATTCTTCAATATCTGTTGTCCATTGATAACCAGAATACTATCATTCTAGTTTTCTAAAATAGTATTCCCAAAAAAATACTTTCCGAAGCTCACGCAATAGACCAGGGCGCCTTCTATAATACCAATTGAAATTCTGATACAAGCAACATATATTAAGACTAATTTCTTAACATCAAAACATTATGTCAACCCAGATGTTACAACGTCTGTTGACTCACATATATTTGTTATACAGATAACAAAGTAGACATGAATAAGCCATCAAACATGACATATTATTTTTTACTATGATTTATTTAGTTTTTCATATCAACTCATTGTATCCAGATTACATAAATCGCTATTCATAAGAAGCTGAATATAACAGATGTCATATACAATGTTAGGATATCACAAATCTGATAAACAATAGTGAAGAAAGAAAATTGTAGAATGATAAATAACACATCAATTATTAACCTAATTCAGTGCAAACTCGCCTACTCTGGCGGCTACAAAGCCAGGAAGGAAATCCACCATTAGTAGTATTACTTCAAAGCTAAACAGTTCTAGTTTACAACTTCTCTCTTAATCCCTTCCTGTTTTTATTTCTACCTAGAAGTCATCATCTAGATATGAGAAATCGCCATCTCACTTCCATCACCACAATGATATACAAACAACCCCAATCTCAGATAATCTTAATCTAAACAAATCCAAACAGAAGATTACACTTCCAATAAACAATGCTTAGTTAATCTATTAACTAAGGACAATACCTGGTTTTGCTTAAAATATTTTACTAAGAACAATACTCATCTTCATGCTTAAAACCTTTAGAGTGAGAATAATAACTTGACAAACAGTCAAGTAATAATCTTTCTACCATACAGTATCAAAAGATACGTGGGTGACTTACAAGAACATAGTACCCTAAAAGACTCTCAAAACAGAAAATCCTAATTTTCACACCAGGTTTTTACAATGAGAAGAATGCACAAAAATCTAGGTCTAATAAGACTCTTTAAATAGACTCTTGTAGAATGGCCTTGGACTCTTCAATCAAATCCAATCTTCAGCTGTAAACACCGGCAAAATCTTTTACAAAATTAGAAACAAAAACAAATATTTCAAATATTTCCTAAAAGTTTTCAAAGATCCTTTTTATGAAATAAATCAAATATGTAATTTGTTCCTAAAAATCCTTGATTGTCTACGCCTGTTATGAGTACTAGAAGCCTCTAGAAACTCATATTTTTAAATCAAATCTTCAAGGATATTAGCCTGGTGTACTGTCATAATGTTTTGCTGTAGCATGTTACAACATCAGTCAAAACATTTGTCATATAAGGTACCAGCAGACCCTACTATTCCAACTGATCAAGATGTTATGAAATCTTTCTCAACCTTAAGGTTGTGATAAAAAAGCATATGCTCAAAATGGTATACAATAACGAAGGCTACTGAATATGGCGGACTATGAGTCATCTCCTCAACCTCGAGGAATTCCTCAGCTGTCTCTTGTAACGCATAGCATCCTAATCCTTCATCATGATCGCATCCAGAACACCTCTAACACCGGATCCCTCAGAAAACAAACTTCTATCAACACTCGCATATGTGATCTCTATGATACAACAACATCTAGACAACACATCAGTGGCATAAATGACCCTAGCCTGTTCCTCCTGAAGAATCTCCTCACGAGCTAGCACCAGTGGGTTTCCTGGAGCATCATGTATCAGGTATTGATGATACACCCTGAAGAACCATATGATATAACAACCCACATAGCTCCAGTCATTTGGTGCAATGGTACTTCGAGCCTCATCTGGAACAAGATGACTCTCATAATCATTAAACAAGGCATCCATATCTATGCGTTTCACCAGGGGAGGAGCAACCACAATAGGATTCTGGGGAATATACTGAATGTACCTAAACTGGCGTATGACGCGCTCAGACATATAAGCATTCGTTTTGCACAACATGCAGTCTAACCATTTCGTAAACAGTACAACCTCATCAAATGACATTGTGACCTGGTGGTCGACGTATGTATGGAAGTGTATATCCTAAAATACCAGCCAATCAATATACACACGGAACGACTCTGTCTCTTGGTTCCTTTGTAGCGGCTCGAATGCAGTGGCACACCGCTTATCTTCAATATAATCCCTAGCAAGTGACCAACCCAAGACGTTGGAGAAGTGTTGTAGGATCCAGCCCTGAAATAATAGTAATAATTATTATTTAGCATGGGAATCACAATAGTTAATCAAAGGCCACAAAGACCAATAAATTTTATCGTCATGAGTATCATGCTGCCAGTTGTAATACGATGAGAGAACTAACTTGGTTTTGCATTTTATCATAAATGTTACAGATAGCTAGAGTTGCCACCGGGTTTCTTTTATCCAATAAGGAAAGGGTGAAAAGAACAGGAAAAACCTTTTTCGATTTTGAGTTCGGGGGGTAGGTTATGAAAAGGGAAGGTGTTAGCACCCTTTTCATCCGTAGTTATCTATGGGACCTTAATTGCTAGCTCACTTTTTGAAAATGCTTTGTGTGTTTGAAAAAAATATTTTTGAAAATGCCAACTGTAAGGCAAGACTTTGTAATGATTCTCGTATCTGTCCTCGAGAATGCATACCAAGTGTTTTATTTAAAAATATGTTTAAAGAGTGTTTCTGAAAAGATGTTTTTATTTTTGAAATGTTTGTGAGCAAGCGATAATGAGCGTTTTACCTACTCAAGGTACTTCTTGTTATTTTCCTTCTCCTTTAGATAGTGCTATCCTACCATTAGTTAGTAGGAAGCCCTATCGTTGGATGTAAAGAGACATGCGTGGGTCATCATACAATCATCAAAGGCAACTGGTAGGGACGCTTTAGAAATTATCATTTAAGGGACCAAATCATTTACCAAAGGCAATGTCGAAAGGTTCATCGAGGGACTATGATCCTTGTTTTCGAGGGACTTTGCTAAAGCGCCCCACGTTCGAGAAATATGACTGTTTTTATCGAAAGGCAATAAGGGAGGTTACCCTAGAGGTGCGAGTGTGAGAGTGATTTGTTTTCAGTTATGTTTATCTTTAAAATTAGGATTAGCTATCGTTTGTTTTTATCTTTCCATACAAGCCTAATTACTAAGAAAAATAATATAGCAATAATAAAAAGCAGCGAATATGCGGAAAATAAATGCATAAAATAAACCCTAAGCTATTACACGACTTTGGGAGAGGTACATAATAGAAACGCGGAAAGTAAACCCTAATTACTATTACAACCGGGAAACGATTACATAATAATGAAAAAAAGGTGCGAGAATAATAAAGCATGCAAAATGTAAAATATAAAAAAAATGAAAGCGAACATGTCTTTGGTGATTTTTTGATAAAGAAAAGGTTTTGATGATTAACCTAGAAGATCTAATTAATTTTAATTTAAAAAAACAAAGTTGATTAATTAAATTGAAAACCTAAAAACCTAATTTGATCAATTAAATTAAAAAAACCTAACAAAACCTAATTAGGGTTTATGAAAAAAGGTTTTTTTGAAAAAATAATAGGTTTGTAAAAGATTTTTGTGAAATTAAAAGAAAAGAAGAGAAAAGAGTAAGAAGAATAGAAAAATGGAGAAAAAAACCACAATTGTCAGGGGTGGGTGTTGAACCTATGCCATTTTCCTTTCCATCCATCATGCTCACCACTAGGCCAGGCACTCGTTGGTGTTTGAGCAGGGAAACCAACGCGCCTTGTACATTACAAACCTGTAATACATGAAAAATGTGAAAAATACAAAAATTCCAAAAGCAGGGATCGAACCCGCGCCCTTGCATAGTAAAGCCATGACATGCCCATTTTGACCACTGGGGTGGTGATACATCCATTGTTTAAACTGAAACAAAATATATATAATATAAAAACATTGCATGAACGGGAGAGGCGCCGGAGCCCTAGCTCCGGTTGTCTTCTCTGGTGAGTCTTTTCTTTCAACCTGCGAAATAAACAGTATTATAGATCCAAGGGGTCCCTACCCCCCTAAATCAAGGCATGCGAATTCATTGGAATTGTTAGTTTGGGCTGAAACGTATTATAACAAGAGATATGGCCAGAATAAACGGAATCAGTGCAATCATGGTGATGCACGATTCCGGCAGCACGGAGGCCCTATGATTATCCAATCATGCACTAATGAATCTCAGAAACGTATCAATAATATTAGCTTCAATCAAAAGATCAAGAAAACTGAAATGTGCACTTGTGAAATAATAATAAAACGATGATGCATGCAGTGGTGTTTCACGCGCTTTGGATCGTTGCAAACGATCCAACCTTACCCTGTGATCATCTTGGAAGTGAATGAGGAGGTTAAAACGCCTTGGAATCGACTGTAAGCTAGGGTTTCAATTTGCCCTAGTTTGAATGATTTTTGTGATTTTTTGGAAGTGGTTTCTTGCACAAGGTTTCATGGTTAGGGTTTGTATGAATGAAGAGAATATATAGAAGAGAATTAGGTCAACATATGGTGGGCTTGGACTTATATGAAAAAGCCTTGTCTAATTTTATTTTATTTTGACTTTTAAAATAATAAAAAAAAAAAAAAAAAAAAACCAAAGGGAGGTATACGAACATGTCTTGAGGTGCATTATAAGCTGCAAAACACGTTTCGACTTTGAAACAATAACCCATTAGCCTAAAAATCCATGTTTGGTCACTTTAGGCTTCATGCATTTGCTCAAATTTCCCAACTTGCACTAGTCATAACTCTCTCAATTATCATCATTTGAAGGTGATCTTTGAATTTTTGGAAATTTCAAGATGTCCTCTATAACCTCTCTTTTTATCATTTTTGCATTTGAAGATTGATCTTGATGTAAGTTGCCTTGACATAAATCGTCTTTTTGTTGACTTTTGAAATGACCTATAATGTATTGGCCCATATCTCTCAAATGAAGCAATTTTTGGACTTGAGCTTAGATAGTCAAAGATGTAAAGAATTGAATTTTCTTCAAAATCATCTTTGGTTGAGGAAAATCTGATGAAGCATGTGGAAGTTATGCTTGGTCAAAGTTCAGTTGACTTTTCTTTAAGAAAACCCTAATTTGGCAACTTTTGGCTTTTGATGATTTGAGAGTTTTTCTTTGATGAATCATGATCAACCGTTGTTAAAATGATGAATATTACTTCAAAACCTTGATTTTGACAAAAAAATCTTGAATTTTGACTGTATGTTGACCACAATTGACTTTTTGTCCAATATAGTTGATTTTCAATCATCTAAGCCAATGACTGAGCAAAATTGTGATGCAAGGATGGAAACTTAGTATGAGCACTCTTGGAGACACATAAGAGACCATGAAATCTACTTGAGACCTTAGAAACCTAATCTTCCTTGAGAAAAGTGAAACCCCAGTTGTAAGTCCATTGCTTAGGAGGAGAATTTGTCTGATCAATTCTTGAGCAACCTTGAGCAATTGAGAACCCAAGGAGAATGTCTTGAAAAAAAGGGAGGGAAAATTTTAGGGTACAACAGCTGCCCCTATTCAATCTTCTTAAACCTGAGGATTTAGATTGGCATGTCCGTCATTCGTGGTCTGAAGGTAGAAGAGGATTAAACACTTAAGCGCCCCGAAATTTGCACTCGCATGTGCAGGAGATAACACTGTTTGTTGATAATATTTCTTGAATGGGATTATATACGTCATTCGGAGAAGTGACGGTGTTGTACCCAAAATTTTCCCTCCCTTTTTCTTCAAGACATTCTTCTAGGATTCTCAAATGCTCAAGGATGCTCAAGAGTTGGTCAGACAAATTCTCTTCCTAAGCAATGGGTTCATAACTAGGATTTCATCTTTCACAAGGAATTTTGGGTTTCTAAGGCCTAAAATGGAATTCATGGTCTCTCATATGTCTCCAGGAATGCTCATACCAACTTTCATGCCTTGCACCACAAACTTGCTCACTCAATGGCTCAGATGACTAAAAATCAACTATATTGGATAAAAAGTCAATTATGGTCAACATCAAGGTTTTGAAGTCACATCCATAATTTGATCAAGGGTTGATCATGATTCATCAAGAGGAGCTTTCAAATCATCAAAAGTCAAAATTTGCCAAATTAAGGTTTTCATAGGAGAAGTCAACTGAACTTTGACCAAACATAACTTTCACATGCTTCATCAGATTCTCCTCAACCAAATCTCATTGTGAAGGAAATTCAATTTTATGCAACTTTGTATAGCTAATATAAAGTCCAAAAAATGATTCATTTTAGAGATATGAGCCAATACATTATAGGTCATTTCAAAAGGCAACAAAAAAAACACTTTTTGACAAGGCAACTTACATCAAGATAAATTCTCCAAATGCAAAAATGATCAAAAGATAGATCGCAGAGGACATATTGAGCTTTCCAAAAAGTACAAGGTCACCTTCAAAAGATGAAAATGGAGAGGGTTATGACCATTGAAATTTGGAAAATTTTGAGCAAATGCACGAAGTTCAAATTGAGCAAAATTGATATTTTGGGCTATTGGGCTATTATTTCAGAGTCCAAACGTGTTCTATACTCCTTGAACACCTCAGATCTTGTTCATGCACCCCTTGATCTATTTTATTTTAATTATTTTGATTTTATTCATTATTAATTCAAAATAAATAAGATAAAATGCAAGGCTTGTTAACAGAGGTCCAAGCCCATGTTGTTGACCTAATTTCACCCTTATATATTCTGCATTCTTCATACAAGCAAGCGACGAACCCTTATATCAAGTTTTTTGTCCAAATTCTCAAATATTTTATGAACCCTAAAACAACTTGAAACCCTATTCATATTCCCTATCACTCCAAGCTAGCCAGTCCATTCACTTCCTGGGACGCCAAAAAGTAAAGATAGATCAATTTCCATGTTCAAAAGGGGATAAAATCACATGAACATGCCTCGTCGGTTTCATCATTGCATTATTTTCATATTTGTTGTTTCATGATGTTTTTACGTATACTAATATTATTAATATGTTCATGAGAGGTTAGGTAGTGCAGGATAGAACCATCATGGAGGTCCCATGCTGGCCAAATCGTGATATTCCATATTTGCACCGATCCACCTTATTTTTGCTATACCTCCCAAACTATTGATTTTCATTCCAAAATAACCACCCTATTGAACTCGCAGCCCTCAATTTATGGGGGCGGGGGGGGGGGGGGGGGGTAGGGCACTTTTGGTTTGCTAAGATCTTTTATTTTGCAGGGAAAATAAATCTTCTCACTGGAGAAGACGACCGAAACTAAGGCTCTGACGTCTCTCTGGTCCAGGCTTTTTTCTTAATATTTATTTTATTTGTTTCATTAAAGTGAATGGATGTATTGCCACCCCAAAAATTGAAGCGCGCACGTTAAAGACCTTACTATGCCAAGGCGTGGGTTCGATCCCAACCTTTTGGAATTTTGATGTTTTTATGGTTTTATTTGTTTTGCAGATGAACCTGTTGATTAAAAATGCAAAGGGCGTGGGTTCAAGACCCACCCCTACCATTTTGGGTTTTTTTCTTCCATAAATTCTCCTTTCTTCTTACTCTTTCCTTCTCATTTTCCTTTATTTTCATAAAACCTCATTTTATAAACCCTAATTTAGTTTTTTAAGTTTTCTTTCATTAACCCTTTTTTGTATTAAAATGAATTTAGTTTTTTAGGATTTTGCTAATTAATTATCTTTATTTAATTAAAATCAATTTAGATTTTTTAGGGCTTGTTTAACTTAATTAACCAATTTATTTTTTAATTAATTAAAATTACGTAGATTATTAGATTAATCATCAAGTCTTTTATCAAAAAAATCACAAAAACAATTTCCTTTCCCTTTTCCTTTCATTTTACATTTTTCACGTAGTTTATTATTTTCGCATTTTTCCGATTATATAACTGCTTATGGTTTGTAATAGATAATTAACATTTTTCTTTTCCCGTATTTTTATTACTTGTACCTCCCATTCCCGAAGCCCTGTAATAGCGTATAATTTTACTTTTCCATACTTATACTTAATGCTTTGTATATATTACTGTTAGCTAATAGGATTGTATGACAAGAATAAAAGCGAACAATAGCTTACCTAATACAAGATACAATAACTAAATCATGAATCACTTTGTACATGCACACCTCTAGGGTAACCTCCATTGTTTCCTTCTGTCGTACCCCAAATTCTCCCTACCTTTACGATTACATTTTCAAGATTTAAAATTGAAGAAAGAATGTTTTGAGTAAAGATGGTACAACAGTATCTGATGGCCCATTTTTATAAATCCAAGACAATCAGGGGGGTGTATTTTAATTGAAGGGAATGGGGATTTCTAAATAAGAAAGAACGATGTACCCATAAACCCATTCGCAAAGCATGTTGGCCAATGGCCCATGAGATTCGAATGTGGAAAGTGATTTCAAAAAATGATTATTAAGTTCTTAAGTATTATTAAGCACATTAGGATTTGTTGCTGTTAGTAAAAATAGGAGGTGAGATTGCGATATACTAGTCTATTTTAGTTGGCCCATTTCCATTTTCGTTATTCAAATAACAAAGGGTAGGGTATGGATACGAATAATAGGCCCATTGAAGTTTTTGGCTAGCCCAATTAAGGAGTAAGAGAGAGATGGATCACTGTAAAAACTGAATAATGTGTAGAAAATGAATAACAATTTTGTATTTCATTTCAGTAATGTACCAACGTGCCTATGATAGCCAGCATGTACCCTTGTTTCTGTCCGTCAGATTGCCATCAGACGGCCATAGGCCAAGTCTCACTGTAGCCTCCATACACCCTCGCCTCACACGATCAACCGGACCCCTCCAATAGTACATAGTGGGCCAAGCCCAATTTCTTTAGACACGCCATGCTGCTAGTTTCACTAAACTATCAAACAACACCCCCCACCCCCTCAACCATTGGGCCTAGCCCGTTTGCTTTTAACAACCCCTCTATTTTACTTATCAAATAAAACTGCACCCCTGGTTAATTAATTTATTTTCTTTTTTAATTCTTATTTATTATCATATTATTATTTATATTATCATAAATAAATTATTTTTATTTAAAAACTCATGAACATATTTTCTATATTATTGCATTAAATATTTTTTAATCATGCATTAATAAGATATTTTGCAATTAATATTATTAAAAAATATTCAACAAACATCAACTCTAGTTTTCGCAATAAACTAATCTAAACAATCAATTTTAGCTAAAGGGTTTCAAATCTATTTTGACTAATCGCGCATTTAGTCCAAAATTCTGCAATCTCTACTCCTGGTCAAATGCGAGGCGATTCAAAATACATTTGCAACCCTTAAAAAAAACAAATCCCTACGAACTACGAATTGGGACTCTGATTCCTCATAAGAGGATACGTAGGCATACGACTAAAATCGTAGCGAGTTCCCCTATTAAAAAATTAAAACCCCTTCTTACCTAACTGTTAAACCTAGACCTAGTATCCTTAAGAATAAGGTACATGAGAGGTGCCTAACACCTTCCTTTCGTCTAAAGAAGTTTAAAACTTAGAATCTCTATTTAAAAATTAGGGTTTCCTATTAGATTCCCTTCCTTAGGAAAAAAACTAGTAGTGGCGACTCTAATTAAAAAACCAGTCGCAACAACTGGCGACTCTGCTGGGGATCCTCAACTTTAGGTTTTAGGTTTATTTTGGGTTTTTGTTTTATTTATTTATTTATTGCATTTATTTATTCATGTCTATTTTTATCATTATATATTTGCTATGTGGCGGGTTTTTATTTCAAAAAAATAAATATTCTCAAATAACCCTTAGAAAGAAGGTTCGTCTATTAGCTTAGGGGATACATCATCCTTTAGAGTTTATGTGACGACTTCGCCTAAAGTCGGTGGAATTCCACAAAAAGAATAATTATCGAGAGATATCCTCTTGACGAGTAGGACTTTGGAATGCCACCCATGACTCTTTGTAACGACCTTAACCAAAATCTCGTGACGAGACCTTTCACGACTTTGAGACGAAAGTCTTAGTCCGTAAAGAGGCTCCACGTAAGGGAGGCCCTTGTGCCTTCTCCCTCTGGTGTTATTCATGATACCCTTAGGGAAACCACCTTATGGGAAGGGTGGAATATCCGTAGACAAAAACTAGGAGCCTACCTTCTAAGGATATCATTCATATAATCCCATTTCCACTATCCCTAAACTCTCAAGGGTTACTTCGGGTATACTATAATCCCTAGCCTATAGGGTCTATCTTTCACAAGTCATAACCCACAACATGTAGCGATTCTTCAACCGTCCATTAGTCTATTATAATCCCTAGCTTAAAGGAATTCTCATCCTTCAATTACCATCTCTAGCTTGTAGGGATTCCCCTTCGTCTTCTATGGTCCTTAATCCCTAAGGAGTTCCTATCTGACTCAATATCTGAGTCAGTGTAGGTATCCCCATTTCTATGTCTATCATTATCTTCGCCCTTAATGAATTCCTATCTATCTCAATATCTGAGTCAGTGTAGGGTACCTCCAAATCCACATCAAATTATTTTCTTCCTTAAGGAATTCCTATATGTTTCAATCTCTGAGATAGTGTAGGATATTATCATTTTCATATCTACCATCAAACCTGTATAGGGTACCCCTGCGTCTACCCTCATACTACGTCTGCGTCACATTGCATATCCATGAAACCTTTTTACATCATACCCTAAATCCAAAAACATTTTTGCATACCCATGCATTCACATACATTCATACATTTGCATCTCATGCATTTCCACCTTCGCCCTTATCCAACTGTTACCCACATGCTAGTTAATTTCTTGGTACTCGCTTGAGGAAGTCCGAAAATAAGGAAGGAGGAGATTAAACATTGGAGAATCAATTAAACTTGGCCCTACAAAGAAAGAAGGTAGCCCTTCACAAGGTCAACAACGGGTCTACACAGCGCCTTAAATGCCACTACCATTGGTGATTCCTCTACATAAAGAGAAATTGCCTTATCAACAGAATAGGTATGCCTGAGAAAAGTCAAAGGTCACCCCCATGCTCTGACGAGTCCAAAATCGATAAGCTCTCTAAAAGTCAAGGGGATTAACAAAGAAGCTCTTCTCTAGGATCAATAGACCTTTATAATTTCAATTTATAATTCCCAAGTTGCTAAGTTGTATTTGGTGTAACTTTGTATCTTTTGATTAGTAATTCTAATAAAATAAGCATGCATGTTTTTAAATCAATCCATTCGTATTCACTCTTCTATCACTTTCCATAAATATCAATTATTCACTTCCATCTTCCATTTCACAACTTTAACAAACTTTGAAGGAGAATGATGAAAATTAAATAACTGAATTTTACTAGGCTATGCTTTCAATGTAAGACCGAGATGACGATGTAAGGCATTGTTTCAATTCCTAAATAGTGGAGGAATAAGGAGTTAATACATAGTCAACCCCCTCGAGCCAGAAGTCGGAGTTCTTTCTATCTTCTAAAAACCCTTTAATCTTAACCAGGGGTAGGGTAGTCTTTCAATTAATTCGATGGCGTGTTCTATTCTCAAGACACATGATTTATCTAAACAAAAGGTTCAATCATATCTCTTTCCTCGATACATCATTGAGGAAATAATCTAAGAAAGGGTTCAAGCACATCCTTTTCCTCGCATCCATCAAGAATGAGGAATCCATGAAGCTCTCAATACATCATTCAAAATCGAGAAAAACGATCAGCGTGGCAGTCACACAATTTCAAAATCAAAAGCAGTCAAAAAGAAAAAAATAAATTAAAAAAAAGGAGAAATCCTGTTAAAGCAAAAAAAAAAAATCAAAACTTGACTTAGGCAAAAGTTAGGGCATCCCGATGGACCGGAAATTCAAAAAAAAAAAAATCGGTCCATGCAAAAATAAGGGATTGAAAAAAAAATTGGAGAAAAATCTTGTGACTACCACCTCAGAGGCTTCTCATCAACGCTTGGATCTTATCAATGCTTGGATCTTATCGATGCTTCTCATCATCTGCGCGACTACAAAACTTCTCTTGGGGGATTGAACGCATCTGTTGGATTAATTGAACTTAGGATTGAAGAACATCAAGGAGAATGGGGTGGGATAAATAAACTTTGAGCCTTATATCTTTTGTTTCTTAAACCACGAACCATGGCCACGTTACAACCTCTAAAATTCCTAATTGAAGCAAGGTTAACTATGAAATCATACTAAGCAAAACTTATATTAAACTGACTCTTATGTTTGTTAAATTTATTACTAATCACTTTTCTTCTTCGAACCTTCATCTATAATCATCCATTTCTATTCAAACTTTGATTTCAAAAATTGCATGTACATCAAACAAAATTACTTTTCAAAACATACAACTTTTATTTACAAATCAATATGTAGCATCAAGGAGATTTCAAAAAAGTTTGGTCTGATCAAATGCAACATTTCCAAGAAGCTTCTAACTAGGGGGAATGCATCTAAGAGGACTCCTATAAACAGGGGAAAATACTAATGATCGCAGGGGTATATCACATGAAGACATAATTGACAAGGGGTGATCATTCCAAAATTCAATCAACTCGGATCAAATTTCAAAGCATTGTTCAATCAGGGGCATACCTTTCTAAGGAACATTCCTTAATCAAGTCATATCATAATAGAGTATGACTCGGTTCCCTCATTTTAACAAATCTCTCAAGGCTTTGATTCAAGGGGCAATATTCCAAGATTCAAATGTTGGGGCAATGCATATCAGATTCATTCTACCGCCAGTAGGGTCCAAGTTTCTCTTCAAGCGACTTCAAGTACAAACTTTTCAGAAATTCAAATCTTGGGGCAATCTATATCAAAGTTCATGGTGAGGTATAAGTTCTTTATGAGGGTACTTCCTCTAGGTCCAGGAAATGGAGGGGCACCTCTTTCAAAATTCTAATGGTGGGGTAAACCACTACGAGGCTCATCAAAAGGAGTTGGTTCAAAAAGTAGCCCATCAAGGACAAACCATCCAAGAGCCCATTATTCAAAGGCATGATGGTTCAAAGTGCGAAATAGTGGGGTCATCCATACTATGATCAAACTATTTCCAAGATCATATCAATGAGAATCTCCTCCAAAAACCTACCAAAAATTAGGGAAAGATAGTCCACATAGAGGCAAGCTCCCCGCGTACTTTCATAATCTCCAATGGATCTTTCTTCTACATCAGCAATCTTCCGAGTTCAAAACGAGTATCAGAAAATCATGCAAGCATAACATTCAACTATCATGTGACAAGCAACCTTGTTACATAGTCAAACCTCTATGCTTAATAATCAACTACCCATCACAGAGGCACCATTCAACAAATCATGCGAGTCATAATCATAAAGCATAAGTCTGCATAAATCATTAACATACATTCGTTAGGATATTGCGATCCAAAATCAAGCTACACCTATCATCTCATTCGGATGACAAATTCCGACAACATGGATCTAACAGAGAGCCTAATTCTCATGGGCACATCAAAATTTCAACATCCATTGATGCATATCCAAGTCACACATTATATGCATTGGTCAGTCATTCCATGCATTAACACCCGTATCTACAAGCATACATACCATACATCAAGAATAATCATATCAAACAAGCATACATACATTACATTCAAACATACATGCCCATATAAAACTATGAAAAAAATATCAAGGCATGACTACCAGCTAAGACAAACTCAAATTCAAATATAAGCTCATCATTATCCATTCACCTTGCTATCGCTACCTCGGTTGAAAATGTACACAATCGTCAAAGGTGCCGCTATTAAAATCTCACTAGGAAGCTTACCTATGAGTCATATCCACGCCTACATCCACATCCACGCCTATTTCTACGACCATGTCTACACCTACGTCCACGTCTACACATGCGCCCGCACTTACAACACAAAAGTCTACACACTTCTACACCTACGCCTGCACCAGCGACACAATACAAAAATCAAAAACTTGCTAATACTTTTCACCGCATTCAAATCAATTCAAAGACGCCACGACAATATAACATACAACACCAGAGAATTGATAACTTAAAACTAATGGTTTAAAGGAGAGAAATCTGGAAATAGTTTTCATAACATTTCAAGGCATACACACACTTTGCACACATTTTGCATATACAAACATTCAATACACATACACTCAGGGTTCTATATCAATACACATACACTCAGGGTTCCATATCAATATCAGACATTTAATACACATACACTTAGGGTTCCAAATCAATGCAAACAGGGTTCCAAATCAATACAAACATTCAATGCGCATACACTCAGGGTTCCATATCAATATCAGAAATTCAACGCATAGGGTTCCATATCAATATCAGACATACACTCAGGGTTCCACATTGATATCAGATGGCATACGCATGCGTCATACAACAAACAAATAATCTCACCCTCAATTTAGCTATCCAAGGGACAATCATCAAAGCACACTTCTTCTACAAATCCAACCCATCACCTAAGACTCCATGTTGTGATGTGTTCAACCCATCACCTAAGACTCTATGCAATGATGTGTTCCTTACAACGTAGCATTACCTAAGTCTCCATGCAGTAATGTACGAAACCCAGTATATTGCCTAAGACTCCACACCACAATGTTCAAAATCCAAATAAGATCCGCCACCTAAGACTCCATGCTGTGACGTATCCAACCCATCACCTAAGACTCCATGCAGTGATGTGTTTACCCCATCACCTAAGACTCCATGCAGTGATGTGTTCCTTACAATGTAGCATTACCTAAGACCCTAGGCAGTAATACACGAAACTTAGTTCATTTCCTAAGACTCCATGCAACAGTGTAACCTAACCCATTTCTTAGGACTCCATGCAATAATGTATTCCCCTCATCTTACCCATTACCCAATACCCTAGGCCGTAATGCGCGAAACTTAGTTCATTGCCTAAGACCCCAGACAACAGTGCAACATAACCCATTGCCTCAGACTTCATGCAGTAATGTGTTTCCCTTCCTCTACCCATTACTTAAGACCCTAGGCTATAATTTGCAAAACTTAGATCATTGCCTAAGACTCCACGTAGCAGTGTTCGAAATCCAAATTTAGTTCGTCGCCTAAGACTCCATGCAGCGATTCACAAACCTAACCCATTGCCTAAAACTCCACACAACAATCTGTTTCCTTATTTCGTAATACATACCATTGCCTAAGAATCCATGCAGCGATGCTCGAAAACCAAAATCCAGCCTATCGCCTAAGTCTCCACGCAGCGACTCATGAACATAACTCATTGCCCCAGTCTCCAAGCAGCCATGCGTTATCAAGTGTTATCTTATTCGTCCCCTCAAATGTATGAATAAGCAAAATCAAGCCAAGACATACAAGATTGCTCTCAAGCTCAAGACCATCTACCTCATCATCAAACCCTGGTAAGCGATATATCATCAGTTGTGCCTATTTCCTTAAGACTCTTGAGGGTAGGCTATATCAGTATAACCTTATGTTTGTCGGACAAATTTTGGGGTATTCCAAGTATTCAATAAAATCCCAATCAGAATGCATAAGACTCGCGTATTCTCACGCTATTCGATTGGAAGATAATTGAATAGAGGCAATTGTCATACCCCAAATTTTCCCTACCTTTACGATTACATTTTCAATATTTAAAATAGAAGAAAGAATGTTCTAATTAAAGATGGTACATCAGTATCTGATGGCTCATTTTTATAAATCCAAGACATTCAGGGGGGTGTATTTTAATTGAAGGGAATGAGACTTTCTAAATCAGAAAGACCCATGTACCCATGTACCCATTCGCAAAGCATGTTGGCCAATGACCTATAAGATTCGAATGTGGAAAGTGATTTCAAAAAATGATTATTAAGTTCTTAAGTATTATTAAGCTCATTAGGATTTATTGTTGTTATTAAAAATAGGAGGTGAGATTGCGATATACTAGTCTATTTTAGTTGGCCCATTTCCATTTTCGTTATTCAAATAGAAAAGGGTGGGGTGTGGATACGAATAATAGGCCCATTGAAGTTTTTGGCTAGCCCAATTAACATTTTGTCATTTTTACTGTTTTATTTTAAAAGAAAACGTTATTAGTAAAAACTTTGTTTTTACAATCACTTATTAAAAAGTTGTTTGGGCCAAGTTTTAGGCCAAGTCTGGTTTAAAAAAGTGTTTGTTTAGAAGGTTATGGGCAGAACAAGAAAAGTTGTTACAACATGGGGGCCCAAAAGACATTTTTTTTGCATATGCTAAACAAAAGAGGCAATAATTAACGCATATGCAGGCCCAAATGAGGAAAACAACTATTGTTCTAATTTGCCAAAATCCACGCATGTTTTCGCTCAATAAACAAATATTATTTAAATTAACAATGAATTAAATCTTACTAAAAAAACTAATCTTCATTTACAGCCAAGAAGCATTACAGTAGAACAAAATCTGAATACTAAATCAAATCTTCAACCTAAATCAAATCTCAATCTTCATTACTTAGCAATAATCAGAACCAATCCAATCTCTATTACATAAATATGAAAATTACAAATCAAACTAAATCAATTACCATAAACATTGAATCTCTAATTATTCATAATTCCTAAATCTAAGCTAAGCAATTGTAAAAGAAACCCCTAAAATTCTTACCCTATAAATACAAAGGTGAAGATACATTACAAGGGGGGCCGCGAGTAAACCTTGAAGACAGAAAAAGAAAAATTGATTGAAGACAGAGACGAACAGGAGAATACGAAGAAGAACAAGCACTGATTTGAGAAGATGGACATAGGATGATTAGGGTTTCAATATCTGAAACCCTAATCGCCGTTGATAGCCGTGCCTTCATTGTCATCAGCCATCCGCTGCCGGAACCTGCAACAAGAAACAAAGGGAGATTAAATCATACAAGCTCGAAGAACTTGGAAAACGGAATCGCGAAGGGGTAATATCACATAGCTCTTGTTTATTCTAGTATTGATTTGGGTTGTATGGTTTTTGGATTCATGGTAGGGAAGGGGTTTGACTGAGTCGTGCCACCAGAGAGTAAAGGGATCTAGGGTTTGTGAGGAGAAAAGGAAAGGGTAAACGAGGAAGAGAGAGATGGGTCACAGTAAAAACTGAATAATGTGTAGAAAATGAATAACAATTTTGTATTCTGTTTCAGTCATGTACCAGTGTGCGTATGATAGCCAGCATATACCCTTGTTTCTGTCTGTCAGATTGCCATCAGACGGCCATAGGCCAAGTCTCACTGTAGCCTCCATACACCCTCGCCTCATACGATCAACTTGGGCCCTCCAATAGTACATAGTGGGCCAAGCCCAATTTCTTTAGACACCCCTTGCTGCTAGTTTCACTAAACTCTCAAACAGAAACACACCCCCTCAACCATTGGGCCTATAGCCCGTCTGCTTTTAACAACCCCTCTGTTTTACTTATCAAATAAAACTACACCCCCTGGTTAATTAATTAATTTTCTTTTTTAATTTTTATTTATTATCATATTATTATTTATATTATCATAAATAAATTATTTTTATTTAAAAACTCATGAAGATATTTTCTATATTATTGCATTAAATATTTTTTAATCATGCATTAATAAGATATTTTGCAATTAATATTATTAAAAAATATTCAACAAACATCAACTCTATATTTTTTGCAATAACTAATCTAAACAATCAATTTTCGCTAAAGGGTTTCAAATCTATTTTGACTAATCACGCATTTAGTCCAAAGTTCTGCAATCTCTACTCTTGGTCAAATGCGAGGCGATTCAAAATACATTTGCAACCCCTAAAAAACACAAACTCCTACAAACTACGAATTGGGACTCTGATTCCTCATAAGAGGATACATAGGCATACAACTAAAATCATGGTGAGGTCCCCTATTAAAAAATTAAAACCCCTTCTTACCTAACTGTTAAACCTAAACCTAAACCTAAACCTAGTATCCTTAAGAATAAGGTAGATAAAAGGTGCCTAACACCTTTGTAACACCCCAATTCTACCCCGACAAATTCTATAAATAAATCAGAGTTATAAAAATCATTCATGCAAACGAATCGGGATGCCACAAATTCTTCTATCAAAATTCACTGCATTCATCATAGATATATAACACTTTTTAAAACATCGGATGAACCATCATCATAAAATCTTTAATTAAATAACTTAACATCTACGCAGCGGAATTCTTAATAACATCTTTATCATCAATACAACAACTTCGAAACAACACATATTTAATAATAATCAACTTAACGTTCAACAACTGAAAAATCAACAATCAAAAACAGCAAGCGTTCATCCTCCGAGTGTTACATATCAGAGCAATGACACTGACTCGAACTACTGAAGGTATACAACCTTCACTCTCGATTACCTGCACATTACCAACATAAGGGAAACATTCAAACAGAAGGGGTGAGATATCTAACAATATAATAAAGCGCATGATAATTAATATATCAAATTAGATCACATAACATAACCACTTCTCATCTCATAATCAACAATAATCACAACAATAATACACATTCACAAAATCATTACACACTTCTTCATGCAGTCATATAATGCGACTCAATACTATGAAAATGCATGTGGTATCATTTGGAGCAGAACTCCCATCTAAAATTTTTTCCAGTTAATAGAGGCATCAACAAGGCATAAGCCGTCATCTCAATATTTGCCAATACAGGCCATCTCAACGAGCATAAGCTCCATCTTAAAATGCAATGTATGCGACACAATAATGAATGTAACAACAACTCCAAAATTAACAACATCTCAATGCAACACCATCATTGGCCAAAGGCCTACATCTCAAAAGCATCTCAACATCTCTTTATCACGTCTCATATTATAATAATGATTCATCAAATATCATTTATTCATTATAAATTATCAACACAACATCATTAGTAACTTTCTCATCAACAACTCAGCTATACATTAATACTACAATAATTCATACTGCTATTCTGTAATCTTACATCATTACTATTACTAATCCTACTGTTATAATTCAAACAACAGCCTCTAAGCATCTCATCTTCATCATTCTGCACGAAAAACCAACATAACAATCAACTTGGGAGCTAACTCTAAATCCTAAATTGGTTACTAGGATTACACTTCCTATTTTTTTCATTTTAATCCTCTAGAACAAAGTTCATCGCGTTAGCTATTCAACGCTTTGAACGGCATCTCGAACGGCATTCTAAAACTCAAGTTACAGCACTTTAAAATTGAATCTGCCAAAAATCAGACAATATGGGTCGATGCAAAACCCCTAGGATCGACGCGTACTGCACTAGTTGCCCAACATGAGTCGACGCATCCTCTCTTGGATCGACTCATCTTGAGTCTTACACACAGCATGTATCGATACATGCATCTTACAGATCGACTCATCCTGAGTCTTTCAACTTTCATGTATCGACACAAGTCTCTTTGTGTTAACTCATACTAAGTCTCTAAACCCTCATGTATCGACAAATCATGTTTGAGGTCGACACATCCTGATCCTTCCTACATAATTCTGCGATTTTTCTCTGCATCTCACTACAAGATTCATGTTTTTAGCCCTACCAACTTAATATAATCATGATAAATCATCACTTGCAGTTATCCTATAATTCTACATCGATTAAACAACATCGGGACATCATTATTCATCTATAATTCATCAAATTTTCATCATACAACATCATATACATTCAATTCACAAACAAGACAACAATCACCTTTAACCCCACATACCAATCATCATGAACCCAATTATAGAGTCAAAACCCCACCCTTAGCTTGGATTGAAGGTCGCTCTACAATTTTTCAGTCGAAACCTCATTCTGCCGTTTTTCCTCTTTTTCCAGCAGCTTCACGTTCTTCTTCTCAATCCTTATTCTTCTACTGCTTCTTTCTTTCTATTCTTTCTAACAACAATAAAATAACCCTATTATTCTTTATTCCTTATTGGGCTCAAAACTAATACACCCCCATATTACTTCTATTTCCTTCAAAATAAGCCCAAACCAAATAGTATTACACTTTTATTATTATTTCTCCACTTAATAAAATAATTAAATCCAATTAATCACAACATATCTTCACAGATATTCCAAAAATAATTTAATTAAATAATTAATTAAATTACGGGCGTTACCACTCTCCCCCACTTAGAATATTTTCGTCCTCGAAAATTTACCTCAATCAAATAACTCAGGGTAGGAGTCTCGCATCTTGCTCTCCAACTCCCAAGTCATGCTTTCTCCGGCAGCTCCTAACCAAACCAATTTAACCAAAGCAATCTCTTTGACCCTCAAAGTCTTTATTTCACAATCTGCGGTCCGTACAGGCATCATCTCCACCGTAAGATTATCCCGTACTTGCACATCATCCATATGAATCACATGAGATGGATCTGAAATATACTTCTGAAGTTACGATAGTGAAACACATCATGCGAATTCGAAAGATTAGGCGGTAAAGCCACTCTATAAGCAACATTCCCCACTCTCTCCGAAATCTGATACGGTCCAATAAAACGAGAAGTGAGCTTCTTAGACTTCAATTCTCGCCCAACACCAGTCACCGGTGTAACTCTAAAAAACACATGGTCACCAACTTGAAATTCTAAATCCTTCCTTTGCGTGTCATGATAACTCTTCTGTCTACTTTGGGAAGCCTTCATCTTTTCTCGAATAAACTTCACCTTCTCAGTAGTCTCACGAACAAGTTCAGGTCCAAGTACTACTGTTGTACCCCAAAATTTACCCTCCCATATTTCTCAAAACATTGCAAGAAAGATCCTCAAGTTGCTCAAGGTAGTCCAAGGATTGGCCAGGCAAGCCCTCTCCTAAGGCAGTCTACCCCAAACTAGGGTTTCATGATGCCTTAAGATACTTGAGTCCAAGTGATCTCAAGTGCTCACCAATGTCCTAATATGTTCTCAAGATCATCCATGACAAGTTTCAAGCCTTGCATGGAAAGTTTGCTCAGTCAATTGCTCAAAGGTCTGAAAATCGAATGTGCTAGGGCAAAAGTCAACTGTGACCCACATACAGTCAAACTTCAAGATTTTGGTTAACATCCTGATTTTGAAGTATATTTCATCATTTGATCAATGGTTGATCATGATTAATCAAGGATTGCTCATAATTCATCAAGACTCAAAAGTTGCTAAATTAGGGTTTTGTAGGAAAAGTCAACTCAACTTTGACTAAGCATAACTTTCTCATACTTTATGAGAAATGACCCATCCAAAGCTCATTTTGAAGAGGATGCAATTACCTAAAATCCATCTTCATCTCCCAAGTTCCAAAATATGCACTCACAAGAAGTTATGAATTTGGACATTATAGGTCATTTTGAAAAGTCAACAAAAACACCTTTTTTGTCAAAGCTTCAAACATGAGCATGGAATATCAAAATGAGATGAGACCAAAAGAATTGATTATAGGACATCTCAAGATTTCTAAAAAGTATAAGAACACCTCTAAAGATTCAAAATTGAGGAAGTTATGCATTATTGAAGTTGACCTTTTTTGCAAAATTGCCAAAAGTCAATTATCCCCAAAACATCAAATTTTGTTGAATAGGCCCAATCTTTTTCACTTGTTTTGAGTTGGCAACATAGCCCAAGTGCTCTAGCCTTTTCCACTTGTCCATATCTTATTTTTATTATTTATTTTGGTTTTTATTTGAATTAATTCAATTTAAATCAAATTAAATCAAATAAAATCCAAAACATTGATAACAAGAGATTTTGTGGTTGTTTCAGGTCTTAAATTACAGATTGCAAGCATTCAAACTCGTGTAAAGGCATATGTGCACAAAAAGATTGAAAAGAAGCCATGTTTGGAGAGATTTTAAAAGGGAATCAAATCAAATCCAAAATCATTGAAGAAGAAAGATTTGGACCAGTTTTGCAACCCTAATTCCTTCACTAATACATATTGAGTGGAGGCAGACCTAAAGAGAGGTTAGAAACAGGCGTGATAAGGAGAACCAGATTTGAAAAACAAGCAAAAAAGTGTGAGATCGAATTGATAGTTAGAGGCATCCTCAAGGCTTGTTATCTATCCCAATCGCTTCCTGGCACTCTCAGGAACCTAAAGCTATAAAGAAAAAATCCGTTCCGGCCCCAAAACGCTCGGTAAGTCATTCACGATACACCCCTGTTCTTGAATTTGAATCTCATGTTTTAAGAATTGTTAGGTTAAATTAATTATACATTCTTGATCTCTGAAGCATTTGCAAACTTTTTGTATCATTCAATTGCGTTTATATGGCCTGTAGCGTTAATCACCATTGTTAGGTTTTCGAGCTTGGTTTTAGGGTTTTTTGTTTTCAGGAACAATTGGCCTTCATAAGTGACATGGTTGTGATTAGGAGGACGAAACAAACACAACCATGTAATTGGATGCTATTTCTATTGCCTGTGGAAGGTTTTGAGAACGCATAATCTGTAGCAACGAACATTGGTCCGTAGGTATAAGCTAACAAACTTTTAGCCACGGTGTAGGGAAGAAGACGCCGAAGTGGCCAGCTTCTATTGGTTTATTTGAATTTGCACGCGAAAATACCATTACTATACTTGCTTTGTATATTATTTGTTATATGTACAATGAAAACAAAATAGCACAGTGGTTGTCAGGTAGACGCTTAAGGCGTTAAGAGGCTGGAGGTCAGGGGTTCGATCCCTGCCTCCAGCATTTGCTATTTTCATATTTTCTTGCAGATAATCCAATGTGCGTGTGAGCCTAATGTCCACCATATGTCTTCATCATCAACACGCCAGATGGCCAGATGGCCAGATCTGGTGGTCACCACTGAAGGAACACCATGAGCTAGGGTCAGCGCAATACACATGATCAAGAAAGTCAAATGGACTCCAACACTAATGGGCCCAGAAATTGCTATTGGCACACCACTTTCTTAGGCCCAATCTTTATCTCTTTATACTTTATTTTATTTCAATTAGTTATTTTATTAATTTTATTAACCAAAAATTATTTTCTTTTTTTTATCAAAATCACAAAAAATATTTTTTCCAATTAAAATTAGAATATTTATTTTTAGCAATAAATAAATTAATTTAATTAAGTTTGATTAATTAGACAACTTTAATTTATTTTGCAAATAATTAAAATTAATTAGAATCAATAGGTTTTATTACTAACTTAATTATTTTATTTCTTTCCTAAAATAACAAAAACCCAAAAATATGACATTTAATTATTTTTCATTAATTAATTTAATAACCAATTAATCTAGCATTTAATTCTAAAAACCTAATTTCTTTTCTTAAAAAATATTAAAAACAACAAAAACATTTTCTTTCTTTAATTAGGATAGAAGGGTCAAAACCCTAGTTTCGCATTCGATCTAATTTTCTCGTGAGCTTTATTTTTATCCAATTATTGTATCTGCTCCCGGTTTGTAATAATTAAATTAAGACATTTATTTTTACCGCTTTTAAATTTCAAAGAGTTTGTTTTTGGCTATGTAAATACCCGAAGCCTTGTAATAGTTTAGTTTACTTTCCGCATTTTAATTTCCGCAAATTATTAACTACTAGATATGTGAATAATTAGGGTTTGCACGACAAGAATGTATGACTATTTTAAAAGGGTTAGATCACCCTAAATATGCAAAGATAAAGAACTGAAATCAACACACTCGCACATGCACACTCCTAGGGTACACTCCCACTTGGTTGCCTTCGTAAAAACGGTCATTGAGCATAGGTCGTTTTAGAGGTCGTCCTCTTGTCTAAAAGATCACAGTTGCCTCGGAAAGGTTGCCTCGGATATCATTGCCTCAGACAATTGATCTAAGACTTTAGGGTTACTACTAAGACGTCCTAACATTGCTTTAGTGACCGTATGCCCCCTTTCGAATTGACCCTCAAAACTCCAACGACGGTGCTACCTACTCACTAATAGTGGGATAGCATTGTATAAAGGAAACAAACATAGAACGATTCCTTTTTCGAGTAGGTAGATTAGTTCTTAAGTACTTGCTCAATCAAAACAAAACTTTTTCACACTTACACTCTTTTACAAACAAGTTTTCAAAAACACTTCATTACACTCTTGAAGACAGACGCAAGAGTTAAATCGAAGTCAAAACAAAAACTTTTCAAAACCCACAAACACAAAGAAAACAATTTTGAAAATGATGAGCAAGTACCTAAGAGCCCGTAGATAACTACGGATAGAAAGGGTGCTAATACCTTCCCTTTCTATAATCTACCCCCCGTACTTAGAAATATCTCGAAAAGGGAATTTTTTTGTGCTTTTTTCCTTTCCTTGTTGGATAAAATAAAAGTCGGTGGCGGCTCTTGCTCACCGCGACATTTTGCAAATACAAACGCAAAACGCAAACCAGCATTCTAAAAACACGTCTCGGTTCTGGCCACCGTATCATAGAACTGGCGACTCTGCTGGGGAGAATAATAAGTGGGGTGTACCTTAGGATTAGTTCATATCGTTTTCAATTGTTTGATCTGTTTGCTTTATTTTTGTGGGTTTGAATTGGAGTTACTATAGATCCTAACCCGGATCTAGGGATACCTTTTAGGTAAGTAGCAATAGACTGTGAGGGAACTGTACGGCGTAGACCGATACGGTTGAAGTAGTAGCTACGTTGGTGTGACACTTTAGTCTGTACCGATATCCCTTGTGGAGGAACAAGGAGAATATGGGGCTGCTAAGGGGTCATTAAGCACCAACTGACCTTAGAACCTATAATTGACCAACTTGGCCATAGAAAAGTAGCAGTATGCTACACTCATTGAGACCATACTCTCGCGATGATTCCGGCTGCAAGAAAAGGTTGCTAAACTGAAATTATGACCAATCGAGGATGGTCAGTGATATTGAGAACCTCTAGAACCCGATTACTATTACTAGGACAGGTTGAACCAACTAAACTGAAAAAGGGTAGTACCTAAACTCCATGCCAGCCTAAAACTTAAGGCCGTTTGTGTGACTTGTGTGCCTTCAAACTTGAACTACTTGCACATTCTTGTTATCTGACAACATGAGTTCCTTGCAGGTTTTGTTTACAGTCCTTATCCAATAATTTAGATTTATTGTAGGGTTTACTTACAGCACCTCACACTTTTTCTTAAACGCATAACATACACATCATAACATCATGCCTTAACATTTCCTTAACCATTTCAAGGATCTCAAGGGTTTGTGATGCAGGTGATGGTAAATCAAATGTCAAGAAAGGGGCAAAGAGGATTTATTTTCCTCTAGCCAATGTCGTCTAGAGATCAAAACACGATGACTTGAGTCGGTGGATATAACCCACTCAATATGGTGAGCTTGACTCTTGAAGGAGGACGCTTGATGACACGAAGTTTCTTCAATCAAAGCTACAAAATTCAAATTCTAACAGTTTCTTGTTTACCCCGCGAGATCCTTGAAAACATTGCATACATATATCATACATATCATTGCATAACAGGTCTCCCAATACAGGTCTCTCATGTTCTCGCTGTTTATTTCAGCAATGGCTTTCCAACAACACAAACAAGATCTTCAAACTCAAGGAGCTCAGTTCAGGGACGTATTCCTAAACCTATCCAAGGGGCAGGAAGAGTTGAAAACACTCCTCGTCGGGAACTTGGTCAAGAAAAGTCCTGAAGACAATAAGGAAGAACGGATAGAACAACTGCAAGCTGAGATAGATGCAATAAGAACCAAAATGCTGGGGCAGATGGCTCTTATCCAAAGCTTAGCCCGGGAACAAGAAGAGCTGAGAACCATTATCAACCAGCTTCATCAAAACAGATACAACAATATGGAGTAAATAGTCGAGGCCGGAGACCGTCATTAATCAGCCTCTAAGAAGACAAGGGTTTGGGTTGGTAAGGAATGGACCTCTTTAAGTTGCTACCATCTCACAAGTCCGACAACCACCTCGCCAAAAGCAACGGGTTAAATCAGAGTAAGCCAGATACGCCCAAAAGGCAGTTCGCCGAGCTCAACATGCCGTTGTCTCAAGCTTTACAACACCTGTTGAGATTGAATCTGGTGACGTTAAGGGACCTTCCTCAGAAGCCCTACATAGCCTCCCCAAGGTAAAATCTTGATGCTAGATGTGCATACCATTCCAACAACCCGGGGCATGATACTGATGACTGTTGGGCATTGAAAAATAAAATTCAAGACTTGATCAATAAAGGAGCATTGGAATTCACACAAGATGGTCAGGTTGAGTTCTTCTACCATCCTTCCAAGGCTCACCATTTGAAGTGACAAGTCCTGAGACGAGAAGACTTTTTGTTCATTAGAATTTTCAATTTGTAATTTTCTTTTGATTGTTCAGACATTTATTCATGTCAAACTTTGTTACTTTATCAATGCATTGCATATGTCTATTTTGAATCAATCCATTTGTATTCACTATATTCAAATTGCTTTCATTTTTGTGATGTTCAATTCTCGATTAAAAAATTCTAAGCCTTTTGAGGGAGGATGACGAAAATGATATCAAAATCTCTACAGTATGCTTTTGAACAGACCCCGCTGACGAGGTACATGCATTGTTTCAAATCCTAAACAGTAGAGTTATAAGGAAGACAATCCCTAGTCAACCCCTTTGAGCCAAAGAAGTTGGAGTTTTTTCTTTTCACAAATTAAAACCCTTAATTATAACCTAGGGCAGGGTAGTTTTCTCAGTTAATCCAGGTGCATAATGAATGGCATCAAATAAGTCCTCCCGAAACAAAAAACGGTGATGGTTCCGTATAATAGTCAGGACAAGCAGTCATTATCTCTCAAAAATAAAAGCCCACTAAGTCAAAACCTGTGAAGGAGACTTAAGAAAAACTGGGGCATCCCGCTGACTGTAATCACAAAAGAAACAGTTCAGGCAAAAGACAGGGATAATAAAATAAAAAAGAAAGAGATCATACAAACTCTCAACAAAAATGATTGTCTGTTCAAAATAAATTATCAGTATCCGAATCATCACTGGAATATCAGAGCAAAGACTCAAACGGGATCTAATGCACGATTAGCTGAGTTTAGGATCGAAGAACATCACGAAGAACGGGTGGGTACAAATAAATTTTGAGCCTTTATCCTTTGTTTCTTAAACCGTGAACCAGGCCACGTTATAACCCTTAAAAGTCCTAGCTGAAGCATGGGTTAATTCGAAAGCATACTATTACAAAAGGTATCCTGACTCCTGTAAGACTTGCTGTAAATCCTGAGTTGACATCACATTTTAAAAAAATTTGCCTGTTTTACTGGAAAAATTCATTTTCAAAAATTTCAAGACAGACATAAGCTTTGCTTTATTAAAATAACATTGTTTGCATATGACTATTTGTTCAACAACAGAGAAATTCGCACGACAAATATCTAGTGAACAAAAACCTTCTCAATAAAAAGGATCGCCTCAAGTGAAAAACACTTCCAATCAAGGGGCACGACATGATCATTGTCCATCATCTGAGGCAGTCAAGTCAAGATTCAAGGAATCTCTCAAAAATGCCAAATAGCCAGGGGCAAGTTTCCATCTGAATCACTTGGGGCATTGGACATGAATTCCAGCAAGTAATCTTGCATGATCAAATGAACATCTTCTGGTAGTATGGCAACACAACACTACCGACAATGACAACTCCCTACACCTTGAGAGCATGGACATAGTCAAAAAATACTACGCATGAATAAAGACCCGCTAGGTTGACTGGCCTAGGAAAAAATAAGGGCTCCCCGACGAACCAAAAGGGTTCAGGCAAAAATAAGGGACGAAAATGAAAAAATTTGTACACCCGGCAAGTCGAAAACCTGAAAAGGCGGCTTGGGCAAAAAAGGGTATCCCGGTGGACTGAAAACCCGAAAGGGCGGTCCAGACAAAATTAGGGATCAAAACGTACGACTATGTCCCGTCCTCTTGTCACTAGCCTACCAGAAGAAGACTTGTCATTTTGATCGAAAGATACCAAGCACCCCATAAGTTGGGATAACACTCGATCCACAAGGCCTCCGCAAGCACCTTCTCCAGCAAATACAGGGGCAGAAAAGTATCGATATGAAGTCATTGTCATATCCTCAGCATGCGTCCCAATAACATCCACTCCCCGCAGAGTAAGAAAAGGACAGTGGTGTTAATTCTCCCCACCTGAGGCTCACAACCGCGAATGAGTCAGCAATATTCTCCTCAAGCAGAGTTTATCCATCATCAGCACTAGACAGTTATCCCCAGCGGAGTCTGGAAAATCTTCCCCAATGGAGTTTGGAGAATCATCCCCAGTAGAATCTGGAAGATTGTCCCCAGTAGAGTCTAAAAGGTTATCCCCAGTGAAGTTGCAACTGAAAGATCATTCCCAGCGGAGTTCATTCCTTTCACAAACAGAAACTCAATCCCCAACAGGATTCAGTATCGCCAGCCACGGTAATTCATCCCCATCTGAATTTATCAGCGGAATCCTCAGCAGAGCATTGTCCTCCCCACAGAGCCACTTCCTCATCAGTTTATTCCCCAGCAGAGTTATCCTCTCCTGCAGGTTTATTCTCACAATCATCTTCATTCACTATCTCCAGCAGAAACAAAGAATTCAACTCTTTTCTTCAGCAGCTATCCGGGATTTATTTTCCCCAGCTAAGAACATCACCTTTTCATACATCATGACATGCATACGCATCATACAACACAATCTCATTTATTTTGAGAACATCATTTCCTGATGCATATCATGCATTACATATAACTAACCTTTACCTTTCAGGAAAGATATAATCAAATTCTCACAAAATTCAAGTTATGAAGCCTTACCTAGGTTTCTTCCTGGTTCAGATGCAATTTTACTTAAACTCCACATGAAGACTTACCTAGGTTTCTTCCCGGTTCAGATGCAGTTTTACCTAAAATCCTCATGAAATAGCCTTAGCTAGGTTTCTTCCCGGTTCAGATACAGTTTTACCTAAACTCCTCATGAAACAACCTTACCTAGGTTTCTTCCCGGTTCAGATGCAGTTTTACCTAAACTCCTCATGAAACAACCTTACCTAGGTTCCTTTCTGGTTCAGATGCAGTTTTACCTAAACTCCTCATAAAACAGCCTTACCTAGGTTTCTTCCCAGTTCAGATACAGTTTTACCTAAACTCCTCATGAAACAACCTTACCTAGGTTTCTTCCCGGTTCAGATGCAGTTTTACCTAAACTCCTCATGGAGCAACCTTACCTAGGTTCCTTCTCAGTTCAGATGTAGTTTTACCTAAACCCATCATGAAGCAACCTTACCTAGGTTCATTCTCTTTCCCGATGAAGTTTCACCTAGACTCATCCTGGAGCAACCTTACCTAGGTTCCTTCTCTTTCCCGATGTAGATTCACCTAGACTCATCCTGGAGCAACCTTACCTAGGTTCCTTCTCTTTCCCGATGTAGTTTCACCTAGACTCATCCTGGAGCAACCTTACCTAGGTTCCTTCTCTTTCCCGATTTAGTTTCACCTTGAATCATCCTGGAGCAACCATACTGTGATACGGTGGGAAAGAACTGACTGTTTTTTGGAATGCTGGTTTGCGTTTTGCGTTTGTTTTCGCAAAATATCACGGTAAGCAAGAGTCGCCATCGAATTTTATTTTATCCAACAAGGAAAGGAAAAAAGCACAGAAAAATTCCTTTTTTCGAGATATTTCTCAGGTTCGGGGGGGAGGGGGGGGGGGGGGGGGGGTAGGTTATAGAAAGGGAAGGTATTAGCACCCTTTCTATCAGTGGTTATCCACGGGCTCTTAGGTACTTGCTCATATTGTTTTCAAAATTTGTTTTCTTTGTGCTTGTGGGTTTGAAAAAAAGTTTTTGTTTGAAAAATTCGATTTAACTCTTGCTTCTGTCCTCAAGAGTGTAATAAAGTGTTTTTTTGAAAACTTTGTTCGAAAAGTGTAAGTGTGAATTTTTTTTTTGAAAGAGCAAGTATCTAAGAACCATCTACCTACTCTAAAAAGGAATCGTTCTATGCAATTTTCCTTTAGACAATGCTATCCTACTATTGATGAGTAGGTAGCATCGTCGTTGGAGTTTAAGGGTCAATTTGAATGAGGGACGTGCGGTCACTAAAGCAATGTTAGGACACTTTAGCGGTAACCCTAAGATCTTAGATCATTTGTTTTGAGGCAACAATATCCGAGACAACCGTTTCTAGGCGACTATGATCTTTAGACAAGAGGGCGACCTCTAAAGTGACCTATACTCAATGACCGCGTATGAAGGCAACCAAGTGGGGTGTACCCTAAGAGTGCGCATGTGCGAGTGTGTCGTTTTAAGTTAATTTTATCTTTGTACATGTTAATGGTGATCTATGTTGATTTTAGGTTGAAACATTCAATCTTGTCATGCATACCTATTATCAAACATCTAACAGTTATATTTTTGCGGAAAATAAATTGCAGAAATTAAATTACAAGACGTCGGGTACTTACATCGCCAAAAATAACCCTTTTGAAATTTAAATGCGGAAAAATAAATAAAGCGATAAAAAATAATTAAATGGTCCTAATTATCTATTACATTCCGGGAACAAGTACAATATTGAATAAATAGATCGCGTGCGGAAAATTAAATCGAGTGCGAGTAGGGTTTTGACCCTTTGTTATTTAAAGAAAAGATTTTTTTTTGTTTGTTTTTGAATTAAGAAAGAAATTATCTAAGTTAATTATTAAATTAATAAATAAATAAATTAATTAATGAAAATAACTTATTTTTGGATTTTTGGTATTTTAAGAAAGAAATAAAACTAATTAATGTTAGTAAAAACCTAATTAAATCTAATTGAATTTTAATTATTTACAAAAATATATTAAAGTTATCCTAATTAAACCTAAATTAATTTAATTAGTATTTATTGATAAAATAAAAATAAAAATTTAATTTGATAAAGAAAAATATTTTGTGGTTTTAATTTTATTAAAGGAAAAAAATGATTGGTTAGAAAATAATAAAAATAATAAAAATAAATAATTAAAACAAAAAAAATATAAAATAGAGAGAGATAGGGGGTTTGGGCCTGAATATGAGTGTTGGAGAAGCAATTGTCTGGCCCATTAGGCGTTGGCCCTGTTGACTTTCTGGATTCCCTGTGCGCGCTTAGACTTGGTTCCTGGTAGACCATCATCTCTGGATCACCAGATTTGGCCTATGGCCATCTGGTCATCAGATGCTTGAGGGTGCATGATGAGCTTCACGCCGAGTTTTGCACCGGATTACCTGAAGAAAAAATATAACAAATAGCATGGGGGACCTGGGATTCGAACCCATGTCTTGTTGGATGTTGCCAGTGCTTGCTTCCACTAGGCCATTGTGCTTCTGTTTTTAGTATATTAAACAATAAAGTTAATATTCCAAAACAATGATTATTGGTCAGAAATAAAAAAAAACGCGCGCGATTTGAACACGCTAATGGGAGAACGACACGCCATCATCCCTGTCGTTAGAACCTGTAACATATTTACCCACGGATTCAAATCCTCAACTAAAAGCATAGGTTCATCCTAAAACTCATCTCAGGCTATATAAATTCCTCCCAAGACCATGGTTGCATTCGTCTTCCTCTCCCGGTCACGTCCATGGCCATCGTTAAGGCTAATTTAACCTGTAAGAGAAATACCCAAAAACAAGCCACAAAACCCTAGCTATGGTACCTCACAACATAGGCCACATAAATGAAATTGGATAATACAGAAAGCTTGGAAACTTGATGAGGATTATGAATATGCAAATAATTTGCACAAAAGATGCAGGAATAATGATTTGCAAATTTAAAATAAGAGCAGTTTTCTACGACACTTACAATGCGTTTGAGCGTGTATGGAGACCGGCTTTGGGTTTGTTCTGCTTCAGTGATCGTCAAGGAATCAATTGAGATCGTTCTTGGCTTCTGAAATCACCTCTAGACACGATTTTGATTTCACACGTTTTACCACTTTTTTCAAGTTTTGTTTGGTTTGTTCTTGCAGCCTCTAGCCCTCAATTTCGTGTGCCTCTCTTCCTTATGCAATGTGGAATGCATTAGGTTAACAAATGTGCCTTGAATCTTTCACATCAATGCATAAAATATTTGATTTGATTCACTTTTGAAAGCTTGCCTAATTTGTCAAGAATCCATCTTTTTGTACATGATATGGTGAGATATGAATTTGATGCTGATCATGATGATGATTAAGTCCTAAAACAACCAAAAAGCTCTCAAGTAATCAATATTTGGATTTTACATGATTTAATTTGATTTAAAATGAAATAATTCAATAAAAAATAAAATAAAATAATAAAAAATAAATATGATCTCAAGGCTGGAGCTAGGACACGTGTGCAATGGTACAAGCTCAAATCAAGTGGAAAAGAATGGGCCCACTTGACAAAATTTGAAGTTTTGGGGATAGTTGACTTTTGGCAATATTGCAAAAATGCCCAACTTCAACAATGCATAACTTCTTCAATTTTGAACTTTTTGAAGTGTTATTGGACTTTTTAGAAATCTTGAAATGTCCTCTAACCAACCCTTTTGGTTTAATCTCATTTTTATATTCCATGCTCAAGTTATAAGCTTTGACAAAAAAGGTGTTTTTGTTGACTTTCAAAAATGACCTATAATGTCCAAATTTATAACTTATTGTGAGTGCATTTTCTGAACTTGTGGTATGAATATGGATTGTAAGAAATTGTAGCCTCTTAAAAATGAGCTTTGGATGGGTCATTTATCATAAAGTATGAGAAAGTTATGCTTGGTCAAAGTTGAGTTGACTTTTCCTACAAAACCCTAATTTAGCAACTTTTGAGTCTTATGAATTTTGAGCAATCCTTGATGAATCATGATCAACCCTTGATCAAATGATGAAATATCCTTCAAAATGAGAATGTTGACAAAAAATATTGAGGTTTGACTGTTTGTAGGTCATAGTTGACTTTTGCCCTATTAGAGTCGATTTTTGGACCCTTTGAGCAATTGACTGAGCAAACTTCCTCTGCAAGGCTTGAAATTTGACATGGATGATCTTGAGAAAATATTAGGACATTTGGTAGCACTTGAGGTCATTTATACTCAAAGATATTGATGTAACACAACACCCTAATTTGGGGTTGACTGCCTTAGGAGATAGCTTGACTGTCCAACTCTTGAGCAATCTTGAGCCACTTGGAGATTTTTCTTGCAATGTCTTGAGAAATATGAGAGGGAAAATTTTGGGTTACAACAACTGCCCCTGTTCAATCTTCTTAAACCTGAGGATGTAGATTGGCTTTCGTGCCTTTCGTGATCCGAAGGTGGAAGATGATTGAACACTAGAGTGCCCAGAAATTTGCACTCGCATGAAGTGGTGTCAGCCTTGTGATGTCGGGAATGGGCTTACAAATGCCATTTAGAGATTGTTGGTAGGAGGATGGGCTTACAGATGCCATCTGCAGGAGTTTCGATCGCATAAGAGATTCCTTAGCGAGAACTTGCATACCTGTTGTTTGTAGAAGATTCTGCTGGGGAAGTCTGGTTTTTGTTGAGATTTAGGAACTTACCTGTACTTCAACTGAGAGAAGGCCTCGGCTGAGTCTTAAGAACCTTTACATAATTCAACTGTGGGGAAACATCTTCATCAAGATCTAGGAACTGTCTGGTCTTCAACGTAGTATACCGTTTAGATTGTAGAACTCGTCCACACTATGACGGAGGAAAACATCAAGATCTAGGAACTGTCTGGTCTTCAATGTAGTATACCATTGAGATTGTAGAACTCGTCCACACTATGACGGAGGGAAACATCTTCATCAAGATCTAGGAACTGTCTGGTCTTCAACGTAGTATACCATTGAGATTGCAGAACTAGTCCACACTATGACGGAGGAAAACATCAAGATCTAGGAATTGTCTGGTCTTCAACGTAGTATATCGTCGAGATTGTAGAACTCGTCCACACTATGACGGAGGAAAACATAAAGATCTAGGAACTGTCTGGTCTTCAACATAGTATACCGTTGAGATTGTATAACTCGTCCACACTATGACAGAGGGAAACATCTTCATCAAGATCTAGGAACTGTATGGTCTTCAACTTAGTATACCGTTGAGATTGCAGAACTCATCCACACTATGACGGAGGAAAACATCAAGATCTAGGAACTGTCTGGTCTTCAACATAGTATACCGTTGAGATTGTAGAACTCATCCACACTATGACGGAGGGAAACATCTTCATCAAGATCTAGGAACTGTCTGGTCTTCAACGTAGTATACCGTTGAGATTGCAGAACTCGTCCACACTATGACGGAGGAAAACATCAAGATCTAGGAACTGTCTGGTCTTCAACGTAGTATACCGTTGAGATTGTAAAACTCGTCCACACCATGACAGAGGGAAACATCTTCATCAAGATCGAGGAACTGTCTGGTCTTCAACATAGTATACCATTGAGATTGCAGAACTCGTCCACACTATGACGGAGGAAACATCTTCATAAAGATCTAGGAACTGTCTGGTCTTCAACATAGTATACCGTTGAGATTGTAGAACTCATCCACACTATGACGGAGGAAAACATCAAGATCTAGGAACTGTCTGGTCTTCAACGTAGTATACCGTTGAGATTGTAGAACTCGTCCACACTATGACGGAGGTAAACATCTTCATCAAGATCTAGGAACTATCTGGTCTTCAACGTAGTATACCGTTGAGATTGCAGAACTCGTCCATACTATGACGGAGGAAAACATCAAGATCTAGGAACTGTCTGGTCTTTAACGTAGTATACCATTGAGATTGTAGAACTCGTCCATACTATGACGGAGGAAACATCTTCATCAAGATCTAGGAACTGTCTGGTCTTCAACGTAGTATACCGTTGAGATTGTAGAACTCGTCCACACTATGACGGAGGAAAATTGTCGAGATTGAGAACCTTATCTGCAATTCAACCGAGGATAATTCAGTTGAGATTTAAGAACCGGTCCAGGTCTTCGACATAACTGAGAATTTAACTACATCTTTCCTGAAAGGTAAAGTTCAGTCGTATACAATGCATGATATATATCAAGCAATGATGTTCTCAAAATAAATGAGATTGTATTGTATGATGCGTATATGCATGTATCATGATGTATGGAAATGTAATGTTTCTAGTTGGGGAAAATAAATCCCGGATAGCCGTTGGAGAATAGAGTTGGATTCTTCGTTTCTGCTGGAGATGATGAATGAAGATGATTGTGTGAATAGACCTGCAGGAGAGAATAACTCCGTTGGGGAATATACTGATGAGGAGATTACTCTGTGGGAAAGAGATGCTCTGTTGAGGATTCCACCGATAAATTCTGTTGGGGCTGAATTACCGTTGCTAGTGATACTGAATCCTGGCGAGGTTTTAAATTCTGTTTGTGAAAGGAAAGAACTCCGCTGGGGATGATCTTTCAGTTGTGGCTTCAATGGGGATAACCTATTAGACTCTTATGGGGATAATCCTTTGAGCTTTGCTGGGGACAATCTTCCTTTGAACTCGGCTGGGGATATTTATTTTTATACTCCACTGGGGACGAACTTCCAAAGTCTACTGGGGATGATTCTTCAACTCCACTGGGGAAGCTTTTTCAGACTGCGCTGGGGAAATTTCAACTCCACTGGGGATATCTTGTATTCTGCCGGGGAATATTCTTATAATCCGTTGCGGAATATTAAGACTTCCGGGGATTTAAGCCTTTTAAGTGTTGATGGTAGATAAACTCTGCTCGGGGGAGAATATTACTGATTCATTCACAGTTGCAGGTCTCAGCTGGGGAGAGCTATCATTACTGTCCTTTTCTTACTCTGCGGGGAGTGAAAGTACCTTAGCCATATTCTTCAGCTGAATTTACCTTGTACCTGGTGGACAGAGCAAATGTACAGTGTGGACAATTCTTATATGCCCCCGTTTATGATATTACGAGTAATGGCCTTTTGTTTCGCATGTAAATATTTATGAGCAACAATCAATGTCAAATGCATATATAAAAAATGAACATTGGACATTCTTTGCAAAACAAAACAGAAAAAGGAAAAACAGTTTTGAAAATTTTTTCTTTCTGAAAATGAATTGTATTGATTTTGAAGTTTGGCCTATAAATAGATGTTTTTGTACAAGAGGCTGACGTCCTAGTAAGGGAACGCCGCCGAACAAATAGATTTTTACACAATTTGTGAAAAGAAAACAAAACAGCTATGTGAATAATCCCACTGGGTTCCAACTCTGCTATTGTCTTTATGTCCTCGAGCATCTCATCACTTTGCTACTTGGTTGAAGATGAATCAAATTGATTAGTACCGTCCGAGCTTGATAGTCGATACCGAAGTCTGGATGCAAGGTGATCCAATGAGACACAGTGTTACGCCTTAATCCCTAACTTTTGCCTGGACCGCCCTTTCGGGTTTTCAGTCCACCGGGGTACCCTTTTTTTCCCAAGCCTCCTTTTCAGGTTTTCGACTTGCCGGGTGTACATTTTTTCATTTCCATCCCTTATTTTTGCCCGAACCCATTTGGTTCGCTGGGAAGCCCTTATTTTTGCCTAGGCCAGTCGACCTAGCGGGTCTTTATTTATGCGTAGTATCTTTTCACTATGTCTGCATTGATAGGGTGAGAAAGGTCGTCACCGTCCATGGTGGTTAGAATTATGGCTCCTCCTGAGAAAATGTTCTTAACCACAAGTGGCCCTTCGTAGGTAGGGGTCCATTTGCCCCTGGGGTCACCTTGAGGTAGGATAATGCGCTTGATAACCAGGTCCCCAACTTGATACTCTTGTCGTCTAACTTTTTTGTTAAATGCCTTGATCATCCGTTTTTGGTACGTTTGACCATGAAAATAGCAGTAAGTCTCTTTTTGTCGATTAAGTTCAGCTGATCAAGCCGGGTCTGAATCCAGTCATCTTCGCTCAAATCTGCATCCTTCATAATTTGAAGAGAGGGTATCTTAACTTCAATGGGCAATAAGGCCTCTATACCATATACCAAGGAATAGGGTGTTGCCCCTGTTGATGTCCGTGCTGAGGTACGGTACCCATGAAGAGTGAACGGTAACATCTCGTGCCAGTCCTTCTATGTCACAGTCATCTTCTGCACAATCTTCTTAATGTTCTTATTAGCCGCTTCTACAGCCCCATTCATCTTCGGCCGGTAGGGAAAAGAGTTGTGATGCTGTATCTTGAACATCTTGCAGAGCTCGGTGATCATCTTATTATTGAGATTTGTACCATTGTCCGTAATGATCCTCTCTGGTACACCATATCGACAGATCAGATTGTGCTGAATAAATCGTGCCACGACGTTCTTGGTTACAGTAGCAAAGGAAGCTGCTTCAACCCACTTCATAAAATAATCAATAGCTACCAGGATGAAACGATGCCCATTGGATGCTGTAGGTCTGATCTCGCCGATCATGTCGATGCCCCACATTGCAAAAGGCCAAGAAGTTGTCAAGACGTTCAAAGGTACTGGAGGTATGTGCACCTTATCAGCATAGACTTGGCACTTGTGACAGGTCCGAGAATGCTGATAACAGTCGGCTTCCATTGTGGACCAAAAATATCCTACCCGAAGGATTTTCTTTGCCATGGCGTGTCCACTGGAATGGGTCCCAAAAGTACCTTCATGTAAATCTGCCATGATCCTTTCTACTTCGTTCTTATCCACACATCTCAATAAGGTCAAATCATGGTTACGCTTGTAAAGGATACCATTACTGATGAAGAACTTTGCTGCAAACCTCCTTAGAAACTTCTTGTCATTAACAGATGCACCCTCGGGGTATTCCTACGCCTCAAGATACCTTTTCACTTCATGAAACCAAGGCTTTTCTGTTACCTCTTCAGTCTCAATGTCACAGCAATGTGCAAGTTCGTCCAATCTTTCAATGATAATCCGGGGAGCTTCGTTGTCCCAATTGACTTTGAACATAGAAGACATCGTGGCCAGCGCGTCCGCCAACTGATTCTCCTCTCTAGGGAAGTGTTCAAAAGTTATCTCTTTGAAGTGGGGAAGCAATGTCAACACATACTTCTTGTAAGGAATAAGATTTGGGTGTTTCGTATCCCACTCGCCCTTGATCTGACTGATCACGAGGGTGAAATCTCTAAAGACACTTAGAAACTTAATCCTTAGGTCAATTGCTACTCGAAGACCCATGATGCATGCTTCATACTCCGCCATATTGTTGGTGCAGTTGAAACATAGTCGGGCGGTAAACGGAGTATGAGAGCCTTTAAGAGATATGATCACGGCGCCAATTCCATTACCCAAAGCGTTCGAAGCTCCACCAAAGTACATAGACCATCGGGATCCTTCCTCAGGTCCTTCATCCGGTCCAGGTGTCTTATAGTCAGTTACTATCATGATACTCTCGTCCCAGAATTCAAAGTTCATAGACTGGTAATCATCCACTTCCTGGTGTGCCAAATGATCTGCCAACACACTTCCTTTGATTGCCTTTTAGGTCATGTACTGGATGTCATACTCAGTCAAGATCATCTGCCATCTTGCTATTCTTCCGGACAAAGCAGGCTTCTCGAAGATATACTTGATTGGATCCATCTTTGATATCAATAGAGTAGTGTGAGTCATCATATACTGTCTCAGCCAGCGAGCAGCCCATGCCAAAGCGCATCAAGTTTTCTCAAGCAACGAGTATCGGGTCTCGCAGTCGGTAAACTTTTTTCTAAGGTAGTAAATAGCATGCTCTTTTCGGCCAGACTCGTCATGCTGACCCATCACACACCCCATTGAGTTATCGAGTACTGTCAAGTATAAGATCAAAGGTCTCCCTTCAACTGGTAGCATCAGAATAGGTGGCTCTTGGAGATACTCTTTGATTCTTTCGAAAGCGGCCTGACATTCATCATTCCATCTTACCACTTGGTCTTTCTTCAGTAACTTGAAGATTGGTTCACAAGTAGCAGTCAGGTGCGAGATGAATCGGGCAATGTAGTTCAAATGTCCCAGGAAGCCTCTGACTTCTTTTTCTATTCTGGGAGCTGGCATTTCCTGTATAGCCTTCACTTTGGCAAGATCCACTTGAATACCTTTGTCACTTACGACGAAACCCAGCAGCTTACCAGATCTCACCCCGAAGGTGCACTTGTTCGGGTTTAATCTCAGCTTGTACAACTTCAACCTGTCGAATAACTTCTGCAGATGGTCCAGATGTTCTTCTTCAGTTTGGGATCTTGCAATCATGTTATCGACGTATATTTCAATCTCATGATGGATCATGTCATGAAACAAAGCAACCATGGCACGCTGATACGTTGCCCCAACATTCTTCAATCCAAAAGGCATGACCTTATAGCAAAAGGTACCCCATTGAGTAACAAAGGTTGTCTTCTCCATGTCTTCGGGAGCCATTTTAATCTGATTATAACCGAAGAAACCATCCATAAAGGAGAAGAATTTATGCTGAGCAGTGTTGTCAACCAGGACGTCGATATGAGGTAAAGGGAAATCATATTTGGGGCTCGCCCTGTTCAAATCCCTGTAGTCGACACACATTTGAACCTTACCATCCTTTTTCGGCACAGGAACCACGTTGGCCACCCACTGAGGGTAAGAAGTAACTGCTAGAAAACCGGCGTCGAACTGTTTTATAACCTCAGCCTTGATTTTCTCAGACATATCTGGGCGCATTCGGCGAACCTTCTGTTTCACTGGAGGACAGTCTTCCTTGGTGGGCAGGCGGTGAACCACAATATCGGTATCCAACCCAGGCATATCTTCATAAGACCAGGCAAAGATCTCAACATAGTCACGCAGCATCTAAATCAACCGTTGCTTCACACTAAGCTCCAGATTTGCCCCGATCTTGACCTCTTTCTTGTCTATTTATGTACCCAGATTTACTGACTCCACCGGCTCTTCGTGCGGCTGTATAGCCCTCTCTTCTTGAAGTAACAGTCTAGCAAGTTCACCAGGCACTTCGCAATCATCTTCACCCTCGTCTTCGACTAAGTAGATCGGACTTTAGAAGTCATAACTGGAAGTAGCAGAGTCGTTACCAGTGAGATCCAGAGTGGATGTAGACCTGTATATGTGAGTGTGTGTAAAATAGCTGTTTTACAATATGTAATAAAAGAAAAACAAGAAGCGCAAAATTTGAAATGCAAGAAAATGTCCAATGCTTTTATTAATGATATATGAAAATGACACACATAAAGCCTTCACAAATGAAGCCACAGTGCCCCGGGTAAGACACCGGGCCATAGAGTTTAAAACATTGTCTGTTACAAATTCAAAACAAAAAGTATCATTACTGGGTAACAAAAGAAATTGGGACGAAGTCCTTTGCTGTCCAGTTGTTTAGTGCACCGTCGATCGTAGGGTAGATCCAACTGTCGAACTCAAACTCTTCAACGTCGTCTTCAATGGCATTCACTCCTGAATTACTGATGAACAAGGGAGGTCTTCCGATCCGTGCATTCCGAAAAACCTTTTGAGCCTCTGCAGTGAAACCCAAACCAAACTTGTTAGTCTTCTGTGCAAAATTAGGGAGTTGGCCCCAATTCATACACCCACCTTTCTCGACAACAACCCGGGCCTCCTTGAAGGAAGCCATCTTCATTGGAGGATATTCAACAACAGTCTCAGTCGATGCCAGTGTCTGGGGAACCTCTTCAAAATGTTGAAACGGGGTCTCAATGAACTCCCCGTCCATCTCTACATATCGGAAAGAGTTGAGGTGGCTCACCATGTACTCCTCTTCTCCTTGCACTGTTACAATTTTCCCTTTCACTGGGTACTTCAGCTTCTGGTGGAGCTTGATGTTACTGCCCTAACTTTGTGGATCCATGGACGACCTAGCAAACATGAATAGGATGGCCGAATGTCCATCACATAGAATGTAGAGGCGAAAACCTGAGAACCAACCTTAATCAGAATATCCACTTCTCCATGCACCATCCTCTTAGACCCATCAAAGGCCCTGACGACAATGTTGCTTGGTTTCAGCTCCAACCCTTCACAGTCCAACCGGTCTAGAGCTTTCTTAGGCAAAAAATTCAATGAGGAACTAGTATCCACCAATACACGAGCAAGAGTGGTGCCCCTGCATTCAATGGAGACATGTAGGGCATCGTTGTTGATGTACCCCAAAATTTGCCCTCCTACTTTTCCACAAGAAATCACAGCTTCGGGCTTTTCCTGATTTTTCAGATTGGCTCAAGAATCGGTCAAACAGACTTTTTCTTATCAGTCTACCCAAATTAGGGTTTTCATGGACTTTGGAACAGTTCAAGCAGATTGTTAGGGTTTGATTGAGTTTGGCTCAGGGTTTGATCAGGCAGGCGCTTCTTTGACATTAAATCAAGAATCAGGGTTTTGTGCGCGCATTCTCAGAAAGAATTAACTCTACAGTTCTTTTCAATTTAATATGGGATATGGGTTGAGGCTTTTGAACTGAGAATTTGCAGTGTTTGGTTTAATCAGTAAAAGGAAAGGATACATGGGCATTTATTGTGATTGACTGTGCAATACTTTTGATTATTCGGAATGCCGGACGTTTATTGATTATTTATCATTTCTAAGTTAAAATTATTGGATATTTTTCCAGTTATTATAATTTAAGAATTATAAATAGTTAAATAAACAATTGAAGAAGAATTAAAAGAGATTAATTGACAAAAGAGCTTTTATTTATTTTTAATTATTAGTACAAAATGTTATTTGAATACATTTACAGTATTTACAAATAATGTTATTACAAATAATTGGAAATAAAATAAAGCTATCCTAAAGTTTCCTAAGTATTCATCTTCTACTGATGCTCCCCATTGCTCAATTATTTTTTATCTGCAAAAACAAAGAAAAGAAAAGAAGTCAAATGCAGATGAAATAAAAAGGCAGACAGTTAATCATAAAAAAAGCTCATCATTAAAAGTGACTGGCCGGAATCAGTTGTTCACCCTCTCTGCAAATCACAAGAAATACTCTTGGTTCACAAAGAGGGAAAGAGAAATATGCTTGCAAAAAATATATGAATTGCACAAATTCAAATTGTCAAACAGGCTACATAGTTTCAGTTTGCAAAATGCCAAACAAACAGCATGTGCAAAATATCAACAAAGCTGTAACTTCAAAACATGCCTAACCAAGTCCAAAAGGTAAACTGAACTGCACAAATTGCAAACTGAAAAATGCCTAACCAAGTCCAAAATGTCAACCAAACTGTCAAAGATATCAAAAGCCAATAAAGCTGTCAACAAAGTACACAAGAGATATGCAGGAAATCTGGAAAGTGTGCAGAGGAAAACTAACAATGCAAGCAATATTCAAATGTTACATCATTTCCCAGCCTATCACTTTTTCAGAATAGTACAGTAAGCAATAAACAAATGCTTTTTCTGATAGAGAGAGAGAAGAGAGAGAGAATAGGCTTACATGCTTGAGGCTTAGAAAAAGATATAACAAGATATACCAGAACAGAAAAAAGGAGAGGCAGAATATCACAAAAAACAAGTTCACACAAACTGTAACATTTCTCAAACATTGCAAACTGCCTCCAACACAAACAACAACAGCCTCAAGCCTCAAAAGCTTGCCTCAAAACTGCTTGCCTGCATAAAACTTGCTTCAGGAAAGCCTGTTGTTGTACCCCAAAATTTGCCCTCCCATATTCTTCAAGATTTTCAAGGAACATGCTTCAAAATCTCCCTAAGGGTTGCACAGTTCAAGGGCCTCCTAACAGTCAAAAACTAGGGTTTTGGTTCTGGCAAAGAAATTGAAGTTTCCAAGGGTCCAAACAAGTCCCATATGCCTACAAACATGGTCAAGCATTCATATGCCAAGTTTCAATACTTACAGCATAAAATTGCACAGTCAAAAACCCTAATTGCTCAACAGTCAACTACAGGGGCAAAATGGTCATTTGACAGTCAAAAGTTCAAATTTTTGGTCAACATCTTATTTTTAAGCCACAAACATCATTTGATCAATTCTTGATCATGATTCTCAAGGCATGGCTCAAAAAGTCTCAAGATGCAAAAGTTTCAATATTTGGACAGTTGAAAAAGTCAACTGTAACTTGACCAAGGCATAACTTCCACATGGTTCATCATAAAAATTCCATCCAAAGCTCATTTTGAAGAGAAAGACATTTCCTAAAACTCCTCTTCACACTTCAAGTCCAAGAAATGCTCTCACAAAAAGTTATCAATTTCAACATTATAGGTCATTTTCAAAAGTCAACAAAAAGGGACTTTAAGTCAAAGGCCATAACTTGAGATTGGTAAATCAAAATGACATGGGACAAAAGGTATTGGTTAGAGGACTTCAAGACCTTTCCAAAATGTCCAAGAATATGATCAAAGCTTAAAAATTGAGCAAGATATGCCTTGTGGAAGTTGGGAACTTTTTGGGAATATTGAAAAGTCAACTTTACTTCAAATGCCACAAAATTGCTAATGGGCCACATTTTCTTCCAAGAATCATTATCCAAAGGCTATGCACGACCATTTGGCCCAAAGGGGATTTATTTCATCATTTTTTATTATATATTTGAATTTTTAATCACCATTAATTCATTTAATTAAATAAAATATGAAAAAAATACTAAACAATTGTGTTTGAATCTTTTTATGCAGCACATGCCCTCATTGGTTACTCAAGATTCGTGCACATCAAAAAAGGGAAGATTTGGTGCAAATTGGCATGTTATTCATGAGAAAAAGATTTGAAAAGATGCCATTAAAATCAAATATTTGATTCATGATTACAAGGGTTTTTGACTCAAATTTCTACCCTAATCCATTGGCATACATAAGCTGATCACAACCCTAGTCACAACACCCTTCAAGCTGCGCCCAAACCTAAGAACACACTTTGCAATTTTTGGTGAAAAAGTCAAAATTGAAAACTGCATTAGAGGGCAATTCAAAGCGAAATATCAATTCCAAAAGCTTTCTAAGGCATCAAGGAACCTAACTGAATCCTTTTCCACGCTTCCAGCATCAAGAATTGGTATATAGAAGTCAAAATTCTTCATACTTTATGCATAATCGTATTTCAATTTCTGGGCATTTTCCATACAGTTTGATTGTTGTTTTATACTAACATGGACCTTCTGAGTCTATTGATATTGTTTAATTGAGTTTTCATAGCCTATAAGCAAAGTTACCATTGGAGCTTGTTAGGTTTTCAAGGATGTGAAATTAGGGCTTTCCTCTTCAGGAAAAATTGAGACACAAGACCCACGTCATTGAAACCAGAAGCTCATGACTAATCGATTCCATACCTCGCGATAAATTTATGATCAACATGGTTCTATTCGCTATTTTTGTATGCATCATTTAGTGGGGGTTTAAAACCCCCGCTATCTAGTTTGTTTTTTTCAGGCAAAATAAAGAACAAATGAAGAAGACGCTTATGTGTCATGACGTGAAAGGGCAGTTCAAATCTTGGCGCGTGTTTTGCTAAAATTCCAGAATAGTGCTTATTTTCCATTATAATATTTGAATCCCATATAATAAACAAAGAGCGCATGTGGTACAGTTGGTGGAACGTACACTTGGTAAGCTTTGGGACCTGGGTTCGATTCCCAGGTCCCCCCATTCCTTCAATATTATTTTTCCTAATATCTTCCCATGCAGCGCTTTATCTGAAGACCACTATGGACGCCTATGCTTGAGCTCGCCACATGTCCTTGAAGATCCACTCAATGGCCAGGATCTAAAGTCCAGGGAATACCCCAGTCAACGCGCATGCACTTGTCCAGAAAAGTCAAAAGAGGCCTCCAATAAATGGGCCAGATTGCTGGACAACACCTCCAAAATTGGGGTCAACACCCCCCATTGGTTTACCCTTTTTATTTTCTTTCTTTTCACTTTTTTTACTTATTTGTTTTATTTATTTTTCATCAATTAATTTCTATAAAAAAATAATAAAAAAATCAGAAAAGGCAAAAAATATAAATATATTTTATTTAAATGTTTTTTTTTGTAAATAAACTCTATTAATTAATTTAGTTTTTAATTCTAGGTTTAATTATAATGTTTTTCTTAATAAACTAAAAAAATGTAGAATTAGGGTTTTAAATACTTTTATCCTTTTTCTTTTCTTTTCACCATATTTAATAATTAATTATTTATTTTGTAAATAAATTGCCATGTAAATAATTAGGTTAAAATTAGGGTACAAACTTAAACATTTTTTTTAATAAATTAAAAATAATTTAGAGTTAGGTTTTAATTCCATTAATTCTCATTAAACTCCATAAATACAAAAAACTCAAAAATAATTTCCTTTTCTCATTTAAACTTAATTAATTTATTAATTGTAATTTAATTTCCTTAAAAGGGTCCAACGCCCTAGCATTCGATCACAATTCTATTTCGCGCGCTTATTTTATTTCCTTTTTATAAATTTCATGTAATTCTCCCAAAGCTATGTAATAGATTAATTAGACATTTATTTCCCGCATTTTTACTTTATTTCAAATCGGGTCTTGGATTAATTTGGCGATGTAGACCCGCGCCTTTGTAATAGCGTAGGACTTTTAAATTCCGCATCTTTTAAACTGTTAATAATTTGCATGAAAGAATGAATGCCAAAATAAAAGCAGCGCGTAGATCACCAATGCATGCACAAGACAAAAATAAATGAACATGACACACAAATCACACACCACCCCTAGGGTACGCCTCACTGTTGCCTTGCCCCTCGAAAGATGGTCGTCGAGTAGAGGATGTCTTAGTAAGTCCTCATGTCCATGAACATGGCATGAGGGTAGCTTCTAAGGTGTCTTCCTATTGCTCCGGTGATCACCATGTCCCGAACCCTCGAATTGACCCGAACACCTCCAACGGTGGTGCTACCTACCTCTCAATGGTGGGATGGCACTACTTTAAGGACATTTACACAGACGAATTCCTTAGGGTAGGTAGAGAACTCTAGATACTTGCTCTAATTTCAAAACAAATAAAAAAAAATACTTTTCACACCGACACTTTTCAAAAAGCTTTCGAAAGCAACTTTTCAAACACTCTTGAGGACTGATACAAGAGTCGAACTGAAATTTTCAAAGAAACTTTTTTTAAACCCACAGTTGAAAAGCAAACAAACCATTTTGAAAACACAAATGAGCAAGTATCTAAGAGCCCATGGATAACCATGGATAGAAAGGGTGCTAACACCTTCCCTTTCTATAATCTACCTCCCGAACCGAGAGCAATCTCTATAAGGAATTTTTCTGTGCTTTTGTCCTTTCCATTTGGAGAAAATAAAAGACGGTGGCGACTCTTGCTTCCACGACATTTCGCGAAACCAGCGTTAAACAGTCAGTTCCAGATCCATCGATCACAGAACTGGCGACTCTGCTGGGGATACCTTTAAAGTGAGGCGTACCTTAGGATAGTTCATAACTGTGTTTTCAATTGTATTGACTTGTTTGCTTTAAAATTGTGGGTTGCATGGGAGTTACATAGATCCTAACCCGGATCTGGGGATACCCTGTTTAGGTAGCATAAGCTGTGAGGGACCTGTCCGACGTAGACCGACACGGGTGAAACAGTGGCTACGTTGGTGTGGCACCTTGGTCTGTACCGATATCCCTTGTGTCGCAACGAGGAGAATATGGGTCTTCTGAGGAGTCATTAAGCACCAACAGACCTTAGAACCTTAAATGACACAACTTGGCCATTAGAACAGTAGTAGTATGCTACGCCCATTGAGGCTAAACTCTCGTGATGGTTCTGGCTGCAAGAAAAGATTGCGATGCTGGAGTTATGACCGATTGAGGGTAGTCAATGATATTGGGATCCTCTAAGAACCCGGTTACTTTGATAGGACAGGTATGAACCAACAAACTGAAAGAGGGTAATACCTAGACCTCATGCTGGCCTAAACTTTAAGGGCTTGTCTTGTGTGACTTGTGTGCCTTTGTAACTATTTGTGGTGTGCTTTATCATAACATCATAACATCATGAGCATTGCATGCATCCTGCATAAGGACTGACCATTTCAAAGACAAGAGGGTTTCACCTTTGCTCTGTTTTGTAGGACACCATGATGCCTGTGCGAAGGAATACTATCCGGTTCAACTTTGTTCACTCACCTGAGTTGCTTGAAGAGTTGGTTAGCAGAATTCCAAATACCACTTCCTTCATCCAGAGGCATGGTTCTCTTCTCAGTTTAGTCACTGCAAAGCGGGATCAACAGTTGATGAGTGTCCTGACCCAGTTCTATGACCCTCTGTACCAGTGCTTCACCTTTCAAGACTTCCAGCTGGTCCCTACCCTGGAAGAGTTCTCTGATTTGCTTGGTATCCCTATCTTGGATCAGACTCCCTACACTGGTTGGGAAAAGACCCTCAGACTTGAGGAGGTTGCTGCAGCTCTCCCCTTGACCCACCAAGAAGTAATGGACAACTGGGTGACTAGAAGCGGAGTTAAGGGTTTCTTGGCCAAGTTTCTGATTGGTAAAGCTAACAGTTTCTGGAATGACTTGGACTTTAGGGCATATGAAGATATCTTGGCTCTCTTAATCTATGGGCTGGTCTTGTTTCCTAATCCTGACAACTTCATCAATGTCACTGCCATAAGGATCTTTATGTCTCAGAACCCTGTGCCCACTCTCTTGGGTGACATCCTGCAACAACTTTATGCTCGTACTACCCGAAGACGAGGAACTCTATGGTGTTGTATCCCTTTGTTGGTGAGGTGGTTTATTTCGCACCTCCCTAAGTTCGTGCTGAAGAACCAAGAAGGAAGAGGTTGGGCTCATAGGTTAATGTCTCTCACTGATAAAGACATCATTTGGACTTTCAGAGGTTTGGATGAGATAGCTGTTATTGATCGCTGCAGGGAATACCCTAACGTTCCTTTGATTGGTACTCAAGGAGGAATCTCTTACAATCCATGTCTAGCGCTCCGTCAGTTTGGAAGAGCCAGAAGAGCAGGGCCTCATGAGATGTTGGTGCCTCACGTCAGTTTTGAGTTTCAGGTGGATAGTGACGAGCTGCGTCGTAGGTTCATCAAGGCTTGGGACAAAGTTCATAAAGCTGACCCACAAGAGTTGGGGCCAAAGACTTCTCTACCTATGGAAGCCTACTACAAATGGGTTCGCATCCGTGCTCAGAAGTTAGGTATGCCATACGAAGCTGTCATACCCGTCATTCTTGAGTATCCTGACAAAGATGGGGTTCCTCCAACTGTCCTCCCTCCTCAGATACCTACTGATTATGAGACATTAAAGAGGTCTTGGTCGCAACTGCGAGAAGAACGAGATTCGTATCGGGAAAAGTTCAATGAGCAGGAATTGAAGATCCAGAAGCTGACAAAGCAGTTGGAGAATGAGCGAGCTCTGAATGATTACATCCGTACTGAGAAGAGGAGACCATGGGATCAATAAGGAGCTCTGGATGTTTTTTACAGTTTTACTTCCCTTTTCAGTATTTCCATTTTATGTAACGCCTAAGGGCAATCTGTTGAACAATTTAAAGTTTCGAAGTTGAATCTAATGAAGTGTGTTCCTTTTTGTTTACAAAGTTGATTCCCGATTGTCTTTGAAAACATAAATCATACGCATTCCATTCATCATGTGCATAGCAGGTTTTCTTCTTTTCAGGTTGCTTACTGTTCTTCGCTGTTTATTTCAGCATCATGAACACTGACTCATCATCGACCGAGATGTCTATCAAGGCTCTTCAGGCACAGAATGCGCAATTTCAGGAACTGATCATGGGTTTGGCTCAAGGCCAAGAAGAGCTGAAGGCTTTACTCCTGAAGAAGGAGAAGAAGAAGAAGAAGAGAACTGTTCTTTTCAACTCGGGCCGAAGGTTTGGCAACACTCTGCAGAATGAAGAGGCTGGTTCTTCTATAGGCAAGAGCAGTCCCCAAGGGGGAAAAGGTCCTAGTCTAGTAGTCTCTGACAACGAGACTGACTTCAATGAGGAACAGTATCCTCCGGCAGAAGACCGGTATAAGCAGTTGGAAGACCGACTGAATGCCATGGAGATCCAACAAGTGCCTGGGCTGGATTTCAGAGACTTGGGCTTATCTACTGGTGTGATTATTCCTCACAAGTTTAAGGCACCATCTTTCACCAAGTATGACGGGGCGTCTTGTCCCAAGCTACACCTTAGATCTTATGTGCGGAAGATTCAACTGTACTCAGTGGACAAGAACTTGTGGATCCACTTCTTCCAGGAGAGTCTTTCAGGGACTCATCTCGAATGGTTCTATCAGCTGGATGGGACCAAGGTTCGTAACTGGGAGGAGTTGGCTACTGCTTTTTACAAGCAGTATCAATACAATGCCGACCTTGCTCCTACACGTACCCAACTCCAGGGTATGTCGCTAGGATCAAGCGAAGATTTCAAAGAGTATGCACAGAAGTGGAGGGATCTGGCTGGCAGGGTGCAGCCTTCATTAACTGACCGGGAGTTGGTAGACATGTTCTTGGGGACCCTATCTGGGCCATTTTTCAATCATCTTATCGGTAACTCATCTGTAGGGTTCACTGATCTTATTCTGACTGGAGAGAGAATAGAGGCTGGAATGAAATCTGGCAAAATTCAGAAGGGTGCATCTGCAAGTTCTGAGAAGAAGCCCTTTAAGAAGGAAGCCAGTGCTGTATATGGGCCTAAAAGACATGATAAACCTGAGCGCCGCCAGTCTGTCAACGCGGTGATGATTGCTAAGCCTGCTGCCGCTCCTCGGCAAACCAATCCACAAAGGGGTGAAAGACCCAGAAGAGAGTTTACCCGTCTAAGTATGACCTTATCGCAAATCTTGCCGCAGTTGCTATCCACCAATTTGGTGACTGTTAGAGAGGCCCCGAAGGTTGTAAACACTGCTTCTCCCAAGTACAATCCAAATGCCCGCTGTGCTTATCACTCCGATAGCCCGGGGCATTCTACTGATGACTGCTGGGCCTTAAGGAATAAGGTGCAAGACCTTATTGACACAAAAGAGATACAATTTGAAGCGCCTGAGAGGCCAAATGTGGTGACTGTTCCTATGCCCCAGCATGGAGTGAATGCCGTTGATGAAGATGTGTACGCCATTTCTGTGAATGATGTAGCTACTCCTCTGAAGACTGTTAAGAGGAACCTACTGCTGGCCGGTTTATTTCCGGGTTGTAGTGAAGGTTGCCTTTTCTGTGCTGTGTCCCTTTCTGGTTGTCCTTTGCTGAAGTTGGGCATCCAAAGCCTGATGGACAGCAAAGAGATTCTGTTCAAGAAGACTGTTGTTCAGTTTGTTCCGGTGGAAGAAGTTTCTGTTGTTACAATCTTTAATAATCCGATCAAGGCTCTCCCAAGGAAGCTGGTTAAAATCATGACTGTCGCACCCGTTGTTATTACTGTTCCGGGGCCTCTTCCCTATGAATCTGATAAGGCTATCCCATGGCACTATGGGGCAGACATGTATGTACATGGAATCAAGCAAGAGTTCAACACTGGCACCAACATCAGCAATATCACTGGTCCAGCAAAAGTTACCCGCAGTGGCAGGCTCTTCTCGCCTGACATTGCGCCACCCGCTATTCGAAGACCCCTCACTATAACACCTGCAAGTGTACCTGTTCCCAGTTCTGATCAACTTGTTTCCCCTACTGCCGAGTCATCTAATGCTCGGAGCAAAGGGATCGAAGATGAGCCTGCCCGGATGGAGGCACCAAAATCTGTGACTGCTGAGGCCTCCCAACAAGAGATGGAGGAAATTCTGAAGATAATCAAGAAGAGTGACTTTAATGTTGTTGAGCAGCTGGGGCATACCCCCTCCAAGATCTCAATGCTCTCCTTGCTGCTGTGCTCAGAGGCCCATGCTAAGGCTCTGATTTCATTTCTCAAGACGGCTCACGTACCACATGAGACATCTGCAGTCCAGTTTACTGATTGCGTAACCAATCTGACAGCGGACAATGGTTTGGGTTTCTTGGATGCTGACCTTACGGCTAAGGGAAAGGACCACAATGATGCCCTGCATGTCTCTATTGAATGCAGGGGCACTACTCTTGCGCACATGCTGGTGGACACTGGTTCTTCCCTGAATGTGCTACCCAAAAAGGCCTTAGACCGTTTGGATTGTGAGGGCCTGGAGCTGAAACCTAGCAACATCATCGTCAGAGCCTTTGACGGTTCTAAGAGGATGGTTCATGGAGAGGTAGACATTCCTATTCGTGTGGGTTCTCAAGTATTCGACTCTACTTTCTATGTGATGGATATCCTTCCATCGTATTCTTGTCTACTGGGTCGACCTTGGATCCACAAAGCTGGGGCAGTGACCTCTACCCTGCACCAGAAGCTCAAGTACCCCGTCAGAGGGAAGATTGTCACTGTGCAGGGAGAGGAGGAGTATATGGTGAGCCATTTGAATTCCTTCAGGTATATTGAGATGGATGGGGAGTTTATTGAAACCCCCTTTCAGCATTTTGAAGAGGTACCTCCAACATTGGCAGCAGCGGAAACAGTGGTTAAAGAGGACTTTCCATTGAAGATGGCTTCCTTGAAGGATTCCCGGGCTGTAATCAAGAAAGGTGAATGTGCTAACTGGGGCAGGCTCCCTGATTTTACACAAAAAACTGACAAGTTTGGACTGGGTTTTACTGCAGAGGGTCAGAAGGCTGTGCGCAAGGCAAAGACCAGAAGACCTCCTGTGCTCATTACCAATCCAGGAGTGAATGCTGTTGGGGACGAAGATGAAGTGGAAGAGTCAGAGTTTGAAAGCTGGATCTACCCGACGACTGATGGCGGATTGACCAATTGGATTGCTAAAGCTCATACTCCTGTTACTTTTGTTACGCAGTAATAAACTCCTTTGTTTTGTTATTTGTAATAAACAATTAAAACTCTATGGCCCGGTGTCTTACCCGGGGCACCGTGGCTTCATTTGTGAGGGTATATTAAATTGTCATTTCATATATCATGAATGAAGATCTTGGACGTTTTCTCGCATTTCAAATCTTATGCTCCTTTTCTTTCTTTCCTTCCTTTATATATTGCAAAACAACTGTATTTACACACACACACTCACTCATACAGGTTTCAATCCACTTTGGATCTCACTGGTAACGACTCTGCTACTGCCAGTTATGACTTCGAAAATCCGATCAACTTAGCCGAAGACGAAGGTGAAGATGATTGCGAAGTGCCTGGCGAACTTGCAAGACTGTTACTCCAGGAAGAGAGGGCAATTCAACCACATGAAGAGCCGGTGGAAACGATAAATCTGGGTACTGAGACAGATAGAAAGGAGGTCAAGATTGGTGCCAACCTAGAGCTCAGCGTGAAGCAACAATTGACTCAAATTCTACATGATTATATGGAGATCTTCGCCTGGTCCTACGAAGACATGCCCGGGTTGGATACCGACATTGTGGTCCATCATTTGTCTACCAAGGAAGACTGCCCTCCGGTTAAGCAAAAGGTCCGCCGTATGCGTCCAGAGATGTCTGAGAAGATCAAAGCCGAGGTTATGAAACAGTTCGATGCCGGGTTTCTTGCAGTGACTTCTTACCCTCAGTGGGTTGCTAATGTGGTGCCGGTACCTAAGAAAGATGGAAAGGTCAGAATGTGTGTCGATTACAGGGATTTGAATAGGGCCAGCCCCAAGGATGACTTCCCCCTACCTCACATTGATGTCCTTGTTGATAATACTGCTCAGCACAAAGTGTTATCTTTAATGGATGGCTTTTCAGGTTATAATCAGATTAAGATGGCTCCGGAAGACATGGAAAAGACTACATTTGTTACTCAGTGGGGCACCTTCTGCTACAAGGTCATGCCATTCGGGTTGAAAAATGCTGGGGCAACCTACCAACGTGCCATGGTTGCTTTATTTCATGACATGATCCATCATGAGATAGAAGTGTATGTCGACGACATGATTGCAAGGTCCCAAACTGAGGAAGAACACCTTGGTCATCTGCAGAAATTGTTTGACCGTCTGAAGTTGTACAAGTTGAGGTTGAACCCGAATAAGTGCACCTTCGGGGTAAGATCTGGAAAGTTGCTAGGCTTCATTGTAAGTGATAAGGGTATTCAAGTGGACCCTGCCAAGGTTAAAGCTATTCAAGAGATGCCAGTTCCTAAGACAGAGAAAGAGGTCAGAGGCTTTTTAGGACGCCTGAATTACATCGCCCGGTTCATCTCACACCTAACTGCTACTTGTGAACCAATCTTCAAGCTGCTGAAGAAAGATCAGGTAGTACGTTGGAATGATGAATGTCAGGCTGCTTTTGACAAAATCAAAGAGTATCTCCAAGAACCACCCATCCTTATGCCACCGGTTGAAGGGAGACGTTTGATACTATACCTGACAGTGCTTGACAACTCAATGAGGTGTGTGCTGGGGCAGCATGACGAGTCTGGCCGAAAAGAGCATGCCATTTATTACCTTAGCAAAAAGTTTACCGACTGTGAGACCCGACACTCACTGCTTGAGAAAACTTGCTGCACTTTGGTATGGGCTGCTCGCCGGCTGAAATAGTATATGCTGACTCACACTACTTTGTTAATCTCAAAGATGGATCCTATAAAGTACATATTTGAAAAGCCCGCTCTGTCTGGGAGAATAGAAAGATGGCAGATGATCTTGACAGAATATGACATCCAGTACACAACTCAGAAAGCCATCAAGGGAAGTGTATTGGCAGACTACTTGGCACATCAGGCAGTAGACGACTACCAGTCAATGAACTTCGAGTTTCCAGACGAGAGTATCATGATAGTGACTGATTGTGAAGTACCTGGACCGGATAAAGGACCTGAGGAAGGATCCCGATGGTCTATGCACTTTGACGGAGCCTCCAACGCTTTGGGTAACGGTATCGGCGTTGTGATCATATCCCCTCAAGGCACTCATACTCCACTTACTGCCCGGCTATGTTTCAACTGCACCAACAACATGGCGGAGTATGAGGCATGCATCATGGAACTCCAAGCTGCGATCGACTTAAGGATCAAGTTTCTGAGTGTTTTCAGAGATTCCTCTCTCGTGATCAATCAGATCAAAGGGGAGTGGGATATGAAACATCCGAATCTTATTCCTTACAGAGAATGTGTGTTGACGTTGATCCCCCACTTCACAGAGATAACCTTTGAACACTTTCTGAGAGAGGAGAATCAGTTGGCGGACGCGTTAGCTACGATGTCTTCTATGTTCAAGGTCAAATGGGACAATGAGGCTCCCCAGGTCACTATCTGAAAACTGGACGAACCGGCATACTGTTGTGATCTCGAGACTGAATTGGTAACTGAGAAGCCTTGGTACCATGAGGTGAAGAGATACTTGGAAGCTCAGGAATACCCTGAAGGTGCCTCTGTCAACGATAAGAAGTTTCTGAGAAGGTTCGCAGCGAAGTTCTTCCTTAGCAACGGCATTCTGTACAAGCGAAACCATGATTCGACCTTACTGCGTTGTGTGGATAAGACAGAAGCAGAAAGGATCATGGAAGAGCTACATGAAGGGACCTTCGAAACACATTCCAGTGGACACACTATGGAAAAGAAAATCCTTCGGGCAGGGTATTTCTGGTCCACAATGGAAGTTGACTGCTATCAACACTCTCGGACATGCCATAAATGCCAGATATATGCAGAAAAGGTGCATGTTCCTTCAGTTCCTCTAAATGTTCTGACTGTGCCCTGGCCGTTTGCAATGTGGGGCATAGACATGATCGGTGAGATTAAACCAACGACATCCAATGGGCATCGCTTCATCCTGGTGGCAATTGATTACTTCACGAAGTGGGTGGAAGCAGCATCCTACACTACGGTAACCAAGACTGTTGTGGCACGGTTCATTCGGCATAATCTGATCTGTCGATACGGGGTCCCTGAAAGAATCATTACAGACAACGGTACCAATCTCAATAACAAGATGATCACTGAGCTCTGCGAGCAGTTTAAGATACAGCACCACAACTCTTCTCCTTATAGACTGAAGATGAATGGGGCTGTAGAAGCAGCAAATAAGAACATTAAGAAAATCGTGCAGAAGATGACAGTGACTTATAAAGATTGGCACGAAATGTTACCGTTCGCTCTACATGGGTACCGTACCTCAGCCAGGACGTCAACCGGGGCAACTCCTTTCTCCTTGGTCTAAGGTATGGAGGCAATCTTACCGATCGAAGTGCAAATACCCTCTCTCCGGATAATGAAGGATGCAGATCTGAACGAAGATGATTGGATCCAGACACGACTTGATCAGCTAAACCTTATTGATGAAAAAAGACTTGCTGCTATCTGCCACGGTCAGACATATTAGAAACGGATGATCAGGGCATTTAACAAAAAGGTCAGACCACAAGAATATCAAGTTGGGGATATGGTAATCAAGCGAATCATCCTTCCCCAGAGTGATCCAAGGGGCAAATGGACCCCTACGTACGAAGGGCCATTTGTGGTTAAACATGTGTTCTCAGGAGGAGCCATGATTCTAACCAACATGGATGGTGACGACCTTCCTCACCCTGCCAATGCAGACATAGTAAAAAGATACTACGCATAATAAAGACCCGCTAGGTTGACATACCTAGGCAAAAATTAGGGCTCCCGGCGAACCAAAAGGGTTCGGGAAAAATGAAGGGATGAAATGAAAAGAATCTGTACACCCGGCAAGTCGAAAACCTGAAAAGGCGGCTTGGGCAAAAATGGGTATCCCGGTGGACCGAAAACCCGAAAGGGTGGTTCAGGCAAAAGTTAGGGATAAAGCGTAATACTATGTCTCATTGGATCACTTCGCATCTAGAATCCGGTATCTACATCAGGTTCAGACGGCATCGATCAGTCAGCTTCATCTTCAACTAAGGTCATCAAGTGATGAGACGCTCGGAGATATAAGGGCGATAGCAGAGTTGAAACCCAGTGGATCATTTCTTTTCACACAGCTGTTTTATTTTCTTTTGTACAAATTGTATAAACTCTTTTGTTCGGCGGCGTTCTCTTACTAGGACGTCAGCCTCTTGTACATAAACGCCTATTTACAGGCAAAATCAAAATCAATACGAAAATCACTTTTCAGTTAAAATTGCCAATTGTTTTTCCTTTTCTGTTTTGTTTTGCGAAGAACGTCCAAGGTTCAATTTGTGATATATGCATTGACAATAATTTGCTCACTCATGAATATTTGCATACGAAACAAAGGATTAATTACGGGTAACATTAGAAACAGGGGAAATAAAGAGTTGTCTAAGCAATCTAATTGTTCTGTCCTCCAAGGTATCAAGGTAGGTTCAGCTGAGGAACATAACCACTATATCTTAATTCCCCAGAGAGTGAGTCAGCAAGTCAATACACTCTTCCCAAGCAAATCTATTGTCAACCTTAAGGAAGTTGAGTATCCTTCAGCAGATCTCAACATTCCCCAGCAATATACAGACATTCTTAACAAGCATCCCCGGCAGTCTTGACCTAAAGATTGTTCCCCGGTGGTATATCAAACATTCAATGGAGCCACTTCCCCGTTACAGTTCAAGACTTCCCCAGGAGAGTCCAATCCAGTTTCCCCAGGAAAGTTGGAATTCATCTCCCCAAGCAGTAAGCTTATCCCTAGTAGATTCTGGAAGCTTATCCCCGTAGAGCACGAACGCGTCCCCTGGATTTATTCAAGAGTTATTTCCCTACCAGGATTTAACTGGGTTATCCTCAGCCAAAAGCCACGGAAAGATCGTCCTCGGCGAAGTCTTCTTATCCCCAGCGAAGTCTATTAACACTTCCAACACAACAATGGTATCCCCAGCAAAGCTACCATCAACATCCCAGCAAAGCATCTCTCTCCCCACAGAGTGTTGTTCCCCAGCAAGATCGCTAGATTAATTTTCTCCCCGCAGAGTAATCCATTTGCCAAGTTTATTCCCCAACAGAGTTATCTTCTCCTACCGGTATTCTTGCAACTATCATCCCCAGCGGAAACAAATATTCTTTTCTTCAAACATCAGCCCAGGAGTTAACTTCCTGGCACCCGTCAAGGATTTATTTTCCTAGACAAAAACATACGTTCATAAACATCATATTTCCATACATTATAGCATGCATATACGCATCATATCTTACAAATCTCATTTATGTTGAGAACATCATCGCTTTATTCATATCATGCCTTGCATATGACTGACCTTTACCTTTCAGGAAAGATCCAGTTAAGTTCTCAGCTATATTTCAAGACCTTCTCTGGTTCAGTCAGATCGACCCTAAGATCTCCTTGATTCTTATCCAGTTGAAGAGTTCAAGACCTTGTCCGGTTCAGTTAAATCGACCCTAAGATTTTTCTGATTCTTATCCAGTCAAAGGCCTTCTCTAGTTCAGTCAGATCGACCCTAAGATCTCCCTGTCTCTTATCCACTTGAAGATATTCCAAGACCTCGTCCAGTTCGGTTAAATCGACCCTAAGATTTTCCTGTTTCTTATCCAGTCAAAGGCCTTCTCTGGTTCAGTCAGATCGACCCTACGATCTCCCTGTTTCTTATCCAGTTGAAGATTCCAAGACCTTGCTTGGTTCAGTTAAATCGACCCTAAGATATTTCTTGATTCTTATCCAATCAAAGGCCTTCTCTAGTCCAGTTAAATCGATCCCTAAAAGATTTTCCTGATGAAGACTCAGTAGAAGACATCCAAGATTCTCTCAGCGTTACTGTTGAGGTTGAAGTCGCCCAAGATTCTCTCAGCGTTACTGTCGAGGTTGAAGTCGCCCGTGATTCTCTCAGTGTTACTATTGAGGTTGAAGTCGTCCAAGATTCTCTCAGCGTTCCTGTTGAGGTAGTAATCGCTTCAAGATTCTCTCAGCGTTCCTGTTGAGGTAGTAATCGTCCAAGGTTCTCTCACCGTCCCGTTGAGGTTGTAACCATCCCTGGTTCATTCATTACCTTTTGAAGCTCTAGATTCAATTCCTGTAACCAGTCAGGATACATCTATACAAAGAGTTTGAAGACCAGCTCCTGTAACAAGCCAGATACTCATTTTCTTTTTCAGGTACGCAACTTCTCGCTAAGGAATCTCTTACGCGATCAACATCCAGATGGCATCTATAAGCCCATCCACCATCCGTCATCTCTTAGTATGGCATATATAAGCCCATCATCCTATCCATCAATCTCCAAATGGCATCTATAAGCCTATTCCCACCATCACACTACTATGTGAGCGCAAATTTCTGGGCACTCTAGTGTTCAATCATCTTCCACCTTCGGATTCCGAAAGGCACGTCAGCCAATCTGCATCCTCAGGTCTAAGAAGATTGAACAGGGGCAACTGTTGTACCCCAAAATTTGCCCTCCCATATTCTTCAAGATTTTCAAGGAACATGCTTCAAAATCTCCCTAAGGGTTGCACAGTTCAAGGGCCTCCTAACAGTCAAAAACTAGGGTTTTGGTTCTGGCAAAGAAATTGAAGTTTCCAAGGGTCCAAACAAGTCCCATATGCCTACAAACATGGTCAAGCATTCATATGCCAAGTTTCAAGACTTACATCATAAAATTGCACAGTCAAAAACCCTAATTGCTCAACAGTTAACTACAGGGGCAAAATGGTCATTTGACAGTCAAAAGTTCAAATTTTTGGTCAACATCTTATTTTGAAGCCACAAACATCATTTGATCAATTCTTGATCATGATTCTCAAGGCATGGCTCAAAAAGTCTCAAGATGCAAAAATTTCCATATTTGGACAATTGAAAAAGTCAACTGTAACTTGACCAAGGCATAACTTCCACATGGTTCATCAGAAAAATTCCATCCAAAGCTCATTTTGAAGAGAAAGACATTTCCTACAACTCCTCTTCACACTTCAAGTCCAATAAATGCTCTCACAAAAAGTTATCAATTTCAACATTATAGGTCATTTTCAAAAGTCAACAAAAAGGGACTTTAGGTCAAAGGCCATAACTTGAGATTGGTAAATCAAAATGACATGGGACCAAAGGCATTGGTTAGAGGACTTCAAGAACTTTCCAAAATGTCATGGAATATGATCAAAGCTTAAAAATTGAGCAAGATATGCCTTGTGGAAGTTGGGAAATTTTTGGGAATTTTGAAAAGTCAACTTTACTTCAAATGCCACAAAATTGCTAATGGGCCACATTTTCTTCCAAGAATCATTATCCAAAGGCTATGCACGACCATTTGGCCCAAAGGGGATTTATTTCATCATTTTTTATTATTTATTTGAATTTTTAATCACCATTAATTCATTTAATTAAATAAAATATGAAAAAATACTAAACAATTGGTGAAAAAGTCAAAACTGAAAACTGCATTAGAGGGCAATTCAAAGCGAAATATCAATTCCAAAAGCTTTCTAAGGAATCAAGGAACCTAACTGAATCCTTTTCCACGCTTCCAGCATCAAGAATTGGTATATAGAAGTGAAAATTCTTCATACTTTATGCATAATCGTATTTCAATTTCTGGGCATTTTCCATACAGTTTGATTGTTATTTTATACTAACATGGACCTTCTGAGTCTATTGATATTGTTTAATTGAGTTTTCATAACCTATAAGCAAAGTTACCATTGGAGCTTGTTAGGTTTTCAAGGCTGTGAAATTAGGGCTTTCCTCTTCAGGAAAAATTGAGACACAAGACCCACGTCATTGAAACCAGAAGCTCATGACTAATCGATTCCATACCTCGCGATAAATTTATGATCAACAGGGTTCTATTCGCTATTTTTGTATGCATCATTTAGTGGGGGTTTAAAACCCCCACTATCTAGTTTGTTTTTTTCAGGCAAAATAAAGAACAAATGAAGAAGACGCTTATGTGTCATGACGTGAAAGGGCAGTTCAAATCTTGGCGCGTGTTTTGCTAAAATTCCAGAATAGTGCTTATTTTCCATTATAATATTTGCATCCCATATAATAAACAAAGAGCGCATGTGGTACAGTTGGTGGAACGTACACTTGGTAAGCTTTGGGACCTGGGTTCGATTCCCAGGTCCCCCCATTCCTTCAATATTATTTTTCCTAATATCTTCCCATGCAGCGCTTTATCTGAAGACCACTATGGACGCCTATGCTTGAGCTCGCCACATGTCCTTGAAGATCCACTCAATGGCCAGGATCTAAAGTCCAGGGAATACCCCAGTCAACGCGCATGCACTTGTCCAGAAAAGTCAAAAGAGGCCTCCAATAAATGGGCCAGATTGCTGGACAACACCTCTAAAATTGGGGTCAACACCCCCCATTGGTTTACCCTTTTTATTTTCTTTCTTTTCACTTTTTTTACTTATTTGTTTTATTTATTTTTCATCAATTAATTTCTATAAAAAAATAATAAAAAAATCAGAAAAGGCAAAAAATATAAATATATTTTATTTAAATGTTTTTTTTTTGTAAATAAACTCTATTAATTAATTTAGTTTTTAATTCTAGGTTTAATTCTAATGTTTTTCTTAATAAACTAAAAAAATGTAGAATTAGGGTTTTAAATACTTTTATCCTTTTTCTTTTCTTTTCACCATATTTAATAATTAATTATTTATTTTGTAAATAAATTGCCATGTAAATAATTAGGTTAAAATTAGGGTACAAACTTAAACATTTTTTTTAATAAATTAAAAATAATTTAGAATTAGGTTTTAATTCCATTAATTCTCATTAAACTCCATAAATACAAAAAACTCAAAAATAATTTCCTTTTCTCATTTAAACTTAATTAATTTATTAATTGCAATTTAATTTCCTTAAAAGGGTCCAACGCCCTAGCATTCGATCACAATTCTATTTCGCGCGCTTATTTTTTTTCCTTTTTATAAATTTCATGTAATTCTCCCAAAGCTATGTAATAGATTAATTAGACATTTATTTCCCGCATTTTTACTTTATTTCAAATCGGGTCTTGGATTAATTTGGCGATGTAGACCCGCGCCTTTGTAATAGCGTAGGACTTTTAAATTCCGCATCTTTTAAACTGTTAATAATTTGCATGAAAGAATGAATGCCAAAATAAAAGCAACGCGTAGATCACCAATGCATGCACAAGACAAAAATAAATGAACATGACACACAAATCACACACCACCCATAGGGTACGCCTCACTGTTGCCTTGCCCCTCGAAAGGTGGTCGTCGAGTAGAGGATGTCTTAGTAAGTCCTCATGTCCATGAACATGGCATGAGGGTAGCTTCTAAGGTGTCTTCCTATTGCTCCGGTGATCACCATGTCCCGAACCCTCGAATTGACCCGAACACCTCCAACGGTGGTGCTACCTACCTCTCAATGGTGGGATGGCACTACTTTAAGGACATTTACACAGACGAATTCCTTAGGGTAGGTAGAGAACTCTAGATACTTGCTCTAATTTCAAAACAAATAAAAAAAAAATACTTTTCACATCGACACTTTTCAAAAAGCTTTCGAAAGCAACTTTTCAAACACTCTTGAGGATTGATACAAGAGTCGAACTGAAATTTTCAAAGAAACTTTTTTTAAACCCACAGTTGAAAAGCAAACAAACCATTTTGAAAACACAAATGAGCAAGTATCTAAGAGCCCATGGATAACCATGGATAGAAAGGGTGCTAACACCTTCCCTTTCTATAATCTACCTCCCGAACCGAGAGCAATCTCTATAAGGAATTTTTCTGTGCTTTTGTCCTTTCCATTTGGAGAAAATAAAAGACGGTGGCGACTCTTGCTTCCGTGACATTTCGCGAAACCAGCGTTAAACAGTCAGTTCCAGATCCACCGATCACACCTGTCACAAACAAAAAGCCATAGCCTAACCTGACTTCAAACAACAGAAGCCTGCTAACCTGTAAGTTACAAAACTCATAACCTGTCAAACTACACAAGCCTCATCCTGCATAAACAAGCCCTGAAGCCATAGCCTAACCTGCTTCAAACACAAGCCATATACAAAACACAAGGCTTAAACAAACATTCAACCACCAACCTGTGATTCAAAACCACAAACCTGTTTCAAACATACAAAACCTGTGGCAAGCAAACATAACATAGGTCCTAAAGCCTGTCAAACACAAACTAACAGCCTCAAGCCTGTAACCTGCTACAAACATTCAAGCAGGCTCACCATAAAAGAACATCAAACCAGTTCACACAAGAACTATAACATCCTGCATAAACAAGCCCTGGGGCCAGCATCCACCTGCATAAGCCCTTATCCAAACAAAGCTCTCAGAACTAAAAAAGTTCATCATTGAGCAGAACAAAGCATTCAATCCCAAAAACCCTCAGAATAACTTCATCATAGGGTTCATGCATCAAAGAACTCAGATAGAAAAATCATCAAGAGCATCAGTATCAGAACTATAAGGTTCAACAACATCGACATTTCTCAGATTCAGAGGCAAACAGAAGAAGAGGAAAAGAATCAAAGTCATCAAAGGCAACTGAAGCAAACATATTCAGATTCAAACATTATCATACTACAGAAGCAAAAAGCTAGCAATCAGAAGGAGGAAAAAGGAGATGCAGAAGTGAAAAGCTAGGGTTTTCAGTTATCATCATAAAACCACAAAGGAGAACAAGATACAGATACCAGGTTTCCAGCAAAAGCTAGCACATTATCACACTCCTCCGCCTGAGGACGCCTCCTTTCCACTCCATTCCTCCGTCTCCAAGAGCCTCCAAAGGTATAATCTCCTTTTCCTTTTCCTTTTTCTTTTCACGCCTCACACAGACAATAATAATAACACATGAAGGTCAGAACGTGAAAAAGTAAAACATGCAGGGATGGAAATCTGAAAACCCCTAAAAATACGTTAAGACAGAAACGAGACTACCTTTGTGTCATCAATGCCTGAGTAATCTTGGAGAAAGGGAGATGGAGGTAGCGCCTGGTGGCCATAGGCAGAGAGGAAGCTTGCTCAGAACCATGGCTCAAGGAGAACGAAGAGGACAATGAATGGAAATGGCGCCGCTCAAAGTTTGTAAACCCTTTCTGAAACAAACCTAAGCGAACCCTAAGAAAATTATCAAAACACCCTGGGCCGGTTCGCCCCATCAAAAAGCCTAAGCCCATTTGTTTTCTGGCGCTGTACCCCTAAATCTGGAACGCCCCCCCCCCCCCCCCCTTTTTTCTTTTAATTCTGATTAATTGTTTGGGCCACCCCTTTTTTTTTACAGCCCATTTAACTTTTTTTTCTCTTCTCTTCTTTTTTTTATAAACTAATATTCTTTTATCATTTTATTTATTTTCTTTTTTATATAACACAATTTATTTTGTTAAATAAAACAATACATTATTTTTATACAAAAATTTTCTTTTATTTTATTACATTTAAAAAATACATAAATATTAGATTTAATTAGGTAAATGGATTTTTATCTTAAAACTCTTTTTAATAAATCTTTTTCATACATAAAAACATTAATACATAAAAATAGAATTTCTTAAGCATTTTCTTTTCTTTTCTTTTATTAAACCTTTTGTTTATATACCATATTAACAAAAACATAAAAATAAATAAACGCTTAATAATACATTAGGTTCACATTTTTATCACTTGTAAATAAATCACATACGCATTTTACAATACACATTTTATTTCTCTTTGATTCCTATACATTGCTACATTTTACATTGAGATTGCGATTCGATTTGGTTGTAAATATATTTGGACACTACTCTCCTAATAAGTCTCATCCCTATTTGTAAATATTTGTACCCCCATCCTCGGATACTTATTTGTAATAGCTTAGACTTTAAATTCCCGCAATTTATCGCTTTCTATATACTGTATAGTAATTAGGGTTTGTATGCGAAGATTTAAAATCAACCGCTAGATAACCTAAATACAAGACAAATGCATGACAATCAATACACAATTCACACTTGCACCCCTAGGGTAATCCCGCTTGTTGCCTTCAAAAAATGGGCCATGCTTGCATGTTGAGTATCTTTGGCAAAACAAAACAAATCAAATGATCATAGTCCCTCGATGACGCTTTCGAAGTTGCCTAAACAAAATGATCATAGTCCCTCAAGAAAATTTCCAAAGACACTTGGCACCATTGCATTCATGGTCTAAACGATGACCCGCGCCTGTCCCGTTAACATCCTAACACAAGATTGTCCACCAAATACAATGGTGGAACAATACTGTTAAAAGGATTAAAACATGAGAAAAATATTTGAGTAAATTTAGGGGTAGACAACTCTTAGTTACTTGATCAAACTTGCAAAACACACTTGCCTACTTTCAAAATACACTCCACAACACAACTTTCAAAACAACTTTCAAAACCTTGAAACATCTTTTCAAAAAGACAAACACCTTTGTAAAACATTCGAGTAAAGAATTGTTACAACGGTTGCCTAGACAAGGCATCTTTTTTAAAACATTTTCCAAAACACACACACACACCACCATTTCAAGAAATTGAAAATCAAAGGCAAGTGATCTAAAACAAGTAACTAAGAGCCCATGGATAACCATGGATGAAAAGGGTGCTAATACCTCCCCTTTTCATAATCTACCCCCCGAACCCACGAAACATCTCAAAGGTTTTTCCTATGCTTTTTAACATTTCCTTTAGGATAAAATAAAAAGTCGGTGGCGACTCTTGCTAAACCGAACAAGTGCGAATACAAACGCAAAACCTCAAGTCAGTTCTCCCACCGTATCACAGAACTGGAGACTCTGCTGGGGACAAATTTAAAAGTGGGGTTACCTTAGGGTTTTAGATCACCCATACATGCTTGCTTTGATTGCTTTACTTTTTGGGTCCTTGTTTGGGTTTGTTGTAAATCCTACACCCGGATTTGGGGCACCTTTTTAGATAAATAGCAATAAAACTGTGAGGGAACTGTGCGGGGTATACCGACATGGTTGAAGCAATAAGCTATGTTAGTGTGACATATTTGTGAGTACCGGTAACCCTTGAGTTCAATCAAGGAGAGTACGGGGCCGCTGAGTGATGTCGTGAAGCACTAACGAACTCTTAGAACCTTAATTGACCAGTTTAGCCTTTTTAGGAGTAGTGAGATGACCGACTTTGGTGTAGTCCGAAGTTGGTAGATACTCGATACTACACTCATTGAGGGTTGTTTTCTTGGAATATTTTGGTCGCCAGTTAAGTGGCTAAACCAAAACAATGAACACAGAAAATAATCCAATGATATTGAGCTCCTTAGAACCCGATTTCCATTTTAGGACAGGATGAGCCAACTAACTTCAAGAGGGTACTTACCTACAAACCCCATGCAAGCCTAAACCTAAGGACTTGTTTGCTTTGTGTGAATATGATTACCTGTATATATACTTGCTTACTTTTGCATACATGTACATAACATCATGACATCATACCATAGCATTTTCACTAACCATTTCAAGGATCTCGAGGGTCTGTTGATGCAGGATCACGTTGAACCAGACGTCTACCAAGGGTCAAGAGGTTTCTCCTCTAAACAAATGCCATCAAAGATCAAGTGCAACAACTTGAATCAGGGGCTATGACCCACTTGACATGGTGAGCTTGATTCTCGTGGAAAGACATCCACATGTGCAAAGTTCTCCAATCAAAGATCAGAGTTCAACCTCTAACATTCTCTTGTGTTTACCCCAAGAGATCCTTGAAAACATTGCATACATATATCATACATATCATTGCATGACAGGTTTCTCCCATACATGTCTCCTTATCTTCCTACTGTTTATTTCAGTAAGATGGATATGGAACAAATGGTGAAAGATCTCCAAGCTCAAAACGCTCAATTCCAGCAAATGCTTCTGGCTATGGGTAAAGGGCAAGAGGATCTGAAAGCTCTCCTTCTCAGAGACAAGGGGGTCAGTCTTGAAGAAGACCACAATTTGGAGATTGATGAAGCTGGTTACTCCGAAGAACAATATCCTCCCGCTGATGACAAGTACAAACAGTTGGAGGATCGCCTCAATACTATGGAGGTTCAACAAATACCTGGCTTGGATTTAGGAGACATGGGTTTGGTTCCTGGATTGGTAATTCCGCCAAAGTTCAAAGTCCCTACCTTGGCCCTATATGATGGAGTCTCTTGCCCTAAGATGCATCTAAAATCTTATGTCTGCAAGATTCAACCATACACAACTGATCCAAAGCTTTGGATCCATTTCTTCCAAGAAAGCCTGGTAGGGGCTCAACTCGAGTGGTTCTATCAATTGGAGAGTTCTCGCATTCACACCTGGGAGGACTTAGCTAGGGCTTTTTACAAACATTATCAGTACAATGCTGATCTTGCACCAACTCGTGTGCAATTGTAGAACATGACCATGGGTTCTGACGAGAACTTCAAAGGATACGCTCAAAAGTGGAGAGATCTGGCTGGTAGGGTGCAACCTCCTTTAACTGACAGAGAGATGATTGACATCTTCATGGGAACTTTGACAGGGCCTTTCTTCAATCACTTAATTAGAAGCTCCTCAGCCGGGTTCACCGAGCTAATACTGACCGGCGAAAGGGTAGAAACTGGCATCAAAAGTGGAAAGATCCAAGGAGCTACACCCTCTGATGATCAGAAAATTCCCTACAATGGGAAGAAAGAGTCCAATGCTGTGAACAGTCAGAAGAGTCGCCGTGACCAACATGTAGGGGCAGTCCTGATCTCTGGTTCTACGTCACACTGACAACAACCAAAAGGAAATCAACGAAGGCCAGACGCGCCTAAAAGACAATATACCAAGATCAACATGTCATTAGCTCAGGCGCTACAACACATGTTGAAGAAAGAGCTGATTACATTAAAGGTTCCTCATCCGGACCCTAAGACTTCTTCTCCCAATTACAACCCGGATGCAAGATGTGCTTATCATTGTGATAGCCCGGGGCATGACACAAACAGCTGTTGGGCTCTGAAGAACAAGGTCCAAGACATGATTGATGCTAAGGAGATCGAGTTTGACCCTCCAGAGACTCTAGCATAATCACTGCTCCTATGCCAAATCATTGGGAATGATTTTGTTTCATTTGAATTTTCAAGTTGTAATCTCTTTGTTATTCAAACAATTATCTATTAATGTCAAACTTTGTTTCATTAATGCATTGCATATGTTTGTCTTGATTTGATCCACTCATTTTCATTACACTTGAACTATGCTTTCTACTTTCTTTATGATATTTAACTCTTGATAAAAAGCTGCAAGCCTTTAGAGGGAGGATGACGAAACAATACCATAATCTCATACAGTATGCTTTTGAACAGACCTTGCTGATGATGTACAAGCATTTCTTTCAATTCCCAAACACTGGAGTTATAAGGAAGATAATCCCTAGTCAACCCCTTCGAGCCAAAGAAGTAGGAGTTTTATGTTCTAAACAATCAAAACGTTTGATATAAACCTGGGGCAGGGTAGTATCTCAGTTAATTCAAAAAAGAGGTGTGCATTGAAGTTGCAAACTCTCAGTTCGTAATACAACGAACGACATCAAAAAAGAAAAGCATTCCTCTGGAATCAAAAAAGACAGTGATGGTTCCTTATCTCATAGGCAGTCATTATCTCTCAAAAAAGAGAAAAGCCCACTGAGCCAAAACCTATAAAGGAGGCTTAAGAAACCTGGGGCATCCCGCTGACTGTAATCTCGAAAACAGGAACAGTCAGGCAAAAGTTAGGGATAACAAATCAAAAGAAAGAGGTCATTACAAATCCTCAACAAACATGAAAAATGTTGCAAAAGAAAAAAGGAGAGGATGACTGCCCTCCAAATTCAATTGGTGAACCATCACCCAAAATTCGTTCCAAACTCGAACAGAGTTCGACGCACAATTAACTGAGTTTAGGACTGAAGGACATCACGAAGAGCGGGTGGGTACAAATATACTTTAAGCCTTTATCCTTTGTTTCTTAAACCGTGAACCAAGCCACGTTACAACCCTTTAAAAGTCCTAATTGAAGCATGGGTTAGTTCGAAAGCATACTGTTACAAAAGGTATCCTGACTCCTGTAAGGCTTTGCCCTAAATCTTGTGTTGAATTTGTCTTATAAAAAGTTTTCTGCTAAAAAACGCATTTTTCAAAACTTCGAGACAAGCATAAACTTTGCATTACTTGAATATCACTGTTTGCATTTGGCTATTTGTTTGACAGCGAAGAAATTCATACAGCGAATGTTTGGAGGAACGAAAACTCTCTCAGTGAGTAAAATCACTTCAAAAAGGATGACACTTCCATTGACAAATCTCCTATCAACAAGGGGGCATGACATGTCACTATCCAGTTAACCTGGGGCAGTCCAGTCAAGGTTTCAACAGATCTTTCAAAGTTCAGTTAACCTGGGGCACTCCAGTCAAAGTTTCAACAGATCTTTCAAAGTTCAGTTAACCTGGGGCAGTCTAGTCAAGGTTTCAACAGATCTTTCAAAGTTCATTTAACCTGGGGCAGTCCAGTCAAGATTTCAACAAATCTCTCAAAAGTTCAGTGAACTTGGGGTAAGTCTCCGTCATCATCACTTGGGGCATTCGAATGTCAATCACCAAGGTCATCAAAATTTCCTTCATCACCTGCTGGAAGTTACAACCACCAACAGAATAACGGACGATTGAAGCTCCTAAAAATCTGTTTCTCTCAAGAGTGAAGACTCTCATCCTTAAAACCTCAGAAGATTGGTATACTCCCAGTTTCTGACTGTTAACAGCATGAAGATTCTCATCATCTCAGAAGATTGGTATACTCCCAATTTCTGACACTCAAGAGTGAAGACTCTCATCCTTAAAACCTCAGAAGATTGGTATACTCCCAGTTTCTGACCGTTAACAGAATGAAGATTCTCATCACCCCAGAAGATTGGTATACTCCTAATTTCTGACCCCCAACCGAATGAAGATTCTCATTCTCAAAGTGGCGTATAACCCAAGTTCCAGATTAATACCTGTATCAAGCCAAGAAAATATCTGTGGACGACTGATTATGGATTAATACCTGAAACCAGCCAGGAAACTATCTACATGAAGAGATTGAAGAGTAATACCTGAAACAAGCCAGTAAGACTTTATTTCTCAGGTCAGAGATCAATACCTGAAACCAGCCAGGACAGTATCTCCTTGACCAACCTTTCTTAAGTCCCAGATTAATACCTGTAGCAAGCCAGGAAAATATCTGTGGACGACTGATTGTGGATTAATACCTGTAACCAGCCAGGAAAACCATCTACATGAAGAGATTGAAGATCAACACCTGTAACAAGCCAGGAAAACTATCTTTCTTTCTCAGGTCAGAGATCAATACCTGAAACCAGCCAGGACAATATCTCCTTGACCAACCTTTCTTAAGTTCCAGATTAATACCTGTAGCAAGCCAGGAAAATATCTGTGGACGACTGATTATGGATTAATACCTGAAACCAGCCAGGAAAATCATCTACACGAAGAGATTGAAGATCAACACCTGTAACAAGCCAGGAAAACTATCTTTCTTTCTCAGGTCAGAGTTTAATACCTGAAACCAACCAGGACAACTATCTCAGCGACCAACCTTTTCAGGATCCCAGATCAACACCTGCAGCAATCAAAAGATTCTTGCAATCCACAGCGGAGCTAAAACTTCCAACTATCAATCCCCAAGCAGAATGAAGACTCTCATTCCCAGTTCCTCACAGTATATTCAGATATTCCCCAGTGAAGATCTCCTCAAGACAGGAATCCCCAGTAGATTTGCATACAACCCAAGCTCCTGATTCCCCAACAGCGGTCCCAGGACTTCTCATTTTCAACGATCAAAGGATTTTCAATCCCCTGCAGCAGTCAAAGATTCACTTTCCCCGACAGCAGTCAAGATTCTTTTATCTCCAGCTATCCAGGATTCGTCTTCCTCAGCAAGACAACTCATCAGCCTACATGCGCATTCATTACATTCACATTCATAAACATTGATATAACATACATTGCATCATACATTTCATGCAACATGACTTTGTGTTTCAGCTAATATCTTACCCTTTTTCAGGATAAAGATTAATAAGCTTCAGACTCAACCTCTGAAAACAGTTCACGGGTTCTCCAGTAACGGATTTTAACCTATCGCTTGTTCAGATTCCAACCTCTGAAAACAGTTCACGGGTTCTCCAGTAACTGATGTTAACCTATCGCTTGTTCAGATTCCAAGACTTCTGAAAACAGTTCACGAGTTCTCCAGTAACGGATGTTAACCTATCGCTTGTTCAGATTCCAAGACTTCTGAAAACAGTTCACGGGTTCTCCAGTAACGGATGTTAACCTATCGCTTGTTCAGATTCTTCAACTTCTGAAAACAGTTTACGGATTCTCCAAACACGGAGGTTAATCTATCGCTTGTTCAGACTCAACTTTTGAAAACAGTTTACGGACGCTTCCCAACATGGATGCTGATCTATTGCTTATTCATCTCCGAGACTTCTGAAAACAGTTCACGGGTTCTCCAGTAACGGATGTTAACCTATCGCTTGTTCAGATTCTTCAACTTCTGAAAACAGTTTACGGGTTCTCCAGTAACGGATGTTAACCTATCGCTTGTTTAGATTCTTCAACTTCTGAAAACAATTTACGGATTCTCCAAACACGGAGGTTAATCTATCACTTGTTCAGACTCAACTTTTGAAAATAGTTTACGGATGCTTCCCAACATGGATGCTGATCTATTGCTTATTCATCTCCAAGACTTCTGAAAACAGTTTACGGGTTCTCCAGATACGGATGTTAACCTATCGCTTGTTCAGATTCTTCAACTTCTGAAAACAGTTTACGGATTCTCCAAACACGGATGTTAATCTATCGCTTGTTCAGTCTCAACTTTTGAAAACAGTTTACGGACGCTTCCCAACAACGGATGTTGATCTATTGCTTATTCAACTTCGAGACTTCTGAAAACAGTTCACGGGTTCTCCAGACACGGATGTTAACCTATCGCTTGTTCAGATGCAACTTTTGAAAACAGTTTACGGATGCTTCCCAACATGGATGTTGCTCTATTGCTTATTCAACTTCAAGACCTCTGAAAACAGGTTACGGGTTCTCCAGATACGGATGTCAACCTATCGCTTGTTCAGATTCCTCGACCTCTGAAAACAGTTTACGGATGCTTCCAGATACGGATGTCAATCTATTGCTTATTCAGACCCCCAGTTCAGAGATTTTCCAAAACATGGATACCATTCTGATACTCATCCACTCACCATTTACATACAGTTCAACAAACATTTCCAGATGGCATCTCTAAGCCCATCCTCCTACCAGCAACTTCCAGATGGCATCTCTAAGCCCATCCCCCGACAAGATTATGTCACATCCCTAGATGGCATCTCTAAGCCCATCACCAGATGGCATCTCTAAGCCCATCACCAAATGGCATATTTAAGCCCATTCCCTCAATCACATCACCGAGTGCAAATTTTTTGGGCACTCTAGTGTCCAATCTCCTTTTACCCTCGAGTCGCGAAAGGCAAACTTGCCAATCTAACTCTTCAGGTTCAAGAATATTGAACAGGGGCAACTGTTGTACCCCAAAATTTTCCCTCCTACTTTTCCACAAGAAATCACAGCTTCGGGCTTTTCCTGATTTTTCAGATTGGCTCAAGAATCGGTCAAACAGACTTTTTCTTATCAGTCTACCCAAATTAGGGTTTTCATGGACTTTGGAACAGTTCAAGCAGATTGTTAGGGTTTGATTGAGTTTGGCTCAGGGTTTGATCAGGCAGGCGCTTCTTTGACATTAAATCAAGAATCAGGGTTTTGTGCGCGCATTCTAAGAAAGAATTAACTCTATAGTTCTTTTCAATTTAATCTGGGATATGGGTTGAGGCTTTTGAACTGAGAATTTGCAGTGTTTGGTTTAATCAGTAAAAGGAAAGGACACATGGGCATTTATTGTGATTGACTGTGCAATACTTTTGATTATTCGGAATGTCGGATGTTTATTGATTATTTATCATTTCTAAGTTAAAATTATTGGATATTTTTCCAGTTATTATAATTTAAGAATTATAAATAGTTAAATAAACAATTGAAGAAGAATTAAAAGAGATTAATTGACAAAAGAGCTTTTATTTATTTTTAATTATTAGTACAAAATGTTATTTGAATACATTTACAGTATTTACAAATAATGTTATTACAAATAATTGGAAATAAAATAAAGCTATCCTAAAGTTTCCTAAGTCTTCATCTTCTACTGATGCTCCCCATTGCTCAATTATTTTTTATCTGCAAAAACAAAGAAAAGAAAAGAAGTCAAATGCAGATGAAATAAAAAGGCAGACAATTAATCATAAAAAAAGCTCATCATTAAAAGTGACTAGCCGGAATCAGTTGTTCACCCTCTCTGCAAATCACAAGAAATACTCTTGGTTCACAAAGAGGGAAAGAGAAATATGCTTGCAAAAAATATATGAATTGCACAAATTCAAATTGTCAAACAGGCTACATAGTTTCAGTTTGCAAAATGCCAAACAAACAGCATGTGCAAAATGTCAACAAAGCTGTAACTTCAAAACATGCCTAACCAAGTCCAAAAGGCAAACTGAACTGCACAAATTGCAAACTGAAAAATGCCTAACCAAGTCCAAAATGTCAACCAAACTGTCAAAGATATCAAAAGCCAATAAAGCTGTCAACAAAGTACACAAGAGATATGCAGGAAATCTGGAAAGTGTGCAGAGGAAAACTAACAATGCAAGCAATATTCAAATTTTACATCATTTCCCAGCCTATCACTTTTTCAGAATAGTACAGTAAGCAATAAACAAATGCTTTTTCTGATAGAGAGAGAGAAGAGAGAGAGAAGAGGCTTACAGGCTTGAGGCTTAGAAAAAGATATAACAAGATATACCAGAACAGAAAAAAGGAGAGGCAGAATATCACAAAAAACAAGTTCACACAAACTGTAACATTGCTCAAACATTGCAAACTGCCTCCAACACAAACAACAACAGCCTCAAGCCTCAAAAGCTTGCCTCAAAACTGCTTGCCTGCATAAAACTTGCTTCAGGCAAGCCTGTCACAAACAAAAAGCCATAGCCTAACCTGACTTCAAACAACAGAAGCCTGCTAACCTGTAAGTTACAAAACTCATAACCTGTCAAACTACACAAGCCTCATCCTGCATAAACAAGCCTTGAAGCCATAGCCTAACCTGCTTCAAACACAAGCCATATACAAAACACAAGGCTTAAACAAACATTCAACCACCAACCTGTGATTCAAAACCACAAACCTGTTTCAAACATACAAAACCTGTGGCAAGCAAACATAACATAGGTCCTAAAGCCTGTCAAACCCAAACTAACAGCCTCAAGCCTGTAACCTGCTACAAACATTCAAGAAGGCTCACCACAAAAGAACATCAAACCAGTTCACACAAGAACTGTAACATCCTGCATAAACAAGCCCTGGGGCCAGCATCCACCTGCATAAGCCCTTATCCAAACAAAGCTCTCAGAACTAAAAAAGTTCATCATTGAGCAGAACAAAGCATTCAATCCCAAAAACCCTCAGAATAACTTCATCATAGGGTTCGTGCATCAAAGAACTCAGATAGCAAAATCATCAAGAGCATCAGTATCAGAACTACAAGGTTCAACAACATCGACATTTCTCAGATTCAGAGGCAAACAAAAGAAGAGGAAAAGAATCAAAACCATCAAAGGCAACTGAAGCAAACATATTCAGATTCAAACATCATCATCATACAGAAGCAAAAAGCTAGCAATCAGAAGGAGGAAAAAGGAGATGCAGAAGTGAAAAGCTAGGGTTTTCAGTTATCATCATAAAACCACAAAGGAGAACAAGATACAGATACCAGGTTTCCAGCAAAAGCTAGCACAACATCACACTCCTCCGCCTGAGGATGCCTCCTTTCCACTCCATTCCTCCGTCTCCAAGAGCCTCCAAAGGTATAATCTCCTTTTCCTTTTCCTTTTTCTTTTCACGCCTCACACAGATAACAATAATAACACATGAAGGTCAGAATGTGAAAAAGTAAAACATGCAAGGATGGAAATCTGAAAACCCCTAAAAATACGTTAAGACAGAAACGAGACTACCTTTGTGTCATCAATGCCTGAGTAATCTTGGAGAAAGGGAGATGGAGGTAGCGCCTGGTGGCCATAGGCAGAGAGGAAGCTTGCTCAGAACCATGGCTCAAGGAGAACGAAGAGGACGATGAATGGAAATGGCGCCGCTCAAAGTTTGTAAACCCTTTCTGAAACAAACCTAAGCGAACCCTAAGAAAATTATCAAAACACCCTGGGCCGGTTCGCCCCATCAAAAAGCCTAAGCCCATTTGTTTTCTGGCGCTGTACCCCTAAATTTGGAACACCCCCCCTTTTTTCTTTTAATTCTGATTAATTGTTTGGGCCACCCTTTTTTTTTTACAGCCCATTTAACTTTTTTTTCTCTTCTCTTCTTTTTTTTATAAACTAATATTCTTTTATCATTTTATTTATTTTCTTTTTTATATAACACAATTTATTTTGTTAAATAAAACAATACATTATTTTTATAGAAAAATTTTCTTTTATTTTATTACATTTAAAAAATACATAAATATTAGATTTAATTAGGTAAATGGATTTTTATCTTAAAACTCTTTTTAATAAATCTTTTTCATACATAAAAACATTAATACATAAAAATAGAATTTCTTAAGCATTTTCTTTTCTTTTCTTTTATTAAACCTTTTGTTTATATAACATATTAACAAAAACATAAAAATAAATAAACGCTTAATAATACATTAGGTTCACATTTTTATCACTTGCAAATAAATCACATACGCATTTTACAATACACATTTTATTTCTCTTTGATTCCTATACATTGCTACATTTTACATTGAGATCGCGATTCCATTTGGTTGTAAATATATTTGGACACTACTCTCCTAATAAGTCTCATCCCCATTTGTAAATATTTGTACCCCCATCTCCGGATACTTATTTGTAATAGCTTAGACTTTAAATTCCCGCAATTTATCGCTTTCTATATATTGTATAGTAATTAGGGTTTGTATGCGAAGATTTAAAATCAACCGCTAGATAACCTAAATACAAGACAAATGCATGACAATCAATACACAATTCACACTTGCACCCCTAGGGTAATCCCGCTTGTTGCCTTCAAAAAATGGGCCATGCTTGCATGTTGAGTATCTTTGGCAAAACAAAACAAATCAAATGATCATAGTCCCTCGATGATGCTTTCGAAGTTGCCTAAATAAAATGATCATAGTCCCTCAAGCAAATTGCCAAAGACACTTGGCACCATTGCATTCATGGTCTAAACGATGACCCGCGCCTGTCCCGTTAACATCCTAACACAAGATTGTCCACCAAATACAATGGTGGAACAATACTGTTAAAAGGGTTAAAACATGAGAAAAATCTTTGAGTAAATCTAGGGGTAGACAACTCTTAGTTACTTGATCAAACTTGCAAAACACACTTGCCTACTTTGAAAATACACTCCACAACACAACTTTTAAAACAACTTTCAAAACCTTGAAACATCTTTTCAAAAAGACAAACACCTTTGTAAAACATTCGAGTAAAGAATTGTTACAACGGTTGCCTAGACAAGGCATCTTTTTCAAAACATTTTCAAAAACACACATACACCACCATTTCAAGCAATTGAAAATCAAAGGCAAGTGATCTTAAACAAGTAACTAAGAGCCCATGGATAACCATGGATGAAAAGGGTGCTAATACCTCCCCTTTTCATAATCTACCCCCCAAACCCACGAAACATCTCAAAGGTTTTTCCTGTGCTTTTTAACCTTTCCTTTAGGATAAAATAAAAAGTTGGTGGCGACTCTTGCTAAACCGAACAAGTGCGAATACAAACGCAAAACCTCAAGTCAGTTCTCCCACCGTATCACAGTTGTGATTCTTCCCCTTAGCAGTCAAGTCGGCATCAGAGAAACCCAACCCATTATCATCAGTCAGACTAGCCACGCAATTTTTAAACTGATCAGCTGATGTTTCTTGAGTTACGTGTGCAGTCTTCAGGAAAGCAATCAGAGCCTTGGCATGGGCTTCTGAGCATAGCAACAGTGACAACATAGAGATTTTGGATGGGGTTTGCCCGAGCTTCTCTACTACATTGTAGTCACTCTTTTTGATGATCTTCAAAATTTCCTCCATCTCTTGTCTAGAGGCTTCAACAGTAATTTTCTTTGGCGCCTCCGTCAGAGCAGGCTCATTAGTGGTCCCTTTGCCCCGAGTATCGGATGACTCGGTAACAGGGGTAAGAATGGGAACTTGAACATGAATAGTAGCAGGTACACTGGCAGGTGTAATAACAACAGGTTTCCGGGAAGTTGGTGGAGAGATATCAGGGGAGAAAAGTCTTCCGCTGCGGGTGACTTTGGCAGGTCTAACAATATTGCTGACGTCAGTATCAACATACAAATCTTGTTTAACTTCGTGATAATAAACATCATCGCCGTAGTGCCAAGGGACAACTTTATCAGATGTATAAGGGATAGGCCCTGGAACAGTGATGATCAACGGTGCGATTCTTGGAACAAATGTAATTCTAACAGGCTTTCTCGAGGAAGCCTTGGAAGAATTGTCGAAAATGGTGATAATAGCAACTTCTTCAGTAGGAACCAAAGGAACAAGAGTATTCTCAAACAGAATTTCTTTGTTATCCATCAGGCGTTGGACACCTGACTTCAAAAGATGGCAACCGGTAGGTAGGACAGAACACATACGACAACCTTCATCACAGCCCAGAAATAAACCGGCTAGCAAAAGGTTATTCTTCACAGTCATCAAAGGAGTAACAATGTCATTCACAGAAACCATAAACAAGTCTTCATCTATAGCATTTACTCCATGCTTGGGCATAGGAGCAGTCACAACATTAGGTCTTTCAGGCGCCTCGAACTCAATATCCCTAGCGTCAATCAAGTCTTGTACTTTGTTCTTAAAAACCCAACAATCATCTGTATCATGCCCCAGGCTATCAGAGTGAAAAGCACAACAGGCATTAGGGTTGTACTTTAGTGATGTAGTGTTGGGATTCTTCGGGGCCTCCCTTGGAATCACTAGATTGGTTTTCAATAACTGTGGCAGAATCTGAGATAAATTCATGTTGAGCTGAGTGAATTGCCTTCGCGGTCTCTCGGCCTTTGGCTGATTGTTGTGCTGAGAAGAACCAGCAGGTCTTGAAATAACAACCGCATTAACAACTTGGCGGCGTTCAGGTCTATTCTGGCTTTTTGAACTGTAAACAACACTTGACTCCTTCTTAAAAGACTTCTTCTCGGTGCCTGATGAAGCACTCTTCTGTATTTTACCAGACTTAATACCAGCCTCAATCCTTTCCCCGGTCATAATTAGCTCCGTAAACCCGGACGAAGAACTTCCAATCAGACGGTTGAAATACAGACTAGACAAGGTCCCCAGAAACATATCCACTAGCTCCTTATCAGTCAAGGGTGGTTCCACTTTTCCAACAAGGTCCCTCCACTTCTGAGCATAATCTTTGAAACCTTCGCCCGTACCCATTGACATACCCTGGAGTTGGGTACGCGTGGGAGAGAGGTCGTTATTGTATTGGTACTGCCTGTAGAAAGCAGCAGCCAAATCTTCCCAACTGCGGCTACTGGCTCCTTCTAACTGGTAAAACCATTCAAGCTGAGTCCCTGAGATACTGTCTTGAAAGAAGTGGATCCATAGGTTCTTGTCAGTGGTGTACGGCTGAATCTTCCTTACATACGACCGGAGGTGCAGTTTCGGGCAAGAAACTCTGTCATATTTAGCAAAGGATGGTGCTTTGAATTTGTGGGGAATCACCACCCCAGATGATAGACCCAGATCACCAAAGTCCAGACCAGGAACTTTCAGAACTTCCATCATATTCAAACGGTCTTCCAGTTGTTTGTATCTATCCTCAGCCGGAGGATACTGGTCTTCGTCGAAGTCCGTCTCGTTGTCTGAAACCACAGGGCTAGGAGCCCTCCTTTCTTCCTGACTATTTTTCCCTCTAGATGAGTAGGTCAAATCAACTTCATCTCGCAGCCTGTTTCCAAACTTGTGGCCCATGTTAAACAAGACCATCTTCTTCTTCTTCTTCTTCTTCTTCTTCTTCTTCTTCTTTTTCTTCTCTTTCAAGATAAGGGCCTTCAGATCTTGCTGACCCTTAGCTAGATTCACGAATAATTCCTGGAACTGGGCGTTTTGAGCCTAAAGAGCCTTGATTGCTTGTTCAGTTGATGGTTCGGAAGACATTATGCTGAAATAAATAGCGAAGAAGATGAGAAAACCTTTAGGGGTACCTGTTATGAGGTGCATGGAATGAAATGCGTATGCTATGATTTCAAAGACATCGAGAGATTCAAATTCGTAAACAAGAAATGAAACACACTTTTATTAGATAAACTTTGAAATTAATTGTTCAACAAATTCCCTTAAGGCGTTACAAGAAAGGAAATACTGAAAAGTAAATAAAAACTGGAAGTAAACAAAGGACATCAGCGCTCCCATGATCGTTTGCCTTTAGTGCTGACATAGTCATTGAGGATCCGCTCATTCTCCAACTGCCTAGTCAACTTCTGAATCTTCTGCTCTTACTCGTGATACTTTTCTCGGTAAGTATCCCGCTCTTCTCTCAGCTGCATCCATGACCTCTTCAATGCCCCAATGTCAGTAGGCATGTAAGGGTGGAGAATGGTGGGAGGTACCCCTTCCTCAGCATCAACTTCAACAATAATAGGCAAGACGGCTTCATAGGGCATTCCCAGCTTTTAGGCACGGATACGAACCCATCGGAGATATGGATCCATTGGTAGAGAAGTCTTCACACCCAACTCGTGTGGATCAGATCTGTATACTCTATCCCAAGCCCTTATGAATCTGCGGCGTTGCTCGTCACTATCCCCTTGAAAATCAAAGATGATATTAGGCATTAGCAGCTCATGAGGTCCTTCCCTTCTGGCTCGCCCAAACTGACGTAAGGCCAAGCATGGATTGTAAGTAATTCCTCCATTGGTTCCTATCAGTGGAACATTGGGGTATTTCCCACAACGATCAATGATAGCCACCTCGTCCATACCCTTAATAATCCAAATGATGTCATTGTGAGAGAGGGACATAACCCTATAAGCCCAACCCATGCCTTCTTTGTTCTTCATAACTGATTTGGGGAGGTGAGAAATAAACCACCTCGCCAATAACGGAGCACAGCACATCAAAGTTCCCCGCCTCCGAGCAGTACGAGCATAAAGCTGATGAAGAATGTCACCCAAGAGAGTGGGTACAGGATTACCAGAGATGAAGATTTTTACCGCATTCACATCAACAAAGGAGTCAGAGTTAGGAAACAATACCAAGCCATATATCAGAAGAGCCAGAATATCTTCGAATGCCTGGAAGTCTAGACTATCCCAGAAATGATTAGCCTTACCAACCAAGAACTTAGTCAAAAAGCCCTTTGCTCCACTACGAGTTTCCCAATTAGCCATTACCTCATCCTTTGTCATAAAAAGAGCTGAAGCAATCTCTTCCGGTCTTAGGATCTTCTCCCAACCTGTGAACGGGGTCTGCTCCAAAATAGAGATACCAAGCAAATCAGAGAACTCTTCTAAGGTGGGGACCAACTGGTAGTCCTGAAAAGTAAAGCAATGGTACAGTGGATCAAAGAACTGGACTAGGAAACTCATCATCTGCTCGTCCAATTTAGAAGTGACCACACTGAGAAGATGCCCATGTCTTTTGATGAAGGAGGTAGTATCTGACATCTTTGCAACCAATTCTTTAAGCATAGTGGGAACCTGGAAAAAGTTGATCCGAATGGTGTTCCTACGCATAGGTGCCATGACCTACAAAACAGAACAAAGATGAATCCCTCCTGTCTTTGAAATAGGTTAGTCCAATGCAAGATATATGCAATGTTATGATGTCATGATGTCATGATAGAAAGCACACCACAAGTATCCACAAATAGCAAACATGGTAAAGGCACACAAGTCACACAGAGAGCCCTTAGATTTTAGGCTGGCAAGGAGCTTAGGTACTACCCTATTTCAGTTTAGTTGGTTCAAACCTGTCATAAAAATAGTAACCGGGTTCTAGAGGATCTCAATATCACTGACTACCCTCGATCGATCATAATTCCATTTTAGCAACCTTTTCTTGCGGCCGGAATCATCGCGAGAGTTTAGTCTCAATGAGTGTAGCATACTGCTACTGTTCTATGGCCAAGTTGGTCAATTTAAAGGTTCTAAGGTCAGTTGGTGCTTAATGACCCCTTAGAAGACCCATATTCTCCTCGTTCCAACACAAGGGATATCAGTACACACTAAAGTGCCACACCAACATAGCTACTGCTTCAACCGTATCGGTCTACGCCGTACAGTTCCCTCATAGTTTATTGCTACTTACCTAAAGGGTATCCCTCAGATCCGGGTTAGGATCTATAGTAACTCCGATACAAGCCCACAAATATAAATCATACAAAGCAAACAATTGAAAACATAATGATCTAATCCTAAGGTACACCTCACTTATTAATATTCCCCAGCAGAGTCGCCAGTTCTGTGATACGGTGGGAGAGAACTGACTATTTTTTGGAATGCTGGTTTACGTTTTGCGTTTGTTTTCGCAAAATGTCGCGGTAAGCAAGAGTCTCCACCGTCTTTTATTTTATCCAACAAGGAAAGGAAAAAAGCACAGAAAAATTCCTTTTTTCGAGATATTTCTCAAGTTCGGGGGGGGGGGGGGGGGGGTAGATTATAGAAAGGGAAGGTATTAGCACCCTTTCTATCAGTGGTTATCCACGGGCTCTTAGGTACTTGCTCATACTGTTTTCAAAATTTGCTTTCTTTGTGCTTGTGGCTTTGAAAAAAAGTTTTTGTTTGAAAACTTCGATTTAACTCTTGCTTCTGTCCTCAAGAGTGTAATAAAGTGTTTTTTTGAAAACTTTGTTCGAAAAGTGTAAGTGTGAAAAGTGTTTGTTTTTTGAAAGAGCAAGTATCTAAGAACCATCTACCTACTCGAAAAAGGAATCGTTCTATGAAATTTTCCTTTAGACAATGCTATCCTACTATTGATGAGTAGGTAGCATCGTCGTTGGAGTTTAAGGGTCAATTCGAATGAGGGACATGCGGTCACTAAAGCAATGTTAGGACACTTTAGCGGTAACCCTAAGATCTTAGATCATTTGTTTTGAGGCAACAATATCCGAGGCAACCGTTTCGAGGCGACTATGATCTTTAGACAAAAGGGCGATCTCTAAAGTGACCTATACTCAATGACCACGTACGAAGGCAACCAAGTGGGGTGTACCTAAGAGTGCGCATGTGCGAGTGTGTCGTTTTCAGTTAATTTTATCTTTGTACATGTTAATGGTGATCTATGTTGATTTTAGGTTGAAACATTCAATCTTGTCATGCATACCTATTATCAAATATCTAACAGTTATATTTTTGCGGAAAATAAATTGCGGAAATTAAATTACAAGGCGTCGGGTATTTACATCGCCAAAAACAACCCTTTTGAAATTTAAATGCGGAAAAATAAATAAAGCGATAAAAATAATTAAATGGCCATAATTATCTATTACATTCCGGGAACAAGTACAATATTGAATAAATAGATCGCGTGCGGAAAATTAAATCGAGTGCGAGTAGGGTTTTGACCCTTTGTTATTTAAAGAAAATATTTTTTTTGTTTGTTTTTGAATTAAGAAAGAAATTATCTAACTTAATTATTAAATTAATAAATAAATTAATTAATTAATGAAAATAACTTATTTTTGGATTTTTGGTATTTTAAGAAAGAAATAAAATTAATTAATGTTAGTAAAAACCTAATTAAATCTAATTGAATTTTAATTATTTACAAAAATATATTAAAGTTATACTAAATAAACCTAAATTAATTTAATTAGTATTTATTGATAAAATAAAAATAAAAATTTAATTTGATAAAGAAAAATATTTTGTGATTTTAATTTTATTAAAGGAAAAAATTGATTGGTTAGAAAATAATAAAAATAATAACAATAAATAATTAAAACAAAAAAATATAAAATAGAGAGAGATAGGGGGGTTTGGGCCTGAATATGAGTGTTGGAGAAGCAATTGTATGGCCCATTAGGCGCTGGCCCTGTTGACTTTCTGGATTCCCTGTGCGCGCTTAGACTTGGTCCATGGTAGACCATTATCTCTGGATGAGAAGATTTGGCCTATGGCCATCTGGTCATCAGATACTTGAGGGCGCATGATGAGCTTCACGCCTAGATTTACACCGGATTACCTGAAGAAAAAATATAACAAATAGCATGGGGGACCTGGGATTCGAACCCAGGTCCTGTTGGATGTTGCCAGCGCTTGCTTCCACTAGGCCATTGTGCTTCAGTTGTTAGTATATTAAACAATAAAGCTAATATGCCAAAACAATGATTATTAGTCAGAAATAAAAAAAAACGCGCACGATTTGAACACGCGAATGGGAGAACGACACGCCATCATCCCTGTCGTTGGAACCTGCAACATATTTACCTGCGGATTCGAATCCGCAACTAAAAGCATAGGTTCATCCTAAAACTCATCTCAGGCTATATAAATTCCTCCCAAGACCATGGTTGCATTCGTCTTCCTCTCTCGGTCACATTCATGGCCATCGTTAAGGCTAATTTTACCTGTAAGAGAAATACCCAAAAACAAGCCACAAAACCCTAGCTATGGTACCTCATAGCATAGGCCACATAAACGAAATTGGATAATACAGAAAGCTTGGAAACTTGATGAGGATTATGAATATGCAAAAAATTTTCACAAAAGATGTAGGAATAATGATTTGCGAATTCAAAAGAAGAGCGGTTTTCTGTGACACTTACAATGCGTTTGAGCGTGTATGGAGACCGGATTTGGGTTGGTTCTGCTTCAGTGATCTTCAAGGAATCGATTGAGATCGTTCTTGGCTTCTGAAATCACCTCTAGACACGATTTTGATTTCACACTTTTTACCACTTTTTTCAAGTTTTGTTTGGTTTGTTCTTGCAGCTTCTAGCCCTCAATTTCGTGTGCCTCTCTTCCTTATGTAATGTGGAATGCATTAGGTTAACAAATGTGCCTTGAATCTTTCACATCAATGCATAAAATATTTGATTTGATTCACTTTTGAAAGCTTGCCTAATTTGTCAAAAATCCATCTTTTTGTACATGATATGGTGAGATACGAATTTGATGCTGATCATGATGATGATTAAGTCCTAAAACAACCAAAAAGATCTCAAGTAATCAATATTTGGATTTTACATGATTTAATTTGATTTAAAATGAAATAATTCAATAAAAAATCAAATAAAATAATAAAAAATAAATATGATCTCAAGGCTGGAGCTAGGACACGTGTGCAATGGTACAAGCTCAAATCAAGTGGAAAATAATGGGCCCACTTGACAAAATTTGATGTTTTGGGGATAGTTGACTTTTGGCAATTTTACAAAAATTCCCAACTTCAATAATGCATAACTTCTTAAACTTTGAAATTTTGGAAGTGTTCTTGGATTTTTTAGAAAGCTTGAGATGTTATATAACCAACCCTTTTTGTCTCATCTCATTTTGATATTCCATGCTCAAGTTATAAGCTTTGGAAAAAAAGGTATTTTTGTTGACTTTTAAAAATGACCTATAATGTCCAAATTTATAACTTCTTGTGAGTGCATTTTATGAACTTGGGGTATGAATATGGATTGTAGGAAAATGCATCCTCTTCAAAATGAGCTTTGGATGGGTCATTTCTCATAAAGTATGATAAAGTTATGCTTGGTCAAAGTTGAGTTGACTTTTCCTACACAATCCTAATTTAGCAACTTTTGAGTCTTGATGAATTTTGAGCAATCCTTGATGAATCATGATCAACCCTTGATAAAATGATGAAATAACCTTCAAAATGAGAATGTTGAAAAACAATATTGAGGTTTGACTGTTTGTAGGTCACAGTTGACTTTTGCCCTAGCATAGTCGATTTTTGGACCCTTTGAGCAATTGATTGAGCAAACTTCCACTGCAAGGCTTGAAATTTGACATGGATGATCTTGAGAACATATTAGGACATTGGGGAGCACTTGAGGTCATTTGGACTCAAAGATCTTGATGCAACACAAAACCCTAATTTGGGGTTGACTGCCTTATGAGATAGCTTGATTGTCCAACTCTTGAGCAATCTTGAGCCACTTGGAGATTTTTCTTGCAATGTCTTGAGAAATATGAGAGGGCAAATTTTGGGGTACAATACTTACCTAGGTTCCTTCTCTTTCCCGATGTAGTTTCACCTAGACTCATCCTGGAGCAACCTTACCTAGGTTCCTTCTCTTTCCCGATGTAGTTTCACCTAGACTCATCCTGGAGCAACCTTGCCTAGGTTCCTTCTCTTTCCCGATGTAGTTTCACCTAGACTCATCCTGGAGCAACCTTATCTAGGTTCCTTTTCTTTCCCGATGTTTTCCTTAGTTGAGTACGGACGATCGAAGTTCCTAAATATCAACAGAGATGTTTCCTCAGTTGAGTACGGATGATCGAAGTTCCTAAATATCAGCAAATATGATTCCTCCGTTGAGTACGGACGATCAAAGCTCCTAAATATCAGCAGAGATGTTTCCTCTGTTGAGTACGGACGATCGAAGTTCCTAAATATCAACAGAGATGTTTCCTCCGTTGAGTACGGACGGTCGAAGTTCCTAAATATCAGCAGAGATGATTCCTCCGTTGAGTACAAACAATCGAAGTTCCTAAATATCAACAGAGATGTTTCCTCAGTTGAGTACGGACGATCGAAGTTCCTAAATATCAACAGAGATGATTCCTCCGTTGAGTACGGACGATCAAAGCTCCTAAATATCAACAAAGATGTTTCCTCTGTTGAGTACGGATGATCGAAGTTCCTAAATATCAGCAGAGATGTTTCCTCTGTTGAGTACGGACGATCAAAGTTCCTAAATATCAGCAGAGATGTTTCCTTAGTTGAGTACGGACGACCAGAGTTCCAAAATATTAACAGAGATGACTCACCGGCAGAATAATGGACGACGAAGCTCCTAGAATTCTACTTCTCTCAATAAAGATCAGCCTTCCCCAACGGAATCTTCCTCAAACAACAGGTATACAAGCTCTCGCTAAGGAATCTCTTATGCGATCGACACTCCTTCGGATGGCATCTTTAAGCCCATCTCCCGCCAAGCAATCTCCAAATGGCATCTGTAAGCCTATTCCCAGCATCATAAGACAATTACCACATCGTGTAAGTGCAAATTTCTGGGCACTCTAGTGTTCAATCATCTTCCACCTTCGGATTACAAAAGGCACGGAAGCCAATCTACATCCTCAGTTTTAAGAAGATTGAACAGGGGCAGCTGTTGTACCCCAAAATTTTCCCTCCCATATTTCTCAAAACATTGCAAGAAAGATCCTCAAGTTGCTCAAGGTAGTCCAAGGGTTGGCCAGGCAAGCCCTCTCCTAAGGCAGTCTACCCCAAACTAGGGTTTCATGTTGCATCAAGATACTTGAGTCCATGTGATCTCAATTACTCACCAATGTCCTAATATATTCTCAAGATCATCCATGATAAGTTTCAAGCCTTGCAGGGAAAGCTTGCTCAGTCAATTGCTCAAAGGCCTGAAAATCGACTGTGCTAGGGCAAAAGTCAACTGTGACCCACATACAGTCAAACTTCAAGATTTTGGTCAACATCCTAATTTTGAAGTATATTTCATCATTTGATCAAAGGTTGATCATGATTCATCAAGGATTGCTCATAATTCATCAAGACTCAAAAGTTGCTAAATTAGGGTTTTGTAGGAAAAGTCAACTCAACTTTGACCAAGCATAACTTTCTCATACTTTATGAGAAATGACCCATCCAAAGCTCATTTTTAAGAGGATGAAATTACCTACAATCCATCTTCAGCTCACAAGTTCAAAATATTCACTCACAAGAATTTATGAATTTGGATATTATAGGTCAATTTGAAAAGTCAACAAAAACACCATTTTTGTCAAAGCTTCATACATGAGCATGGAATATCAAAATGAGACGAGACCAAAAGGGTTGATTATAGGACATCTCAAGCTTTCTAAAAAGTCCAAGAACACCTCCAAATAGTCAAAATTGAGGAAGTTATGCATTGTTTAAGTTGACCTTTTTTGCAAAATTGCCAAAAGTCAACTATCCTCAAAACATCAAATTTTGCCAAATAGGCCCAATCTTTTTCACTTGTTTTGAGTTGGAAACATAGCCCACGTGCTCTAGCCTATGCCACTTGTCCATATCTTATTTTTATTATTTATTTTGGTTTTTATTTGAATTAATTCAATTTAAATCAAATTATATCAAATAAAATCCAAAACATTGATAACAAGAGATTTTATGGTTGTTTCAGGTCTTAATTATAGATTGCAAGCATTCAAACTCGTGTAAAGGCATATGTGCACAAAAAGATTGAAAAGAAGCCATGTTTGGAAAGATTCTAAAAGGGAATCAAATCAAATCCAAAATTATTGAAGAAGAAAGATTTGGACAAGTTTTGCAACCCTAATCCCTTCACTAATACATATAGAGTGGATGCAGACCTAAAGAGAGGTTAGAAACAAGCGTGAGAAGGAGAACCATATTTGAAAAACAAGCAAAAAAGTGTGAGATCGAATTGATAGTTAGAGGCATCCTCAAGGCTTGTTATCTATCCCAATCGCTACTTGGCACTCTCAGGAACCTAAAGCTATCAAGAAAAAGTCCGTTCCGGCCCCAAAACACTCGATAAGTCATTCACGATACACCCCTGTTCTTGAATTCGAATCTCATGTTTTAAGCATTGTTAGGTTAAATTAATTATACATTCTTGATCTCTAAAGCATTTGCAAACTTTATGTATCATTCAATTGCGTTTATATGGCCTGTAGCGTTAATCACCATTGTTAGGTTTTCGAGCTTGGTTTTAGGGTTTTTGTTTTCAGGAACAATTGGCCTTCATAAGTGATATGGTTGTGATCAGGAGGACGAAACAAACATAACCATGGCATTGGATGGTATTTCTATTGCGTGTGGAAGGTTTTGAGAACGCATAATCTGTAGCAACGGACATTGGTCCGTAGGTATAGGCTAACAAACTTTTAGCCACAGTGCAGGGAAGAAGACGCAGACGTGGCCAACTTCCATTGACTTATTTGAATTTGCGCGCAAAAATACCATTACTGTACTTGTTTTGTATATTATTTTTATTATTTGTTATATGTACAATGAAAACAAAATAGCGCAGTGGTTGCCATGTAGACGCTTAAGGCGTTAAGAGGTTGGAGGTCAGGGGTTCGATCCCTGCCTCCAACATTTGCTATTTTCATATTTTCTTATAGATAATCCAATGCGCGTGTGAGCCTAATGTCCACCATATGTCTTCATCATCAACGCGCCAGATGGCCAGATGGCCAGATCTGGTGGTCACCACTGAAGGAACACCATGAGCCAGGGTCAGCGCAATACACAGGATCAAGAAAGTCAAATGGACTCCAGCACTAATGGGCCCAGAAATTGCTATTGGCACACCACTTTCTTAGGCCCAATCTCTATCTCTTTATACTTTATTTTATTTCAATTAGTTATTTTATTTATTTTATTAACCAAAAATTATTTTCCTTTTTTATCAAAATCACAAAAAATATTTTTTCCAATTAAAATTAGAATATTTATTTTTAGCAATAAATTAATTAATTTAATTAAGTTTGATTAATTAGACAACTTTAATTTATTTTGCAAATAATTAAAATTAATTAGAATCAATAGGTTTTATTACTAACTTAATTATTTTATTTCTTTCCTAAAATAACAAAAACCCAAAAATATGACATTTAATTATTTTTCATTAATTAATTTAATAACCAATTAATCTAGCATTTAATTCTAAAAACCTAATTTCTTTTCTTAAAAAATATTAAAAACAACAAAAATATTTTCTTTCTTTAATTAGGATAGAAGGGTCAAAACCCTAGTTTCGCATTCGATCTAATTTTCTCGCGAGCTTTATTTTTATCCAATTATTGTATCTTCTTCCGGTTTGTAATAATTAAATTAGGACATTTATTTATTTTTACCGCTTTTAAATTTCAAAGGGTTTGTTTTTGGCTATGTAAATACCCGAAGCCTTGTAATAGTTTAGTTTACTTTCCGCATTTTAATTTCCGCAAATTATTAATTGCTAGATATGTGAATAATTAGGGTTTGCACGACAAGAATGTATGACTAATTTTAAAACGGTTAGATCACCCTAAATATGCAAAGATAAAGAACTAAAATCAACACACTCTCACATGCGCACTCCTAGGGTACACTCCCACTTGGGTGCCTTCGTAAAAACGGTCATTGAGCATATGTCGTTTTAGAGGTCGTCCTCTTGTCTAAAAGATCACAGTTGCCTCGGAAAGGTTGCCTCGAATATCATTGCCTCGGATAATTGATCTAAGACTTTAGGGTTACTACTAAGACGTCCTAACATTGCTTTAGTGACCGTACGCCCCCTTTTGAATTAACCCTCAAAACTCCAACGACGGTGCTACCTACTCACTAATAGTGGGATATCATTGTCTAAAGGAAACAAACATAGAACGAATCCTTTTTCGAGTAGGTAAATTAGTTCTTAAGTAATTTCTCAATCAAAACAAAACATTTTCACACTTACACTCTTTTACAAACAAGTTTTCAAAAACACTTCATTACACTCTTGAAGATAGACGCAAGAGTTAAATCGAAGTCAAAACAAAAACTTTTCAAAACCCACAAACACAAAGAAAACAATTTTAAAAATGATGAGCAAGTACCTAAGAGCCCGTAGATAAATACGGATAGAAAGGGTGCTAATACCTTCCCTTTCTATAATCTAACCCCCGTACTCAGAAATATATCAAAAAAGGAATTTTTCTGTGCTTTTTTCCTTTCCTTGTTGGATAAAATAAAAGTCGGCGGAGGCTCTTGCTTACCGTGACATTTTTCAAACACAAACGCAAATTGCAAACCAGCATTTCAAAATAGTCTGGTTCTGGCCACCGTATCACAACTACACTCTCACCAGATTCATGCCAACATAACGGAGTTCTACATCTTCGACCATACGACGCTTCAAAAGGTGCCATACCAATACTAGAATGATAACTGTTATTATAAGTGAACTCTATCAACGGAAGATAAGTATCCCACAAACCTCCCTGCTCGAGAACACACGCCCTCAACAAGTCTTCCAACAATTGAATCGTCCGTTCAGTCTGACCATCTGTTTAAGGAAGATACGCTGATGTGATCGGTGGAAATAGAACTGACTGTTTTAGAATGCTGGTTCGCGAAATGTCGCGGTAAGCAAGAGTCTCCACCGTCTTTTATGTTCTCCAACAAGGAAAGGAGAAAAGCACAGCAAAATTCCTTTTCGAGATGTTTCTCGGTTCGGGAGGTAGATTATAGAAAGGGAAGGTGTTAGCACCCTTTTTATCCATGGTTATACATGGGCTCTTAGGTACTTGCTCTTATGTTTTCAAAATTTGTTTGCTTTTCAAATGTGTGTGGGTTTTGAAAAAAGTTTCGTTTGAAAAATTTCTAAGTAACTCTTGTATCTGTCCTCAAGAGTGTATGGAAAATTTGTTTGAAAACTTTTAGAAAGTGTGAGTGCGAAAAGTTGTTTTGTTTGTTTGAAAAGAGCAAGTAACCATGAGATGTACCTACTCTAAGGAATTAGGCTGTGTAAGAGTCCTTTTAGATAGTGCTATCCCACCATTGAGAGGTAGGTAGCACCGTCGTTGGAGGTGTTCGGGTCAATTCGATGATTAGGGACAGTGTGGTCGCCGAAGCAGTAGTAGGACACCTTAGAAGTAACCCTAATGTCTTAGATCCTTTGTATCCGAGGCAACCGTTTCGAGGCAACTGGATCTTTTAGACAGAAGGGAGACCTCTAAGACACCATATACTTGATGACCACGTTTCGAGGCAACCAGTGAGGCGTACCCTAGGAGTGGCATGTGCTTTGTGTGTTGTTTTTCAGTTAAGGTTTATCTTGTACATGTTATTTGTGAGCTACGGATTGGTTTTATTATTCATACATTCTTTCATGCATTTTTTAACAGTTGGGAGTGCGGAAAATAAATTGCAGAAATGTAAATCTAACTATTACAAGGCGCGGGTCTATACATCGCCAAAAACAAAAACCCGTTTTGGTAAATAAGTGCGAGAAATTAAATAAAGCGGTAAAATTCCTAATTAACTATTACATACTCTGTACAGATACATAAATATAACCAAAAGGAATTAAAGCGCGAAATAAATTAAATCGGGAACGTCTCAGGGTTTTGACCCTTTTAAGAAAAGAATTGAAATTGTCCCTTTTTTTGCAATTAATTAAAAATTAAGCCTAATTACTAATTAATTAATTATTTATTAAAAGAAAAAAAAATGTTTTTTTTTGTATTTTTGTGTTTTAATGAAATAAAATAAAAAAAAGAATTAAAATGTTTTAAGGAAAGCCTAAGTCTAAATTTGTTTTTATTTATTAAGAAAAATATTAAAGTTGCCTAATTTAAACTAATTTAATTTAATTTACATTTATTTACAAAAAAGTGATTTGAAATTAATAAAAATATTTTTTGGTTTTTTCTGAATGTTTATTTGTAAAAATGATTAATTGGCTGGGGAATAATTAATAAAAAAAAATAATAGAAATAAATAAAACAATAAAAAGAAAGAAAATGAAATGTAAAATGCAAAACCCAAGGGGGGGGGGGGGGGGGGGGGTGTGGGCCAGATCTGGAAGTGTATCTGGAAATTAGGCCCAATAGAAGCAAGCATATTTGACTTTGTGAGATTCTCCATGGCACGGTTGACTAAGAGCGTGGTGTCCAGCATCTTTTGGCCATTAGATCAGCGTTTGAGGACACATGGCGTGCATCAGGATGAGGTGTATGGTAGGACACTTGGGATAGCCTGCGCATAATCATGTTAAGAAAAAATAGAAATAATGTTTGGGGGACCTGGGAATCGAACCCAGGTCCCAATGGTTACCACCCACGTCACTTTCCACTACGCCATCTTGCAAGCTTTGTTAATATAACAATCAAAGAAATTAAAATATGAAAACAACCATTATTCTGGAAATTAAAAAAACACGCGCGTTTCATTTGAATGAGCCAACCATGTACCAACATGCAATCATCTTCTTCGTATTTTCCTGTAAAATAAAAGTTAGATAGCGGGGGTTTTAAACCCCCACAACCTGTAAACGTCAAAAATAGCGAATAGAATTGTATGTAATATAAATTGGGCGCGATGATTGATTTGTGTTCGTCTGGTTGCAAGGATCACAACCATATGCATAAAAGGTCCCAATTTTGCTGGATGTGTAAACCCCCAATTCAAAGGTTTATGAACCCTAGAATTTGAACACGGTGATTCATGATTTAGGCTGTTTCAAAGCAATTAACTTATGCCAAAAGTTCCCTACAGATTCAAGCAACACAATACAACCAAAAAATCATGTTAATGATGCATAAAGGTAGAGCTATGATTCTGAAAAAAAATAACAAACCGAAGGTCCGTGAATGGTGATTCTTTGAGTGTTATCACATTGTTTTGATTCCAAATCAACCCTGAAGCTTCCAGCAATGTGTTTGAATTGCTCTAAGGCTTCGAATTGGCCTGCAATATCAAAACAATTTTGGCTTTTTGCTTGGATTTTTGAATTTGGTTATGGCCGTTTTAGGGGTGCTTGGATCATGAATGAGGCTTGTCACACTTGCATATGTAGTAATGAATGAGAACAGGTCACATTAAGAGCCAATGATCCATTGTATTCAAGTTTTTGGATTTTGCTTTAACACCATTAAAGAAACATTCCAAGTTTGTTCCAATTTTGAATTCTATGCATAATTGAGCTTGGCACGAATTTGGTAGGTTGTTCATGACACATAAAAGTCATTCAAATCAAAAGATGTTATTTAATTAATTTTTTTGATTTTATTTGAATTTTATGGATTTAAAATGAATTAAATTAAATAAAATTAAATAAAAATAGAAAAATTAATGTTTAATCTTGAAATTGATCATGGGACACGTGGGTGGCATGACAAGGCTGAATCAAGTGGAAAAAAAGTGGGCCCTCTTGTCAAAAATTGAAGTTTCAAGGATAGTTGACTTTTGCCATTTCACAAAAATTTCCCAACTTCTCCAATGCATATCTTGCTCAATTTTGATCATATGAACATGTTCTTGGACATTTTGGAAAGGTCTTGAAGTCCTATAACCAATGCCTTTGGTCTCATGTCATTTTGATTTACCAATCTCAAGTTATGGTCTTTGACTTAAAGTGAATTTTTGTTGACTTTTGAAAATGACCTATAATGTTGAAATTGATAACCTTTTGTGAGAGCATTTATTGGACTTGGAATGTGAAGATGAGTTGTAGGAAATGTCATCCCCTTCAAAATGAGCATTGGATGGGATTTTTCTGATGAACCATGAAAAAGTTATGCCTTGGTCAAGTTACAGTTGACTTTTCAACTGTCCAAAAATGGAAACTTTTGCATCTTGATGATTTTTGAGCCATTCTTGTGGAATCATGATCAAGATTTGATCAAATGATGATTGTGGCTTCAAAATAAGATGTTGACCAAATTTTTTGACTTTTGACTGCCAAATGACCATTTTGCCCCTGCAGTTGATTGTGAAGCAATTAGGGTTTTTGACTGTGCAACTTGATGCTGTGAGCCTTGCAACTTGGCATATGGATGCTTAACAATGTATATAGGCATGTGGGACTTGATTGAGCCCTTGAAAACCTCAACTTCCTTGCAAGAACCAAAACCCTAATTTTGACTGGCTTAGGAGGATGGTTTGACTGTGCAACCCTTGAGTAGACTTGAGCAAATTGAGATGATGCTTGTCAAAACTTTGAAGAATATAGGAGGGCAAATTTTGGGGTACAACAGCTGAACTTAACCTCAACTTAGAACCCAACGCTTCTTGCAAACTCTTCCAGGAATCAGAAGTAAATATTGGATCTCTATCTGACACAATGCACAAAGGAACACCATGCAACTTCACAATCACACTAGTATAAATCTCAGCCAACTTAGACGCTGGAAATCTGGTGTTAATAGGAATAAAATGAGCCGACTTCGTAAGCCTATCAACAATCACCCAAATCAAATCACGTCCTCTTAAAGTATTAGGTAACCCTGTCACAAAGTCCATTGAAATGCTATCCCATTTCCATTCTGGAACTTCTAACGGTTGCATCAATCATGCAGGCTTATGATGTTCAACTTTCGACTTCTGACAAGTCAAACATGCATACACAAATCGAGCCACGTCACTCTTCATCCCAGGCCACCAAAATAAACCTTTCAAATCTTGATACATCTTTATAGCTCCTGGATGAATACTCAACTTACTTCTATGACTCTCCTCAAGTATCACTTTCTTCATCTCAGCATCATCAGGAATACAAATCCGGTTACGAAACTTCAACACACCTTGTGCATCTAGCTTAAAATCATTATTCTCAGACTAATCAATCCCAACCATAAAATCTACCAGTTTCACATCCAACTTTTGAGCTTCTCTGATACTGTCTAAAAACTCATTATTAATCTTCAACATACCCAACATGACACTCTGCGGCGTAACCTCGCAAACTAAGCTCATATCTCTGAACTGCTCAATTAATTCCAACTCTTTAATCATCATTGCTGACATATGTAAAGTCTTTCGACTTAACGCATCAGCTACCACATTCGCTTTTCCTGGATGATAATTCAAACCGAAATCATAATCCTTTAGCAATTCCAACCATCTTCGTTGCCTCATATTCATCTCTTTCTGATCGATAAATACTTTAAGCTCTTATGGTCACTAAACACTTCAAATCTAGAACCATAAAGGTATTGCCTCCAAATCTTCAACACAAAGACAACAGCAGCAAGCTCTAAATCATGCGTATGATAGTTCTTCTCATGAGTCCTTAACTGCCTTGACGCATAAGCAACTACCTTACCGTTCTACATAAGCACACCTCCTAAACTCATCTTAGAAGCATCACAATACACCACAAAAGGCTCTCCTGGATTAGGCAACGTCCAAATCGGAGCCGATGTCAACCTCTTCTTCAATTCCGTAACACTTTCTTCGCGCTGAACATCCCACACAAAAGCTCTACCTTTACAAGTCAACTTAGTCAGCAGAAGTGAAAATTTAGAAAACCCTTCGATAAACCTTCTATAATAACCAGTTAATCCCAAGAAGCTTCTAATTCAGTAGCTGACCTCAGAGTTTCCCATTGCAACACAACATCAACCTTCGAAGGATCTACAGCAATGCCACTACCTGAAATCACATGACCAAGAAAACTAACCTCCTTTAACCAGAATTCACACTTGGACAACTTTGCATACAACTTCTTCTCTTTCAAAACTTGCAACACTACCCTTAAGTGTTCTGAATGCTCTTCTTCTGACTTAGAGTAAATCAAAATATCATCAATGAACACCACTACGAATCGATCCAAATAAGTATGAAAGATACGATTCATATATTCCATGAATACTCCCGACGCATTAGTAACACCGAAAGGCATCACCGAATACTCGTAATGTCCATAACGTATTCTGAAAGCCGTCTTCTGAATATCTTTATCCTTCACTTTAATCTGATGGTAACCCGACCTCAAATCAATCTTACTAAACACACGTGCATCCACCAATTGGTCCATCAAGTCATCTATTCTTGAAAGCGGATACTTGTTCTTAATCGTCACCTTATTCAACTGTCTATAATCAACACAAAGCCTCATATTTCCATCTTTCTTCTTTACTAACAATACTGGAGCTCCCCATGGCGATACACTTGGTCTTACAAACTTCTTTTCAAGTAACTCTTCCAATTGCTTCTTTAACTCTGACAATTCAGATGCAGACATCCTGTATGGTGCCATAGACACATTTCTGGTACCAGGTACGAGATCAATTGCAAATTCAATTTACCTCTTCGGTGGTACATCAGGAATCTCATTAGGGAAAACTTCAGGAAATTCACACACCACCTGCCATTCCTCAATTATAGCTTGAGTCTCTACAGATAGTGACGCCATCAACGAGAGCATCTGTGCTTCCTCTTGCATCAACTTCCTCAACTGTTTAGCAGACAACAAACTATCTTCCTCTTCTTCAGGAGTAGAAAACCTCACAGACTTGTCATAACAGTTAATATGAACAGAGTTATGCTCTAACCAGTTCATACCCAAAATCACATCCAAACCTCTTAACGGTAAACAAACCAAATCAACAACAAAGTCTTTGTCGAAGATCGACAAGGGATACTTCAAACACACAAAAGAAGTAGCCACCGACCCCTTGGCTGGGGTATCGACGACCATTTCTCCATTCAAAGAAGACAACATAAGACCCAATCTTTCAACACAATCAGCAACAATAAAACAATGTGTAGCACCAGTATCAATAATAGTGATTAAAGGAGTACTATTAATGAAACATGTACCTCTGATAAGTCTTTCCTCCACAGCTGTCTGATCCTCCACCAAAGCAAACACTTTTCCAGTTGACTGAGCCCTCTTCGGTTTCAGACACTGACTACCAATGTGCCCTTCTTCTCTACAATTGAAACAAATCACATCCTTATGTTCACACTCAGATACAACATGTCCGTTCTTACCACAACGGAAACACCTCTTCACTTCAGTAGTGCATACATTACGCTTGTGTCCAAGTTTTCCATACTTAAAGCAAACCACACCAGCAGGAGCGTCTCCCCCACTAGTCCTCTGACTCTGAGCAACTTTCTGTTTACCTTTACCAGCTGGGGCGTCATAAGGCTTACCATGATTTTGTTGGTGCTTACCCCTCTTCTCACTGATAATCTTGTAATGCGCATTATTATCCTCCTCATAAATCTTGCAACTATCAACAAAATCAGCAAAGACACGGATCTTCTGGTATCAAACTGCCTTCTTGATCTCTGGGCGCAACCCGTTCTCAAACTTGATACACTTTGAAAATTCAGCATTTGCCTCAGCGTAATGCGGATAAAACTTAGTCAACTCAGCAAACTTGACAGCATACTCAACAACCGATATATTCCCCTGCTTCAGTTAGAGGAATTCAATTTACTTCTTATCACGGACATCTTCAGGAAAGAACTTTCTCAAAAATTCCCTACGGAACACAACCCAAGTGACATTCTCACTTGCAGCTTCCAATTTCTGACAAGTCTCTAGCCACCAGTCATCAGCCTCGACTTCTAGCATATGAGTACCATAATGAACCTTCTGCGCTGGAGTGCAGTCCATCACACGAAAGATTCTCTTAATCTCTTTCAACCACTCCAATGCTCCGTCAGGATCATACTTTCCCTTGAACGTAGGTGGATTCTCTCTCTGGAAAGTCGCTAAGCTACGAGATCCAGCATTCGACTGATTCTCCATCGCATGAGCCATTGCTTCAAGAGCAGCAACAAGTGAAACATCATTCCTTCCAGCCATCTCAACTTCTCACTACAACACAAACAACGGTTAGAACTCAAATTAACAATACTCGATTATTAGATAACTAAGACTCGGCGACAAGGTCTGATCAACCTTTTGCTCTGATACCAACTTTGTAACACCCCAATTCTATCCCGACAAATTATATAAATAAATCAAAGTTATAAAAATCATTCATGCAAACGAATCGGGATGCCACAAATTCTTCTATCAAAATTCATTGCATTCATCGTGGATATATAACATTTTTTAGAACATCGGATGAACCATCATCATAACATCTTTAATTAAATAACTCAACATCTACGCAACAGAATTCTTAATAACATCTTTATCATCAATACAACAACTTCGAAACAACACATATTTAATAATAATCAACTTAATGTTCAACAACTAAAAAATCAACAATAAAAAATAACAAGCGTTCATCCCCCGAGTGTTACATATCAGAGCAATGACACTGAATCGAACTACTGAAGGTATACAACCTTCACTCTCGATTACCTGCATGTTACCAACATAAGGGCAACATTCAAATAGAAGGGGTGAGATATCTAACAATATAATAAAGCGCATGATAATTAATATATCATCAACAATAATCACAACAATAATACACATTCACAACATCATTACACACTTCTTCATGCAATCACATAATGCGACCCAATACTATGAAAATGCATGTGATGCCATTTGGAGCAGAACTCCCATCTCAAAAATTTGCCAGTTAATAGAGGCATCAACAAGGCATAAGCCTTCATCTCAATATTTTCTAATACAGGCCATCTCAATGAGCATAAGCTCCATCTCAAAATGCAATGTATACGACACAATCATGAATGTAACAACAAATCCAAAATTAACAACATCTCAATGCAACACCATCATTGGCCAAAGTCCTACATCTCAAAAGCATCTCAACATCTCTTTATCACGTCTCATATTATCATAATGATTCATCAAATATCATTTATTCATTATAAATTATCAACACAACATCATTAGTAACTTTCTCATCAATAACTCAGATGTACATTAATACTACAATAATTCATACTGCTATTCTGTAATCTTACATAATTACTATCACTAATCCTAATGTTATAATTCAAATAGCAGCCTCTAAGCATCTCATCTTCATCATTCTGCACGAAAAACCAACATAACGATCAACACGGGAGCTAACTCTAAATCCCAAATTAGCTACTAGGATTACACTTCCTGTTTTTTTTCATTTTAATCCTCTAGAACAAAGTCCATTGCGTTAGCTATTCAACACTTCAAACGACATCTCGAACGACATTCTAAAACTCAAGTTACAACACTTTGTGATACGGTGGGAGAACTGACTTGAGGTTTTGCATTCGTGTTCACAATTGTTCGGTTTATCAAGAGTCGCCACCAACTTTTTATTTTATCCTAAGGAAAGGTCAAAAAGCACAGGAAAGACCTTTGAGATGTTTTCTTGGGTTCGGGGGGTAGATTATGAAAAGGGAAGGTGCTAGAACCCTTTTCATCCATGGTTTTCCATGGGATCTTAGTTACTTGTTTTAGATCACTTGCCTTTGCTTTTCAATTGTTTGAAATGGTGTTTTGTGTGTGGTTTTGAAAAATGATTTGAAAAAAGAGGCCTTGTCTAGGCAACCTTTGTAATGATTTTTGTTTGAATATATACAAAGGTGTGTGTGTCTTTTTGAAAAGACATTTCAATGTTTTGAAATTTTCTTTTGAAATTGTGTTTTGAAGTGTGTTGTGATGTGTGTTTGAAAGTAGCAAGGATGTTTTGCAAGCTTTTGATCAAGTAACTAAGAGTTGTCTACCCTATTTTACTCAAAGATCTTTCTTATGTTTTCAACCCTTTTGACAGTGTTATTTCACCATTGTATTTGGTGAATAGCCTTGTGTTAGGATGTTAAACGGGACAGGCGTGTGTCATCGTATACCATCATTGAAAGCAACTTGTGAGACGCTCTAGCAATTTTTGTAAGGGACCAGATCATTTTATCGAAGGCAACATCGAGGGTCATCGAGGGACTACGATCTTTGTTTATCGAAGGGGCATATGCTAGAGTGTCTCATACTCGAGGGATATGATTGCATTTTCCAAAGCAACAAGCGAGGTTACCCTAGAGGTGCAAGTGTGAATTGTGTATTGATTTTCATGCATTTGTTCTTGTATTAGGTCATCTAGCGATTGATTTTAGATCTTCGCATACAAACCCTAATTACGATACAGTATATTGAAAGCAATAAATTGCGGGAATTTAAAGTCTAAGTTATTACAAAAAGTATTTGGGGATGGGGGTAAATTATTTACAAATGGGATGAGTCTCACATGAATAATAATGTCCAAATATGTGTTACAACCAAATCGAACTGTCGCAATTCAACATAAGATTATAACAATTTATAAGATAAAGAAAATCAAAGAATCATGAGATGCATGTATTTATTTACAAATAAACAAATAAAATTTAACCTAATAAAGATTAAGTATTATTATTATTTGTTTTATTAATTATGAAAAGAAAAAGTTTTAAAAGAAAAATTTACTTTGAACTAAATCCCTATTATTTACGTACTTTTGTTAATCAATAATTAGGGTTAAAGAAAACCAAAAAAATTATTTAAATTAAACTAAATATTCTTTTTTTTTTGTATTTTTATTATAAACAAGATTAATAATAACATTAACTAAAAGAAAGTAAAACGAAATTAAATTAGTGTTTGTATTAACTAAAAGAAAGAAAGTAAATTAAAAAAGTATTAGTTTTGAAGAGATAAAAAAAAGAGATGGGCTTAAGAGTTTGTGGCCTAAATGAAACAAGAGAAGAAGAACAAATTAGAAAGAAAAAGGGGGTGCGTGCTTAAGTGAAAACGTTAGGCATTAGGCAATTTGGGGCGAACAGGCCCAGAATGAATGTTGTAACATTTTTTAGGGGTTTCTGAACTAGGGTTTGCAAGTTTGGCTTCAGTGGTGCCATTTCTCTCACTCTCTTCTTCTTCTTCTTCTCCTCCGTTTCATCTTTCTCCGGCCATGACGCTGATTCTTCCTCAAACCTCCAGGTTGCTGGAGCGTCGCCATATTCCCTCATCTCCTCTTTACAGCGGCCTAGGGTTTTGCTTGTAAGCGGTACAGTTTCGTTTCATTAGCGTTTTAGGGTTTTTTACAGTTCCAATGTTTGATTGTTTGATTCTCTTGATTTTGTTAAGATTCGTTCTTTAACCCATGGTTGTTGTGAATATGATGCAGTAAAGGGGGTGAGAAAACTTATCTTGAGCGTTTGTTTCTGAAGAAGAGGGAGGGTGAGCCGGTGGCGCTCCTTGGTGGCGTGGCGGAGGAAGAGAAAAGATGGGCACACTTTGGCTTCTGGTACCTTTGTCTTTTCTTTCTTTTTGAATGTTTGATGATGAAATTTTTCTGAGAACTGTTGATTCTATTTCTGAAACTCTTCCTCTTTTTGATGATGAACGTGTTTCTGAAATAATGTTTATTGTTGTTGCTTTTCGTTGGTGATGAACTCGATTCTGAAACTTATGTTGTTTTTCTTCTAAAGCTCTTCTTCTTTCTTGGTTTTGATATTGATGATGAGAGATTCTGGAAACTTGTTTCTTGCTTGATTGTTGACAGAATTTCTGAATACTTTGTTGAAGTTTCTGAAAACCTGTTGTTTTTTGAATATGATATTAATGATGACAATAACTTCTGAAATTTGTGCTTTTGCTTATGAACTGCTCTTCCTCTTCTTTGTTTTGATGTTGATGATGAAGGTGTTTCTGAAAATTTTGTTGGTTCTTTTTATTACCTCTGAACCTCTTCCTTTCTCTTTGTTTTGAGGTTGATGATGAATGTGTTTCTGAAACTTTTGTTGTTGCTTTTGAAGACCCTTTGTGGATTGCTTCTGATTTTCTCTTCCTTTCTCTTTGTATGTTAATGATGAAAGAATTTCTGAAACTGTTGGTTTGTTTAACAAGCTTGTTTTTTATGCTAGCTTGTGAAAATGTTATGGTGTTGGGCAGTTTTGGTACAAGTTTTGAGGAGTTTGTTTTTTGCAGTTTGAGATGCAGGCTTGCAGTTTGAAATACAGGCTTGCAGTTTGTTGTTTGCAGATTGTTTGGGCAAGCTTGAGATATGCAGGTTTTGAGCTAGCTTGAGTTTGTAGTTTTTGACAGGTTAGGGAGTTTGTCACTTTAAAGGGCTTGCTGAGTTTTGGCAAGCAGGCTTGCAGGATTGCAAGTTTTTGACTTGCAGTTTGGGTAAGTTGCAGATTGTTGTTGTTATGCAGGTTTGAGCTTGTTTTGTTTGACCTGCAGTTTGGGTTAACAGTTTGGTTTGCAGTTGGAACTGCAGGTTTGCAGTTTGTTGTTTGATTTGTAGTTGGAACTGCAAGTTTGCTTTGTTGTTTTGCAGTTTTGGAACTGCAAGTTTGTGGTTTGATAGCAGCTTGTACAGTTTTTTGGTGGCCAAGTATTTCTCTCTTTGGACTGTTATGCAATCTCTTCTTTTTATATCTTTTTGTTTTTTCTCTTTGATAACTTGAAACAACCTGCTTTTTGCCCAAACTGCAAACTTTCACTAAAGGTCCTCTCTTTTCTCTCTCTCTCTCTCTCTCTCTCTCTCCCCCATAAGCACTTTTTGCTTATTATATTACTTGTTCTGAAAAGTTTGTCTAGGCTGGAAAGTGATGATGGTTAGGACAAGCCTCTTTGGCTTGTAATTTGGTTTATCTCTCTGCATTGTGTACTTTCTGTACTTGTTTTGCAACTTAATTTGGATTTGCCATGCTTAGTTTGCTTATGCTTGACAGTTTTGAATTTAGTTTGACATGCTTGGCACCTTGTTGCATTTGGTTTGATTACTGCAGTTTGGTTTAGTTTGCAATACAGTTTGCTTTAACAGTTTGCCTCTAGTTGGCTTGTAACTCAGTTTGCTTATGCTGACTTGCTTATGTTTGCCTTGCAATTTGCTTTGTTACTACAGTTTTGTATAACATGGCCCATGTTTTTGCATTTGAACCAATTGTATGCTTGCATTTTATATCTTTTATTTTTTCTCTCTGTGAAGCGAGAAGAGCGATCTTCTTGTGATTTGCAGAGAGGAAAATAAAACATGATGAACAAATAGCATTCTGATTTCGGCCGACAAACTTTAATGATGATTTCTTTTCTTCTACTTGAAAATTCTTTTCAGTTAATTGTGCTAATTTCTTTCCTTTCTTCTTTTTCAGGTGAATGCATCTTGGGCAATAGAGGAAGCAGTAGAAGCCAAAGATCTTAGGAGATTAGGCTTAGATTTAATTTTTCATTTATTGTAAACAAATATTATCTTAAATACTATAAGTTGTAATCTTATAATATTCAAATAAATTTTGTAACAACATTTGAAGTAAATAAAAGTCTTTATCCAAAAGAAAATTTCTACTGTCAAATATCTTTTCAATTCTTCCTTGCATGTTTATTTAATTATTTAAGACTCTTAAATCAAAATAATTGAAACTGTGTCCCAATAATTCTAATCCAGATAAAATAAATAATCTACAAACTTTGCAGTCTCGCAACCTTGCATCAATCACAATACACATGGTATTCCAATTAACATATGCATTGTACAGTTAAACAAACAAGCATTCCATTAAACGATAAACCTTTCACTCCACTAATCAAGCAGATGCCTTAATGTTCTAAACAAATGTCTCAGCTCTTATCCCAGATAATCAGGCTTTGAGAATAATCAGTAAATTTGAACAAGCAATTTCTGAGGATTCAATTTCTTCTGAGAGATGTGAGAGAAAACCCTAATCCTGGATTTACTGCTAAAGAAAAGTCTGTTTGATCGATTCCTGAGCCAATCTTAAAAATCAGATAAAACCCTGGGGTTGTGATTTTCTTGTGAAAAAGGGAGGGAAAATTTTGGGGTACAACAGGTGCCCCTGTTCAATCTTCTTGAACCTGAAGAGTTACATTGGCGAGTTTGCCTTTCGCGACTCGAAGGTAAAAGATGATTGGACACTAGAGTGCCCATAAATTTGCACTCGTCAAAGCATAGTTGAGGGAATGGGCTTAAAGATGCCATTTGGAGATGTGACAAAATCTTGTCAGAGATAGGCTTAAAGATGCCATCCAAGAATGTTTGTTGAACTGTATGTTGTAGGTGAAATAATGAGTATCAGAAAGGTATCTGTGTTTGGAACTTCTCTGAGCTGGGGGTCTGAATAAGCAATAGATTGACATTCGTGTTGGGAAGCATCCGTAAACTGTTTTCAGAAATCCTTGAAGTTTGAAGATTGCTAATCTTATCCTGAAAAGGGTAGAATATTAGCTGAAACACAAAGTTATGTTGCATGAAATGTATGATGCAATATATGTGTTATGTCAATGTTTATGATATATGAATGTAATAAATGTGCATGTAAGCTGATTAGCCGTCTTGCTGAGGAAGATAAGTCCTGGATAGCTGGAGATAATAAAATCTTTGACCGTTGTCGGGGAAAATAAATCCTTGACCGCTGCTGGGGATTGAAAACCCTTTGACCATTTGAGAATGAGAAGCCCTGGGGCCACTGTTGAAGAGTATCTGTATCTTCAAGCTTTTTGACAATCTCTGTGGGGAGAAGTTATACTACTTCGGGAAAGTCAGGAGTTCAGGTTATATGCCAATCTACCGGGGATTCCTGTTTTGAGGAAAACTTTGCTGGGGGATATCTGAAAACTCTGGAGAAATGAGAATGAGAATCTTCATTCTTCTAGGGGAATTTGTACTGAGGAGCCGAGAACGAGAATCTTCGATCTGCAGGGGATTTAAAAGTTCTGACAAATTCATGCTGAGAGTAAAGAAAACTCTGGAGAATCAAGGATGAGAATCTTGATTTTGTTGGGGAGTAAGAACTCTTGTGGGTAACAGCCATACTATTGCGGAGTGGCCATCCTGCCGGAGAAGCTTATTCCTGTTTGGAAGAAGTTCAAAAGTCAAGTCGTATGCCACTTTGAGAACGAGAATCTTCATTCTGCCGGGAATATCAGAAACTCGGGTTATGTACCACTTTGAGAATGAGAATCCTCAATCTGTCAGGAATATCATAAACTTAGGTTATATGCCACTTTGAGAATGAGAATCTTCATTCTATCGGGAATATCAGGAATTCAGGTTATATACCACTTTGAGAATGAGAATCTTCATTTTGTCGGGAATATTAGGAGCTTGGGAGTATGCCAATCTACTGGGGAAGCAAAAATGAGAATCTTCATTCAGGCATTTGGGTCAGAAGGTTGGGTGTATGCCAATCTACTGGGGTTTTAAGGGTGAGAATCTTCATTTTGTTAAGGGTATCAGGAGCTTGGGAGTATACCAATCTTCCGAGGTTTTAAGGATGAGAATCTTCATTCTGTTAAGGGTATAAGGAGCTTGGGAGTATACCAATCTTCGGAGGTTTCAAGGATGATAGTCTTCATTCTTGAGAGAAACATAATTTTAGGAGCTTCAATTGTCCATTATTCTGTTGGTGGGTTGTTTCTGTTGAGATTTAGGAACTTGTCCGTAATTCAACTAAAGTAAAAGCTTTTGTCGAATTTTAATAACTTATCCGTAATTCGACTGAAGAAAAGCTTTGTCGCTTGAATTTGATTGTACCTTTCCTGAAAGGTAAAGGTCAGTGGCTTATATCAAACAATGATGTTCTCAAAATAAATGAGATTGCGTTGCATGATGTCTTGATGCATGGAGGTGTAATATTTTTCAAGATGACCTTTCGCTGGGGAAAATAAATCCCGAGCTGATGAAGGAGAAAAGAGTTGGATTCTTCCTCTCTGATAGTGGAAAAAATCAGAATAAATCATTGAGAGATTTATCTGAAACAGCAAAAACCTGGAATGTCTTCCACTAGAATAAGAATCAGGGAGATCTTAGTGTTGATCTGACCAAAACAGAGAGGGTCTTGGATTAGCTTTGATTCAACCGGATGATGGAGGAATCTTCGGCAACTGTAACTCCAACAGGTGATGAAGGAATCTTCGACGACCGTAACTTCCAATAGGTGATGAAGGAATCTTTACCTGCTGATCAATCTGCATATGTCATGAACGTTGTTGAAATGTAATTTGTTTTGGAGACTAAATCCTTGACAAATGTTGGGGAAAATAAACCCATGACTGATGGTCTACTAGAGAGGTGATGAACTTCTCGAGGATGCTTGAATTTCCTTTCAGAAATATTTTGGAGAGATTCATCATTGTCCCTAGTATCAGATGTTTGTGACACTGCCAGGAAATTTGGACTGTACGTAACCCTTTGATGAGATTTACGTTTTAATGCCCCAAGTGATGGTGATAGAGGCTTGCCCCAGGTTAAACTGCAATTAAGAGATTTCTTGAAATCTTGACTGGATTGCCCCATGTTAACTGGATCTTGAGAGATTTGTTGAAATCTTGACCGGACTGCTCCAGGTTTACTGGACAATACCAAGTCCTCTTTTGTTGATAGGAGAATTTTGCAACGGGGTGTCATCCCACTTGAAGTGATTTTATTCACTGAGAGAGCTTTCGTTCATCCGAACATTCACTGTATGAATTTCTTCACTGTCAAACAAATAAACATGTGCAGACAATGATATTCAAATAATGCAAAGTTCATGCTTGTCTCGAAGTTTTGAACAAAAATGCGTTTTTTAGCAGAAAACTTTTTATAAGACAAATTCAACACAAGATTTAGAGCAAAGCCTTACAGGAGTCAGGATACCTTTTGTAACAGTATGCCTTCGAACTAACCCATGCTTCAATCAGGACTTTTGAAGGGTTGTAATGTGGCTTGGTTCATGGTTTAAGAAACAAAGGATAAAGGCCCAAAGTATATTTGTACCCACCCTCTCTTCATGATGTTCTTCAATCCTAAACTCAGTTAATTATGCGTCGAACTCTATTCGAGTTTGGAACGACGTTTAGGTGATGGTCCACACAAGTTGAATTTTATGGGAAGGCAGTCTTTTTTGCAACATTTTTCATGTTGTTGAGGATTTATAACTACCTCTTTCTTTTGATTCATTATCCCTAACTTTTTCCTGACTGTTCATGTTTTTGAGATTTACAGTCAGCGGGATGCCCTGGCTTTCTTAAGTCTCCTTTGTAGGTTTTGACTCAGTGGGTTTTTTTTTGATAGATAATGACTGCCTATGAGATAAGGAACCATCACCGTCTTTTGATTCCAAAGGAATGTTTTTGGTGTCATTCGTTGTATTACAAACTGAGAGTTTGTGACTTCAACATGCATTTTGAATTAACTGAGAGACTACCCTGCCCCGGGTTCGATTAAGGGTTTTAAATTGTGTTAAAATAGAAAACTTCTACTTCTTTGGCTCGAAGGGGTTGACTAGGGATTATCTTCCTTATAACTCCAGTGTTTAGGATTTGAAAGAAACGCCTGTACATCGTCAGCAAGGTCTGTCTAAAAGCATACTGTATGAGATTATGGCATTGTTTTCGTCATCCTCCCTCTAAAGACTTGTAACTTTTAGCAAGAGTTAAATGTCATAAAGAAAGTAGAAAGCATAATTCAAGAATAGTGAAAACGAATGGATGAATTCAAGACAAACATATGCAATGCATTAATGAAACAGAGTTTGACATCAACAGATAATTGTTTGAATAACAAAAGAAATTACAACTTGAAAATTCAAATGAAACAAAAGTCTCTTAGTTCGAACTTGTCGTTTCAGGTAGAGAAATCTCAGCGGAATATTTTCATCTCGCCATCCGGCATGAATTTCAGCACTCCTCTGTCAATCAAATCTTGGATCTTGTTTTTTAAAGCCCAACAGTCTTCGGTGTCATGTCTAGGACTATAGGAGTGGTATACACAAAATGCGTCGGGGTGATAGCTAGGAGTAGAGGTATTGGGATTCCGAAGAGGATCCTTTAAAGCAGTCAGATTGACCTCTAACAAGCGTTCCAATATTAGAGATGATGGTATGTCAGTCTCAGTGAAATGTCTTCCAGATGTATTTTGCTTACGCCGATTACCCCGTTGACGCTGGCGAGGTTGTTGTTGGGCTTGTGACCCTGAAGCAAGTTGGGGAGCCTTTCCCTTGTCCTCTTGTCTCAAAGGAGGCTGAAAGATGAATTGATCTTCAACTGTAGTTGTTTGCCTCACTTGGTTATCTTGAAGAAGTTTGTTGATGAGGACCCTGAGCTCCTCTTGTCTTTGAGCCAGGTCTTGAATGAGAGCTATCTGGCCCACTAGTTGTCCCATCATCTGGATTTTCATTGTTGCCAACTCAATCTATATCTCTTCCAACTGATCATTCCTGATAGTGCCTGGATTCCCTAGGATCATGCCCCTTGTGAGGAGAGCTTTCACCTCTTCTTGCCCCTGGGACAGGTTCAAGAACATTTCTTGCAGTTGAGCATTTTGAGCCTGGATATCTTCGACAGTCCTCTCTAGAGCCATCTCTACTGAAATAAACAGTAGGAGAATAAGGAAACCTGAAAGGGAAAACCTATCATGATACAATGCATGATATGTGGATGCATGTTTTCAAGGATCTCGCGGGGTAAACACAAGAAAACGTTAGAGGTTGAACTTCGATCAACATCTTTGATTGGAGAACTTTGTATCGGTGGATGTCTTTCCACGAGAATCAAGCTCACCATGTCAAGTGGGTCATAGCCCTTGATTCAAGTTGTTGCACTTGATCTTTGACGGTGTTTGTTTAGAGGAAAATGAAACCTCTTGCCCTTTGGTAGACGTCTGGTTCAACGTGACCCTGCATCAAATACCCTCGAGATCCTTGAAATGGTTATTGAAAATGCTATGGTATGATGTTATGATGTTATGTACAAGTATGCAAAAATAAGCGAGTGTATATACAGACAATCACATTCACACAAAGCAGACAAGTCCTTAGGTTTAGGCTTGCATGGAGTTCATAGGTAAGTACCCTCTTGAAGTTAGTTGGCTCAACCTGTCCTATAAATAGAAACCGGGTTCTAAGGAGCTCAATATCACTAGATTATTTTCTGTGTTCATGGTTTCAGTTTAGCCACTTTACTGGAGACCGAAATATTCCAAGAAAACAACCCTCAATGAGTGTAGTATCGAGTGTCTACCAACTTCGGACTACACCAAAGTCGGTCACCTCACTACCCCTAAAAAGGCCAAGATGGTCAAGTAAGGTTCTAAGAGTTTGTTAGTGCTTCATGACATCACTCAGCGGCCCTGTATTATCTTTGATTGACTCAAAGGCTACCGGTACCCACAAATATGTCACACTAACGTAGCTACTGCTTCAACCATGTCGGTATACCCCACACAGTTCCCTCACAGTTTATTGCTACTTACCTAAAAGGTGTCCCCAAATCCGGGTGTAGGATTTGAAATAAACCCAAACAAGGAACCCAACATGTAAAGCAATCAAGGCAAACAAGATAAGTATGCAAAGGTGATCTAAAACCCTAAGGTAACCCCACTTTTAGAAATTTCCCCAGCAGAGTCGCCAGTTCTGTGATACGGTGGGAGAACTGACTTGAGGTTTTGCATTTGTGTTCGTAATTATTCGGTTTAGCAAGAGTCACCACCGACTTTTTATTTTATCCTAAGGAAAGGTCAAAAAGCACAGGAAAGACCTTTGAGATGTTTTCTTGGGTTCGGGGGGTAGATTATTAAAAGGGAAGGTGCTAGCACCCTTTTCATCCATGGTTTTCCATGGGCTCTTAGTTACTTGTTTTAGATCACTTGCCTTTGCTTTTCAATTGTTTGAAATGGTGCTTTGTGTGCGGTTTTGAAAAATGCTTTGAGAAAAGAGGCCTTGTCTAGGCAACCTTTATAATGATTTTTGTTTGAATATATACAAAGGTGTGTGTCTTTTCGAAAAGATATTTCAATGTTTTGAAAGTTTGTTTTAAAATTGTGTTTTGAAGTTGTGTTGTGATGTGTGTTTGAAAGTAGCAAGGATGTTTTGCAAGCTTTTGATCAAGTAACTAAGAGTTGTCTACTCTATTTTACTCAAAGATCTTTCTTATGTTTTCAACCCTTTTGACAGTGTTATTTCACCATTGTATTTGGTGAATAACCTTGTGTTAGGATGTTAAACGGGACAGGCGCGGGTCATCGTATACAATCATTGAAAGCAACTTGTGAGACGCTCTAGCAAATTTTTGTAAGGGACGCGATCGTTTTATCAAAGGTAACATCGAGGGTCATCGAGGGACTACGATCTTTGTTTATCGAAGGGGCATTTGCTAGAGTGTCTCATACTTGAGGGACATGATTGCATTTTCCGAAGCAACAAGCGAGGTTACCCTAGAGGTGCAAGTGTGAATTGTGTATTTATTTTCATGCATTTATTCTTGTATTAGGTCATCTAGCGATTGATTTTAGATCTTCACATACAAACCCTAATTACTATACAGTATATTGAAAGCAATAAATTACGGGAAGTTAAAGTCTAAGTTATTACAAAAAGTATCCGGGGATGGGGGTACAATTATTTACAAATGTGGATGAGTCTCACATGAATAATAATGTATAAATATGTGTTACAACCAAATCGAACTGTCGCAATTCAACATAAGATTATAACAATTTATAAGATAAAGAAAATCAAAGAATCATGAGATGCATGTATTTATTTACAAATAAACTAATAAAATTTAACCTAATAAAGATTAATTATTATTATTATTTGTTTTATTAATTATGAAAAGAAAAAGTTTTAAAAGAAAAATTTACTTTGAACTAAATCCCTATTATTTACGTACTTTTGTTAATCAATAATTAGGGTTAAAGAAAACCAAAAAAATTATTTAAATTAAACTAAATATTCTTTTTTTTTTGTATTTTTATTATAAACAAGATTAATAATAACTTTTACTAAAAGAAAGTAAAACAAAATTAAATTAGTGTTTGTATTAACTAAAAGAAAGAAAGTAAATTAAAAAAGTATTAGTTTTGAAGAGATAAAAAAAATAGATGGGCTTAGGAGTTTGTGGCCCAAATGAAACAAGAGAAGAAGAACAAATTAGAAAGAAAAAGGGGGTGCGTGCTTAAGTGAAAACGTTGGGCTTTAGGTAATTTGGGGCGAACAGGCCCAGAGTGAATGTTGTAACATTTTTTAGGGGTTTCTGAACTAGGGTTTGCAAGTTTGGCTTCAGTGGCGCCGTTTCTCTCACTCTCTTCTTCTTCTCCGTTTCATCTTTCTCCGGCCATGACGCTGATTCTTCCTCAAACCTCCAGGTTGCCGGAGCGTCGCCCTATTCCCTCATCTCCTCTTTACAACGACCTAGGGTTTTGCTTGTAAACAGTACGATTTCGTTTCATTCACGTTTTAGGGTTTTTTACAGTTTCAATGTTTGATTGTTTGATTCTCTTAATTTTGTTCAGATTCGTTCTTTAACCCATGGTTGTTGTGAATATGATGCAGTAAAGGGGGTGAGAAAACTTACCTTGAGCGTTTGTTTCTGAAGAAGAGAGAGGGAGGGTGAGCCGGTGGCGCTCCTTGGTGGCCAGGCGGAGGAAGAGAAAAGATGGGCACGCTTTGGCTTTTGGTACCTTTGTCTTTTCTTTCTTTTTTAATGTTTGATGATGAAATTATTCTGAGAACTGTTGATTCTATTTCTGAAACTCTTCCTCTTTTTGAATATCATGTTTCTGAAGTTCTGAATACTTTGTTGAAGTTTCTGAAAACCTATTGTTTTTTGAATATCATGTTAATGATGACAATAGCTTCTGAAACTTGTGCTTTTGCTTATGAACTGCTCTTCCTCTTCTTTGTTTTGATGTTGATGATGAAGGTGTTTCTGAAATTTTGTTGGTTCTTTTTATTACCTTTGAACCTCTTCCTTTCTCTTTGTTTTGAGGTTGATGATGAATGTGTTTCTGAAACTTTTTTTGTTGCTTTTGAAGACCCTTTGTGGATTGCTTCTGATTTTCTCATCCTTTCTATTTGTATGTTAATGATGAAAGAATTTCTGAAACTGTTGGTTTGTTTAACAAGCTTGTTTTTTATGTTAGCTTGTGAAAATGTTATGGTGTTGGGAAGTTTTGGTAAGGTTTTGAGGAGTATGTTTTTTGTAGTTTGAGATGCAGGCTTGCAATTTGAAATGCAGGCTTGCAATTTGTTGTTTGCAGATTATTTGGGCAAGCTTGAGCTATGCAGGTTTTGAGCTGGCTTGAGTTTGTAGTTTTTGACAGGTTAGGGAGTTTGTCACTTTGTAGGGCTTACTGAGTTTTGGCAAGCAAGCTTGCAAGTTTTTGACTTACAGTTTGGGTAAGTTGCAGTTTATTGTTGTTATGCCGGTTTGAGCTTGTTTTGTTTGACCTGCAGTTTGGGTTAACCGTTTGGTTTGCAGTTGGAACTGCAGGTTTGCAGTTTGTTGTTTGATTTGTAGTTGGAACTGCAGGTTTGCTTTGTTATTTTGCAGTTTTGAAACTGCAGTTTGTGGTTTGATAACAGCTTGTGCAGATTTTTGGTGGCCAAGTATTTCTCTCCTTGGACTGCTATGCAGTCTCTTCTTTTTATATCTTTTTGTTTTTTCTCTTTGATAACTTGAAACAGCCTGCTTTTTGCCCAAACTGCAAACTTTCACTAAAGGTCCTCTCTTTTCTCTCTCTCTCTCTCTCTCTCTCTCTCTCTCTCTCTCTCTCTCTCTCTCTATCTCTCTCTCTCTCTCTCTCTCTCTCTCTCTCCCATAAGCACTTTTTGCTTATTATATTACTTGTTCTGAAAAGTTTGTCTAGGCTGGAAAGTGATGATGGCTAGGACAAGCCTCTTTGGCTTGTAATTTGGTTTATCTCTCTGCATTGTGTACTTTCTATACTTGTTTTGCAACTTAGTTTGGATTTGCCATGCTTAGTTTGCTTATGCTTGACAGTTTTGAATTTAGTTTTACATGCTTGGAACCTTGTTGCATTTGGTTTGATTACTGCAGTTTGGTTTAGTTTGTAGTACAGTTTGCTTTAACAGTTTGCCTCTAGTTGGCTTGTAACTCAGTTTGCTTATGCTGACTTGCTTATGTTTGCCTTGAAATTTGCTTTGTTACTGCAGTTTTGTATAACATGGCCCATGTTTTTGCATTTGAACCAATTGTATGCTTGCATTTTATATCTTTTATTTTTTGTCTCTGTGAACCGAGAAGAGCGATCTTCTTGTGATTTGCAGAGAGGAAAATAAAACATGATGAACAAATAGCATTCTGATTCCGACCGACAAACTTTAATGATGATTTCTTTTCTTCTGCTTGAAAATTCTTTTCAGTTAATTGTGCTAATTTCTTTCCTTTCTTCTTTTTCAGGTGAATGCATCCTGGGCAATAGAGGAAGAAGTAGAAGCCAAAGATCTTAGGAGATTAGGCTTAGATTTAATTTTTCATTTATTGTAAACAAATATTATCTTAAATACTATAAGTTGTAATCTTATAATATTCAAATAAATTTTGTAACAACATTTGAAGTAAATAAAAGTCTTTATCCAAAAGAAAATTTCTACTGTCAAATATCTTTTCAATTCTTCCTTGCATGTTTATTTAATTATTTAAGACTCTTAAATCAAAATAATTGAAACTGTGTCCCAATAATTCTAATCCAAATAAAATAAATAATCAACAAACTTTGCAGTCTCGCAACCTTGCATCAATCACAATACGCATGGTATTCCAATTAACATATGCATTGTACAGTTAAGCAAACAAGCATTCCATTAAACGGTAAACCTTTCACTCCACTAATCAAGCAGATGCCTTAATGTTCCAAACAAAAGTCTCAGCTCTTATCCCAGATAATCAAGCTTTGAGAACAATCAGTAAATTTGAACAAGCAATTTCTGAGGATTCAATTTCTTCTGAGAGATGTGAGAGAAAACCCTAATCCTGGATTAACTGCAAAAGAAAAGTCTGTTTGATCGATTCCTGAGCCAATCTTAAAAATCAGAGAAAACCCTGGGGTTGTGATTTTCTTGTGAAAAAGGGAGGGCAAATTTTGGGGTACAACACACTTTAAAATTGAATCTGCCAAAAATCAGACAATATGGGTCGATGCAAAACCCCTAGGATCGACGCGTACTGCACTAATTACCCAACATGAGTCGACGTATCCTCTCTTGGATCGAATCATCCCGAGTCTTACACACAGCATGTATCGACACATGCATCCTACAGACCGACTCATCCCGAGTCTGTCAACTTTCATGTATCGACACAAGTCTCTTTGTGTCGACTCATACTGAGTCTCTAAACCCTCATGTATCGACACATCATGTTTGAGGTCGACACATCCTGATCCTTCTTGTATAATTCTGCGATTTTTCTCTGCATCTCACTACGGGATTCATGTTTTTATCCCTACCAACTTAATATAATCATGATAAATCATTACTTGCAGTTATCCTATAATTCTACATCGATTAAATAACATCAGGACATCATTATTCATCTATAATTCATCAATTTTTCATCATACAACATCATATACATTCAATTCATAAATAAGACATCAATCACCTCTAACCCCACATACCAATCATCATGAACCCAATTATAGAGTCATAACCACACCCTTACCTTGGATTTAAGTCCGCTCTATAATTTTCTGGTCGAAACCTCGTTCTGCCGTTTTTCCTCTTTTTCCAGCAGCTTCACGTTCTTCTTCTCAATCCTTATTCTTCTACTGCTTCTTTCTTTCCATTCTTTCTAACTACAATAAAATAACCCTATTATTCTTTATTCCTTATTGGGCTTAAAACTAATACACCACCCTTATTACTTCTATTTCCTTCAAAATAAGCCCACACCAAATAGTATTACACTTCAATTATTATATCTCCACTTAATAAAATAATTAAATCCAATTAATCACAACATATCTTCACAAATATTCCAAAAATAATTTAATTAAATAATTAATTAAATTATGGGCGTTACAACTCCTTTCGTCTAAATAAGTATGAAACTTAGAATCTCTGTTTAAAAATTAGGGTTTCCTATTAGATTCCCTACCTTAGGATAAAAGCTAGTAGTGGCGACTCTGGTTAAAAAACCAGTCGCAACACCTTCGGAATGAAAACATTCATGTCCCTCGAACATGGGGACGCTTTAGCACTATCCCTCAAAATCAAAGATCGTAGCCCTTTGATGACCCTTTCGAATGTTGCCTTCGGTAAACGATCTAGTCCCTTACGAAATTGCTAAAGCGCCCATACGAGTTGCCTTTTATGATTGTACAATGACCCGCGCCTGTCCCTTCACATCCAACGATAGGGCTTCCTACTAACTAATGGTAGGGTAGCACTATCTAAAGAAGGAGGAAAGAACAAAAAAGACTTTGAATAGGTAGACAACTGTTAATCGCTTGCTCACAAACAAAAACATATTTTTCACACAAACACTTTCTCAAAAAATATTTTCAAACAAACACTTTGTACGCATTCTCGAGGATAGATACGAGAGTCATTACAAAGTATTTCCTTAATATTGGCATTTTCAAAATATTTTCAAACACACATTCACAAAGCATTTTCAAAACAAAGTGAGCTTGTGATTAAGAGCCCGTAGATAACTATGAATGAAAAGGGTGCTAACACCTTCCCTTTTCATAACCTAACCCCTGAACTCAAAATTCTCAAAGTTCTTTCCTATTATTTTCACCCTTTCCGTATTAGATAAAAGAAAAGTCGGTAGCGACTCTTTCTATCTGCAACACTTGAGATAAAATGAAAAACTAAGTCAGTTCCCCACCATATTACAGAAGTGGTGACTCTGATGGGGAGAACTAATAAGTGGGGTTACCTTTGACCTAGATCACTTTTAAAATGCTTTACTTGTTTGCTTTGATTGCTTTACAATTCGGGGTTTGCTCGGTGTGATACAGTGGGAGAAATGACTTGGGTGTTTTGCGTTTGATCGCAAATGTTGCGGTTAGTAAGAGTCGCCACCGACTTTTCTTTTATCCAAAAGGAAAGGTGAAAAAGCACAAGAAAGACCTTTGATATGTTTTCTTGAGTTCGGGGGGTAGATTATGAAAAGGGAAGGTATTAGCACCCTTTTCATTAATGGTTTTCCATGGGCTGTTAGTTACTTTCTAGATCACTTACTTTTGTTTGAAAATGTGCTTTGTGTGGTTTTTGAAAGTATTTTGTAAAGAGGCCTTTGTCTAGGAAAACTTTGTAATGATTCTCGTTCATAAGAATGTATACAAAGTGTTTGATCTTTTTGAAAATGTTTTCAAGTTTTAAAACATGTTTTGGAAATGTTGGTGTTTGTTTTGAAATGAAGCAAGTAACTAGGAACATTTTACCTACTCAAAAGCCTTTCATGTTCATTTCCTTTTTCCTTTGACATTGTTATCTTACCATTAATTTGGTAAACAACCCTATCTTTAGATGTAAAAGGAACGGGCAAGGGTCATCGTATAACCATGATTAGCAATGTTGCAAGATATCTTAGAATTTTTCTTTAGGGACTAAGATCATTTTGAAAGGCAACATAGATAGCGTCATCGAGGGACTATGATCTTGTATTTTGCTTGTTTTTGCTAAGATACTTCACATGCATAATATGACCATTTTTGTAAGGCAACCAATTGGATTTACCCTAGGGAGTGTATGTGTGCAAGTGTATTGATTTACATGCTTTATTTGTCTTTGATTAGGGTTTTCTATTGATTGGTTTTAGTCTTTCCATACAAAACCCTAATTACTAGAATTTTGTATATAAAGCGATAAATTGCGGAAATTAAAATTACTACGCTATTAAAATACTTAGGGGAATGGGTGTACAAATTACAAATGGAAAATATTGCAAGAAATTAAATCTAAATAATTATTACAACCACATTGAATTTGAATAAATGTACAAAAATAAAGATAAAAATGCAAGAATGTAAATGTAAAGAAATATGATTTTCGTTTGTTTTTTATGAAGAGGGTTTTTTGACCTAATTAAATAAAATAATTAGCTAAAAAAAGTAAATTAAGATTAAAATAGTAAACTAAATTAATTTAAAGAAAATAAGTTTTTTAGGTTTTTTTTTGTGAATTTAATTAAACTAGTAAAATAAAAATAATAAAATAAAAATCCTAAGTTCTAAATTGATTTTAATTTTACAAGAAAAATAAATAATATAGTATAATAATAATTAAAATTAAATTATCTAAGTAAAAATAGAAATTAATTAAAGAAAAGGTTTTTGTTTTTTTATTTTTGAAAAGAAAAATAAACTAAATTGATATAAATAATAAAAATAAATATTTTTGGATTTTCTCTTATTATTGAAAATAGTAATAATAATAATAAATAAAAGATAAAAAAAGTAAAAAAATAAAATAAAGTAAAAATAAAGTCAGGGGGGTTAAAAAATAGTCAAGAGTTTGCAAGTGTAGCAAAAATCCCAAGCCCAATGGAGGAAGGCCCAAACGCTGCAAAAAGCCAGAAAATGTCAAAAAATGAAAAAAGGTCACCCTGGGGGTTGAACCCAGGACCTCATGGTGAGATGCGCGCACTTTAACCACTGGGGTGGTGATACATCCGTTAACTTATGTGAAAGAATAAATACATAATGTAAAACATCTTCATGACCTGTACTTCATCTTCAACCTTCATCCAGCCAGACCCTCTGTATCTCATTCATTTCTCAATAAAAATGGAAAATGTGAACATGAAAATTATGCTATTTTTCCTCACGAATCTAACCATGTAAAGAACTAAAGCTATAAATCAAATATTAATGAGAATTTCTCTGGCCCTAAATTGAACCCTAATTTGTTCAGAAACTTCAAACTTACAATTCTCTAAGCTCAAACCATGTAAATGAAACCTAAGGATATATACAGTTTCAGGGTAATAATGTCTACATTTTATCTTCACAAATGCAAGCCTAACAATGCCTAAGTAATGAGATAGAAGTTCAAGAAAAATACCTCAGAACTGGAAATCATGAAATGCAAATGAGCTTGATTCAAAGTGCTGCAATGATCAGGTTAGCTTCCTCAAGTTCCCAGGAAGCTAATGCAATGGTTAGATTGAGTTGAGAGTGGCTGAAATGGCTTGGAGGAGTCAATGTGCAGACTCTGATTTTTGGTTATGGAGGTTATGGTAAATGGAGTTACAGTTCTGGAATGAGGATGGGGATGGGTAGTATTTGATGCAAGGAAGCTTTAGGAACCAAAAGGCCAAGAAACACACGAGGGAAATATGAGTTTGGTGTTCAAGGTCAGAAACTGTGCAACAATTGAGTTTTTGGGCAATTTCTAATTTGAGAGAGTTTTGGTGTGTTTCAGGGTGATTTTTCTCGTGTCCTTTCTTGCAAATGACTTGTGTTTATGTATGGAAAATGTTTGGATACTTGAGGTGGTCAGAAGTACAAGATCACATGTTTTGGCTTCTTGACTTGTTTTTGAAGTAAGGTTGACAAACATGGTTTCAATGCATAGTACAAGGATACCTAGAGTGGTTAACAACTTTAAACATGTTTATCTGACTTGGTAGAGGAAGTTTGTGCAGAAGGAACAAGTGCAAAGCTCAATGCAAGTTAACTTTGCATAAAGCTTGCTTTATGTAAATGGCAATGGTGCCTTTGTGCCATCAATGGAAAATTAACTTGGATAAAGATTGAATCAAGTGGATAATAGCTCAAAAGCAAGTGTAATCTTCTGATTATGGAGAGATCTTGAGGTTTAGAGGCCTGCAAAGCAAGATTGTGCAGCATAGGTTTGAGATTTGAATTTTGTTCATCACAAAATTTGCCTTGTAAAACAACTTGAAACCCCAACTTCTGACCTTCGATTCTCCTTGCTCACAAATGATCTCAAGGAGTTCTTGGACATTTTGGAAAACTTGTAATGTGCTCTAAAACCCCTATTTGAATCACTTTTTAAAATTCCCATTGGAACTAGGTGAAACTTGGGTTAGAAGTTAGGTCAAAATCATGACAAAAAATGTTCAAAATTTCACTAAGTGTTTAGTTTCAAGACCATGACCTCATGAAATAATAACTTGAGATCCAAGCATTTCTAGGAGAAGTTGTGTAAAGCAATGTTGTATATCTCCATGAGATCTACAACTTTCATGTTGAAAGTTTCTTTTGAATCATCTTGCATCATAGTGAAAAATTTGCTCAAAGTTGTGAAAAAACATGAAGTTTTCAACACTTAGAAAAAATTCTAAGTTTGAAAACTTTGACTTTTCAAAATGAAATCTTGACTTTTGATTTCTTGATGAATAAGTTTCATATTTTGACATGTTTTGATGAATTGTGATCTTTGACACTTGATTTTGACCAAAAAGTAAAAGTTTGACTTTTCAGTGTACAATTGACTTTTGATCAGTTGACTGGAAATTCACTATCAATCCAATTGATTTTGAACTATGTTTTGAGTCATGCCATTAGGTAAAAACGATTATATTTAACTCTTGAGATTATGCCTCAAACCAATTAACCATTTGCTAGGTCAAAAATCAGAAATTGCCCTTTCTCAGTCAAAACCCTAATTTTGACCATTTTGCCCTTTTCATGATTTGATCAAATTTCTTGAGGAATTGTGGTATAAACTTGATCAAATGATACATATGAGTTTATAATGTTGATGTGGATAAAAAATTATGAAGTTTGACTGTAAATTGGCCATAGTTGACTTTTTCCCAAATACATATGATTTTTAGGTCAACTGCTCAATTGACTGAGCAAAAGTGTGATCCAAGGCTTGAAACTTGACATGAGTAATCTTGAGGGTCCATAATGATCCATGAAAGTCATATGAGGCATTGAAAGTTCAATTATCCTTGTACAATCTCAAACCCTAATTTTAGTCATCAGTGCTTAAGGAGGTGTCTTGAGTTGATCAACCCTAGTGCAGTCTTGAACCAAGAGATCTTTATGAGAAAATATTTGATAAGTGAGAGGGCAATTTTTTGGGTACAACAATTTCCCCTGTTCAATCTTCTTAAACTTGAAGAGTTAGATTGGCGGATTTGCCATTCATGACTTAAAGGTGGAAGATGATTGGACACTAGAGTGCCCATAAATTTGCACTCGAGGATGTGATTGATGATGGTGTAGGGAGTGGGATTAAAGATTCCATTTGGAGATATGATGTAAAGTTGTCTGAGATGGGCTTGTAGATGCCATCCAAAATGATTGCTGGTAGGAATAGAAGAAGTGTCAGAATAAATCTCTGGTTGATTTTCACTAGAATAGTGGATGTGTTGGGTTGAGTACTAGAATAATATCCATAAATGTATTGTATTTGACTTCCTTCTGAAAGTTGAATTTGAATGAGTATTATAATGGCGTCTGCATCTGGAGCGTATCTGAACTATATCTGGAAGCTGAATCTGAATAAGTATCAGAATGACATCCGTGTCTGGAGCGTATCTGAACTATATTTGAAAGCTAGACCTGGATGAGTATCAGGGCGAAATCCGTATTTGGAGCGTATCTGAACTGTATCTGGAAGCTGAATCTGAATAAGTATCAGAATGGCGTCCGTGTCTGGAGCGTATCTGAACTGTATCTGAAAGATGGATCTGAATGAGTATCAGGATGGAATCCATATCTGGAGCGTATCTGAAATGTATATTGTGATACGGTGGGAGAACTGACTTGAAGTTTTGCATTTTGTCGCAAATGTCGCAGTTAGAAAGAGTCGCCATCGACTTTTCTTTTATCCAAAAGGAAAGGTAAAAAAGCACATGAAAGACCTTTGAGATGTTTTCTTGAGTTCGGGGAGTAGATTATGAAAAGGAAAGGTGCTAGCACCCTTTTCATCCATGGTTTTCCATGGGCTCTTAGTTACTTTTTTAGATCACTTGCTTTTATTTGTTTGAAATGGTGTTTGGTGTGATTTTGAAAGTATTTTGAAAAGAGGCCATTCGTTTAGGCAATCTTTGTAATGATTCTCGTTCGTAAGAATGTATATAAAGATGTTTGTCTTTTGAAAAATGTTTCAATGTTTTGTAAAAAATGTTTTTGAAATGTGTGTGTGCTTGTTTTTGAAAATAACAAGGATTGTTTGAAAGAGAGCAAGTAACTTAGAAGCTATCTACCTACTCAAATGTCTTTCTTGTACATTTTTATTCCTTTGACATTGTTAACTTACCATTGACTTGGTAAGCAACCCTATCTTTGGATGTTAACTGGACGGGTGTGGGTCATCGTATGACCATGATAGCAATGTTGCCAAGTATCTTAGCATTTTTGAGGGACCAAGATCATTTGTTTAGGCAACCTTTGTATAGCGTCATCGAGGGACTATGATCTTATACTTATTTTGTTTTTACAAGATACTTCGCATGCGTAACATGACCATTTTATTTTAGGCAACCAAGTGGGTGAAACCCTAAGGGTGCTTGTGTGCAAAGTGTGTCATTTTTCATGCTTTTGTCTTGCATTTAGGTTTTTTCTATTTGTTTTGTTTTTTGTTCTTGTCATGCAAACCCTAATTTACTAAACATGGTATATGAAAGCAATAAATTGCATAAAATAAACTAAGCTATTACAATAATTATTATGGGAGGGGGGATACAAGTTTTGAATGGGGATTTTGCTCAAAATTTAAACCTAAAAATATTATTACAAACCAATCGAAAATTGCGCGAATTAAATAAATAATGCAAGTATTTAAAATGCAATGCAAGGTATTTATGTAAAAAATGTTTTGGTATTTGTTTTTTGTATGAGAAAATGATTTAATTTAAACCCTAAAAAATAAGGAAAAAATAATATTATTTTTGGAAGGGTGAAACCCTAATTTTTTCAATTAAAAGAAAATAATGTTTCCTATTAATTATTTTGCACATTCTTTGTATAAGAAAATAATAAATAATATTATATGTAAATATTAAAAATTAAGTATGTATAAAAATGATTATTTATGATTATAAATAGTATAAAAAAATGTTAAGTATTTTTAATTGTATTCACAAATTATTTAAGAAAATAAAATCTATTTATCATGATAAACTATTTGTTATGCAAAAAATAATTAAAAAAAAATTGCAAAAAATAAAGAAATTATTTTTAGGATTTTTTATTGTTCAGAAAAAATAATAGAAAGCAATAAATATGAAAATATGAAAAATATAACAAATAAACCAAGGGGGTGTAAAAGCAATTCAAGAGGTGCAAAAAGCAAAAACAAAAAGCCCAAACTTCATCCCTGTCCTCTAGCCAGCTTCCTTGCGTGCGTTTGATGTTCAAACCTGCAACTCTCATATGCTTGCACAAAAACAAAAACTCATAACATGAAACATGTGGCATTTGAGCTCACGATTCCAACCATATAAATTATGTAACCCAACTCTAAAAGATCAGAGAGAATTTTGGCAGCCCTAATTCGTGACCTAAAAAATTCAGTAACTTCAAGCTTCAAATTCTCACAGCACAGTTAATATAAATGAAAAGTATGCATATGTACAACTTTGTCATGATAAGGGCTACATTTTTTCTTCACAAATTGTGGCTTGAAGTTGCCTATTCAGAGAGATAGAGTTTAAGAAATTACCTCCTTCAGCTGGATTTGTGTTGAGCAATGTAGGGACTTTAATGGAGGCCTGAGGATTGTTTAAGGTTCCTTGTACTTCCCTCAAGCTATTCCAATGCTTACTTTGCTTTGAGGATAGCTGGAAATATCTGCACAAGTCAAGCTGCAAGCTTCAAGGTTGAAAATGGAAAAGGATGATACATGGATTACAGAACCAGGGCGATGGCTTGGATTGCTTTGGTATGATGTGTATGAGATGTTTCAAGTGTTGAAACACAAAACGCACGAGCCAAAAATGAGTTGGCTATGGTTTTGCAGCAACTGTGTATTTGGACAGAATTTTGGAGTTTTTGAGTTTGAGTGAGTTCTGGATGAAAGCAAATCGTGTTAAGCCTTGTGACAAATTTGTGAATATGTAGAAAAGGGATACAAAGTCAGCCCTTGCTAGCTGTGCAAGCTCTAGCACATTTTGCAACTTTTCTTGCATTTTAATTAAAGTGGCAAGACCAATGCTACATGCCTGTCTTTTCTTGCTTGAGAGCTGAAATGCACTTGTACAATTTTCTTGAGACCTGTAGAAATTTCTTGCACCAAAGGTACATGTCCAAGGCTCAAGATTAACAAAGTTGCAAAAGTTTCCCTTTATGAAAATGGCATTGTAACCTTTTGGCCAAAAATGGAAATATCTCTTGTACAATGCTTCAAAAGCAAAGATAAAGCCTTTGGCTTTTGAGTTTGAATTTAATTATGGAGTTTAAAGTGAGTTTAAGACCTGTAAAGCAAGATACAAACAACATGGATTGGATTTGCAACTTGATGCTATGTGAAAAATGGCTTGAACAAAAGTGAGAAAATGCCAACTTCCCTTCTTCGATTCTCCCTAACCAAAAATGATCTTGGAGAGTTCTTGGACATTTTTTTAAAGCTTGAAATGTGCTCTATAATCCATCTTTGAAATTAATTTTGAGATAACTCTTGGAACTAGGTGAAAAGTTGCCATGAAGTTGGGTCAAAAACCTGCCTAAATTAGGGCAAAATTTCACTAAGTTAAGAAGTTCATGGACCTATATTCACAAATTCATAACTTGAGATCCAAGCATCTTTTGGGAAACGTTTATGAAGAAAATTTGTATATTTCATGGAGGAATACAACTTTCATGTTGGGAACTTTTCTTGAATCAAAATGCATCATGGTGAAAAAGTGGTGAAAAGTTGGGAAAACATAAGAAAATATTTATACTTAGAAAAATTCTAAGTTATGAAAATTTTCAAATTAAAACCCTAATTTTCAAATTTGAGTTTCTTGGTGAACAAGTTTCATGTTTTGACATATCTTGATGAATTATGACCCTTGGCACTTGATTTTGACCAAAAAGTCAAAGTTTGACTTTTTAGTGTACAATTGGCTTTTGATCAGTTGACTGCAAATTCATCTGTCAATCCTATGAACTTGAGATCTTTTGAACCATGTAATTATGTCAAGATGATTCCATTGATTCCTTGAAATCATGCTTGAACTTAATTGGTCATTGGCTAGGTTAAAAATAAGAAATTTCCCTTTCTCAGTCAAAACCCTAATTTTGACCATTTTGCCCTTTTGATGATTTGATCAAATTTCTTGAGGAGTTGTGATCCAAACTTGATCAAATGATACATATGGGTCTAGAATGTTGATGTGGATAAAACATTATGAAGTTTGACTGTAAATGGACCATGGTTTACTTTTCCCCCAATACAATTGATTTTTAGGTTAATTGTCCAATTGACTGATCAAAAATGTGGTTCAAGGCTTGAAACTTAACATGAGCAATCTTAGGGGTCCAAGATGGTGTATGAAAGTCACATGAAGCATTGGTGATCCAAAAATCCTTGTGCAAACTCAAAACCTAATTTTGGGTTATTAATGCAAAATGAGGTGTCTTGAGCTGACCAAACCCTAATCCTGTCTTGAGCCCAAGAAGTCTTGTGAGAAAAGTCTTGATAAATGAGAGGGAAAATTTTAGGGGTACAACAGCTGCCCCTGTTCAATCTTCTTGAACCTGAAGAGTTAGATTGGCGAGTTTTTCCGTTCGTGACTCGAAGGTAAAAGATGATTGGAGACTAGAGTGCCCATAAATTTGCACTCGACGAAGTGTAGTTGAGGGAATGGGCTTAGAGATGCCATTTGGAGAGGTGATAGAATCTTGTTGGAGATGGGCTTGTAGATGCCATCCAAGAATGTCTGTTGTAAATCAAAAGAATAAGCATCAGAATGGTGTCCGTATCTGGAACGTGTCTGAGCCTATCTGAACTTGAATCTGAATAAGCGACAAAATGGCAACCGCATTTGGAGCGTATCTGGACTGTATCATGAAGTTGAGGTCTGAATGAGTAACATTATGGCTTCCGTGTCTGGAGCATATCTGATCTGTATCTTGACTTGAAATCTGAATAAGTATCAGAATGGCATCCCTGTCTGGAGCGTATCTGAACTTGAAATCTGAATGAGTGACAAAATGGCATCCTTGTCTGGAGCGTATCTGAACTTTATATTGAAATCTGAATCTAAATGAGTAACAGAATGACTTCCATGTCTGGAGTGTATCTGTACTGTATCTTGAAATTGTGACAGAATGACTTCTGTGTCTGGAGTGTATCTGGACTAGAATCTGAATAAGTGACAGAATGACTTCCGTGTCTAGAGTGTATCTATACTGTATCTGAAAGATGTTGAGATATGAATGAGTAACAGAATGACTTCCGCGTCTGGAGTGTATCTGTACTGTATCATGAATCTTTGAACATTGTTAATTGTAGCTGTTAATCTTATCCTGAAAAGGGTAAAATGTTAGCTGAAACACAAAGTTATGATGCATGAAATGTATGATACAATATATGTGTTTTGTCAATGTTTATGATATATGGATGTAATGTATGCGCATGTAAGCTAATCTGCTGTATTGCTGAGGAAAATGAATCCTTGACTGCTGGGGATATGTGGACTCTTCATGTCTTGAAGTTGGAGTATTGACAAAAATTCTGTTGGGAGAGTAATGCCATGTACTTCTTGAGGAATCTGCTTGGGGAATCCAGAGAACTTTGATGACTTCTGCTGGGAATTAAGAATGGGAATCTTCATTTTGTTAGGGAGCAATGAAAACTCCGTGGGAAAAAAGCTTATTCCTGTTTGGAAAAAGTTCAGGAGTTTGGGTTGTCTGTCACTCTACTGGGGAGTTATCCGAGGTTAGGGAGAAACAAAAGTTAACTGTTATCTGGTTTCTTTTCAGACTTGAAGACAACTTGCTGTGGAATTTGGAGAAACTAAATGGTTTCCGCTGGGGATTGATGCTTTGGCTCCGTTGGGGATCTTAATGACGTACTGTAGGGATTGTTCATGGAATAGCCTGAAGACGTTTTCCTATTCTTTCAACCTGTCAGTAATTGTCCTTTTCCATTTCATTTATTTGTAAACATTAGTTATGTTCAAATGCATATGTTCATTAATGAATCATTGGACGTTTTTTGCAAATAAAACACAAGTGTAAAAAGAAAAGGACAAATAGTTTTTTGCACTTTAAAGAGATATTTTTGTATTTACTTTGAATAAGTATTTTGTACAAAGGAGACAGATATCCTAGTAAGAGGATGGTGTCATGAAAATAAGAAAAATTTATACAAAGAAAGATAGCTATGTGTAAAAAATCCCATGGGGTTCCCATTCTGCTATAGCCTTCGTATCTTCGAATATCTTGTCCATTTGTTGCTTCGTCCGAGGATGATTGAATTGATCAGAAGCCCTGAGTTTGTCAGTGAAGAGATTGTCATATGCTTTAATTCCCTAACTTTTTCCTGGATCTCCCTTTCGGGTTTTCGATCCACCGGGAAACCCTTTTTTGCCCAAGTTGCCCTTTCGGGTTTTCGACTTGCCGGGTGTACATATATTTTTTATTCTATCCCTAATTTTTGCCCGAACCTTTTGGTTCGCCGGGATGCCCTTGTTTTTCCTAGGTGTGTCAACCTAGTGGTTCTTTTATGCGTAGTATATTTTGACTATGTCTACGTTCGCAGGGTGTGGCAGGTCGTCACCGTCCATGATGGTTAAGATCATTGCCCCACCAGAAAAGATGTTCTTGATTACAAATGGTCCTTCATAGGTAGGAGTCCATTTGCCCCTGGGATCACTTTGTGGCAAGATGATACGCTTGATCACTAGATCTCCAACTTGATATACCTGGCGTCTGACTTTCTTGTTGAAAGCCTTGATCATTCGCTTTTGATACGTCTGACCATGGCAAATAGCAGTAAGTCTATTTTCATCAATTAAGTTCAACTGATCAAGTCGGGTTTGAATCCAATCATCCTCACTCAAACCTGCATCCTTCATGATTCTTAAAGAGGAGATCTAAACCTCAATAGGTAGAACAACCTCCATTCCATAAACCAAAGAAAAGGGTGTTTCCCCAGTTGATGTGTGAGCCGTAGTACGGTACCCGTGGAGAGCAAACGGTAGCATTTCATGCCAGTCCTTGTAGGTGAATTTCATTTTCTGTATGATCTTTTTAATGTTTTTATTAGCAGCTTCGACTGCACCATTCATCTTTGGCCGATAGGGGGATGAATTGTGATGTTGAATTTTGAACTGCTCGCACAGGGCGGTGATCATAGTATTGTTAAGGTTTGTACCATTATCAGTGATGATCCTTTCTGGGATATCGTACCGGCAAATGAGATTCTACTTGATGAAGCGGGAAACAACATTCTTAGTAACGCAGGCGAAGGAAGCTGATTCGACCCACTTTGTGAAATAATCAATGGCCACTAGAATGAAGAGGTGTCCATTGGAGGCTGTAGGCTTGATCTCCCCAATCATATCAATTCCCCACATAGCAAAGGGCCAAGGAGCTGTTAAGACATTTAGAGGAACCGGGGGCACGTGCATCTTGTCTGCATAGATTTGACACTTATGACAGGTCCGAGAGTGTTGATAGCAGTCTGCTTCCATGGTAGACTAGTAATAGCCTGCCCGTAAGATTTTCTTCGCCATCGTATGCCCACTAGAGTGAGTGCCAAAGGTACCTTCATGCAATTAAGCCATGATCTTTTCAGCTTCAATCTTGTCCACACAACGGAGCAGAATAGAATCATGATTGCGTTTGTACAGGATGCCATTACTTAGGAAGAACTTATCTGAGAATCTCCTTAAGAACTTTTTGTCATTGACTGAAGCTCCTTCTGGGTATTCTTGAGTCTCGAGATACTTTTTGACTTCATGAAACCAAGGTTGGTCCACTACTTCTTCAGTATTAATCTCGTGACAGTGTGCTGGTTCATCCCTTCGTTCAATGGTGATCTGGGGAGCTTCGTTATCCCAATTAAGTTTAAACATAGATGACATTGTAGCTAGAGCATCTACTAGCTGATTTTCTTCTCGCGGGAAGTGCTCGAAGGTAATCTGCTCGAAATGTGGTAACAATGTCAAAACATGTTCTTTGTAAGGGATAAGGTTAGGATGCTTAGTGTCCCACTCTCCTTTGATCTGACTGATGACCAAAGATGAATCCGCAAATACAACCAAAGATTTGATTCCCAAGTCTATGACAGCCTTGAGTCCAAAGATGCATGCTTCGTATTCCACCATGTTGTTCGTACAGTTGAAGCAATGTCTGGCAGTAAAAGGAGTATGGCATCCTTCCGGAGATATAAGCACAGCGCCGATACCATTACCAAGTGCATTGGATGCCCCATCAAAGAACAGGGTCCATCGGGATCCTTATTCAGGTCCGTCATTTGGTCTGATTCCTTCACAGTTGTCTACTGTCATGATGTCTTCGTCAGGGAATTCAAACTTCATAGGCTGATAATCCTCTACAGCTTGATGAGCAAGATGGTCAGCTAGCACACTGCCCTTTATAGCTTTTTGGGTCGTGTATTGTATGTCATACTCTGCTAGGATCATCTTCCATCTAGCTATCCTCCCAGACAAAGAATGCTTCTCGAAGATGTACTTTATCAGATCCATCTTAGATATCAACAGAGTGGTATGAGTCAACATATTATGTCTTAGCCGGCGATCAGCCCATACCAAAGCGCAACAAGTTTTCTCGAGCCGTGAATATCTGGTTTCACAGTCGGTAAACTTTTTGCTCAAGTAATAAATAGCATGCTGTTTTCGGCCAGACTCATCATGCTGCCCCAATACGCACCCCATTGAGTTTTATAAAACAGTCAGATACATGGTTAGCGGTCTTCCCTCGACTGGCGGCATCAAGATAGAAGGCTCTTGTAAATACTCTTTGATTTTGTCGAAAGCAATCTGACAGTCATCATTCCATCTGACTATTTGATCTTTCTTCAACAGCTTGAAGATTGGTTCACAAGTAGATGTTAGGTGAGAAATGAATCGAGCAATATAGTTTAGGCGTCTCAAGAATCCTCTGACTTCCTTCTCAGTGCGAGGAGCAGGCATTTCTTGTATCTCTTTGACTTTGGCAGGATCAACCTCGATGCCTTTGTTGCTGACAATAAAACCTAAGAGCTTACCGGACCGGACTCCAAATGTGCACTTGTTCGGGTTCAACCTTAATTTGTACTCCTTCAACCTGACAAACAGCATTTGCAAGTGATCAAGGTGTTCTTCTTCAGCTTGTGATCGGACCATCATGTCATCTACGTAGACCTCTATCTCATGATGTATCATATCATGAAACAAAGCTACCATGGAACGTTGATAGGTTGCCCCAACATTCTTCAGTCCTAATGGCATCACTTTGTAGCAGAATGTACCTCTCTATGTAACAAATGTAGTTTTCTCCATGTCCTCAGGTGCCATTTTGATCTGGTTATAGCCTGAGAATCCATCCATGAAAGAAAATACTTTGTGCTGAGTTGTATTGTCAACCAGGATGTCGATGTGCGGAAGTGGAAAATCATATTTAGGGCTGGCCCTGTTTAAATCTCTATAGTCCACGCACATTCTTAATTTGCCGTCCTTTTTAGGCACGGGAACAATGTTGGCAACCCATTATGGATAGGAAGTAGCAGCCAGAAATCCAGCATTGAACTGCTTCATGACTTCTGCTTTGATCTTCTCTGACATGTCAGGTCTCATGCGGCGGACTTTTTGTTTCACTGGTGGACAGTCTTCTCTTGTGGGTAGACGGTGTACCACAATGTCTGTATCAAGTCCCGGCATGTCTTCGTATGACCAGGAAAAGATCTCAACATAATCATGCAACAGCTGAATTAGGCGCTCCTTGACACTCGGCTCTAGATTGACACCCACTTGGATTTCCTTCTTATCTTCCTCGGTACCCAAGTTGATTGTATCCAACAGCTCCTCATGAAGTTGAATAGCTCTTTCCTCTTGTTGTAGTTGTCTGGCCAATTCCCCTGGCACCTCACAATCTTCCTCACCTTCGTATTCGGCTTGGTAGATCAGATCTTCAGAGTCACTGAAGGCTATAGCAGTATCGTTACCCATGGGATCCGAAATGGAAGGGTACCTGCATTTTGTGAGTGTGGGTGTGTGTAAGGGTATAGCCATCTTAAAACAACAAAATGTAAAAGAAAGACAATGAGCACAAAAGGTTTATATATGAAAAAGCGTCCATGATTCATTAAATAACATATGAATATGAAATAAAAACCCTTACAAATGGACCGTTGTGCCTCGGGTAAGACATAAGGTTGAAAATGTGCGAATTATTTGTGAATTATTACAAGTCCAACAGAAATGTAAAAGATAAATTATTAAGATACGAAAGTAATCGAGACAAAGTCTTTGGCTTCCCAGTTGCGAAGACCTTCGCTGACAGTAGGAAATATCCAATCTTCCAGGCTGCCATCTTCTTCACTGTCCTCCTCAATAGCATTGGCATTATGACCATGCCTAGGCATTGGAGCAGAGATAACATTCAGTTTCTCAGGCGCTTCAAACTTAACTTCCTTCGCGTCTATCAGATCTTGAATTTTGTTCTTCAGAGCCCAACAATTGTTGGTGTCGTGCCCTGGAGTTTCATAGTGGTATGCGCACCTGGCATTTGGATGGTAGTGAGGAGACGCAGTATTGGGATTTTTAGGGGCCTCTTTTAACATGGCCAGATTCAACTTCAGAAGTTATGGTAGGACTTGAGCCGGAGTCATGTTAATCTTGGTGAATTGCTGAACTGGCCTTTCTACCCTTTGCTGATTATTTCTCGGCTGGTTATTTCTCGGCTAGTCTGATGCAGGCTTTTGAATCATAACGGCCCCCACCGTCGATCGGTGTTCCGTTATTCCTTGATTTCTCTGTGAATAGACAGCAGTCACTTCCTTCTTTCCAGTGAAGGGCTTTTTTACAGCTGTAGAGGTAGACGCTTCCTTCTGAATTTCCCCACTTCTTATACCGGCTTCCACCCTCTCACTAGTTAAAATCAATTTAGTGAACCCTGCAGAGAAGCTCCCAATCAGATGATTAAAGAAAGGGACTGATAGAGTTCCCAGGAACATGTCCACTAACTCCCTTTCAGATAAAGGTGGTTGCACCCTTCCGGCTAGATCCCTCCACTTTTGGGCGTAGTCTTTGAAGCCCTCATTGGATACCATAGCCATACTCTGGAGTTGAGTACGGGTTTGTGCCAAATCAGCGTTGTACTGATACTGTTTATAGAAGGTTGCTGCAAAGTCCTCCCAATTATGGACATCAGCCCTCTCCAACTGGTAGAACCAATCAAGCTGCGTTCCCGATAAACTGTCCTGGAAAAAGTGAACCCATAAGTCTTTGTCAGCAGAATGTGGCTGAATCTTCCTGACATATGAGCGGAGGTGCATCTTGGGACAAGACACCCCATCATACTTGGAAAATAGTGGCACTTTAAACTTCAACGGGATTACTGTTCCTGACACCAGCCCTAATTCCTCGAAATCTAGCCCCGGTACTCTCTGTATCTCCATAGCAGTTAGGCGCTCTTCCAAGTGTTTGTATTTGTCATCGGCCGGAGGGTATTGTTGTTCGGAGTAGTCCTCTTCTTCCTCTTCTTCTTTAGAATCTGATGGTACTGCCGTTTCTTTTCCTTTTCTTTCCCTTTCGTCAGAGGTTGTTGGAAATTCTAAGGTCCTCCTGGCTTGTCCCTGAAACCTTCTGCCCATGGTAACCACACCAGCTGGCTTCTTCTTCTTTTTCTCTTTTTCTTTTTCTATAAGAGTCTTTAGTTCCTCCTGCCCCTTGGCTAAGGTCAAGAGTAACTGTTGAAATTGTGTATTTTGAGCTTGCAAGTCTTTAACCGTTTGTTCAAGATCCATCTTCTGAAATAAACAGCAGAGGGATGAGGAAACTTATTGCAAAGACCTGTTTATGCTCATGATAAATGATATGTATTCATGCAATGTTTTCAAGGATTTAAAAATTCAAACTTGTGTCAAACAAAAAGGAACACACGTTATATTAATAGAATAGAATTTGAGTACATCAATGCCCCTAGGGCAAAATAATACAAAATTCTAAGATAAAAAGACGTTGCACATCCTCTTTGGTGCAATGTAAGTGTTGAGAGTCTGCTCTTCATGAAGTAACCGAGTGAGCTCCAAAACCTTCTTCTCGCTTGCGTAGAATTGGGCTTCAAAAGTATCGCGTTCTTCTTTGAGTTGTATCCAACTCCTTTGTAGGTCTTCGAGTGATGTCGGCATGTCAGGATGTAGGATGGTGTATGGAACCTCTCCTTCCTTAACATGCTCTATAATCACTGGGAGAATGGAGGGGTAAGGCATCATAAGACTTTGGGCACGAGTTCATACCCACTTGAGGTAAGGCTCAAGAGGGATGGAATTCTTGTGTCCCAAGGTCTTACTATCTACCTTGTTCGGCATCCTCCAAGCTCGGATGAACCTTTGTCGAAGTCCTTGATTGTCGTTGTCGAAGTCGAAAACCAAGCCCTGAATTAGCATATCATGTGGGCCATCCCTTCGGGCATAACCAAACTGTCTTAGAGCCAAGCACGGGTTGTAGGTGATGCCTCCCCTAATGCGAAGTAGAGGGACATTAGGGAATTCCCCACAACGGTCGACAATGATAACATTCTCTTTGGATCGAGAACACCAATGAATATCTGAATGTGTAAGTGTCATCAACCTTTGTGACCACCTCAAACCTTGCTTATTCTTCAAGACTGATTGGGGAAGATGAGAAATAAACCATCTTGCCAGGAGAGGAGTGCAACACATAATAACACCTCTTTCCCTCATTGTACGAGTGTAAAAAGAGTGTAAGATATCTCCAAGCAAAGTAAGCACCGGATTGCGTGACATGAAGATTTTGATAGCACTCACATCTATGAGTTGGTCAGGATTAGGGAACAAGACCATCCCATAGATGAGAAGAGCCACAATCTCCTCAAAAGCTTGCAAGTCCAAGGAGTTCCAACAACTTTGGGCCTTCTCAAACAAGAACTTTGCCAAGAAGCCTTTGACACCACTTCTAGTTTCCCAATGGGTTGTGACATCAGATGAGTGCAAGTTTAGGGCTTGAGGAATCTCTTCTAGCTTTGGATCTCTTTCCGTACCGTTGAAAGGTAGTTGATTGAGAGTGGGAATCCTCAAGATTTGAGAGAATTCTTCCAAAGTGGGCATAAGCTGGTAGTCAAGAAATGTGAAGCAGTGATGCAGAGGGTCAAAGAACTGGAAGAGAACCTTCATCGTGGCTTCCTCTGTGTTGGAGGTGACCAAGTTGAGTAGACGACCATGCCTCTCGGTGAATGGAGAGTTCTCAGGAATTCTTGAAGCTAGCTCCTTGAGTTGTGGAGGAATTCTTACAAGGTTGACTTGGATAGTTTTCCTGCGAAGTGAATCCATAAACTATAAAACAAGAACAAAGATGAATTTCCAAAATCCTTGAAATGGTTAGTGGATGCATATGATGCTCATGATGTCCATGATGTTATGCACAAGTATATATGTACAAGTAAATCACACAAGTTCCTAGTTTAGGCTTGCATGGGGTTTCATAGGTAAGTACCCTCTTGAAGTTTAGTTGGCTCAACCTATCCTAGTAATAGTAACCGGGTTCTAAGGAGCTCAATATCACTGGATTGTTTCCTTGTTCATTGTTTCAATTCAAGCCTCTTTACTGGCGACCGAAATATTCCAAGGAACCAACCCTCAATTAGTGTAGTATCAGTATCTACCAACTTCGGACTGCACCAAAGCCGATCATCTCACTACATCCTAAAAGGCCAAGTTGGTCAAGTAAAGGTTCTAGAAGTTCGTTAGTGCTTCATGACACCACTCAGCGGCCCCGTATTATCTTTGATTGACTCAAAGGCTACCGGTACCCACAAATATGTCGCACTAACATAGCTATTGCTTAGACCGTGTAGGTATACCCCACACAATTTCCACAATGTATTTCTATTTACCTATAATGTTTCCCAAATCCGGGTGGAGGATTCAAACCCAAACAATAGAACCAAAATGTAAAGCAAACAAGTCAAACAAGGTAAGTAAATAAATATGATCTAAACCCTAAGGTAACCTTACTTTTAGAATTTTCCCCAGCAGAGTCGCCAGTTCTGTGATACGGTGGGAGAACTGACTTGAGGTTTTGCATTTTGTTGCAAATGTCGCGGTTAGCAAGAGTCGCCACCGACTTTTCTTTTATCCAAAAGGAAAGGTAAAAAAGCACAGGAAAGACCTTTGAGATGTTTTCTTGAGTTCGGGGGATAGATTATGAAAAGGGAAGGTGTTAGCACCCTTTTCATCCATGGTTTTCCATGGGCTCCTAGTTACTTGTTTAGATCACTTGCTTTGCTTTGTTTGAAATGGTGTTTGGTGTGATTTTGAAAGTATTTTGAAAAGAGGCCATTCGTTTAGGAAATCTTTGTAATAATTCTCGTTCGTAAGAATGTATACAAAGATGTTTGTCTTTTGAAAAAGGTTTCAATGTTTTGTAAAAAATGTTTTTGAAATGTGTGTGTGCTTGTTTTTGAAAATAGCAAGGATTGTTTGAAAGAGAGCAAGTAACTTAGAAGCTATCTACCTACTCAAATGTCTTTCTTGTACATTTTTATTCCTTTGACATTGTTGACTTACCATTGATTTGGTAAGCAACCCTATCTTTGGATGTTAACGGGACGGGCGTGGGTCATCGTATGACCATGATAGCAATGTTGCCAAGTATCTTAGCATTTTTGAGGGACCAAGATCATTTGTTTAGGCAACCTTTGTATAGCGTCATCGAGGGACTATGATCTTATACTTGTTTTGTTTTGCCAAGCTACTTCGCATGCGTAACATGGCCATTTTATTTTAGGCAACCAAGTGGGTGAAACCGTAAGGGTGTTTGTGTGCAAAGTGTGTCATTTTTCATGCTTTTGTCTTGCATTTAGGGTTTTTCTATTTGTTTTGTTTTTTGTTCTTGTCATGCAAACCCTAATTTACTAAACATGGTATACGAAAGCAATAAATTGCGTAAAACAAACTAAGCTATTACAACAATTATTATGGGAGGGGGATACAAATTTTGAATGGGGATTTTGCACAAATATAAACTAAAAATATTATTAAAACCCAATTGAAAATTACGCGAATTAAATAAATAATGCAAGTATTTAAAATGCAATGCAAGGTACTTATGTAAAAAATGTTTTGGTATTTGTTTTTTGTATGAGAAAATGATTTAATTTAAACCCTAAAAAATAAGGAAAAAATAATATTATTTTTGGAAGGGTGAAACCCTAATTTTTGCAATTAAAAGAAAATAATGTTTCCTATTATTATTTTGCACATTCTTTGTATAAGAAAATAATAAATAATATTATATGTAAATATTAAAAATTAAGTATGTATAAAAATGATTATTTATGATTATAAATAGTATAAAAAATGTTAAGTATTTTTAATTATATTCACAAATTATTTAAGAAAATAAAATCTATTTATCATGATAAACTATTTGTTATGCAAAAAATAATAAAAATAAAATAAAATAAAATTGCAAAAAATAAAGAAATTATTTTAAGGATTTTTTATTGTTCAGAAAAAATAATCAAAAGAAATAAATATGAAAATATGAAAAATATATGAAAAATATAACATAAACCAAAGGGGTGTAAAAGCAATTCAGGAGGTGCAAAAATAAAAAACAAAAAGCCCAAGGCGCCAAAAAGCCCAGACTTCGTCTCTGTCCTCTAGCCAGCTTCCTTTCGCGCGTTTCATGTTCAAACCTGCAACTCTCATATGCTTGCACAAAAACAAAAACTCATAACATGAAACATGTGGCATTTGAGCTCACGATTCCAACCATATAAATTATGTAACCTAACTCTAAAAGATCAGAGAGAATTTTGGCAGCCCTTATTCGTGACCTAAAAAATTTAGGAACTTCAAGCTTCAAATTCTCACAGCACAATTAATATAAATGAAAAGTATGCATATGTACAACTTTGTCATGATAAGGGCTACATTTTTTTTTCACAAATCGTGGCTTGAAGTTGCCTATTCAGAGAGATAGAGTTTAAGAAATTACCTCATTCAGCTGGATTTGTGTAGAGCAATGTATGGACTTTAATGGAGGCCTGAGGATTGTTTAAGCTTCCTTGTACTTCCCTCAAGCTATTCCAATGCTTACTTTGCTTTGAGGATAGCTGGAAATCTCTACACAAGTCAAGCTGCAAGCTTCAAGGTTGAAAATGGAAAAGGCTGAAACAGGGCTTACAGAACCAGGGTGATGGCTTGGATTGCTTTGGTATGATGTGTATGAGATATTTCAAGTGTTGAAACACAAAATACACGAGCCAAAAATGAGTTGGCTATGGTTTTGCAGCAACTGTGTATTTGGACAGAATTTTGGAGTTTTTGAGTTTGAGTGAGTTCTGGATGCAAGCAAATCGTGTTAAGCCTTTTGTGAATATGTAGAGAAGGGATACAAAGTCAGCCCTTGCTAGCTGTGCAAGCTCTAGCACCTTTTGCAACTTTTCTTGCATTTTAAGTAAAGTGACAAGATCAATGCTACATGCCTGTCCTTGCTTGCTTGAGAGCTGAAATGCACTTGTAAAATTTGCTTTAGACCTGTAGAAATTGCTTGCACCAAAGGGACAGGTCCAAGGCTCAAGATTGACAAAGTTGCAAAAGTTGCCCTTTATGAAAATGGCATTGTAACCTTTTGGCCAAAAATGGAAATATCTCTTGTACAATGCTTCAAAAGCAAAGATAAAGCCTTTGGCTTCTGAGTTTGCATTTAATTATGGAGTGTAAAGTGAGTGTAGGACCTGTAAAGCAAGATACAAATAGCATGGATTGGATTTGCAACTTGATGCTATGTGAAAAATGGCTTGAACAAAAGTGAGAAAATGCCAACTTCCCTTCTTCGGTTCTCCCTAACCAAAAATGATCTTTGAGAGTTATTTGACATTTTGGAAAGCTTGCAATGTGCTCTATAATCCATCTTTGAAATTAATTTTTAGATACCTCTTGGAACTAGGTGAAAAGTTGCCATGAAGTTGGGTCAAAAACCTGCTAAATTAGGGCAAAATTTTCACTAAGTTAAGAACTTCATGGACCTATATTCACAAATTCATAACTTGAGATCCAAGCATATTTTGGGAAAAGTTTGTGAATAAAAGTTGTAGATTTCATGCAGGACTACAACTTTAATGTTGGGAACTTTTCTTGAATCAAAATTCATCATGGTGAAAAAGTGGTGAAAAAGTGGTGAAAATTGGGAAAAAATAAGAAAATGTTTATACTTAGAAAAATTCTAAGTTATGAAAATTTTCAAATTAAAACCCTAATTTTCAAATTTGAGTTTCTTGGTCAACAAGTTTCATGTTTTGACATATCTTGATGAATTATGACCCTTGGCACTTGATTTTGACCAAAAAGTCAAAGTTTGACTTTTCAGTGTACAGTTGACTTTTGATCAGTTGACTGCAAATTCATTTCTCAATCCTATGAACTTGAGATCTTTTGAACCATGTAATTAGGTCAAGAAAATTTCATTGAGTCCTTGAAATCATGCTTGAACTTAATTGTTCATTGGCTAGGTTAAAAAATCAGAAATTGCCCTTTCTCAGTCAAAACCCTAATTTTGACCATTTTGCCCTTTTGATGATTTGATCAAATTTCTTGAGGAGTTGTGATCCAAAATTGATCAAATGATACATATGGGTCTAGAATGTTGATGTGGATCAAAAATTATGAATTTTGACTGTAAATTGACCATGGTTGACTTTTTCCCCAATACAACTGATTTTTAGGTCAATTGTCCAATTGACTGATCAAAAATGTGGTTCAAGGCTTGAAACTTAACATGAGCAATCTTAGGGGTCCAAGATGGTGTATGAAAGTCAAATGAAGCATTGGTGATCCAAAAATACTTGTGCAAACTCAAACCCTAATTTTGGGTTATTAGTGCAAGATCAGGTGTCTTGAGCTTACCAAACCCTAATCCTGTCTTGAGCCCAAGAAGTCTTGTGAGAAAAGTATTGATAAATGAGAGGGAAAATTTTGGGGTACAACATATATGAAAGTTGAATCTGAATGAGTATCGGGATGGCATCCGTATCTGGAGCGTATCTGAACTCTATCTGAAAGTTGAATCTGAATGAGTATCAGGATGGCATCCGTATCTGGAGCGTATCTAAACTGCATCTGAAAGCTGAATGAGAAGAAACCCGTGCGAGATTGCTTCAGCTGGTCGTGTAGATAATTTTCATGGCTTGTTGCAGGTAGTAATCTCTGACCCTTTTGTAAATTGTTGATGATAGCCGTCTGCTGACTGATCTTTCCTGAAGAGATGAAAGACTAGTTGTATGCAATGTCATGATGTATGAAATGCATTGTACGATGATGTTTCCAAAAAAAAGAATGAGATTATGTTGTATGTATTCGTGTTGTCAATGTTATAACGTATGGATGCGATATATGGGTATGTAAGCTATACTGCTGTAATATTGTTGGATTAGGGAAAATAAATCCCTGACTGCTATTGGGGACGTGGAGTGTAAGTCTTCATGTTTTGAAGTGCTGATGAGTTGATGAGCTTCTATTTATTAGAGAAATAAACTCTGTTGTAAGGGAAACGCCGTGTATTATTTGTGAAATCCTGTTGGGGAATCCTGAGAAATTGGGCGACCTTTACTGGGGAGTGTGTTGGCTGAAGATTTTGATAATGTTATTTAGAATTCAAAAGAGTTAAAAGTTCTGATCGAAATGGAATTAAACGCCATATTTCGAAGCTTGAAGCAGTGTTTCGAATAAGTGTGTCAAAGCTTGAAGCTTCGAACGGTGATTTTGGGAGCATATCCAAAGGGGTCTCGAAACAACAGCGAGGCTAGGTTTGGGAAGAGCGTTCGAAACGGAAGAACACTAAAGCATTTAAAATTCAAATGGAAGCGGGACTTTCAAAATTTGAAAGTTATGTGTTGGAGCATTTGGGGACACGTGGAAAGATGAAAGAAGCATTGTCTTGCATGTTCGAAACGTGGCATGATCTTATAGCGAGACTGTTAGGGTCGAATTAGTATAAATAGAAGTCTTAGTATTAGGATTTCGGTGTGTCATATCTGTTATACAAAATACTCAATAACATTCAAACTACCACATGGCAAGGGAAACGAATGCAAGAGAAATGTATGTATGATAGCACCATGTATTTTTAACTTAATGAAAGCCTTTTTACCATTTCCAGCACTTTCTTCTTTTCTTTTTGTCGAATAACATTTGCAAGTTTCTTTATTTACTGTCTTTTCATTTCAAAGTCTTTTCCTCAAAGTTTTTACGTTTCACTGCTTTCTTTATACTTCGAGCACTTTATATTTCAGAGAACTGTTACTCTTTCAATACCTTTACCTTCAAGCATTGTTTTTCAAGCGCATACTTTTACTTAAAATCATTTATAGATTTCTTGCATTAAACGCTTTCTTCACATTTTTAACTTCTACATTCCAGAAACCTTTTATGTTAAATGTTTTATAAATCGAAACCATTTACTTCACTTTTCATACAGTTTTATATGTCTCTTCAATCAGCATTACAATTAGCATTTATTCGTATAACTTAGTTTTTAAACTCTTAGAGAGAGAGAGATCGAAATAAACCAAACACTTTTACAATAGCAACCATGAATAATTGTTCGATTGTGAGAGTAACCTTAATATCCAAGGAGTCCTAGGATCAATCTAGTCGATCCTGTGAGTTACCAGAGAGATTGAATAGCGTTAATAAAGATTATTCGATAGTTTGGAAGACTAGCGGTTGTTTACCAGAAATCACTGGAAACAAATTGGCACACCTGATGGGACCAATAGTTGGATATCAGAATTAAGGATTGTCGAGACGTAGCCATCCCAAAAACGTAGGAACCATAAGAAATTTGCTGTTTTATGAACCTGAGAAGTGGTAAGATAACCAACAGCAACCAACCTTTATCCAGAAGAAAACGTTTGGACAAAATGTCTAATTCAGACAATCAACAAGGAAACCAAGGTGACCCACATGCAACAGGCACTAACGCGTCTATTTCGAGCGGAACATCTAATGTAATCCCTTCGAATGCACAGTCTGTTGCATCTTCAACCAGTAACATAGCCACCAATGGAGTAAGTGGCATATCAACTAACAGTTCGATCTTAGGAAATACTGGAACTATGGGCTACCCTGGGGGATTCGTTCCACCACCAGGAACACAATCCCATTTCGCCACACCATCAACTAGACCACCCGGCTTCGATGGGAATAGAATTAGAAGTTCTTCTTACGGAATGCCAACATCTTTTATGGCAGGTTTACACAATTCCACTTCGAATTCATCCCCACAACTAGGATCTGGGTCTGGGGCGAACCAATTTATGACAAATAACCAAGGGTCAGTGGGTTATAGCACGTTGCCTATCCTAACCACAGATAACCAGTTGGCTTTTAGGCAATTGATGGATGACAGCAACCACAATATGATAGGGGTGTTAGCACAAACCATGCAGGAAATATTTGCCCCAATAGTTCAGAATGTGACTGTGACGAACAGGGAAAACGCTGACAATATGAGTCGAATAGCAGATTTCTTTGCTCCCACAGAAAGGCGTAGGCAGAACCAGGCGGGATTTCGAACAAACATGCCTGTCATAGAACAAATTGCTAACGACCCAATTCATAGACTACCCAGGGAAGAAGCTAACTTAGGGGCCAGAGCACCAAGGTTAGAAGCCCCAATAATTCCGGGCCCACAAAGGGAAGTTATGGAACCAGGGGCAAGGATCGAAAGGCCAGAAGCCCCAGAATTTCGAGAAGAACAACCTAGGGGAGTTGTTTTGGTTGGTTGAAATCAAGATGCCGATGCCGTCGTTCATAGGATTCGAAACGATAACATCTTGGCAGAAAATAACCTAACCACCATGATAGAGAGGATCATGGCCCAGAATGGTCTCAATACGGGAATGAGGAGGCCAAATTACGCTTCTCCTATATTGGATTGTATAATGCATACTGATTTACCAAGGGGATATAAAGTCCCTAAATTTACAAAGTTCGCTGGGGATACCAATGAGTCAACAGTCGAACACATAGCGAGATATCTAACCGAAGCGGGAGATATAGCCAATAATGAAGATCTCAGGATCAAATACTTCCCAAGTTCCTTGACAAAAAACGCCTTCACTTGGTTTACCACGTTGCCTCCTGGGTCTATTGACACTTGGGCCCTTTTAGAGAGATTATTCCATGAACAATTTTACATGGGACAATCGAAAATAAGTTTGAAGGAATTGGCCAGTGTTAAGAGAAAGTTCACTGAACCCATAGATGATTATTTGAATAGATTTAGGCTGTTAAAATCCAGATGTTACACAGTAGTGCCTGAACATGAGTTAGTTGAAATGGCCGCTGGGGGTTTGGATTATTCTATTCGAAAGAAATTAGATACTCAGTATTTGAGGGATATGGCTCAATTAGCCGATAGGGTTCGACAGGTCGAAAGACTAAAAGCTGAAAAAGCCAGAGTCTTTAAGAATAGTAAGAAAGAAAGGGTTTCCTATGTTGGGACTGAAGAAGTAGAAGAATATCCTGAATTCGAATTCGAAGAGGTCGAAATCGACCTCGCTGAATTAAAACAGGCCCCACCTTACTCCTGCAAAATGTTAGTTCCCACGAAAGGGAAAGATATTGTTGAAAATGAGAAAAGTGACAAGTTTCCAAAGAAGGTTTATACCTTCGACGTCACTAAGTGTGACGAAATTTTTGACTTGCTTGTCAAGGATGGCCAACTAATTGTGCCATCAAATGTCAAAATACCTCCCTTGGATCAGAGGAAGAAAAGGGGATTTTGCAAATATCATAGTTTCCTAGGCCACAAGACCTCACAATGTTTTCTTTTCAGGGACTTGATTCAAAACGCGATCAAAGATGGCAGACTAAAGTTTGCTGACAAGGTGAAGATGAAAGTGGACGAAGATCCTTTGGACGTCGCAGACACCAACTACTCCGAGCCTGCATGCATTGGAGAGGTCAACATGGTGGAAACCGATCGAAGCGACGCCCCAACAGGAGAGAAGGACACTGGAGTCGAAAACTGGGTGATGGTCGAAGTCAGCGAGGAAGTCACTGAAGACATCCAGAATACGCCAGACACTTCGATTGCTGCACTTGTGGCTGTTGCAGGAGAAACCCAGGCTACTGAAGGCCAAGGGAATCAAAACGAAGGATTGACACAAGTCACTGAGGGCTTGAGGCTGGAATTGGAGAAAGTCCAAATTACGCAGCCAGTTCCCCTTCAGAAGGAAATATGGGACACTCTGGGGGAACCCAGTGGAAAATTCGACTATCTGGTCAAATATTCTGCCCCAGAAAGTTCGAAGGTCCAGATCGAAGATATAAAGCCCACAGGATGGGGCGATGACGAAACTAAAGAGGGGGACGTGGAAATAAATATGGTGGATATGGAAAGCCCCCGTTCTGAGATGGAGGAAGTGGAAAAATACCTAGAAAAAGAAAAGCACAGAATGGGGGATAATCACACTGGAGATGCTACTCTCAAAGATTATCTCATGACATGCCACAAAGGAGATCCAGGCATGATATTGTGCCCTAGGTGCAGCATCCTCTGCAACCAAAGAATTGCTGCAAATTTCGAAAGGGTACAGAGGGCTCGAACTGGCAACAATTGGCGCCAGGATAACCAACTCTTTAGGTGCTATCCCAAGGCTGGAGAGAGTTTGTTGGAGTTTGTTTTTTGCTGCTACAAAGGGGCAACTAAGTGCTTGGTTTGCCCAAGGTGTTCTGCTGTGTATGACCAAAGCATGGCCAGGGCCTTCGAAACGATCCCCTTCGCCCCTTGCTGGAACCATCAAGAAACTGCTCAGATGGGCCCGCGTTTCGACAACAGATGCAAACAGCGAAGACCTGATAGCCCTCACCCCAAAGTTGCTCGAAGAGTGACTTTCAAACTCCCTGCTGAAGTACCAACCGATAGATGGCTACAAGTCAGAAATGACAAAGGCAAAGACAAATGGAGGGGTGCTGAACGAAATACACGCCATGCTGTGACATACAGGAGGCAATTCAACACACAAAAAAGGGAGGAAGTGAGATTAGAGAATTACAAAGGAAGGAACCCCATGTCAAGATCCCAGTGGCGCAGACAGCAAAGGATTCGAAAGGCTGAGAGAGAAGCTGTGGCAAACAAAGGGGATACTTCAACGAAGATACAAGGTGAATCGAGCACCAACAAACCAAAAAATCAGACTGAAGAGAAACCTCCTGTCAATAGGAGGCTTTTTTCTGAAGACCAACGAGACGAACCAAAGGAATACACTCCAGGCCCGGAAGAGGATGAAGATATGATAACAGATAACTTCGAATCGGAGGGGGAGTCTTCATTCAACTTGAACTGTAACGTGGTGTCTGTGCTTCCCTGCGAATTTGGGCTAGAAACCGAAATCAACGAATATGAGGAGGAAGACACCACAGATTTAATGAAACATAGGCCCGTATGCTATTACGTGATGGACAATGGGGCTGTTGAGGAACAAAATGCGTTCTTCGAACGTCCAGAGCCTGCAATGAAGAATCATCTCAAGCCACTTTTCATTCGAGCGAAAGTAGGTGTCCATGGTGTGAACAAAGTTCTAGTGGATGGGGGTGCTGCAGTCAACCTGATTCCCCATTTTATGCTAAAAAGGTTAGAGATCCGTGAAGGAGATATCAAGCCCCATAACATGGTTCTATCCAATTATGAGGGAAAAGTGGGCAAAACACTGGGGGTGGTCCAGTTGAAATTGACAATAGGCTCAAGTTGCAGGCCCACCATGTTTATGGTTATCGAAGCCAAAGCCAACTATAACCTACTGCTAGGAAGAGAGTGGATCCATGGCGTGGGGGCAGTTCCTTCGTCAATGCATCAACGACTAGTTCTGTGGAGAGATGACGGAATCGTGGAAAACATCGAAGCAGACCAGAGTTACTTCATGTCAACTGTCAATTTAGTTGACAAGAGGGATTATGATAAAAATCTGGCAAAGATTGCTCCATGTGTTCCAAACGATGAGATGAATGAAACTAGAAACGCCCATTACTACATGACACTTCGTCATGACGGTCTTTACTGGGATAGAACAATAATCAGTGAAGAAGAGGAAGTTGAAGGTGCTATACAAAAACAGCCAGCAGGCTGGGACTTCGACAACCTTAGCCATGACTGAGTCTACCTTCTTCGAAAGGATTTCGGCCTATATGGCTGAGAATGAATCGAAAGCGGCCTTAGAGGATGAAATAAATGAATCAACTATAAAGGCGAATGAAGTTAGTGGGGGGGGGGGGGGGTTCGAAATGCTCACCCATCAAAGAGTTGGAGATGGATCAAAGGTTGGATGCCATCTATGACAAAGAACCCTTAGGCTTCGAAAGGGACCCCATAAACTCAGGTGTCAAAATGTTGGCACAGGACCCGCTCGAAGAAGTCAACTTAGGGGACGAGAAAACGAAAAGAGTAACTTACGTAAGTGCTAAACTTAGCCCAGGCCTCAAGGAAAAAGTGATCGAAGTCCTTAGGAAAAACAAAGATTGCTTCGCATGGGATTATGATGAGATGCCTGGTTTAAAGAGGGAGTTGGTCGAACATAGACTGCCAATCAAAGATGGCAAGAGGCCCATCAAACAAACTCCCAGAAGATTCGCACCAGCAGTTCTCACAAAAATTAAAGCTGAGATCGAAAGGTTGCTGCGCTGCAAATTCATCAGAACAACAATGTACGTTGAATGGTTAGCAAACATAGTACCTGTTATTAAGAAAAATGGTTCTTTAAGAATTTGCATAGATTTTAGGGATTTAAATACTGCAACCCCTAAGGATGAATATTCCATGCCCGTGGCAGAAATGCTAGTAGATTCTGCTGCAGGATTCGAATACTTGAGCATGTTAGATGGATACTCTGGATATAACCAGATTTTCATTGCTGAAGAAGATGTTGCAAAAACAGCATTTCGTTGCCCAGGAGCCTTAGGCACCTACGAATGGGTGGTGATGCCTTTTGGTTTAAAAAATGCTGGGGCAACTTATCAAAGGGCGATGAATTCAATCTTTCATGACTTCATCGAAACTTTCATGCAGGTGTATATTGATGATATAGTCATCAAATCTATATCTGCAGAAGCACATTTGCATCATTTAAGCCAATCATTCGAACGAATGAGAAAACATGGCTTAAAAATGAATCCCCTTAAATGTGCATTTTTTGTGCAGGCTGGAGATTTTCTTGGTTTTGTGGTCCATAAGAAAGGAATTGAAATCAACCAGAACAAAACCAAAGCCATAATGGAGACGAAAGCACCTGCGTCAAAAAAGGAGTTGCAATCTCTACTAGGGAAAGTTAACTTCCTCAGAAGATTCATTTCGAACCTGAGTGGAAGGACCCAAGCTTTCTCTCCGTTACTTCGTCTGAAGCAAGGTCAGGCCTTCGAATGGAACGAAGCTCACCAGGAGGCGTTTGACAAAATAAAAGAATATCTTTCCCAGCCTCCTATTTTGTCTCCACCATCATGGGGGAAGCCCATGAGATTGTATATATCTGCCTCTGAAGTTAGCATAGGTAGTATGTTAGCACAAGAGGATAACAATGGCGTCGAAAGAGCCATATACTATTTAAGTAGAGTGCTAAATGATGCAGAGACCAGATATAGCAATTTAGAAAAGCTATGTCTCTGTTTATATTTCTCTTGTATGAAACTCAAGTATTATATAAAACCTGTTGATGTTTATGTTTCGTCTCACTTCGATGTCATTAAACATATGCTTTCAAAGCCAATAATGCATAGTAGAGTTGGAAAGTGGGCTCTGGCCTTAACAGAATATTCATTGACTTTCATGCCCTTAAAAGCTATGAAAGGTCAGGTGATTTCTGATTTCATTGTGGATCATTCGTTGGTTGAGCAGACAAGCATGAGTTACGTCGAAATGCAACCATGGAAATTGTACTTTGATGGTTCAACCCACAGGAATGGAAGTGGTGTCGGAGTCCTTCTAATTTCTCCTGAAGGAATTCCAACAAAATTCAAGTATAAATTGGATGGTCCTCGTTGTTCGAACAATGAAGCTGAGTATGAAGCGCTCATTGTTGGACTTGAAGCTTTGTTGGAATTGGGGGCAACCAGAGTCGAAATTAAAGGAGACTCTGAATTGGTGGTCAAACAAATCACAAAAGAATACAAGTGCATAAAGGAAAATTTAATGGTATATTTCGTCATAGTCAATAGGCTATTAAGAAAGTTTGAATACATGGATATTCAACACATACCAAGGTTAGAAAACCAAGAAGCAAATGACTTAGCGCAGTTGGCTTCAGGTTATAGAGTATCTACCAAGAATCTTAAGGATTTGGTCGAAATAAGGGGAAGAGTTATGGCTACTAGATTCACACCATCGGATCTGGAAAGTATGAGATTGGGATATGCTGAGAAACAGGGATTCAAAATTCTAGCCATAAATACTTTGTCAGATACAGATTGGCGAAGCCCTTTAAAGAGTTATTTAGCAGACCTAACTCTAAAGGTAGATAGAAAAACAAAATATAGAGCGTTGTCATATCTCCTCATGGGGAACGAATTGTTCAAAAAGACCCAAGAAGGTGTATTATTGAAATGCCTAGGAGAAAGTGAGGCATATTTAGCATTGTCTGAAGTCCATAATGGGGCATGTGGGGCACACCAAGCAGGCCATAAAATGAAATGGTTGCTATTTCGATATGGTTTGTATTGGCCTAGCATGCTCAAAGATTGCATAGACTTTGCTAAAGGATGTGAGGAATGTCAGAAACATGCAGGAATTCAACACGCACCTGCAAGTGAGTTGCATTCGATCATCAAACCATGGCCATTCAGAGGATGGGCATTGGATCTGATAGGGGAGATAAATCCTGCTTCGTCCAAAGGTCAGAAATATATCTTGGTAGGAGTAGATTATTTTACCAAATGGATCGAAGCTATACCTTTGGTAGTTGCTGATCAAGAGGCAATTATCGAATTTATACAAAAGCACATTATCTATAGGTTTGGATTGCCAGAAAGTATAACTACAGACCAAGGCTCTGTATTTACTGGTAGAAAGATGCAAGGATTTGCCCAAGAAATGGGGTTTAGATTGCTAACATCAACACCATATTATGCTCAAGCAAACGGACAAGTCGAAGCAGCAAATAGAGTAATAATAGGATTAATCAAGAAGCATATTGGCAAGAAGCCAAGAAATTGGCACAAAACTCTGGACCAAGTGTTATGGGCTTGTAGAACATCTCCTAAGGAAGCCACTAACACTACGCCTTTCCAACTTACATTCGACCATGATGCAGTGTTACCAGTAGAGATTCATCTGCAATCAGTTCGAATCCAGAAATAAAACGAAATTCCAGCTGCATTATATTGGGAAATGATGATGAATGAATTAGTTGAGTTGGACGAAATTAGACTACATGCGTTGGAAATTTTGATGAGGCAAAAAGAAAGAGTGGCCAGAACATACAATAAAAGGGTGAAGAAAAAAGTATTCGTTATTAATGACTTGGTTTGGAGAGTCATATTGCATATGGATAAGAAGAACAAAGCATTAGGTAAATGGTCACCTCATTGGGAAGGACCTTTTCGAATATTAAAAGTATTCTCAAACAATGCATACGAAGTCGAAGAACTCTCGGATGATAAACGTGTCCTAAAGGTTAATGGGAAATATTTAAAGAAATATAAGCCAAGCCTGCGGGAGATTCGAATAGTAACAACGTAAACAAAATATTATAAAAAGCCAAGATGGCAAGATAGAATGCCAAAATGGCATTGTTCGAATATGACATGTAAAAACCAAAGTTATGGTCAGATAGACATAAAAATCTAGAAATAAACATTATTTTTCAATCGATTAAAGGTGCTTTGAAATGTTTCAAGTCTCTGCTGAGCAAACCGCCTGGCACCTTCCAAGGTTGCCACTTCTCCTTTAAGTTGTTCTGCAGTCTCCATTTCTGCAAGCCCCTGGTTGAGAAGCTCTTCGAATTGGTTACCTGCAGGATTAGTTTCGAAGGCTAGTTGTTGTTCCTTAGCCTCCTTAACTTTTTGCTGAAGTTCCAGAATCTGCCTTTCCCAAACAAGAATGGACTCAGCTCGAGCCTCATATTCAGTTTTCGCCTGCTTCAGATGCATAGCCTGATCCTCAGCTTCTTGAGAAAGCTTCGAAGCTTGTTCATAGGCGGCATCCATGGCAATGCGTTTCTCATGAACCTTCTTGGCAGCAGATTCGTCTTGGAGAAGGTAGCCAGTTACGTTGTCCAGCAAATTCTGAAGATCAAACAAGAGAGTACTAACTGGCAGAGAGCAGTTGGAAAGATTAACCTTTGTGAGCAGCTCCTTCATAGTATAGCAAGCAGTACTATCTTGCTTAAGCACTTCGAAGATATCCACATTGAGAATAGTTCTCCTAATTTTGTTGAGAAGAACAACTCTTTCATCTGTGGGAAGAGGATAGCTGGTTGAACTTGTGCCAGCCCTAGTGAGTGGAACGTCCCTCTGAGCCAACTTTGCCTTCATATACCCAATGGGGTCATTTCGCCTCAGAAGTGCCAGTTCCTCGTCAGTCATTCGAGACGGAGAGGATTGGGGGAATTCCACGCGTAGGGGAACCACGTTTGTTTCAACCTCTAGGGTTTCGTTGATTGCATCACCATCCCCTTCATTTGCTTCGTGCTCTTGATCTTCTTCATCTTCGTCCAAATCTACCACTTCGATACCGTCCCTTTCGCCGCTATGTGCGTTAGACTCCGTCCCGGCAGTCGAACCATCATTGACGTTTTCCTCGTCATTGACGTTTTCCTCGTCATTGACGTCTTCCTCGTCATTTGTGTTTTCCTCCTCAGATTCTTCGTCTGCAGATTCTTCGAATCCTCGCCCAGAATCAACTTTTTTTTCTTCAGTCTGAGTATCCTTTGGGTCCTCTTGAAGAGTTTCAAGAGGGGACTTTTGAAGAACCCTTTGTGAATCATCTGCAGACGTTTGAAGTATCGTTTCGTTCACCTCTTTCAGAGGAATGGAGGTACCTTGGTCATCTGGCTGTTCAGAAGTTCCAGCCAAAACCGCCACATTGGAAGAACCTTTGTTTTGGACCAAATTGCTGGAATCTCCTTGAGGAGAGGAGTTAAGCGGAGCAGCAGCTCTGGACGGTGAGGTCGAAATGGTAGAAGTGGGATTCAAGATGTTCTGCAAAGAGTGGCAGAGTGTTAAAGAAAAATATTCACCAAGATAATAAAAAGTTAAACATTTTTAGAAGAAGTTCGATTTACCTGTGGACCCTCAGAGGAGAGGTTACTAGCTATGCGTTCCAACTGTGGGTTGGAGGTCGAAGGTGGATTTTTGGATTTTGGTAAGGGAGCAGCATCCCTGGAGTCGAGTCCAGAGACACTAGTCGGAACAGTGCTTTTAGGTGTAGCTTTCTTTAGCTTCTTCTTCGAAGCAGTATTTGAGTTTCCTCCAGCAGTGGGATCTTCCCCAGTAGTGCTTGGTTTCCGCTTCTTGGGAGTAGTGGGAGGAAGCTTGTTGGTCTGAACGGATTTTAACGAAGTTAGATATAAAAAGTTTGAGTGAATTCGAAGCATAAAAAAACTAAGTGATTACCGTTGGAATTGGGGCACTTGTTGTTGTTGGCGTTATTGTTGTTGTTGTAGTTGCAGCAGTAGTAGTTGTTTCGGGTGGATTAGCTTTTTCGGTAGTTTCGATGGAGGCTTGAGAGGCACTCCCTTCCTTCGATTTCGAGGCAGCAGTCTTTATCCTGATAGCTGAAAATCAAAACAATTAAAGCAAAGGTTAAAGATATGGAAAATAAAAGACATTTGGGATTTTTCCCAAGCATTCGCACCTGTGCCTTGATCAGATTTAATTGACATGGCAGAAAGGTCGTATCGAAGGTGTCCTGGGAAATCATGAAGCCAATATCGAGCCCATGTCACAGTCTCAGATGGCTTTGGTTTCCTTTGAAGATATTTGAACATCTCTTTGCAAGTAAACCACCATGGATATGGGGGAAACCAAGCCAGAGCCAATTCTGAGGTAGGTAATCTGGGAAATTTAGGTGGATGCATTTCGAATGCCAACCTATACCTATCCTCAGGTGACAGCCCTGAAGGAAGTTTTAGCTTAGAAACTTTTTGTTTAAATTTTTCCTTCAAGGTCTCAGCTGCTTGATGCACAGTGGATTCCAAGCGCGTGGGGTCGTAAGTGGTTTCAAAATAATTTTGAAAAGCTTTTATCTCTTTGGCATGAGTAAACATACCTTTCTTTGCTGGTACCTGCACATCGAAGGCATCAATTAGTTTCTGTCGAATTGTAAGTGTATCGAACATGCAAGTTTGATAAAACTTAATCCACCACTCCAGAAATCCTTTAGCCGCGAGATGGGTAGGTTCGAAGGCTATCAGCTCAAATTGGGCAAAGCCTTGATATTGTTCTTGTTGAATCTTGGCTTCCTTTGCCTTGAAAGTTCGACCAGATGTAATGGCGCTCTCAGTTTGGAACAAAGGTTCAGGAATCAGTTGGCATAAGCCAAACTGCCTTGAAACGAAGTTTGGTTGGTAGGCGAAGAGAAGAATTTGGTTCTTAGCTGGGGTTATCCTTGAAGAGATAAGTCTAGGAAGCAAGAAAGCTCTCCATACATCTTGGATCTCCTTGCTCTTGATGGCTTCTGAGAGAGCCATGGTGAACCAAGAAGGTCCATGAGCCCTCGAAGCAAAAGGCGCCATGCTCTCTTCGAACTTATGCCTTTTTGAGAGTATCATGATGTACTTCGAGAATTGAACTTTGAAGTCATCCTTGTCATCATTAGGAGTTAGTCTTCGAAGCCTAGTGCCTTCGACTATCCTATCACTTATTTCCGAATCTTGCTCATCTATGGTGTTGGCGGTTGGTAAAGAAGGTTCGAACATGGCATTCAGCCATAGTTGAAGTAACCAAAATGGGCCAGCTAATAGAATGTTTTTGGAGGTATGGGATTTGAGGCTCGAAACAGCTGACCTCAAGCTCTCATAGAGGTCAACTAAGAGTAATTCACTTAGGCACACTTTGCGATTTTCGTGTAAATCCCTAGCTAAAGGAATGAACCTACTAGCTACCTGCAGGGATCTACTGCAGAAAACGTACCTAGACAGCCACAGGGTCAAGAAAGCAATGTGCTCTGTGTCAGACACATTATCCCCTTCAGCATGATAATGGCTGATAAATTTGGAAAAGCTGGCTAACTTGACTTCGAAGTCAATTATGCTTGAGTGCTCTTCATTGTCAGGAACATAAGTTTCTCCCACTGGCGACAGCCCAGTAATGGCCGCTATATCGAAGAAGGTTGGGGTAATCATTCCACCTGGGAGATGGAAAGTGTTGTAGGTACTATCCCAGAAGTAAAGGGACGCAAACAGCAGAGGATGGCTATAGGTGAATCCAGGTTTCGATAGTTTAATGAGGTTATAAATGCCTAGTTCTTCCCATTGCTGGGATTTTTTGGCTTCTACTTTCGTGAACCAATTTTGATAGGCAATATCAGAAGTAGGGCAAGATCTAAATGGCTTAAAATTGCTTTTTACATAATCCAAAACAAATGGGTCCTTGGGAGAAACAGTTGGGGTTTCTGCGGTATTCGAACTAAGAGATTCTACTGCCCTAGGGGCATCCATTTTGTTGAATAAAGGTTTGAAGCTATAACATACGGGAAAAATTGTCCTGGTGTCCTTTAGTATTTCAAAAACTGTAAGAGGGCCATTTAAGGCTAACCTCTTACCAGCAACATGGGTAGGGATGAGTACCTGTGATGCGTACAACATTTCTTTTTCTTTGGAAATCATTTGAGGAGCAAGAGCAGATTGGCCTTGAATGGTGACGATTTTACTCTCCATGGTTGCTCCTGTAGTTTTTCCTTTCTTCTTTGAGACTTTCTTGAGTTGGGATGAGGTGGAAGAAGACATTTTTTGTTGTTTGAGAGCTTAGATTGTTTTATGAGAAAAGAAGAGTGAAAATTCAGAGTATGAAAGATTTAGAGTGTAAAAAAGAAAAAGGAAGAGTAAATTGACGTTTTATAATAAGAAGATTAAGCATCCACCGAGTAAAAGTGTGATACGTGGAGATCATGGGTTGGTGTGATGAAGAGGTGGCGAGAAGTTGGTATAGGTAATAGGCGTGATTTAAAAACAATCATTACTTATAACTGCACCATGCTGTGAAGTGACTCTGGGCGGTTAAGGAACCCAAAAGGTGTTATGATTGATGTGACTGGAGTCAAATGCATTAAATGTTATGATGATTCGAAAATCCTATCAAAATCTTGTATAAATGTTTAAAATAGGTATTTCTCAAAGAGATCGAAATACATATTTTAAAGGGGCAATTTGTTGGCTGAAGATTTTGATAATGTTATTTAGAATTCAAAAGAGTTAAAAGTTCTGATCGAAATGGAATTAAACGCCATATTTCGAAGCTTGAAGCAGTGTTTCGAATAAGTGTGTCAAAGCTTGAAGCTTCGAACGGTGATTTTGGGAGCATATCCAAAGGGGTCTCGAAACAACAGCGAGGCTAGGTTTGGGAAGAGCGTTCGAAACGGAAGAACACTAAAGCATTTAAAATTCAAATGGAAGCGGGACTTTCAAAATTTGAAAGTTATGTGTTGGAGCATTTGGGGACACGTGGAAAGATGAAAGAAGCATTGTCTTGCATGTTCGAAACGTGGCATGATCTTATAGCGAGACCGTTAGGGTCGAATTAGTATAAATAGAAGTCTTAGTATTAGGATTTCGGTGTGTCATATCTGTTATACAAAATACTCAATAACATTCAAACTACCACATGGCAAGGGAAACGAATGCAAGAGAAATGTATGTATGATAGCACCATGTATTTTTAACTTAATGAAAGCCTTTTTACCATTTCCAGCACTTTCTTCTTTTCTTTTTGTCGAATAACATTTGCAAGTTTCTTTATTTACTGTCTTTTCATTTCAAAGTCTTTTCCTCAAAGTTTTTACGTTTCACTGCTTTCTTTATACTTCGAGCACTTTATATTTCAGAGAACTATTACTCTTTCAATACCTTTACCTTCAAGCATTGTTTTTCAAGCGCATACTTTTACTTAAAATCATTTATAGATTTCTTGCATTAAACGCTTTCTTCACATTTTTAACTTCTACATTCCAGAAACCTTTTATGTTAAATGTTTTATAAATCGAAACCATTTACTTCACTTTTCATACAGTTTTATATGTCTCTTCAATCAGCATTACAATTAGCATTTATTCGTATAACTTAGTTTTTAAACTCTTAGAGAGAGAGATCGAAATAAACCAAACACTTGTACAATAGCAACCATGAATAATTGTTCGATTGTGAGAGTAACCTTAATATCCAAGGAGTCCTAGGATCAATCTAGTCGATCCTGTGAGTTACCAGAGAGATTGAATAGCGTTAATAAAGATTATTCGATAGTTTGGAAGACTAGCGGTTGTTTACCAGAAATCACTGGAAACAGAGTGATAATCAGAAGTTTTGTTCTGCCGGGGATGTGAGAGAGCTTGATATCATTAAGCTGCACACTGTAGGGATTTTATAGTCTAAAGATATTATCCTATTTCCTAAAGCCATTAGTGATTATCTTTCCATTTTTTGTTCATTTGTAAACAGTAGTTACGTTCAAATGCATATGTTCAAAAATAAATCATTGGACGTTTTTGTAAACAAAACACAGAAATAAAGAAAAAAAACAAATAGTTTTGCACTTTCAAAGGGGTATCTTTGTATTAACTTGAATAAGTCTTTTTTGTACAATGAGATGAACATTCTAGTAAGGGAATGTCGTCGTAAAAAATGAAAATTTGATACAAAGAAAAGATAGCTATGTGTAATAATCTCGTGGGGTTCCCATTCTGCTATAGCCTTCGTGTCTCTGAGCGTTTTGTCCACTTGCTGCCTTGTCCGAAGTTGATTGGATTGATTAGACCCGTTGAGTTTGTCAGTATAAGCCAAAGGTTGTCTGCAAGGTGATCCAACGGGACATAGTCACACGCTTTAATTCCCTAACTTTTTCCTGGACCGCCCTTTCGGGTTTTCATTCCACCGGGATACCCTTTTTTGCCTAAGTCGCCCTTTCGGGTTTTCGACTTGCCGGGTGTACAGTTTTTTTATTTTATCCCTAATTTTTGCCTGAACCTTTTTGGTTCGCCGGGATGCCCTGGTTTTTCCTAGGTGTGTCAACCTAGCGGGTCTCTAATGCGTAGTATCTTTTGACTATGTCTGTGTTCACAGGGTGCGGCAGGTCATCACCATCCATAGTGGTTAAGATCATTGCTCCACCAGAGAATATGCTTTTGATCACAAACGGTCCTTCATATGTAGGAGTCCATTTTCCCCCGGGATCACCCTGCGGCAGTATGATGCGCTTGATTATTAGATCCCCGACTTGATACACTTGACGTCTGACCTTTTTGTTGAAAGCCCTGATCATCCATTTTTGATACATTTGACCATGACAAATATCAGTAAACCTTTTCTCATCAATCAAGTTCAGTTGATCAAGACGAGTTTGGATCCAATCTTCTCCATTCATCCCTACATCCTTCATAATTCTCAGAGAGGCGATCTGGACCTCAATAGGCAAGACAACTTCCATGCCGTATACCCGAGCGTAAGGTGTTGCCCCAGTTGATATGCGCACCGTGGTACGGTAACCGTGGAGAGCGAATGGTAGCATCTCATGCCAGTCCTTGTAGGTTACTGTCATTTTTTGTATGATCTTTTTAATGTTCTTATTTGTGACTTCGACATCACCATTCATCTTTGGCCGGTAAGGGGAAGAATTGTGGTGCTGGATCTTGAATTGCATGCACAGTGCAGTGATCATAGTATTGTTGAGATTCGTGCCATTGTCTGTGATGATCCTCTCTGGGATACCGTACCGACAGATGAGATTCTGTTTGATGAACCAGACTACAACATTCTTGGTAACGGAAGCGAAAGAAGCCGCCTCAACCCACTTTGTGAAATAGTTGATGGCCACCAAGATGAAGCGGTGTCCATTAGAGGTTGTTGGTTTGATTTCCCAATCATATTGATGCCCCACATAGAAAACGGCCAAGGAGCCATCAAGACATTCAAAGGAACCAGAGGCACGTGTACCTTGTCAGCATAGATCTAACACTTGTGGCAGGTTCGAGAGTGCTGATAGCAATCTGCTTCCATGGTAGACCAGTAATAACCTGCCCGTATGATCTTCTTGACCATTGTATGCCCACTGGAATGGATGCCAAAAGTGCCTTCATGTAGATTAGCCATGATCTTTTCTGCCTCAACCTTATCTATGCAACAAACTAATACAAAGTCGTGGTTGCGTTTGTAGAGAATGCTACTACTAAGGAAGAACTTAGCAGAGAATCTCCTTAAGAACTTCTTGTCATTGACTAAAGCTATTTCTGGATATTCTTGAGCCTCGAGATACCTCTTAACTTCATGGAACCAAGGCTGGTCCACTACTTCTTCAACATTGATCTCGTGAAAGTGAGCTGGTTCATCCATCCGTTCAATGGTGATCCGGGGAGCCTCGTTATCCTATTTGAGTTTAAACATGGATGACATTATGGCTAGCGCATCCGCTAGTTGATTTTCTTCTCGCGGGAAATGCTCGAAGGTAATCTTCTCAAAATGTGGGATTAATGTCAACACATGTTCTTTGTAGGGGATAAGGATTGGGTGCTTCATGTCCCATTCTCCTTTGATCTGACTGATGACCGAGGCTGAATCTCTGAATACACTTAAGGATTTGATCCCCAAATCTATGGTAGCTTTGAGACCAAAAATGCATGCTTCATATTCTGCCATATTATTTGTACAGTTGAAGCAGAGTCTTGCGGTAAAGGGAGTGTGACACCCTTCAGGAGATATGAGTACAACACCTATACCATTGTCGAGTGCGTTAGACGTCCCATCAAAAACCAGGGTTCATCGGGATCCTTTTTCAGGTCCGTCATATGGTCTGAGTTCTTCATAGTTGTTTACCATCATGATGTCTTCATCTGGGAATTCGAACTTCATGGACTGGTAGTCATCCACAACTTGATGAGCAAGGTGATCAGCTAGTACACTACCCTTTATTGCTTTTTGGGTAGTGTATTGAATATCATATTCCGTCAGGATCATCTGCTGCTATTCTCCCAAAGAGGGAAGGCTTCTTGAATATGTATTTTATTGGATCCATTTTGGATATCAATAGGGTAATATGGGTCAGCATATACTGTCTTATCCAGCGAGCATCCCATGCCAGAGCGCAACAAGTTTTCTCGAGCAATGAATATCTTGTTTCACAGACGGTAAAATTTTTGCTCAGGTGATAAATAACATGCTCTTTTCGATCAGACTCATCATACTACCCCAGCACACACTCTGTTGTATTTTCCAAAACAGTTAGATACATGATCAGGGGTCTTCCCTCGACTGGTGGCATCAAAACAGGAGGCTCTTGTAGGTACTCTTTGATCTTGTCGAAGGCAGTTTGGCATTCATCATTTCATTTGACTACTTTATATTTCTTCAGTAATTTGAAGATTGGTTCACAAGTAGCTCTTAAGTGAGAAATGAATCTGGAAATGTAGTTTAGCCGTCCTAAGAATCCTCTGACTTCCTTCTTGGTACGAGGAGAAGGCATTTCTTGTATTGCTTTCACCTTGGCAGGATCCACTTTGATACCTTTACCGCTGACGACAAAGCCTATGAGTTTACCAGACCTCACCCCAAATGTGCATTTATTCGGGTTCAATCTCAGCTTGTATTTCTTTAGCCTCTCAAACAATTTATGTAAATGGTCAAGATGTTCCTCTTCAGTTTGAGATCTGGCTATCATGTCGTCCATATAGACCTCTATTTCGTGATGTATCATGTCGTGAAATAGAGCTACCATGGTATGCTGATAGGTTGCCCCAGCGTTCTTCAACCTGAATGGCATAACCTTGTAACAGAATGTGCCCCATTGTGTGACAAAGGTTGTTTTCTCCATGTCCTCAGACACCATTTTAATTTGGTTGTAGCCTGAGAAACCATCCATGAAGGAAAACACCTTATGCTGTGCTGTATTGTCAACCAGAATATCGATGTGGGGAAGTGGGAAATCATCCTTAGGGCTTGCCCTATTCAAATCTCTGTAGTCCACGCACATTCGTACCTTGCCGTCCTTTTTAGGCACAAGAACATCATTAGCGACCCACTGCGGATAGGAGGTGACTGCCAAGAATCCAGCGTTGAATTGTTTTATGACTTCGGCCTTGATCTTCTCTGACATGTCTGGTCGCATGCGACGGACTTTTTGTTTTACCGGAGGGCAATCTTCTTTTATTGGTAGATGATGTACCACGATATCAGCATCAAGTCCCGGCATGTCTTCATACGACCAAGCAAAGACCTCAACATAGTCATGTAGCAACTGAATCAGACGCTTCTTGATAGTGGGTTCCAGACTGGTACCCACATTGACTTATTTCTTGTCCTCTTCGGTACCTAGGTTAACTGTGTCCACTGGTTCTTCGTGGAGCTGTATGGTCCTTTCTTCTTGTTGTAATAACCTGGCAAGTTCCCCTGGCACTTCACAATCTTCCTCACCTTCGTCTTCGGCTTGGTAGATTAGATTTTTAGAGTCACAAAAGGCCACAACAGAATTGTTACCCATGGGATCCCGAATGGATGTAGATCTGCATTTTGAATGTGAGTGTGTGTAAGAGTATAACTATCTTTGAAAGAAATAAAAATGTAAAAAGAAAGACAAAGAGCACAAAGTTTGTATGCAAAAACGTCCATGATTCATTGATGACATATGAAAATGAGGTGACAACCCTTACAAATGGACCGTTGTGCCTCGGGTAAGGCAAACAGTTTTAAAAAGTCTGAATTGTTTAATTATTACAGGTCCGACAAAATTTAAAGACAATTACTGTTGGATAAAAGTAATTGGGACAAAATCTTTAGTTTCCCAGTTGATGAGTCCTCCATTGACATTTAGGGAAATCCATTCTTCCAGGTCATAGTTGTCCTCATCGTCCTCCCCTGCGTTGACTCCGTGGTTGCTGATCTTCAAGGGTGGTCCCCCGGCACGAGCACATCGTACAACCTTCTGGGCTCCTGAAGTGAAACCCAAACCAAATTTTTCAGATTTGTAAGGGATATCCAGGAGTTGGCCCCAAATAGTACACCCACCTTCTTCGATCACTGCCTTGGTATCTTTCAAAGACGACATCTTTAGTGGAGGCCTTGTAATCTTTGGGATTTGGGAAACAACCTTGGTTACTACCACAGTTTATGGGACTTCCTCGAAATGCTGAAACAGAGTTTCAATGAATTCACCATCCAATTCCATGTATCTGAAGGAGTTCAAGTGATTGATCATATATTCCTCTTCTCCATGGACAGTAATGATTTTCCCCTCGGTTGGATATTTCAACATTTGATGTAATGTAGAGGTAACAACACTAGCGTTGTGAATCCATGGTCGGCCTAACAAGCAGGAATAGGAAGGGCGAATGTCCATCACGTAAAAAGTTGAATCAAAGGTTTAGGTTCCAACTTTTATGGGGACGTCCATCTCCCCATGCACCATTCTCTATGAACCGTCGAAGGCCCTTACCACTATATTGCTGTGTTTTAAGGTCAAACCTTCACAATCAAGTCTATCAAGAGACTTCTTAGGCAGCACATTCAAAGACGAACCGTTATCAACCAAGACATGAGCCAAAGTTGTACCCCTGCATTCGACAGAGACATGCAATGCCTTGTTATGCTTCCTCCCTCTAGGTGTCAGGTCAGCATCACAAAAGCCTAAAACATTATCAGCGATTAAACTGGCCACACAGTCTTGGAACTGATCAGTAGAGGTTTCTTATGGTACATGGGAAGTTTTAAGAAATTTCACCAAGGCCTTCGCATGAGCCTCGAAGCATAACAATAAAGCCAACATGGAAATCTTTGACGGAGTCTGCCCTAGCTGTTCGACTACGTTGTAGTCGCTTCTCTTTATAATTTTCAGAATTTCATCCATCTCCTTTTGGGAGGCATCATGGATAGATACTGATTGCGCCTTCATCTGGACAGGCTCAACCAGAATGCCTTTTCCCCGAGTCTCGGTCGACTCAGTGGTAGGAGTATTAGTAGGTGTAACTATAGGGATTGTAGTAGTAGTGTCAACAGGAACAAAAACAGGGATGATCACAGGACCGATAACTATCTTTGGAGGAGCAATCTCTGGGGAGAATATTCTTCCACTTCGGGTTATCTTGCTGGTTCCCGCGATGTTGCTGATGTCGGGGTCAACCTTCTCAAAAATTGAGTCTTCATCAGCCATCCAATCTTGCTTGACACCGTGATAGTAGACGTTGCCCCCATAATTCCATGGGACAATTTTATCTGATGCGTACGAGATTGGTCCAGGCATAGTAATTATCAGTGGAGTCACTTTGGGAACTGATGTAATCCTAACGGGTCTTTTGGTGGAGACCCTAGAAGAATTGGCGGAAATGGTTACTAATGAAACATCATTGTAAGAAATGGTTGGAATGGGAGTCTTCTCAAACAAAATCTCTTTATTGTCCATTAGGCGTTGAACACCCGCTTTCAATAAATGACAGCCAGTCGGTAGGGATAAAAAAAGGTGGTAGCTTTCGTCACAACCCGAAAATAAACCGGCCTTCAACAGGTTCTTCTTGACAGTCAAGAGAGGAGTAACAAGTTCATCAACAACAGTAACAAACATATCACCTTCAACAACATTAACATCACGACCATGCTTGGGCATAGAAGCGATGATAACATTTGGTATCTCAGGAGCATCTATTTAAATTTATTTGGCTTCAAGAAGGTCTTGCACCTTGTTTTTCAAAGCCCAACAGTTGTTGGTATCATGGCATGGACTTTCTGAATGGTATGCACAACGAGCATTAGGATGGTAATGAGGAGAGGTTGTGTTAGGATTCTTCGGAGCTTCTTTCAAAGTTACCAGATTAGATCTCAACAAATGTGGCAGGACTTGAGATAGTGTCATATTAATCCGGGTAAATTATCTTACTGGTCTTTCTGTTCTAGGTTGGTTGCCTTTTGTTGAGTAGGTGTAGGATTTGGGATCATGACAGCCCCCACCATTGGACGGCGTTTAGTTTTATCTTGATTTCTTTGAGGATACACAACACCAACTTCTTTCTTCCCAATAAATGGCTTTCTTATAGCAGCGGAGGATGCATCTTTTTGAATCTTCCCGCTCTTAATCCCAGCTTCCACTCTTTCTCTGATCAAGATTAATCCAGTAAAGCCTGCTGAGGAGCTCCCAATTAAATGATTAAAGAAAGGACCGGACATGGTACCCATAAACATGTCTACTAGTTCTCTTTCAGAAAGGGGAGGCTGGACTCTTGCTGCTAGGTCCCTCCATTTCTGAGCGTAGTCTTTGAAACCTTCACTTGAAACCAAAGCCATACTCTGGAGTTGATTAGGGGTGGGAGCAAGATCTGTGTTGTACTGATACTATTTATAAAAAATAGGGGCAAGGTCTTCCCAATTATAGATATTGGCCCTTTCCAGTTGATAGAACCAATCTCGCTGAGTCCCGGATAAACTGTCTTGAAAAAAATGGACCCATAAATCTCTATCAGCAGTATGAGGCTGTATCTTCCTCACATAAGATCAGAGATGCATCTTGGGACAAGAAACCTCATCATATTTAGCGAACACTAATGCCTTGAATTTTGGTGGAATAACAATCTCATATACCAAACCCAGCTCCTCAAAGTCCAGCCCGGGCACTTTCTGAATTTCCATTTCACTTAGACGCTCTTCCAGATGTTTGTATTTGTTGTCGGCTGAAGGATATTGCTCTTCAGAGTAATGTTCTTCTTCTTCCTCTTTAGATTATAGCTGGGCAACTGTTTCCTTGCCTTTCACTTATGTATTATCCTTTTCACCAGATGACGTTGCAAAGTCTAGGGTCTGTCTAGCTTGTCCTTGGAACCTTCTTCCCATATTCAGAACTCCAGTTATTTTCTTTGCTTTCTTCTTCTTTTCTTCAACCAGCAAGGTTTTCAAATCCTCTTGTCCTTTGGCTAGAGCCAAGAACATCTATTGAAACTGAGCATTCTGCGCCTGGAGGTCTTTTACTGTCTGCTCGAGATCCATCTTACTGAAATAAACAGTAGAAAGATGAGGAGACTTGTTGTAAGAAACCTGCTTATGTTATGATGAATGGTAAATGCATATGCAATGATTTCAAGGAAATTAGAGATTTAAATTTGCTTTAGACCAAAGAGGAACACAGGTTATATTAATAAATCAAAGCTTGAGTACATCATGCCTCTTTTGGGCTTACAAAGAAATACAAAAACTCTAAGATAAAAAAGTTGTACACATCCTCTTTGGTGCGATGTAGGCGTTTAGGCTCCGCTCCTCATGAAGTTGCTTAGTGAGTTCCAAAACCTTTTTCTCGCTGGCATAGAATTGGGCCTCAAAAGATTCTTGCTCCCCCTTAAGCTGTATCTAATCCCTTTGTAAGTCTTCAAGAGAGGTGGGTATGTCAGGATGCAGGATAGTGTATGGAACATCTCCTTCCATAACAGGCTCTATGATCACTAGGAGAATGGAGGGGTAAGGCATCATAAGACTTTGAGCATGAGCTCATACCCATTTGAGGTAAGGCTCAAGAGGGATGGAATTCTTATGCCCTAATGTCTTGCTATCTACCTTGTTCAACATCCTCCAAGCTTGGATAAATCTCTGGCGATGACCTTGATCGTCATTCTCGTAGTCAAATACTAAACCTTGAATGAGCATCTCAAGTGGGCCATCCCTTCGGGCGTAACCAAATTGTCTTAAGGCTATGCAGGGGTTGTAGGTGATACCTCCTCTAATGCCAAGTAAAGGGACATTAGGGAATTCTCCACAACGGTCGACAATAGTAACATTCTCTATAGACCGGGAACACCAATGAATGTCTGAATGTTTGAGTGTCATTAACCTATGTGACCACCTTGAACTTTGCCCGTTCTTTAATACAGATTTGGGGAAGATGCGAAATAAACCATCTTTCCAAAAGAGGAGTACAACACATAAGGATACCTCTTTTTCTCATAGTGCGAGTGTGAAAGGAATGTAGGATGTCCCCTAGCAAAGTAGGCACCGGGTTACGAGACATGAAGATTTTGACAGTGTTCACATCTATGAGTTGGTTAGGATTTGGAAACAAAACCATCCCATAGATGAGGAGAGCCATAATTTCCTCAAAATCTTGCAAATCCAAAGAGTTCCAACAGTTTTGGGCTTTCTCAAACAAGAACTTTGCTAGGAAACCCTTGACACCACTCCTTGTTTCCCAATTAGTTGTGATATCAGATGGTTGCAAATGTAGAGCTTGAGCAATCTCTTCAGGCTTTGGATCTCTTTCCGTACCATTGAAAGGTAGTTGATTGAGAATGGGAATCCTCAAGAGTTGGGATAATTCTTCCAAAGTTGGCACAAGTTGATAATTAGGAAATGTGAAGCAATGGTGTAAAGGATCAAAGAACTGGAAGAGCACCTTCATCATGTCCTCATCAGTGTTAGAGGTGACCAAGTTTAGTAGGCGACCATGTCTCTCGGTAAATGGAGAATTTTCAGGAATCCTTGACGCTAGCTCTTTAAGTTAAGGAGGAATCCTTACAAGATTGACTTGAATGGTTTTCCTGCGAATAGAATCCATGTCCTACAAAACAGAACAAAGATAAATCCCAAGATCCTTGAAATGGTTAATGAATATGAGTATGATGTTATGATGTTTATGATGTTATGTACAAGTATATATATATATACAAACAAAGCAAACAAGTCCTTAGGTTTTTGGCTTGCATGGAGTCTCATAGGTAAGTACCCTCTTGAAGTTTAGTTGGCTCAAACCTGTCCTAGTAATAGTAACCGGGTTCTAAGGAGCTCAATATCACCGGTTTGTTTCTTTAGGCATTGTTTCAGCGCAAGCCTCTTTAATGGCGACCGAAATATCCCAAAAAACAAACCTCAATGAGTGTAGTATCGAGTATCTACCAGCTTCGGACTGCACCAAAGCCGGTCATCTCACTACGTCCTAATGGCCAAGTTGGTTAAGTAAAGGTTCTAAAAGTTCTTTAGTGCTTCATGACATCACTCAGCGGCCCCGTATTCTCCTTGACTACTCAAGGGATACCGGTACCCACAAATATGTCACACTAATGTAGCTATTGCTTAGACCATGTCGGTATACCCCACACAGTTTCCACAACGTATTGCTACTTACCTATAAGGTATCCCAAATCTGGGTAGAGGATTCAAACCCAAACAAAGAACCAAAATATAAAGTATACAAGTCAAACAATGAAAGCAAGTAAGTGTGATGTAACCCTAAGGTAACCCCGCTTTAAGAATTTCCCCAGCAGAGTCGCTAGTTTGGTTATACGGTGGGAGAACTGACTTGGGTGTTTTGCGTTTGATCACAAATGTTGCGGTTAGCAAGAGTCACCACCGACTTTTCTTTTATCCAAAATGAAAGGTGAAAAAGCACAGGAAAGACCTTTGAGATGTTTTCTTGAGTTCGGGGAGTAGATTATGAAAAGAGAAGGTATTAACACCCTTTTCATCCATGGTTTTCCATGGGCTCTTAGTTACTTTCTAGATCACTTGCTTTTGTTTAAAATGTGCTTTGTGTGGTTTTTGAAAGTATTTTGTAAATAGGCCTTTGTCTAGGCAAACCTTGTAATGATTCTCATTCGTAAGAATGTATACAAAGTGTTTAATCTTTTTGAAAATGTTTTCAAGTTTTGGAAGTGTTGGTGTTTATTTTAAAAATAGCAAGGATGTTTTGTTTTGAAATGGAGAAAGTAACTAGGAACGCTCTACCTACTCAAAAGTCTTTCATGTTCATTTCCTTATTCCTTTGACATTGTTATCTTACCATTGATTTGGTACATAACCCTATCTTTGGATGTAAAAGGGACGTGCAAGGGTCATCGTATAACCATGATTAGCAATATTGCAAGATATCTTAGCATTTTTCTTTAGGGACTAAGATCATTTTGAAAGGCAACATAGATAGCGTCATCGAGGGACTATGATCTTGTATTTTGCTTGTTTTTGTTAAGATACCTCACATGCATAATATGGCCATTTTTGTAAGGCAACCAAGTGGATTTACCCTAGGGGGTGTATGTGTGCAAGTGTATTGATTTACATGCTTGATTTGTCTTTGATTAGGGTTTTCTATTGATTGGTTTTAGTCTTTCCATACAAAACCCTAATTATTAGCATTTTATATATAAAGCGATAAATTGTGGAAATTAAAATTACTACGCTATTACAATACTTAGGGGAGGGGGTGTACAAATTACAAATGGGGAATATTGCAAGAAATTAAATTTAAATAATTATTACAACCACATTGAATTTGAATAAATGTACAAAAATAAAGATAAAAATGCAAGAATGTAAATGTAAAGAAATATGATTTTCATTTTTTTTTTATGAAGAGGTTTTTTTTTACCTAATTAAATAAAATAATTTGCTAAAAAAATAAGAAAATTAAGATTAAAATAGTAAACTAAATTAATTTAAAGAAAACAAGTTTTTTAGGTTTTTTTGTGAATTTAATTAAATTAGTAAAATAAAAATAATTAAATAAAAATCCTAAGTTCTAAATTGATTTTAATTTTACAAGAAAAATAAATAATATAGTATAATAATAATAATTAAAATTAAATTATCTAAGTAAAAAAAGAAATTAATTAAAGAAAAGGTTTTTGTTCTTTTATTTTTGAAAAGAAAAATAAACTAAATTGATATAAATAATAAAAATAAATATTTTTAGATTTTCTCTTATTATTGAAAATAGTAATAATAATAATAATAAATAAAAGATAAAAAAAAAGTAAAAAAATAAAAAAAAATAAAAAAAAAGTCAGGGGGGTTAAAAATAGTCAAGAGTGTGCAAGTGTAGCAAAAAACCCAAGCCCTATGGAGGAAGGCCCAAACGCCGCAAAAAGCCAGAAAATGTCAAAAAAAAGAAGAAAAAAAAGGTCACGCTGGGGCTTGAACCCATGACCTCATGGTGACAGGCGTGCGCTTTAACCACTGAGGTGGTGATACATCTGTTAACTTATGTGAAAGAATAAATACATAATGTAAAACATCTCCATGACCGGTACTTCGTCTTCAACCTTCAGCCAACCAGACCCTCAGTATCTCATTCATTTCTCAATAAAAATGGAAAATATAAACATGAAAATTGTGCTATTTTTCCTAACGAACCTAACCATGTAAATAACTAAAGCTATTGATCAAAGATTAATGAGAATTTCTTTGGCCCTAAATTGAACCCTAATTTTTTTTAGAAACTTCAAACTTAAAATTCTCTAAGCTCAAGCCATGTGAATGAAAACTAAGGATATGTACAGCTTCAGGGCAATAATGTCTACATTTTATCTTCACAAATGCAAGCCTAATAATGCCTAAGTAATGAGATAGAAGTTCAAGAAAAATACCTCAGAACTGGAAATTGTGAAATGTAAATGAGCTTGATTCAAGGTGCTGCAATGATCAGGTTAGCTTCCTCAAGTTCCCAGGAAGCTAATGTAATGGATAGCTTGAGTTGAGAGTGGATGAAATGGCTTGGAGGATTCAATGTGCAGACTCTGTTTTTTGGTTATGGAGGTTATGGTAAATGGAGTTACAGTTCTGGAATGAGGATGGGGATGAGTAGTATTTTATGTAAGGAAGCTTTAGGAACCAAAAGGCCAAGAAACGCACGAGGGAAATATGAGTTTGGTGTTCAAGGTTAGAAATTGTGCAACAATGGAGTTTTTGGGCAATTTTTGATTTGAGAGAGTTTTGGTGTGTTTCAGGGTGCTTTTGCTCGTGTCCTTTCTTGTAAATGACTTGTGTTTATGTATGGAAAATGTTTGGATACTTGAGGTGGTCAGAAGTACAAGATCACATGTTTTGGCTTCTTGACTTGTTTTTGAAGTAAGGTTGACAAACATGTTTTCAATGCATAGTACAAGGCTATCTAGAGTGGTTACCAACTTTAAACATGTTTATCTGACTTGGTAGAGGATGTTTGTGCAGAAGGAACAAGTGCAAAGCTCAATGCAAGTTGACTTTGCATAAAGCTTGCTTTATGTAAATGGCAATGGTGCCTTTGTGCCATTAATGGAAAATTAACTTGGATAAAGCTTGAATCAAGTGGATAATAGCTCAAAAGAAAGTGTAATCTTCTGATTATGGAGAGATATTGAGGTTTAGAGGCCTGCAAAGAAAGATTGTGCAACATAGGTTTGAGATTTGAATTTTGTTCATCACAAAATTTGCCTTGTAAAACAACTTGAAACCCCAACTTCTGACATTCGATTCTCCTTGATCATAAATGATCTCAAGGATTTCTTGGACATTTTGGAAATCATGTAATGTGATCTACAACCCCTCTTTGAATCACTTTTGAAAATTCCCCTTGGAACTAGGTGAAACTTGGGTCAGAAGTTAGATCAAAATCCTGACCAAAAATGTTCAAAATCTCACTAAGTGTTTAGTTTCAAGACCATGACTTCATGAATTAATAACTTGATATCCAAGAATTTCTAAGAGAATTTGTGTAAATGAATGTTGTAGATCTCATGGAGATCTACAACTTTCATGTTGAAAGTTTCTTTTGAATCATCTTGCATCATGGTGAAATTTTTTCTCAAAGTTGTGAAAAAACATGAAGTTTTCAACACTTCGAAAAATTTCTAAGTTTGAAAACTTTGACTTTTCAAAATGAAATCTTGAATTTTGATTTCTTGATGAATAAGTTTCATATTTTTACATGTTTTGATGAATTTTGATCTTTGACACTTGATTTTGACAAAAAAGTCAAAGTTTGACTTTTAAGTGTATAGTTGACTGAAAATTCACTATCAATCCAATTGATTTTGGACAATGTTTTGAGTCATGACATTAGGTCAAAATGATGCCATTTAACTCTTGAGATTATTCCTCAAACCAATTAACCATTTGCTAGGTCAAAAATCAGAAATTGCCCTTTCTCAGTCAAAACCCTAATTTTGACCATTTTGCCCTTTTGATGATTTGATCAAATTTCTTCAGGAATTATGGTCCAAATTTGATCAAATGATACATATGAGTTTATAATGTTGATGTGGATAAAAAATTATGAAGTTTGACTGTAAATTGGCCATAGTTGACTTTTTCTCCAATACAACTGATTTTTAGGTCATTTGCTCAATTAACTGAGCAAAAGTATGATCCAAGGCTTGAAACTTGACATGAGTAATCTTGAGGGTCCACAATTATACATGATAGTCATATGAGGCTTTGAAAGTTCAATTATCCTTGTGCAATCTCAAACCCTAATTTTAGTCATCAGTGCTTAAGGAGGTGTCTTGAGTTGATCAACCCTAGTGCAGTCTTGAACCAAGAGATCTTTGTGAGAAAATATTTGATAAATGAGAGGGAAAATTTTGGGGTACAACACTCGAGTTTATTTATTGCAAAGATCCTATACCCAGATCTGGGCACATTTTAGGTAAGTAGCTATAGATCGTGGAAATTGTACGGCGTCGACCGATATGGTTGAAGCGATGGCTACGTTAGTGCGACACATTGGTTTATGATGATGTCCCTTGAGTCAGTCAAGGAGAATGTTGGGATTCCGCGTGGTGTCATAAGCACTAACTTACCTTTAGAACCTTAATTGACCCAACTTAGCCATTAGAAGGTAGTGAGATGGTCAATTTTAGTGCAGTCCAAAGTTGGTTGATACTCGATGCTACACTCATTGAGATTCAACTCTCGGGATATTTTGGTCGCAAATCAAATGTTGTGCTGAAATAATGCCTAAGAGAGATCGGTGATATGAGACTCCTAGAACCTGGTTACTTTTCTTAGGACAGGTTGAGCCAACTAAACTTCAAGAGGGTCTGGTGTGCTTTGGTTGTGTTTAATTATCTGTTCGAACATGACATCATAACATCATGACATCATAACATCGCATTTTACTAACCATTTCAAGGATCTCGGGGGGACTGTGATGCAAGTTTATCATGAACTGACGTCTAGCAAGGGGCAAGGGGATTTATTTTCCTTAAGCCAATGCTGTCAAAGGTCAAAGTACGTTATCTTGAGTCAAAATTTAGGACCCACTTGACATGGTGAGTTTGATGACCATAGAAGGATGTTCAATGACGTGAAGTTCTTCAGTCAAAGCTGCAACCAGACTCAACTTATAACATTTCACTTTCGTTTATCCTGTAAGATCCTTGAAAACATTGCATCTACATATCATGCACATCATTGCATAACAGGTTTTCCAATATGGGTTTTCTCATCTTCTTGCTGTTTATTTCAGTAAAAGATGTCCCTCTAATAGACCGTGAAAGAACTGCAAGCACAAAATGCCCAATTTCAAGAGACGCTCCTGAACCTAGTCCAGGGGCAGAAAGAGATGATGACTCTCATTGCCAAAAAGAAGAAGACTTGGAAACCAGATGGTATCTTCAACATGGGGAGAAGGTTCAAAGGTTCCGCCAAACAGGTTCAAGATGTTGATATCTCCTCTGATGAAGACGAAACACAAGAGGAAGATGGTAGAAGTGTTAAAGCTGAGGGGGGAGCAACCTTGGTTCTGGCAAGGTTCCCGATGATGAAGACTACTCTGACGAACAGTATCCTCTCGCGGATGACAAATACAAACAGTTGGAAGATCACCTTAATGCTATGGAAATCCAGAAAGTTCCTGGAATAGATTTTGAAGAGCTGGGTCTTATCTCGGGGGTTGTTATCCCTCACAAATTCAAGACCTTTACTTTTTCTAAATATGATAGAGTGTCTTGTTTTAAGCTTCATCTACGGTCTTATGTTCGAAAGATCTAACTCCATACCGCTGATAGAAAGTTATGGGTTCACTTCTTTTAGGAGAGTTTATCTGGGACACAACTCGAATGGTTCTATCAGTTGGAAGGAACAAACATTCACACTTGAGAAGACATGGTTGCTGCTTTTTACAAGCAATATCAATACAATGCTGCCCTTGTACAGACTCTTGTGCAACTACAAAGTATTACTATGGGCCCAAATGAAGGGTTTAAAGAGTATGCCCAGAAGTGGAGTGACTTAGTTGGAAGGGTTCAACCTCCTTTATCTGATAGGGAGCTGGTTGATATGTTTATGGGAACTCTAACAGGTCCTTTCTTTAACCATCTGTTTGGAAGCACTTCATCTGGTTTTACTAAGCTAATTCTAACTGGGGAACATGTCGATGGTGGTATCAAGAGTGGAAATATTTAAGTGGCTGCATCTTCAAGTGCTATAAAGAAGACATTTAGTGGAAATAAAGAAGTCAATGTTGTCTATGGCCAAAAGGGTCGTATTAGACATGATCGCCATCAATATGTAGGAGCTGTGTTGATTTCTAATCATGCGCCTGCGCAACAACAGCAACAGGGCAATCAACATAAGACAAGTACACCGAGAAGGCAATTTACAAAGATCAATATGCCATTATCTCAGGCATTACAAAAATTATTTAAAGTGGAACGAATTACATTAAGGGAGCCTCCTCAGAATCCCAACACTTCCTCTCCTCACTATAATCCAAATGTGAAGTGTGCCTACCATTCCAATAGTCTTGAGCACGACACCAACAATTGATGGGCCTCGAAAAACAAAATTTAAGACATGATTGACAACAAAGAGATTAGGTTTGATCCGCCCGAAACTCCCAATGTAATTACTGCACCAATGCCGAAGCATGACAAAGGTATAAGTGTTGTTGATGATGTTCTTTATGTTTCTACCGTAAGCGATTTGGCTACTCCCCTCCTAATTATCAAGAAGGATATGTTGTAGGATGGTTTATTTCCGAGTTGCATTGAAAGATGTTATTGTTGTGCAGTCTAACCCAATGGCTGTAAGTTGCTGAAAGAAGGTATTTAACGCCTAATGGACAATCACATAATTTTGGTTGAGAAGATTTCGTCTATTGAGAATCTATTTCAAGACTTATCTATAATTTATGGCACTCCTATCAGGATCACTTCCAAAGGTCATGTAAGAATTACTGTCAGTCCCAAAGCTGCTCCTCTAATCATCACTACACCTGGACCTATTCCATATTCTTCGGATAAAGCTATCCCATAGAACTATGGATCCAACGTCTACTACCATGGTATCAAGCAAGAACTATTGACTACTGAGTATGAAGGTATTGAAACTACTAATTCCAACATCGACAATATTGCTAGAACCAATAAGGTTACTAGAAGCCGAAGGGTTTTCTCCCCAGAAATATCTCTAAAGACTATTGCTACACCAGTTAGAGTTAATGTTACCGAGTCAACTGCTAAGACTCGGGGTAAAGAACAAATAACGGAGCCGGCCCAGAGGGAGGCGCCCAAAGAAGTTGTAGTTGAAGATACCTCCAGGCAAGAGTTGGATGAGGTATTGAAGAATATCCGCAAGAGCAATTACAAGATTATTGAACAGCTGAGGCAGACCCCATCTAAGATCTCCATGTTATCCCTGCTATTATATTCTAAAGCCCATGCACAGGCTTTAGTGAAGTTCTTAAAATCTTCACATGTACCACAAGAAATTTCTTCCGACCAATTTGAGAACTATGTTGCTAGCCTAACGACTAACAATGGGCTAGGATTTTATGATGTCGATTTAACTCCTGAAGGAAGAAACTGCAACAAGTCCTTGTATGTCTCTATTTAATGCAGGGGCACTACTCTAGCTCATGTATTAATTGATACTGGTTCCTCATTAAATGTACCTCCGAAGGGTGCTCTTGATAGACTTGATTGTGAAAGGGTTGTACTGAAGCCTAGTGATATTGTGGTGAGAGAATTTGATGGCTCAAAGAGGATGGTAGACAGAGAAGTGGATCTTCTAATTAAGATAGGTTCTCAAGTCTTCAAATCTACCTTCTACATGATGGATATTCGACCGACTTATTCTTATTTACTGGGATTCCCCTAGATCTATGGCGCAGGCACCGTTATCTCAACCCTACACCAGAATCTGAAGTATCCAATGCAGGGAAAGGTTGTTACAGTCTGCGGCGAAGAAGAGTATATGGTTAGCCACTTGAAGTCATTCTGGTATATAGAAATGGACGGAGAATTCATCGAGACTCTCTGTCAGGCTTTTGAAGTTATCCCTCCAGCCACTACTGAAGATGTTTTTGCCATTCCAAAATTTACCACGGTTCCGCCCATAATGGCTTATTTGAAGGATGCTAGAGTTGCTATAGAAGAAGAGGCCCAAAGGGTTGTTCGTCTCGCTCGGGCTGGAGGACCACCATTTCGCGTCAGCAACAATGGATTCAACATCATAGAAGATGCTGACAGTGATTACGACCTTGACAACTGGATCTTTCCTACCATAGGCAACTGGCTCAACAACTGGAAGGATCAAGACATTATTTCAATCTCCTTTAGTCAGGAGTAATAGTTGCATTTCTATTTTTATTGCTTTCAAAGTTTTAGTTATGTAACTTTTAAACAATGACTTTAAGCATTGTGTCTTACCCGGGGCACAACGGTCCATTTATTATGGGTTGTCATCTCATAAACATATTTTCATTTAATAAAGCATTGGACGTTTTGCATTAAAATTTTGCTCTCTTTGTTTTTATTTTACTTTTTACCACTTTCAAATAAGCTATGTGTTCTTACACACACCCACACAATACATTACAGATCCATATTCGCTCTGGATCCCGTTGATAACAATTATGCTATTGCAACTTATGACTTTGAAAATCTGATCTACCAAGCCGAGGACGAAGGTGAGGAAGATTGTAAAATACTTGGAGAACTTGCCAGACTGTTAGTGTAAGAGGAAAAGGCTATCCAACCACATAAAGAGTCGGTGGAGGTTGTAAACTTGGGTTCTAAAATAGACAAAAAAGAGGTCAAGGTACGTGCCAATCTAGAGGACAGTATCAAGAACCGATTATCAATATGTTGCATGAATATGTTGAGATTTTTGCTTGGTCGTACAAAGACATGACAAGTATCGATACTGATATTATGGTTCACCGTCTGCCGATGAAAGAGGGTTATTCTCCAATAAAGCAGAAGGTTCGTCGCATGCGTCTCAAGATGTCATAGAAGATCAAGGCCGAAGTTATGAAATAATTCCATGCAGGTTTCTTAGCTATCACATCTTATTCTTAATGGTTACAAATGTGGTTCCGGTACCAAAGAAAAACGACAAAGTATGTATGTGTGTAGACTACAGGGATATGAACAGGGATATCCCCAAATATGACTTCCCACTTCCATATATTGATGTTCTGGTTGACAACACCGCTCAACATAAGGTATTCTCCTTCATAGACGACTTCTTAGGTTATAATCAGATCAAGATGGCACCTGAAGACATGGAGAAAACTACTTTCGTCACACAGTGAGGCACTTTCTATTACAAGGTTATGCCTTTTGGGTTGAAGAACACTAGCGCTACATATTAGCGTGCTATGGTAGCCTTGTTCCATGAGATGATTCATCACGAGATATAGGTCTACATCAACAATATGATAGCATATCCCAAACTGAAGAGGAACATCTTGACCATCTACACAAGCTATTTGAGAGACTGAAGAAGTACAAGTTAAGGTTGAATCCGAACAAATGCACCTTTGGAGTGAGATCCGGTAAGCTCATGGGTTTTGTTGTCAGTGGTAAAGGTATCAAAGTTAATCTCGTGCTAGTCAAAGCCATTCAAGAAATTCCTGCTCTCTATACTGAGAAGGAAGTCAGAGGTTTCTTGGGACGACTGAATTATATTGCCCGATTTATTTCTCATTTGATTGCTACTTGTGAGCCAATCTTCAAGTTGTTAAAGAAAGATCAGGTAGTGAAATGGAACGATGACTTCCAGGTAGCCTTTGACAAGATCAAGGAGTACATACAAGAACCTCCAATTAGGATACCACCAGTTGAAGGAAGACCTCTAATCATGTACCTAACAGTTCTAGAGAACTCAATAGGGTGTGTACTGGGCCAGCATGACGAGTCTGGTCGAAAAGAGCATGCAATATACTACCTTAGAAAAAAGTTTACCGATTGTGAAACAAGATACTCACTACTTGAGAAATCTTGTTGCGCTTTGGAATGGGATGCTCGCCGAATAAGACAATATATGTTGACCCATACTACCTTGTTGATCTCTAAAATGGATTCCATCAAGTACATATTCGAGAAGCCCGCTCTCTCTGAAAGAATAACAAGATGGAAAATGGTGTTAACAGAATACGACATTCAATACACCACTCAGAAAGCAATCAAAGGAAGTGTATTGACAGATCATTTGGCTCATCAAGCAGTAGATGACTATCAGTCTATGAATTTTGAGTTCCCGGATGAGAACATTATGCTAGTTACAGAATGTGAAGAACCTGGACAGTATGAAGGACCTGATCCAGGATCCTGATGGACTATGGTTTTTAACGGAGCTTCTAATGCACTTGGAAATGGAATCAATGTTGTAATTATCTCTCCTAAGGGTTTCCATACACCCTTCACCGCCAGATTGTGTTTTGATTGTACTAACAACATGGTAGAATATGAAGCGTGCATCATGGGTGTAATACGGTGGGAGAACTGACTTGGGTGTTTTGCGTTTGATTGCTATTTTTTCCGATAGTAAGAGTCGCCACCGACTTTTCTTTTATCCAATGAAGGAAAGGGTGAAAAGAACAGGAAAGACCTTTTGAGATTTATTTTCTTGAGTTTGGGGGGTAGATTATGAAAAGGGAAGGTATTAACATCCTTTTCATCCATAGTTATCTATGAGCTCTTAGTTTCTTGCTAGATCATTGCTTTTGATTGAAAGTATGCTTTGTGGTGTGGTTTTTAAAGTATTTTGAAAACGTGCCTTTGTAATGGTTCTCGTCTCTATAAGAACGCATACAAAGTGTTGTTTGAAAAATAGTTCAAAGAAGTGTTTTTTTTAATGTGATTTTGAAAAGGTGTCTTTGTAATGATTCTCGTCTCTATAAGGACGCATACAAAGTGTTGTCTTTTAAAAATGTTTCAAAATGAAAGTGTTAGTGTATAAAATGTTTTTGTTGTGAGCAAGCGAGCAACTAGGAGCAACCTACCTACTCAAAGGTTTTTAGTGTTCTTTTCTTCCTCCTTTAGATGTTTCTATCTTACCATTGATTTGGTAAGAAGCTCCATAATTGGATGTGAAGGGATAGGCATGGGTCATTGTATAGTCATGATAGCAATATTGTGAGATATCTTAGCATTTCTCTTTAAGGGACTAAGATCATTTGTAAGACAACATTCAAAGCATCATCGAGGGACTATGATCTTGTATTTTGTTTTTGCTAAGACATCTCCCATGCATAACATGACCATTTTTCATAAGGCAACAAGTGGAATTATGCTAGGGGTGCATGTGTGAATGTTGTGTTTGATTTTCATGCATTTTTGTCTTTTGATCAGAGTGGTCTACTTGTTGATTTTATCTTTCCATACACCCTAATTACTAACATTTTGCATAAAGTCAAAAGTGAAGAAAGATAAAATCCTACACTATTACAACCATATTGAATTGCATGAAAATATAAAGGCAAAAATAAGGTAAAAGCAAGAAAAATGGGTCTTTCGATTTAGGGCAGCAAACCCTTCAATTCTGCACTTTCTAGCTCTCTTCGATATGGCCTGAAAAGGGGTGAAGGCATGGCTTTCGATTGGGGCCTAGAGGCCAGCATGTTGTGTCTTTCGATTGGGGCCTGGAGGCCAGCCTGTTGTGTCTTTCGATTGGGGCCTGGAGGCCAACATGTTGTGCTTTTCGTTTGGGTTTGAATAGCAATATGGCCTAAGGCCATGCCAACATTACCTTAGGGCCATGTTAGTCTTTAAAGCATGTTTAAATATGCAAAGAGCAAAAACCAAGAAGTTTGTTAACCATGAAACATATTAAAAGGATGGAAACAAAAAGAAGAGCAATAGTTTGTACATGTTTGAAACGAAAAGGAACTGTATTTACATGTTATGCAAGAAACAAAAAGTTCAAGGTTTAGAGCAACTTACCTTGCTGGAGGCTGGATCGTGTGCTGGACTTTCAAGTGGTTGAACTAGATGCTCATGGATTCGAAGGAAAGAAAGAGGTGTGGTGTTCCTTTGACTGGATTCGAAGGTCAGGAGGTGTGAGGGTGGTGTTTGTTATTTCTGGATTCGAAGGAAAAGAATAGGTGTAGTGTTCTTTCTACTGGATTCGAAAGAAAAAAATAAAGTGTGGGGATTGTTTCAGATTTGAAAGAGAAAAAGAAACAAGTGTTATGTTTCTTTAGATTCTGGGTTTGTGTTTAGTGTTTGAGGATCTTAAGAGCTTAAGAGCTTTGAGAGTTTGATGATTTTTTTGAAGATTCCTTCCATACAGCCAAAATTGCCAGTGTTTTCTCTTGTTGCCTTTCAGCCTCTTAGCGTCTCCAGCCCCATTTTGATGTGAAAATGAACTCTCTATTTATAGAGAAAATTTTTGGAATGAGCAGCTTTGTGAAAGAATAAAATATAGTTTCTTTGAAAGGCCAACATCCACTTTTGTCAACTTTTTATAGTCCCAAGATAAAAGTACCAAAATCAATGGTTTAGATGGGTGGCGCCTAGTTTATAAGGGGTAAATGTGCAGAAGAGACAGGCGCAAGGCTCAAAAACTTCCTAAAAAGGTAGTGATGTCATCAAGAGCAAGTTGGCTTGAAGAAAAATTTATTATGGAGTGAGGCACAACTTGGAGCTCTATGTAGCCTGACCTATGGGCAACTTGACCCTTTGAATCGAATCCTTCATCTTTCCATAACCTTCGACTAGACTCAACAAAACAGCATTCGTTTCCACCAGTTGTGTGTCCTTCGAATTGACCAACTGCGTGTTCTTCGAATGGCCCTTTTCAGCTGAATATGCCACTTTGAATCCTCTTGCTTTCGATCACTTAGGCCCAAACCTTCAACCAGACTCCAAATTAAGCAAAAACTAATTATTCCCTAACTATAGCAAGTCCTTTGAATGTGCCACCAAGTTGTGTGTCATAATGCAGTACTATGGCGTATTGAAGGGTTTGCAGAAGGATTCAAAGGTGATACGAAGGCGCGTTCGAAGCAAACATGAAGATGAAATCGAAATTCATAGGAAGGTAGCTGTGATATGTTGGGAGAACTGACTTTAGGTTTTCGGGTTTTATCGCAAATGTTGCGGTTAGCAAGAGTCACCACCGACTTTTCTTTTATCCAAAAGGAAAGGTGAAAAAGCACAGGAAAGACCTTTAAGATTGTTTCTTGAGTTCGGAGGGTAGATTATGAAAAGGGAAGGTGTTAGCACCCTTTTCATCCATGGTTTTTCCATGGGCTCTTAGTTACTTGCTAGATCACTTGCTTTTGTTTTGAAATTGTGCTTTGTGTAGTTTTGAAAGTATTTTGTAAAAGAGGCCATTGTTTAGGCAATTTTTGTAATGATTCTCGTTTTTAAGAATGTATACAAAGATGTTTGTCTTTTTGAAAATATTTTTAATGTTTGTAAGAATGTTTGAAAATGTGTGTGTTTGTTTTTGAAAATAGCAAGGATAGTTGTTTTGAGATAGAGCAAGTAACTAGAAGTAATCTACCTACTCAAATGTCTTTCTTGTTCATTTCTTTTTCCTTTGATATTGTTGTCTTACCATTGATTTGGTAAGCAACCCTATCTTTGGATGTAAATGGCACGAGCACGGGTCATCGTATAGCCATGATTAGCAATGTTGCAAAGTATCTTAGCATTTTTTGAGGGACCAAGATCATTTTGTAAGGCAACTTTGAATAACGTCATCGAGGGACTATGATCTTATACTTGTTTGTTTTGCTAAGATACTTCACATGCGTAATATGACCATTTTTGTATAAGGCAACCAAGTGGAGTAACCCTAAGGGACCTTGTGTGCAAGTGTGTTATTTTCATGCTTGATTTTTGTATTAGATTAGGGTTTTCTATTTGATTTGTTTTTATCTTTCCATACAAACCCTAATTACTAGCATGTTATATAAAAGCGATAAATTGCATAATTTAAAGATTACTACGCTATTAAAACATTTTATGGGAGGGGGATATACAAATTATGAATGGGGATTTGCGATAATATAAACCTAATTAATCTATTACAACCAAATCTAATTTATATGAATATTTGAATAAATGATATACAACATAAATTAAATGTGCAATGGTATGTATATGCAAGAAAAAAGATTTTTATTTTGTTTCTTATATGAAAAATAGTTTTTTGAACTAAACCTAATAATTTAAGAAAAGGAAAATATTTTTAGAAATTTGGTTAACCCTAATTCTAGTTTATTAAAAGAAAATCAAGTTCTTTAAATATTATTTTTGTGTATTTTTGTCTTAAAAATAAAATAATGTTTTATGAAATATTTTAGTCCTTTTATGTATTAGAATAAATATTTACAAGTGTGAGAAAAATAATAAATATTTGAACTAATTCTATTTTATTTTTACAAGTTTATTTAAGAAAATAGTTAGTATATAATTTAATAAAAATATTTTTTATGAGAAAATAAGATAAAATAAATAAAAATGAAACATTTAACTTTTTTATATTTTTTATGATTTTATAATATTTAAGAAAAATATTTAATGAAGTAAACAAAAATAAAATAAATAAATGAAAATAAATTGGGCCAGGGGTGTCCTGAGTAAACAGGAGGTAAGTATTAGGAAAAAAAACATGAGGCCCAATAGTTGAGCCCACGCTGCAAATATGACAAAAAATAAAGCTGAAAAATATGAAAAATGCAAAAGGCAGCGCCAAGGTTCGAACCCATGACCTATGCAATTTCAGCGTGCTGCCTTGCCACTGGGGTGGCTGTACATCCCTTAGTTCAAATGAAACAAAAAACATATAACACATAACGCCTCCTTGCCCTGTACTTCATCTTCTTCCTCTAGCCAGCCGGACCCCCCGTATCTCTCTCATTTCTCCATGAAAATGGAAACTTCAAACATGAAAATGGTAGTACTCTTTCCCACGATTTCAACCATGTAACTCATGTAAACTAGCAGTCAATGATCAAAGCTAATTTCAATGGCCCTAATTTTAAACCTAACTTTTACAGAAATTTAAAATCTAAAATTCTCTATACACAATGAATATAAATGAAACCTATGAACATGGTTTGTTTTAGCACAAGGATATCTACATTTTATCTTCACAAATCGAGACCAAAGGATGCCTGTATGAAGAGATAAAAGTTAGAGTTCTTACCTCTTTCAGCTGAGATCGTGAATTGAGTTTGAGTGAGTTTTGAGAAGGCCTGAGGATCCCTTTAGCTTGCCTGGACCTCCCTGAATATGTTCCAATCCTTACCTTGCCTTGAAAGTGTCTAAATCTCCCTATCCAAGTTAACCTGCAAGCTTGAAAAACAAAAATGGCATATGGAGAAGGATGAGTTACAGTGAAGGGATGATGGTCTTGAACACTTAGATATGATGTAGGTTAAGTGTTTAGGTGATTAGAACTTGAAACACACGAGTAGATTTTTGGATTGCTATGCTTGGTACAAAACTGCAAGTTATGGCAGGTTTTTGGTGATAGAGAGTTTGGGAGAGTTTTTGGCCTTTAGCAATCATGTGTTAGGTTGTAATATGTTTGCGTATAAGTATAGAAAAGGTTCCCAATCAAATCCACACCAGGCTCCTGAGTTATAGGCTTTTTACTCCATTGCTTGCCTTTTAAGAAAAGTGAGGAGACAACTCTCTACATGCTTGTACAAGCCTGGTTTGAGTTCGTACAAGTCCTAGACACTTTGCTTTTGGTTTATAGGACTTGTGTGTGCAAAGAGAACATGTGCAAAGCTCAAGAAGTTGACAAATGCAAAAGTTGTGCTTTTCTAAAATGGAAATGGTCACTTTGTGCTATTTATGGAATTAAAGCTTGGACAAAAGCTCTTATGCTTGGATTAAGGCTTTATCAACTGTGTAACCATTAAATTATGGAGTAAGAAACAACTTTGAGACCTGTAAAGTAGGAATTATGCAGCCTAGGTTTGGATTTAAACTTTGTTCTTCATGAAATGGCTTAAAATCAAAGTGAAAAATTGCCAACTTCATCTCTTCGATTCTCCGTACTCAAGAATGATATCAAGGAGTTATTGGACATTTTGGAAAGCTTGCAATATTCTTTATAACTCATATTTGAAATGCTTTTCAATATTCCTCTTGGAACTAGGTGAAAAGTTGCCATGAAGTTAGGTAAAAAACCTGCCTAAATTAGGGCAAAATTTCACTAAGTTATTTTAGTTCATGGGCATGTATTCACAAAATTATATCTTGAGATCCAAGTATATTTAGGGAAAATGTGTGAATAAAAGTTGTAGATTTCATGGAGATCTACAACTTTCATGTTGGGAACTTTCTTTGAATCAACTTGTATCATGGTGAGAATTTGGCTTAAAGTTGAGAAAAAATAAGAAATTTTCTATACTTAGAAAAATTTCTAAGTTAAGAAAATTTCAAATTTCAAAATAAAATCTTCAAACTTTGATTTATTGATGAAAAAGTTTCACATTTTGACATGTTTTGATGAATTGTGACCCTTGGTATTTGATTTTGACCAAAAAGTCAAAGTTTGACTTATTAGTATACAGTTGATTGCAAATTTCATCTGTCAATCCAATGGAATTGCAATGTTTTGAACCATGTCATTAGGTTAAGACGATGCAATTGAAACCTTGAAATCATGCTTCTAATCAATTAGTCATTTGTTAGGTCAAAAATCAGAAATTGCCCTTTCTCATTCAAAACCCTAATTTTGACCATTTTGCCCTTTTGATGATTTGATCAAATTTCTCGAGGAATTATGGTCCAAAATTGATCAAATGATACATATGAGTCTAAAATGTTGATGTGGATCAAAGATTATGAATTTTGACTATAAATTGGCCATGGTTGACTTTTTCCCCAATACAGCTGATATTTAGGTCAACCGTCCAATTAACTTATCAAAAATGTGATTCCAGGCTTGAAACTTGTCATGAGTAAACTTAGGGGCCCATAATGATACTTGAAAGTAATATGAAGCATTGATAGTCCAAAAATCCTTGTGCAATCCTAAACCCTAATTTTGGGTTATCAGTGCTTGATGAGATGTCTTGAGCTAGTCAAACCCTAATCCAGTCTTGAGTCAAAGAGATCTTGTGAGAAAAATCTTGATAAATGAGAGAGCAAATTTTGGGGTACAACAGTAGCCATTCATCCAATCAAAAACTTGTGAATCCAAGGCAAATAGGTGAGGGGCCAATGGTACAATCGAAGCTTGCAGGCAAGAGCCATTGTCCAAATGAAGCTTGCATGCATGAGCTATTTTAGTGCATCAAAGCAAATCTGCGGGAGGTCAAATGCCCAAATGAAACTTATGGACCAAATCTTGATCAAAAAAGCCAGATGCTCAATCGAAGGATGTAAATCAAAGTTTGCATCGAAGGAGGCCCAAATTTTCAATCGAAGCGTGAGGACCAAAGCTCGCTCGATGAAGGAAAATGCTCAATCGAAGGATGAATCAAACTTTATCGAAGGAAGCCTAGATGCCCAATAGAAACTAGTATGAAGCTTGTTTTTTTTAAATTTTTTCAAGAAAATCAATTTTTCTGCTTTGCCCTTTTTTGTCTGTTTTGTACTTGTACAAATTTGAGCTTTTTGAAAATCCTTGTGATAAAATGTCTTGAGAAAAGAGAGGGAAAATTTTGGGGTACAACAAATGCCCCTGTTCAATCTTCTTAAACCTGAAGAGCAAGTATGGCATGTTGTCGTTCATAGCTTGAAGGTAGAAGATGATTGAACAACCAATAATTTTGCACTCGCATGAAATAGCACTGATAGTTGATGATGTAGGGAATTGGCTTACAGATTCCATTTGGAGAGATGATGGAGAGTCGTCAGAGATGTCCTTAAGGATGCCATCTAGAGTGATTGTTGGCAGAAATTATACTAAGTCTAAATTTGACTTCAACTGGAAAAGAATCTGAATAAATCTTTGGAGCGATTTATGTAACGCCCGTAATTTAATTAATTATTTAATTAAATTATTTTTGGATTATTTATGAAGTTATGTTATGATGATAGTTGATGTGTTGTTGTTATTGGATTTATTTATTCTATTAAGTTATAGAATAATATTAGAATAATAATATTATTTGATGTGGACTTATTTTAAGGGTTAGAAGTAGTAGAAAGGAGGTGTAGGAGTTTTAAGCCCATTAAGACATAATGAGAATTATAGGGTTATTATATTAGTTATTTAGAATTAATATGGAAAAGAAGTAGAAGTAAGAAGAGAAAGAAAATAAGGGTTGGAAGAGAACGTGAAAGTTGCAGAAAAGAAGGAAAAGAGCTAGAACGGAATTCAACCGGAAAAGTTATAGAGTAACCTTAAATCCAAGGTAAGGGTGGGGTTATGTATCTATAATAGGGTTTATGATGAGTAGTATGTGGGATTAGATGTGAAAGGTTGTTTTGTTTACTTGTTGTTGTTTGATGAGGATCAATGATTTAGAGATGAATAATGATGTCCTAATGTTGTATAATTGATGTAGAAACATAGGATTATTATAATTAATAATTACCTATGATTAGAGGATATTTTTAGGGCCTAAGGCAGGGAAATTACAGTGAAAATGCAGAATATTTTCATCACAGGTCAGTATGAGTCGACCTCAAAAGCCATGCGTCGACACATGCAAGTTTTTAGACTCAGGATGAGTCGATACATAGGATCATCCGTTGATACATGCAGTGTTTTAGAATCAGTATGAGTCGATGCAAGGGGATTACGCGTCGACTCATGCAAGATTTCAACCCAGTACGCGTCGACTCAAAACAGTATGCGTTGACTCATGCAGTCTGGTTTTTTGACAGATTCTTCCAAAGGCTGTAACTTAAGTTTCCGGACTCCGTTTGAGGTGTCGTTCAAAGCGTTGGATAGCTAACGCGATGAATTTCATTCTTAAGGATTAAAATGAAGGATAAGAAGAATAATCATAGTACCCAAATTAGGATTAGAGTTAGCTCCCGTGTTAATCGTTATGATGATTTTGTGAAGTATGATGAGGATAAGATGATTATAGATCATTGCTTCGTTCATAATAGTAAGATTAATGATGATAATGATGTAGTATTACAGATTAATAATATGTAGAGGTTTGGTAATTAAAGATAAGCCTTAGATGATTAATTAATTATAGGCATTATCATGTTGTAGGCCTATGGCCAACGTTGAGGGATTATTGATATGTCGTTGTATTGATTTTATGGCTGAGTTGCTGTGGAATTGTGTTGATGAATTATGTTGATGAATGATGTTGAATGCCTCTAATAATTGTCAGCTATTAAGATGTAGGCTTCTGGACAACGATGATGTTGTGTTGAGATGTTGTTAAGTGTGGTTGTTATTACTACATTGATGATTGTGTCGCATACATTGCATATCAAGATGGAGCTCATGCTCGTTAAGATGGCCTGTATTGGCGAATATTAAGATGAAGGCTTATGCCTTGTTGATGCCTCTATTTATTATCAATAATTTTGAGACGGGAGTTTTGCTCCAATGGTACCATATGCATTTGCATAGTATTGAGTCGCATGATATGATTGCATAAAGAAGTTGTGTGTTGATGCGGTAAATGTGTATATTGTTGGTATTATGTTGTGATTATTGTTGTTTATGAGATATGAAATGGTGTTATTATATGAGCTGATCTAACATAATATTTATCATACGTTTTATTATACTGTTAGATATATCACCCCTTCTTTTTGAATGTTACCCTTACGTTGGTAACGTGCAGGTAATCCAAAGTGAAGGCAGTATACCTTCGGTAGTTCGAGTCGGTGTCATTGCTCTGATATGTAACACTCGGGGGGATGAACGCTTGTTGCTTTTAATTATGGATTATTTCAGTTGTTGAAATTTAGTTTGATTGTTTCTAAGTATGTGTTATTTTGAAGTTGCTGTAATTGTTGGACAAAGATGTTATTATGATTCCACTGCGTAGTTTTTGAAGTTGTTAAATTAAGAGATTACATTATTTTGCCGTTGGTTCATCCGAAGTTTTAAAAGTGTTATGTATCCATGTTGAATGCAATGTGTTTTTAAGTTGAATTTTTGGCATCCTGATTCAGTTGTATGAATTTTATAACTCTGATTTACATTTATAATTGCCGGGTAGAATTGGGGTGTTAAAAAGTTGGTATTAGAGCAAAGGTTGGTCCGTCCTACCAAGTTGTCGAGTCATAGTTGTCTAACAATCGAGTATTGTTAATTTGAGTTCTAACCGTTGTTTATGTTGTAGTGATAAGTTGAGATGGCTGGAAGGAATGATGCTGAACTTGTTGCTGCTTTAGAAGCAATGGCACGTGCGATGGAGAATCATCCGAATACTGACGGGAATGTTGGATCTCATAGTTTGGCGACTTTCCAAAGAGAGAATCCACCTACATTCAATGGAAAGTATGATCCTGACGGAGCATTGGATTGGTTGAAAGAGATTGAGAGAATCTTCCGTGTGATGGATTGCACTCCAGCGTAGAAGGTTCGATATGGTACTCATATGCTAGCAGTCGAGGCTGATGACTGGTGGCTAGAGACTTGTCAGAGATTGGAAGCTGCAGGTGAAAATGTCACTTAGGCTATGTTCCGTAGGGAATTTTTGAGGAAGTACTTTCCTGAAGACGTCTGTGGTAAGAAGGAGATTGAATTCCTTGAGCTGAAGCAAGGGAATATGTCAGTTGTTAAGTATGCTGCAAAGTTTTCTGAGTTGGCTAAGTTTTATCCGCACTACGGTGAGGCAGATGCTGAGTTTTCAAAGTGAATCAATTTTGAGAATGGGTTGCACCCAGATATCAAGAAGGCAGTTAGATACCAGAAGATACGTGTCTTTGCTGATTTGGTTGATAGTTGCAGAATCTATGAAGAGGATAATAATGCTCATTACAAGATTATCAGTGAGAAGAGAGGTAAGTACCAACAAAATCGTGGTAAGCCGTGTGATACCCTAGCTGGTAAAGGTAAACAGAAAGCTGCTCAGGGTCAGAGGACTAGTGGGGGAGATGCTCCTGCTGGTGTGGTTTGTTTTAAATGTGGAAAACCCGAGCATAAGAGTAATGTGTGTACTGTTGAGGTAAAGAGGTGTTTCCGTTGTGGTAAGACTGGACATGTTACATCTGAGTGCAAGCATAAGGAGGTGATTTATTTCAATTATAGTGAAGAAGGACACATTGGTAGTCAGTGTCAGAAGCCAAAGAGGGTGCAAACAAGTGGTAAAGTGTTCGCTTTGGTTCAGGATCAGGCAGCTGATGAGGGCAGACTTATCAGAGGTACATGTTTCATTAATAGTACTCCTTTAATTACTATTATTGATACCGGTGCTACTCATTTCTTTATTGTTGCTGATTGTGTTGAAAGATTGGGTCGTATGTTATCTTCTATGAATGGAGAAATGGTCGTCGACACTTCAGCCAAGGGGTCGGTGACTACTTCTTTTGTGTGTTTAAAGTGTCCCTTTTCGATCTTCGACAGAGACTTTGCTGTTGATTTGGTTTGTTTGCCGTTAAGAGGGTTGGATGTGATTTTGGGTATGAACTGGTTAGAGCATAACTATGTTCATATTAACTGTTATGACAAGTCTATGAGGTTTTCTGCTCCTGAAGAAGAGGAAGATAGTCTGTTGTCTGCTAGACAGTTGAGGAAGTTGATGTAAGGAGAAGCACAAATGTTCTCGTTGATGGTGTCGCTATCCGTAGAGACTCAAGCTATAATTAAGGAATTGCAAGTGGTGTGTGAATTTCCTGAAGTTTTCCCTGATGAAATTCCTGATGTACCTCCGGAGAGGGAAGTTGAATTTGCAATTAATCTTGTACCTGGTACCAGACCTGTGTCTATGGCACCATACAGGATGTCTGCATCTGAATTCTCAGAGTTAAAGAAGCAATTGGAAGAGTTACTTGAAAAGAAGTTTGTAAGACCAAGTGTATCGCCATGGGGAGCTCTAGTGTTGTTAGTAAAGAAGAAAGATGAAAGTATGAGGCTTTGTGTTGATTATAGACAGTTGAATAAAGTGAAGATTAAGAACAAGTATTCACTTCCAATAATAGATGACTTGATGGACCAATTGAAGGATGCTCGTGTGTTCAGTAAGATTAATTTGAGGTCGGGTTACCATCAGATTAAGGTGAAGGATGAAGATATCCAGAAGACGGCTTTCAGAATGTGTTATGGACATTATGAGTATTAGGTGATGCCTTTCGGTGTTACTAATACGCTGGGAGTATTCATGGAATTCATGAATCATATCTTTCATACTTATTTGGATCGGTTTGTAGTGGTGTTCATTGATGACATTTTGATTTACTCTAAGTCACAAGAAGAGCATGCATAACACTTAAGAGTAGTATTGCAAGTTTTGAAAGAAAAGAAGTTGTATACAAAGCTGTCTAAGTGTGAGTTCTGGTTAAAGGAGGTTAGTTTTCTTGGTCATGTGATCTCAGGTAGTGACATTTCTGTAGATCCATCGAAGGTTGATGCAGTGTTGCAATGGGAAACTCCGAAGTCAGGTACTGAGATTAGAAGCTTTTTGGGATTAACTGGTTACTATATGAGGTTTATCGGAGGTTTTTCTAAGTTGGAACTTCTGTTGACTAAGTTGACTTGTAAAGGTAGAGCTTTTGTGTGGAATGTTCAGTGCGAAGAATGTTTTGCAAAACTGAAGAAAAGATTGGAGTCGGCTCCGATTTTGACATTGCCTAATCCAGGAGAGCCTTTCGTGGTATATTGTGATGCTTCTAAGATGGGTTTAGGAGGTGTGCTTATGCAAAATGATAAGGTAGTTGCTTAAGCGTCAAGGAAGTTGAGGACTCATGAGAAGAACTATCCTACACATGATTTAGAGCTTGCTGCAGTTGTCTTTGTGTTGAAGATTTAGATGCATTATCTTTATGGTTCTAGATTTGAAGTGTTTAGTGACCATAAGAGCTTAAAGTATTTATTCGATCAGAAGGAGCTGAATATGAGGCAACAGAGATGGTTGGAATTGTTGAAGGATTATGATTTCGGTTTGAATTATCATCCAGGAAAAGTGAATGTGGTTGCTGATGCATTGAGTAGAAAGACTTTACATATGTCGGCAATGATGGTTAAAGAGTTGGAATTAATTGAACAGTTCAGAGATATGAGCTTAGTTTGCGAGATGACACCGCAGAGTGTCATGTTAGGTATGTTGAAGATTAATAATGAATTTCTAGACAGTATCAAAGAAGCTCAGAAGTTAGATGTGAAACTGGTAGATTCGATGGTTGGGATCAATCAGTCTAAGAATAATGATTTTAAGCTAGATGCGCAAGGTGTGCTGAGACTTCATAACCGGATTTGTATTCCTGATGATGCAGAGATGAAGAAAGTAATACTTGAAGAGAGTCATAGAAGTAAGCTGAGTATTCATCCAGGAGCAACAAAGATGTATTAGGATTTGAAAGATTTGTTTTGGTGTCCTGGGATGAAGAGTGATGTGGCTTGGTTTGTATATGCATGTTTAACTTGTTAGAAGTCAAAAGTTGAACATCAGAAGCCTGCAGGGTTGATGCAACCGTTAGAAGTTCCAGAATGGAAATGGGATAGCATTTCGATGGACTTTGTGACGGGGTTACCTAATACTTTACGAGGACATGATTCGATTTGGGTGATTGTTGATAAGCTTACGAAGTCGGCTCATTTTATTCCTATTAACATCAGTTTTCCAGTGTCGAAGTTGGCTGAGATTTACACTAGTGTGATTGTGAAGCTGCATGGTATTCCTTTGTGCATTATGTTAGATAGAGATCCAAGGTTTTCTTTTGATTTTTGGAAGAGTTGGCAAGAAGCGTTGGGTTCTAGGTTGAGGTTGTGTTTAGTGTATCATCCTAAGACAGATGGTCAGACTGAATAGAATATTCAATAGTTGGAAGACTTGTTGAGGGCATGTGTTCTTGAGCAGGGAGGTTTGTGGGATACTTATCTTCCGTTGATATAGTTCACTTATAATAACAGTTACCATTCTAGTATTGGGATGGCACCTTTTGAAGCGTTGTATGGTCGAAGATGTATAACTCCTTTATGTTGGCATGAATCTGGTGAAAGTGTAGTACTTGGACCTGAACCTGTTCGTGAGACTACTGAGAAGGTGAAGTTAATTCGAGAAAAGATGAAAGCTTCCCAAAGTAGATAGAAGAGTTATCATGACAAGCGAAGGAAAGACTTAGAATTTCATGCGGGTGACCATGTGTTTTCGAGAGTTACACCTGTGATTGGTGTTAGGCGAGTATTGAAGTCTAAGAAGCTCACTTCTTGTTTTATTGGTCCATATCAGATTTCAGAGAGAGTTGGGAATGTCGCTTATAGAGTGGCTTTACTGCATAATATTTTGAATTTGCATGATGTGTTTCATGTGTCACAACTCCGGAAGTATATTTCAGATCCATCTCATGTGATTCATATGGATGATGTGCAAGTATGGGATAACCTTACTGTGGAGATGATGCTTGTATGAATCGCGGATCGTGAAATAAAGACTCTGAGGGGGAAAGAGATTGCTTTGGTTAAAGTGGTTTGGCTAGGAGCTATCAGAGAAAGTATGACTTGGGAGTTAGAGAGCAAGATATGGGACTCCTATCCTGAGTTGTTTGATTAAGGTAAATTTTCGAGGATGAAAATATTCTAAGTGGGGAGAGTTGTAACGTCCGTAATTTAATTAATTATTTAATTAAATTATTTTTGGATTATTTGTGAAGTTGTGTTATGATGATAGTTGATGTGTTGTTGTTATTGGATTTATTTATTCTATTAAGTTGTGGAATAATATTAGAATAATAATGTTGTACCCCAAAATTTTCCCTCTCACTTATCAAGAATTTGCTCACAAGATCTCCTTGGGCTTAAGACTGCATTAGGGTTTGATCAACTCAAGTCACCTCCTTAAGCACTAATGACCAAAATTAGGGTTTGAGATTGCACAAGGATTTTTGGACTTCCAATGCCCCATATGACTTTCATAGGTCATTATGGACCCTAAAGATTACTCATGTCAAGTTTCAAGCTTTGGATCACACTTTTGCTCAATTAATTGAGCAGTTGACCTAAAAATCAGCTGTATTGGGAAAAAAAGTCAACCATGGCCAATTTACAGTCAAACCTCAGAATTTTTATCCACATCAACATTTTAAACTGATATGTATCACTTGATCAAATTTGGACCATAATTCCTCAAGAAATTTGATCAAATCTCCAAAAGGGCAAAATGGTCAAAATTAGGGTTTTGACTGGGAAAGAGCAATTTCTGATTTTTGACCTAGAAAATGATAAATTGAGTTAAAGCATGATCTCAAGAGTCCAATTGCATCATTTGTACCTAATGACATGGCTCAAAACATTGCTCAAGTCCAATGGATTGACAAATGAATTTTCAGTCAACTGATCAAAAGTGAACTGTATACTGAAAAGTCAAACTTTGACTTTTTGGTCAAAATCAAATGCCAAAGATCACAATTCATCAAAACATGTCAAAATATGAAACTTATTCATCAAGAAATAAAAAATTCAAGATTTCATTTTGAAAATTCAAAATTTCTAAACTTAGAAATTTTTCTAAGTGTTGGAAATTTCTTATTTTTTCACAACTTTGAGAAAAATTTTCACCATGATGCAAGATGATTCAAGATAAACTTCCAACATTGAAGTTGTAGATATCCATGAAATCTACAACTTTTCCTCACACAACTTCTTCCAAAAGTTCTTAGATCTCAAGTTATAATTTTAAGAACATAGGGTCATGAAACAAAACACTTAGTGAAATTTGTGCCCTAATTTGGTCAGGATTTTAACCCAACTTCATGATACTTTTTCATATAGTTCCAAGAGGAATCTTCAAAATAAATTCAAAGATGGATTGTAAATCATATTAAAAGCTTTCCAAAATGTCTAAGAACTCTTTGAGATCATTCTTGAGTAGGGAGAATCGAAGAGATGAAGTTAGGGTTTGATCACTTGAATTACAAGTCATTTTGTGATGAACCAAATTCAAAATTCAAAGTATGCTGCATAAAATCTACTTTACAGGCCTCAAACTTATTAGTCACTTCATAATTAATGGCTTGCACAGCTATTAGAGGTCTCATTTCAAGCATTCAATGCATGGACATGATTTATATCCATTTTTGGAAGAAAATGCACATTGCCATTTTGATAAAGTGACTTTTTGCACAAAAACTTATTCTTCAACCTTTCACTTGTTCTCTTATGATCATACATGTCTTACAATACATGAGAAATGGTTTAGACACTTACAATCACCCAGCCCGTGCTTATACTACATATTGAAACTTGGTTTCCCTCTTTTCTTGAAAATCAAGTAACCTAGCCAAAAGCTTGTGACTTGCACTTCTGACTTGTCAATGCACTCCAATACTTTTACATATACATAGAAAAATATTTGCCACAAATACACGAATGCTCAAGCCCTGAAAAGACCTAGAACTCAGAATCACATCTCATACCTCCATTTTCACACAAACTGACCAAAAACTTGAAACTCATAACTCCCTCGTGCGTTTTCAAGCCTTTTGGTTTCTAAAGCTTATAAACATCATTTAGAACTGATCCCACACCCTGTTACAGAAATGTAACACCATTAACACCATCCTCCATTTTCAAAAACTGAGCTTTGCACTTGGACTTCTCCAGAACTTCTCAGGCCCTTTCAGCTCAAGCTAAGCATTCCATTAGCTTCCTGGGAACTTGATGAAGCTAACCCAACCATTGGAACTCCTTGAAAGCTGCTCAAACTTAAAACCTGATACCCTCTTGCAAGGTAAGTTTTCTAACTTTGGAACTTTCCATACATGCATCATCAATGATTTATTTGTGAATAAAATATGTAGATATCATTGCCCTAAAGCTAACCATGTTCATAGTTTCCATTAATTTTACTTGAGCTTAGAGAATTTTAAGATTGAAGTTCCTGAGATTTTTAGCCTTCAGATTAGGGCCAATAAAATTCATGCTTATCTTTGATCTATAGTTTTAATGCTTTACATTTTTGAAACCGTGAGGAAATTTGCTACAAGTTTCATTTTTACAGTTTTCATTTTTGATGAGAAATGAACAAGTTACAGTTGGTCTGGTTGGAGGTTGAAGATGAAGTAATCAAGGCGCATTTTGTATCATATATTTATTAATTTTCTTATGTTAACAGATGTATAGCCACCCCAGTGGTAGAAGCGCGCACCTGTTACCTTTGGGACCTGGGTTCGAGCCCCAGTGGTACCCTTTTGATTTTTCATATTTTTTCATTTTGACTTTGTTTTTTTGGACAGGTGCTGGGCCTCTTTGGGCTTGGTTTGTTTTTTTTTTGCTAGCTAACCCCCCTGTGGACTATTTGCGCCCCTGGCCTAATTTTATTTTATTTTCTTTTTTGTTTCATTTTATTTTCTTAAATATTTTCCTAATACTAAAAAATCACAAAAAATACCAAAATAATAGATTTATATTTTGACTTAGTTTATTTTATTTTTCTCACAAAAAATATTTTATTTAACTATACTTTATTTATTTTTACTGATTAGTCTTGTAAATTTAATTTAAAACTAGGTTACTATTTATTTCCTTTTACACCGATTAAAATATATTTATTTTAATGTAAAAAAGGCCAAAAATATTTTATAACATCACATATTATTTTCAAGACAAAAATACCAAAAATACTTTTCTTGAAACTTGATTTCTTTTTAACCAATTAATAGAATTATGGTTTTATTTAAAATCTTTTCTTAATAAATTTAAGTTTAATTAATTATTTTCTTTAATTAGTTAGGTTAAAACAAATTCCCTTTTCCTAAAAAAAAATCAAACAAATATCCATTTACTTTTCATTTGACATTTTTGCACATTTATTCATTTTGTACATTATATTTATTTAATTCCTTGTACATTTGTACCAATTCAATATGGTTGTAATAGATTAACTAGATTTATTTTCTTGCAATCCCCATTTATACTTTGTACACCCCCTTCCACAAGTATTGTAATAGCGTAGTAACTTTAAATTCTGCAATTTATCGCTTTATATATAACATGCTAGTAATTACGGTTTGTATGGAAAGACTAAAACCAATACTTAGAAAATCCTAATTCAAGACAAAATCAAGCATGAAAACAACACATTTGCACACAAGCACCCCTAGGATTATTCCACTTGTTGCCTTATAAAAAATGGCCATTTTACGCATGTGAGGTATCTTAGCAAAAACAAGCGAATACAAGATCATAGTCCCTCGATGACGCTATCTAAGTTGCCTTTAAAATGATCTTAGTCCCTAAAAGAGAATGCTAAGATACCTTGCAACATTGCTAATCATGGTTATACGATGATCCACGCCCGTCCCGTTTACATCCAAAGATAGGGTTACTTACCAAGTCAATGGTAAGATAACAACATCAAAGGAAAAGAAAAATGAACAAGAAAGACTTTTGAGTAGGTAGAATGCTCCTAATTAATGGCTCAATTTCAAACAAAACATCCTTGCTATTTTCAAAATAAACACCTACACTTTCAAATACCTTACAAACTTGAAAACATTTTCAAAAGATCAAACACTTTGTATACATTCTTACGAACGAGAATCATTATAAAGTTTTCCTAAACAAAGGCCTCTTTACAAAATACTTTCAAAAACCACACAAAGCATAATTTCAAACAAAAGCAAGTGATCTAGCAAGTAACTAAGAGCCCATGGAAAACCATGGATGAAAAGGGTGCTAGTACCTTCCCTTTTCATAATCTCCCCCCCGAACTCAAGAAACAATCTCAAAGGTCTTTCCTGTGCTTTTTCATCTTTCCTTTGGGATAAAAGAAAAGTCGGTGGCGACTCTTGCTAACCGCAACATTTGCAATCAAACACAAAACCTTCAAGTCAGTTCTCCCACCGTATCACAAATAATATTATTTGATGTGGGCTTACTTTAAGGGTTAGAAGTAGTAGAAAGGGGGTGTAGAAGTTTTAAGCCCATTAAGACATAATGAGAATTATAGGGTTATTATATTAGTTATTTAGAATTAATATGGAAAAGAAGTAGCAGTAAGAAGAGAAAGAAAATAAGGGTTAGAAGAGAACGTGAAAGTTGCAGAAAAGAAGGAAAAGAGCCAGAACGGAATTCAACCAGAAAAGTTATAGAGCAACCTTCAATCCAAGGTAAGGGTGGGGTTCTGACTCTATAATAGGGTTTACGATTGAAATATATATATATATATATATATATATATATATATATATATATATATATATATATATATATATATATATATATATATATATATATATATATATATATATATATATATATATATATATATATATATATATATATATATATATATATATATATATATATATATATATATATATATATATATATATATATATATATATATATATATATATATATATATATATATATATATGTTGTTGTTTGATGAGGATCAATGATTTAGAGATGAATAATCATGCCCTAATGCTGTATAATTGATGTAGAAACATAGGATTATTATAATTGATGATTACCTATGATTTGAGGATGTTTTTAGGGCCTAAGGAAGGGAATCGCAATGAAAACACAGTGAAATCGCAGAATATTTTCATCACAGGTCAGTATGAGTCGACGTCAAAAGCCATGCGTCGACACAAGCAGGTTTTTGGACTCGGGATGAGTCGATACATAGGATCATGCATCGATACATGCAGTGTTTTAGACTCAGTATGAGTCGACACAAGGGGATTACATGTTGACTCATGCAGGATTTCAACCCGGTACGCGTCGACTCAAAACAATATGCGTCGACTCATGTAGTCTGATTTTTTGACCGATTCTTCTAAAGGCTGTAACTTGAGTTTTCGGACTCCGTTTGAGGTGCCGTTCAAAGCGTTGGATAGCTAACGCGATGAATTTCATTCTTAAGGATTAAAATGAAGGATAAGAAGAATAATCCTAGTACCCAAATTAGGATTAGAGTTAGCTCTCGTGTTAATCGCTATGATGATTTTGTGAAGTATGATGAGGATAAGATGATTATAGATTATTGCTTGGTTCATAATAGTAAGATTAATGATGATAATGATGTAGTATTACAGAATAATAATATGTAGAGGTTTGGTAATTAGAGATAAGCCTTAGATGATTAATTAATTATAGGCATTATCGTGTTGTAGGCCTATGGCCAACGTTAAGGGATTGTTGATATGTCGTTGTATTGTTGTTATGGCTGAGTTGTTATGGAATTGTGTTGATGAATTATGTTGATGAATTATGTTAATGAATGATGTTGAGATGCCTCTAATAATTGGCAGTTATTAAGATGTATGCTTCTGGCCAACGATGATGTTGTGTTGAGATGTTGTTAAGTGTGGTTGTTATCACTACATTCATGATTGTGTCGCATAAATTGCATATCAAGATGGAGCTGATTCTCATTAACATGGCCTGTACTGGCGAATATTAAGATGAAGGATTATGCCTTGTTGATGCCTCTATTAATTGGCAATTATTTTGAGACGAGAGTTCTGCTCCAATGGTACCACATGCATTTGCATAATATTGAGTCGCATGATATGATTGCATAAAGAAGTTGTGTATTGATGCAGTAAATGTGTATATTATTGGTATTCTGTTGCGATTATTGTTGTTTATGAGATGTGAGGTGGTGTTATTATATGAGCTGGTCTAACATATTATTTATCATACGTTTTATTATACTGTTAGATATCTCACCCCTTCTGTTTGAATGTTACCCTTATGTTGGTAACATGCAGGTAATCCAAAGTGAAGGCAGTATACCTTCAGTAGTTTGAGTTAGTGTCATTGCTCTGATACGTAACACTTGGGGGGATGAACACTTGTTGCTTTTAATTATTGACTATTTCAGTTGTTGAACTTTAATTTGATTTTTGCTAAGTATGTGTTATTTTGAAGTTGCTATAATTGTTGGGCAAAGATGTTATTATGATTCCGCTGCGTAGTTGTTCAAGTTGTTGAATTAAGAGATTAAATTATTTTTCCGTTGGTTCATCCAAAGTTTTAAAAGTGTTATATATCCATGTTGAATGCAATGTGTTTTTAAGTTGAATTTGTGGCATTCTGATTCAGTTGTATGAATTTTATAACTCTGATTTACATTTATAATTGTCGGGTAGAATTGAGGTGTTACAATTTATATGAACTAGAGAAAGTGTCTAACAGAAAGGAATCAGGATAAACCATTGATCGATTTAAACTGAACCAACAGAGGTCTTGGATATTCTTCAATTTATAATGAGCCTGTGTAGGGATGATTTATGATACATATGAGGGAGAAGCCTGGGTAGGGCTGCTTCAAGATTAATCCATGTGAAGCTTCATCTAGAATTTAAGAGAAGGAACCTGGGTAGGGTTGCTTCAGGAAGAGTTCGTGTAAAACTACATCTTGGAAGAAGAAGGAACCTGGGTAGGGTTTCTTGATGATGAGTCCGTGTTAAACTTCTAATGGAATTTTCTGAGAAGGAACCTGGGTAGGGTTGCCTCAGGATGGTTATGTAGATAAATATCCTGGCTTGTTACAGGTATTAATCCACAGTCGATCGTCCACAGATAGTTCTCCTGGCTTGTTACAGGTGTTAATCTGGAAATTGAAAATTATCGGCCGCTGAGATAGTTGTCTTGGCTTATTATAGGTATTAATCTCTGACCTTAGAAAGAAAGATAGTTTTCTTGGCTTGTTACATGTATTAATCTTCAACCTCCTCATGTAGATAGTTTTCCTGGCTTGTTACGTGTATTAATCTACAATCAGTCGTCCATAAATAGTTTTCCTGGCTTGTTACAAGTATTAATCTGGAACTTGAAAATTGTCGGTCGTTGAGATAGTTATCCTGTCTTTTTACTGGTATTAATCTCTGACCTGAGAAAGAAAGATAGTTTTCCTGGCTTGTTACAGGTATTAATCTTCAACCTCCTTATGTAGATAGTTTTCCTGGCTTGTTACAGGTATTAATCTATAATCAGTCGTCCAAAGATAGTTTTCCTGGCTTGTTACAGGTATTGATATGGAACTCGAAAATTATTGATGATAGCTATCTGTTGATTGATCTTTACTGACAAGGTAAAGGGTTAGCTGTATGCAATGTCATGATGTATGAAATGCATTATGTAATGATGTTCTAAAAAATGAGGTTGTGTTGTATGCATATATCATGTATGTTATATGGTGTATGAATGTGAAGCATTGTTGAAATGTATCTTTGCCTCAGAAAATAAATCCTTGACAAGTGTTGGGGAGTCATTAAATTCTGAACTGTTGTTGAAGAGTATGTGCGTCTTCAAACTTTGTTTAGAATGTTTCCACTGCGGATTCCTTTTTTGTTGTTTGAGGAGAAAATTCGTTGGGGAATACTGGCTTTCTTTAAGAAGACTCTATGGAGAGTGTTGATCTCTGCTTGGGGAAATAAAATTCAAGAATTTTGGTTATCCATTACTCTACTGGGGAATTATTCCTGACTGGAGAGAATCGAAAGTTAACCGTTATCTAGTCAAAATCCAGGCTTGGCAGCAATTTGTTGAGGATAATGAAGTTGACCGTTATCTAGTCGTATTCCAGGCTTCACAGCGACTTACCGGGGAAGATTAAATTAAATGTTATCTAGTCAGATACCAGGCTTCACAAAAAAATTTCTTGGGAGAGTGAAGTTAAACTGTTATCTGGTTGGATTCCAGGCTTCGCAGCAACTTACTGAGGTGGATGAAGTTAATTGTTATTTGGTCGAGCTCCATGCTTCGTAATAACTTACTTGAGATGATGAAGTTGAACTGATATATGGTCGGATCCAGGCTTCATGGTAACTTGCTTGAAAGGATGAAGTTGGAATGATGTCTGGTCGGGTCCAGGCTTCACAGTAACTTGCTTGAAAGGATGAAGTTGAACTGATATCTGGTCGGGTCCAGGCTTCACAACAACTTATTGAAGTTAACTGTTATTTGGTCGGTTTCCAGGCTTCACAGTAACTTACTGAATTTGATTGTTATCTGGTCAGATTCCAGGCTTCATAACAAATTCCTGAGAGAATGAAGTCAATTGTTGTTTGGTCGAATTCCAGGCTTCACAACAACTTACTGAAGTTAACTGTTATCTGGTCGGTGTCCAGGCTTCGCAGTAACTTACTGAATTTGATTGTTATCTGGTCGGATTCCAGGCTTTACAACAAATTTTTGAGAAAGTGAAGTTAATTGTTATCTGGTAGAAATTCCAGGCTTTACAACAACTTACTGAAGTTAACTGTTATCTGGTTGGTTTCCAGGCTTCGCAGTAACTTACTGAATTTGATTGTGTTAGATGATGTGACAGATCTAGAATTGGGGGGGGGGGGGGGGGGGTTGAATAGATCCCTTTTAAAAAATTTGCGCGTTTTGTAAAATTGTTTTTATCAGAGAACGATAACCCTGAATCTGATCATGTAAACTTTACATATTGGAAAGATCAGATATGCGAACCAATTTGATGAAAATGATGAGAATAGAATCACAATTGAACATGAATATGATGAATCGCTTTAGCAATTTTAACAAGGTGTGAGTTATTACCAATTAGTTGCGGAGAAGATAAAGCAAATTTGTGAGTTGTAAATTCACCAAACACTTGGTGTACGTACTACGCAAGGTTTGGTTATACTCAAATTGTAGTGATTATAGCGATTCGAATGAATGCTATATGAGTTTTAAATTTTAGTTTATCACTACAAATATTTTGTACGAATGAGAAAATTGATAAATCACAAATTTAATCAAATAGAAATCAAATGCAGAAAACTAAAATGGACACGATATTTGTTAAGGAAGTTCACTCTGTCGTCCTTGCATGGGCTACTCTGCTCCCAATTCTAGAATCTAGAATTAGGATATGAAATTAATTTTGCAAAGTTTATAAGAGAAGATACAATCACCACAATTCAAAGTCACTTGATGAATCTTATATGTTGCACTCCTCTTCCCTTGATTCCAGATGAATCGAGTATGAGAAATCTTGAACAAAAACTCCTTCTACCTTGAATGATTTTGTACTCAAGAAAATGGGCCCCAAATCCTTCTTCACAATCCTCTGGTTACCGCTACCCGATTGAACACTCCACGGTCTTCCAATCCCTTAGCTCGGCTGAATTCAATGAAGCAAAGAAATGTGATAAAAACCCCCAATTTTGGAGGACAAAACCCCAATGGTTTTATTTAAGAAAAAACCCACAAAGATCTCTACCCAAATCTGAAATTGCACTTTCAATTCGGACGTTATCAACACAATCCCAAGAACTTGATCAACAAAAATGATTGTGTGTAGTTATTGATAATTGATGAGAGGTTGAAGATGAAGAGAACTCTTGTGTATATCTTTCACTTTTTCTTGTTATCGTGAAAATAGAGGCCAAAACAATATTTAATAGTGATTCTCATGATGTAACAACATATCAGAAGAATGAGACAATATAGCGATGGATCGGCTCAGGCAGGGTATACAGAAGGCGTGCGCCTTCCCGAGCGAGAGAGAGGTTGAAATTATTTCAGTTATGCACCGACTCATTGTTTGATGCGCTGACTCATGTTTTCCCAAATCTATGAGTCGACCCATAGAGAAGGCATGCGCCTTCACGAGCGATAGAGGTTGAAATTCCTTAAGTCATACGCCGACTCATGTTCTCTCAAAACCATGCGTCGATGCATAGAGGAGGCGTGCGCCTCCCCGGACGTTTCCAAGCTAAAATCTTCTTCTCATGAGCCGACCTAAGGTTCCATGAGCCGGATCATGCTGTTTGTTTTGAGAAAAATGTTTGTTTTTGATGTTTCTCACTTGCACCTATTTGAAGCATGACATATTTGCACATATAGGTTTTTGACAATCATTAAAACTCAGTTCCTTCACTTTTTCCTACTTTTGCCCTCACATACTCCCCCTTTTTGATGATGGTAAAAGCTGCAAATATGAATCATCTCAACCTTGCAAATCATCCAATTATCCTCCCCCTGATATATTGCATATTTCTGCTGTGGCTGTATTCCTATCCTTCTCCCCCTTTGACAACATAAAAAAGAAACAAGGACGTGTATTAAGAGAAAAAAAACATAAAGTGGCCAATACTTTGCAACTTTGCAAAAACAACACAAACTAACATACACACAATATGAAGCAAGTGCAAACGAAAATAGAAGAAATAACCAATAAAGTAAAATAATACGATGTTCATTGTTACAAACCCAAAATAAAACACAAAGTAGTGTGGGAAGTAAAACAGTTTAATACAAAACCTTGATAACATAAGCATAATAACTAAAGTGCCAAGCATTGACTAATGTTGTTGTTCCTCATTGTCTTGTGGTTGGTTTGGTGGAAAGCGAGCCATGAAAGCCGACTCAAAGTTTGCCAGGTTTGTGTTTTGTGTTTCCATCATTTCATGAAGAGTGTTATATCGGCGGTCTTGGAGGCTAGCATAATTATTGAACTAAATGTTTTGGATGTTGACTATTCCAGCAATATTGTTAATTCGTTCAGTTGCTAATACCATGTCTTCATGATGGTGGACGTGCATTTCCTCAAGTTTACGCATCACTTCGTCATAGGATCTATGAGGATCATAGTCATCATTGCCTTCGTCAGTTTCTTCCTCCTCTTCAGCACTTTCTTGATTCTCAGTACCAACTTCATCTCCCTCAACATCTTCCATTTCATCATCCTGTTCAACATCTTCATTTTGAACCGTTACTGAGTTAGACTTCACAAAGTACTTGTACTTACCTAGTTGGGGATTCCATTGATGACCCATAAGTGTGAGAGTTTTGGAGGTAAAATATGAATCCGGGAGAATAGGTGTAGGTGAAATACCAGTAAGATCAAGGTTTGCTTGACTTAGAATTCCATGAATGAATGATGGATACCCCAAGGCAGATCCTCTAGGGGAATCCCTCAATGCAAATAACCGGCTAGTGATGTAATACGACCACTTTATCTTAATTTTGTTTAGAGTGGGCCAAATTAACATAACCTCAGGTTGATCAATACGGGACAACCCACCCTTTTTAGGGTGAATTGTCCTTGACACAATCCATTGCATAATTCGAGCCAGAGGAACCAATTGACCTGTTGTGACAGTTTTTGGAAAAGCACTACTTTGCACAAAATTCTCAGGATATGGTCGTTTTAACATGGAGTTCAAGGCATGTTTGAAGTCATAGTCTGCAGGAAGCTTAGTGTCGGTGATCTTAACATTATCAGTGTCAACAGGGAACAACTCAAAAGTTTTCCAAATTTCATCATCTACTTTGACAACCTTATCAGCAATTCTGTATGAAAATTGGTGATCAAAGAATTTACCTTGTATACCCGCATAAAATAACTTTATGAGTACCTCGTTGTAGTCTCCATCCAACTCAAGTAATGGAAACACCTTTTGATGGTCCAACAATTCCACCACATCTGAGATATGCAGGCGTTTGAGAGTGTTACGGAAGGCACAAAATTGCCTAACAAACCTTCTTCTAGCAAACTTTTCATCATATTTTTCAATGAGATCGGAAGGAAGAAGTGACAGAGGAGTAACCTGAGTTTGATTTGAAGATCTACCTCTGATACTTCTTTTCTTTGTTGCCCTAGAAGCCATGGATGAAGGTTTGGAGAGATTTGGAGTTGAAATGACACAGTGGGTTTTTAGGGTTTTGAGAGGGAGGCCAGATGAATGCTAGCAAGAGGGAACAACAACATAGAAAATGGATGCATGCAATTTGAACCACATAATATAAACTAGGATATGATGGTCTTCCAAACCGCAACGCGTCGACCTATGCAGGAATGCATCGATGCATTCCAGTAAAATAGGCATAAATATGTTTCTCAATCAGGCGTGCGCCGACCGCTCAGAGTTATAGGTCGGCTCATGTATGTAAAGTTTTGAAATTTCTTATATTTCAGGACATGTTGGTTTTGTAAACATTAATTGAACATAGTAAACAAGTACGCATGCACATGAGCAATAACACACAAAGCATTAAATCATTTCATAGTATCAACATTTAAGTAAAATGATCACTAATGAGAAAGAGTAGGAAGGATATTACCGAACGTATTTTAATGACACGATGCCCTCACATGTCGCCAGCCCAAGAAGATATTCACGAATCATAGAGACACAAAGATAAATAAAGGGAATGCAACTCATTGGAGTTGCGATCTATCCGAAATATCAAGGACACCGAGTTCCCTACGAATATGAAAGAATGGTTCGTTCGCAAGTGGTTTTGTAAAGATATCGGCAAGTTGATTTTTGCTATCAACATGCTCAAACACGACTTCACCTTTCTCTACATGATCCCTAAGGAAGTGGTGCCTAATTTCAATATGTTTAGTGCGCGAGTGTAGAACTGGATTTTTGGTTAGATTGGTGGCGCTTGTGTTATCACAAAATATTGGAATATGATTAAGTTTTAAATCATAGTCGAGTAATTTTTGTTTGAGCCACAATGAGCACAACAATTACCGGCTGCAACATATTCCGCCTCGGCCGTTGATAAAGCAACTGAAACTTGCTTTTTTCTATGCCAACTAACTAAGGAGTTTGAAAAGAAATGACAAGTGCCATTTGTGCTTTTCCTATCCAATTTGCAACCTACAAAGTCGGAATTGGAATAGCCAACCAAGGAACAATCACTACCCTTGGAGAACCAAAGTCCATACTTAGGAGTACCACAAAGATACCTAAGTATACGATTTACAACTTTTAGATGACTCTCCTTAGGACAAGATTGATATCTAGCACACATGCAAACACTAAACATAATGTCGGGACGAGAAGCGGTAAGATAAAGAAGAGATCCAATCATACCTCTATACCTTTTTACATCAACCGGCTTACCATGTTCATCCGATCTAGGCTAACCGCGGCAGGCATTAGAGTGTCAATAACTTTTGAGTTTGCCATATCAAAGCGCTTGAGCAACTCGTAGCAATACTTCGTTTGGCTAACAAAAGTTCCTTCCTCGAGTTGTTTGACTTGAAGACCTAGGAATTAGTTTAACTCCCCCATCATGCTCATCTCAAATTCACCCAGCATCACTTTAGAAAATTCTTTGACCAAGGTGATGTTAGTAGACCCAAAAATGATATCATCTACATAAATTTTCACTAAGATGGAGTGATTTCCTTGGCGCTTAATGAAGAGGGTTGTATCAACCTTACCTCTAAAGAATCCCTTTTCTAGTAAGAACTTGCTAAGCTGATCATAACAAGCCCTGGGGGCTTGCTTAAGACCGTATAAAGCACGTTTAAGTTTATAAACATGTTTAGGAAACTCGTGATTTTCAAATCTGGGAGGTTGATATACATATACTTCTTCATTAATATAACCATTTAGGAATGCACTCTTAACATCCATTTGAAATAGCTTAAAGTTTTTTGAGCATGCATAAGCTAATAACAAGCATATAGCCTCGAGTTGGGCAACCGGAGCATAAGTTTCCTCATAGTCGATGCCTTCCTCTTGGTTATACCCTTAAGCAACAAGACGCGCCTTGTTGCGAATTATGATTCTGTTTTCGTCAAGTTTGTTCCTAAATACCCATTTAGTACCAATTATTTGATGGTCTTGCGTAGGGGGGACAAGGTCCCAAACCTCACTTCTCTTGAATTGGTTTAATTCTTCTTGCATTGCCAAAAACCAATGTTCATCGAATAAAGCTTCTTTAGGGTTTTTAGGCTCAATTTGAGTGACAAATGTGAAATGATAACAAATGTTACTTATCTTAGACCGTGTAGTTACTCCCTTTGATATGTCTCCAAGAATGTTGTCAATGGGATGATCCTTGGTTTCTTTCCACTCCAAAGGAGGATTTATTTCATTTGTTGGTTTAGTGTCTTCTTCTTATTTGCTAGACACATGATCCATCTCCCCTTTTTCTTTCTCAAGTATGGGCTCATTACTCTTTTCATCTTGATCATTGAGTATCCTTTCCGAAGAAGCACCTGCACCATTAAAAGAAATACCCTTTTCGACCATTTTTGGACAGGATTCATCAAAGGAAACATGCACGGATTCTTCCACAATTTGTAACCTTTTATTAAATACCCTATATTCTTTGCTAGATTGAGAGTTTGATATGGTGGGATAACTGACTTAAGGGTTTTTCATTTTATCGCAAATGTTGCGGATAGCAAGAGTCGCCACCGACTTTTCTTTTATCCAAAAGGAAAGGTGAGAAAGCACAGGAAAGACCTTTAGAGATGTTTTCTTGAGTTCGGGGGGTAGATTATGAAAAGGTAAGGTATTAGCACCCTTTTCATCCATGTTTTTCCATGGGCTCTTAGTTACTTGCTAGATCACTTGCTTTTGTTTGAAAATATGCTTTGTGTGGTTTTTGAAAGTATTTTGTAAAAAGTCCATTGTTTAGGCAATCTTTGTAATGATTCTCGTTCGTAAGAATGTATACAAAGATGTTGATCTTTTGAAAATGTTTTCAAGTTTGAAAGATGTTTGGAAAGTGTATGTGATTGTTTTGAAATGGCAAGGATGTTTGTTTTGAAATGGAGCAAGTAATTAGGAGTAATGTACCTACCCAAATATCTTTCTTGTTTATTTTCTTTTCCTTTGACATTGTTGTCTTACCATTGATTTGGTAAGCAACCCTATCTTTGGATGTAAACGGGACGAGCGTGGGACGTTTATACAGTTATTGAAAGAAACCTATGGGACGTTTTAGCAATGTCATTTTAGGGACTAGATCGTTTACCGAAGGCAACATTGAGGGTCATCGAGGGACTACGATCTTTTATAGAGGGTCTTTGCTAAAACACCCATATTCGAGAGATATGACTATTTTTTGACAGGCCACAAGTGAGATTACCCTAAGGGTGCATGTGTGAAAAGTGTGTTTGATTGCATGCATTTTAGTCTTGATTAGGGTTATCTATTTTTCGATTTCATGTCTTGTCATACACAACCTAATTACTAACAATATATGAAAGTAATAAAACTGCGGAAAGTAAAGATTCTACGCTATTACAATCATTAGGGGGATGTGGGTGCAAATTTACAAATGGGGGTTTGCAAGAATGTAAATCTTATTTAACTATTACAACCATATTGAAATGTACAATATAAGAAAGAAAAAGAACTCTTTTTTTTAAAAATGGTTTTTGGTCTTTAATGAATAATAAAAAAAAAAGAAATAAATTAATTAAAAAAAAAGAAAATATTTTTATGTCTTTTTTTATATTAATAAAAGGGATATTACTGTTTAAAATGATAAAAAGGGAAAATAACAAGAAAATAGAATCAGCATGTTGCTGAAAGCAAAACAAAGGAAATCAGAAATTCTGATGCCAGGCGCGCTGTGGTTCAGAAAGAAACGTCAGTGGGAATCAGAAGTTCTAGATCGATATACTCTGAGGCCCTGCAAGAAATGTCAGAGGAGAAAAAAAACAAACAAAAGTTATGGGTTGGGCTAAAGTAGTGAGTGAAAGTCAGAAGTTCAGTGTGTATTAACAGTGAGAAAAATCATGGGAATTATGTGTCAAAACAGTGAAGAGGACTCAGAAGTTTTTCACGCTTAAACAGTGAGAAAATTATAGAAGTTCCGTGTGTTAAAATGGTGAGAAGAACCAAGAAGTTCTGTATTGTGCTAAAGTAGTGAGTACAAGTCAGAAGTTAAATGTGTTAAAATTGTGAGAAGAACCCAGAAGTTCTGTGTTACATTTTAACTCTTTCCTCGTATTAATCAGCACATCAGTAATTTATTCAGTTCTTAACAACAGATCAGCAGGGTAAAAGCACAACAGTTTATAGAAGTTCTAATTCTGATTCTGGGCCTAACTTTATTCAAGAAGTTCTGATCTATAAATTTTTCTTACTTATGCAATAATATGGACAAAATCAATATTGTGATATTTACATATCTGATGATTTTCTGAATGAAAAGATGCAAAGTCAGAAAGACTTACCTTGAATCTGGAGTGTGTGCTTGGAGCTTTGAGTTACTGCCTTTAGATGTTCTGGTGTCAGTGAGAGTAACAAAATATCGGTTATGTTCTTTGATTCAAAGGGAAGAACAAAGGTTTTGTTTAGGATTTGTGAAGGTTTTTACTGTTTCATTTTCTCTCTTTGATAATTCTCTCTCTCTCCAAAAGCCAGCCCCTTGAAAGTGTGATGGAGCAACTTATTTATAGGTGAAGTTGTTGTAATTTTGGGGGGAAAATAGATGGGATTTGAACATGTTTTAGCATCCTATTCCATTGATTTTTTATCACCGTTTTTGTATGCTAGTTTGGTGCAATTATGGGATGAAGGCATGGACTGAATTAGCTATTGGTTGTAGGACTGTGATGTAGCAGTGAAGCAGGTTGTATAAACAAGGTTTTGGGATTTGGTGATGTTCTGACCGAAGCATTAAATATGGCCTTCATATGCTAGGGTGTTGCCTTGTTCTTAAAGCAAGTATGCTGGTTAGCAAGTTTAGCAACACCTAAGTTGGGTTTGTCAGCAGGAATTAAAGAAAGGTAACCTCAAAAGCAAAAGAAACATATGGGCCCAACACACTTTTGTACAAAAGTTTGCTTTTCCAAGACATTAAAGGTACACGTGGGGGAAATCCTTTGGATAAAGACCCAAAAGTGGTTGTGAGCATTAAATGAAGATGAGACTTATCAAGCTAGAAATCCTGCAATGTGATATTCTGCATTATTGCTCAATTCTAGATTAGAAGTTCAGCTTTAGCGTAATTTAGAATAAACATCCAACTTCTGATCTTTGAATCTCTTTGTTCCAGCATGTTCTGAAAGAGCTCTCAGACTTTCAAGAAGCTTGCACCATGCTTTGCAAACCTTTTTTGAATTACCCTTGAAGACTCTGACTGAATCTTTGTGAAAAACTAGCCCATAAGTTCTGACCAAACTTTGTCTTGGAAGTGTCCAGAATTTGCTTAGTGCTTCAGTTTCATGGACGTGTCTTTGAGGAGTCATAGCTTGAAATCCCAGCATTTCTAAGAGAAGTTTTGTGCTGCAATATTTTAGATTTTGTTTGAGTCCATAACTCTTGTGTTAGAAGTTAATCCAAAATTAGCTTGCATCATGGTGATAATCTGATCAGAAGTTGTGAGCTTGTTATGTTTCTTAAACACTTAGAAAAAATTCTAAGTATTTTAGAATTTTGACTTTTCCCAAAGTAAATTGACTTTTGATTTTCTTGATGAAACAAACTTCATATTTCAACATGTGTTGATGAAATATGATTCTTGAAACTTGGTTTTGGTCCAAAAGTCAAAGTTTGACTTTTTAGTGTGCAAATGACCAATTTGCCCTTGTGAGTGATTTTCTTGGAAAATTTGTAGTTCAAGGCTTGGAATTGGATGGAAGCAAACTTGAGGATCCAGGGTGATCCTTTGAGAAATGAAAGGGAAAATTTTGGGGTGCAACAGCTGCTCTTGTTCAATCTTCTTACACCTGAAGAGTTAGATTGGTAAATTTGCCATTCGTGACTTGAAGGTGGAAGATGATTGAACACTAGAGTGCCCAGAAAATTTGCATTCGAAGATGTGTTAGTTGATTATGTAGGGAATGGGCTTAATTATGGCATTTGGATAGATAATGGATAGTTGTTGGAGATGGGCTTAAAGATGTCATCCATAAATGATTGCTGGATTATATCTGTAAGTTGGAACTGAATGATTATCAGAATGGCGTCCGTGTCTGGAGCGTATCTGAACCGTATCAAACATTGAATCTGAATGAGAATCAGAATGGAATCAGTGTCTGGATTGTATCTGAACTGTATCAAAAGTTGAATCTGAATGAGTATCAGAATGGCATCCGTGTCTGGAGCGTATCTGAATAGTATCAAAAGTTGAATCTAAATGAGTATCAGAATGGCATACTTGTCTGGAGCGTATCTGAATTGTATCAAAAGTTGAATCTGAATGAGTATCAGAATGGCATCCGTGTCTGGAGCGTATCTGAAATGTATCGAAAGTTGAATATGAATGAGTATCAGAATGGCATCCGTTTCTGGAGCGTATCTGAGCTGTATCAAAAGTTGAATCTGAATGAGTATCAAAATGGAATTTGTGCCTGGAGCGTATTTGAAATGTATCAAAAGTTGAATCTGAATGAGTATCAGAATGGCATCCGTGTTTGGAGCGTATCTGAACTGTATTAAAAGTTGAATCTGAATGAGTATCAGAATGGCATTCGTGTCTGGAGTATATCTGAATTGTATCAAAAGTTGAATCTGAATGAGTATCAGAATGACATCCGTGTCTGGAGCGTATCTAAACTATATCAAAAGTTGAATCTGAATGAGTATCAGAATGGCATCCGTGTCTGGAGCGTATCTGAACTGTATCAAAAGTTGAATTTGAATGAGTATCAGAATGGCATTCGTGTCTGGAGTGTATCTGAATTGTATCAAAAGTTGAATCTGAATGAGTATCAGAGTGGAATCCGTGTCTGAAGCGTATCTGAACTGTATCAAAAGTTGAATCTGAATGAGTATCAGAATGGCATCCATGTCTGGAGCGTATCTGAACTGTATCAAAAGTTTAATCTGAACGAGTATCAGAATGGCATCCGTGTCTGGAGCGTATTTGAACTGTATCAAAAGTTGAATATGAATGAGTATCAAAATGGCATCCGTGTCTGGAGCGTATCTCAGAAGGAAGATGAAGGAATCTTGGATGATTACTACCTCAGCAAGAAGATGAAGGAATCTTGGATGATTACTACCTCAACAGGATGATGAAGGAATCTTAGACGATTACTACCTCAGCAGGATGATGACCTTTATCTGTTGATTGATATTTCCTGAAAAGGTAAAGAGTTAGTTGTATGCAATGTCATGACGTATGCATTGTGTAATGATGTTCTCAAAATAAATGAGATTTGTGTTATATGCATTTTGTATGCATATGCTATGAATGTTGTTGAAATGTAATTTTTTCTTGGAGAATAAATCCTTGACAAGTGTCGGGGAGTTATTAAATCTCGGATCGCTGTTGAAGAGTAGACGTGTCTTCAAACTTTGCTTAGAATGTTTCCATTGAGGATCCCTATTTTGTTGGGGATAACTCCGCTGGGGAAAGTTGAAAACTCTGTGGAGAGTGTTGATTCCTGCTTGGGAAAAAGAGTTCTGGAGTCTTAGTCGTCCGTTGCTCTACTGGGGAGTCGAAGTTGAACTGATATCTGGTCGGGTCCAGGTTTCAAAGTAACTCGTTGGGGATTGTAAAGTAGTCTACTGGGGAAGAGGAGTTATGGTCCTTTGATTTGTAGTAGTCTGAGAGGCAAACTCAAGTTGGAGAATCCTGCCGTTTGTTAGGGAAATAAACCCTGTTGCTCAGTCTATTAGAGTGGCAGCAACTTTATTGGGGGAAATCTTCGAGTGTTCTTGAGGTCGACTCAGCTGGTGAGAAAATTTTTTAGATTGAAACTCTGGCTGAGAGTTGTCCTATGAGAAGGATTTTGAGGAGAATTGTCACCGCCCCTAGTAGCGAGTGTTTGTGGCACTGTTAGGAAATGTTTGGTTGTAAGTAAACCTTTATTGGGATTTGCGTTCAATTCCCCACGTGATGGAGATGGAGACTTGCCCCTGATTATTCAGCATTTCTTGAGAGATTTCTTGGAATCTTGACTGGACTACCCCAGGTGTGCTGGATAGTGACATGCCATGTCTCCTTGTTGATAGGAGATTTTTCATTGGAAATGTCGTCCCACTTGAAGTGATTTTGTTCACTGAGAGAGTTTTCGTTCACTGGATATTCGTTGTGTGAATTTTTCTGCTGTAAAATAAATAGCCATATGTAAACAGTGATATTCAAGTAATGCAAACTTTATGTTTGTCTTGAAATTTTGAAAATGCGTTTTTAGCAAGTAAAGAAATTTTGTAAGAAAATTCAACTCAGGATTTAGAGTAAAGCCCTACAGGAGTCAGGATACCTTTTGTAATAGTAGCTTTCGAACTAACCCATGCTTCAATTAGGACTTTTAAAGGGTTGTAGCGTGGCTTGGTTCACAGTTTTAAGAAACAGAGGATAAATGCTCAAAATATATTACCCACCCGCTCTTCGTGATGTTCTTCAGTCCTATACTCAGTTAATCGTATGTTTGAACTCCAATTGAGTCTGGAATGACATTTTGGTGATGGTTCAGACAAGTTAAGTTTGCCGGAAGGCAGTCATTTTTTCCATATTTTCCATGTTGTGGAGGGTTTGTAGTGACCTCCCCCCCCCCTTTTTTTTTATTTATTATCCCTGATTTTTGCCTGACTGTTCTTATTTTGAGATTACAGTCAGCGGGATGCCCCAGTTTTCTTAAGTCTCCTTTGTAGGTTATGACTTAGTGGGCTTTTCTTTTTGAGAGATAATGACTTCCTATGTGATAGGGAACCATCACCGTCTTTTGATTCCGGAGGAATGTTTCTGATGTCACTCATTGCATTACGAGATGAGAGTTTGTGATTTGAACACGCTTTTGAATTAACTGAGAGACTACCCTGCCCCGGGTTTTGATTAAAGGTTTCAATTTGTGTAAAAAAAAAACTTCTACTTTTTTGACTCGAAGGGGTTGACTAGGGATTATCTTCCTTATAATTCTAGTGTTTAGGATTTGAAAGAATGCATGTACATTGTCAGCAAGGTCTATTCAAAAGCATACTGTATGAGATTTATGGCATTGTTTTCGTCATCCTCCCTCTAAAGGCTTGTAACTTTTAGAAAGAGTTAAATGTCATAAATAAAGTAGAAAGCATAGTTTAAATATAGTGAAAACGAATGGATGAATTCAAGAGAAACATATGCAATGCATTAATGAAACAAAGTTTGACATTAATAGGTAATTGTTTGAATGACAAAAGGAATTACAACTGAAAAATTCAAATGAAACATAAGCCTCTTTGTCTGGACTTGTCACTTTAGGTGGTGAGCCTTTGAAGGATGACAGAAGAAATCAGTCTAGCCACCTTGTGTGAACTCCAATGCTCCCTCGTCGATCAGGTCTTGAATTTTATTTCTCAATGTCCAACAACTATTGGTGTCATGTCCAGGACTGTTGGAGTGGTATGCACATCTTGTATTTGGATTGTACCTTGGGGAGGTTGTGTTGGGATTCTGAGGGGGGTCTTTTAACATAACCAGCTTGGTCTCAACATGTGTTGCAATGCTTGAGCTAATGACATGTTGATCTCGGTAAAGCGTCTCTCAGATGTATTCCGCTTACGCTGATTGCCCTGTTGTTGTTGGAGAGATTGTTGTTGGAGGCGAGACGTGGCAGTAATTTGGAACATTCTACTCTCCCTTAAACCGGCTCCACATCGTATGGGAGGATGAGTGGTGACTTGATATCCAATTCTGGTTGTTTGTTCCATATGGTTTTAACCGTCTTGACGAAGCTGGTTGACAAGAATTTCAACTCTTCTTGTCCTTGAGCTAGATTTTAGATAAGATCCATCTGGCCCACCAGTTGTCCCATCATTTGGATCTTCATTATGGCTATCTCGGTTTGTATCCGCTCCAGCTGGTTATCCTTATTATCTTCTGGATTTCCCGTGATCATGCCCCTAGTTAGGAGCGTCTTCACCTCTTCTTGTCCCTTGGATAGGTTCAAGAACATCTCTTGAAGTTAAGCGTTCTGAATCTGGATGCTCTTGATGGTTTGTTCTAAGGCCATCCTTACTGAAATAAACAATAGGAAGATAAGGAAAACTGTGTCAGAGAAACATGTCATGATATGATGCATGATATATGGATGCCTGTTTTCAAGATCTCATGGGGTAAACACAAGAAAATGTTAGAAGTTGAACTTTGATCAATAACTTTGATTGGAGAACTTTGTATCGGTGGATGTCCTTCCACGGGAATTCAGCTCACCATGCCAAGTGGGTTGTAGCCCTTGACTCAAATTGTTGTACTTGATATTTGACGGTGCTTGGTTAGAGGAAATAAATCCTCTTGCCCCTTGATAGACGTCTGGTTCAACGTGACCCTGCATCAAAAACCCTTGAGAGCCTTGAAATGCTATGGTTCAATGCTATGGTATGATGTTATGATGTTATGCACAAGTATGCAAAGTAAGCAAATTTATATACAAATAATCATATTCACACAAAGCAGACAAGTCCTTAGGTTTAGGCTTGCATGGCGTTTTAAGGTCATACCCTCTTGAAGTTGGATTGGTTCAACCTGTCCTATAAATAGTAATCGGGTTCTAAGGGATATCAATATCACTGATCTTTCTTCCAGCTTTGTTCAATAGGCGATTGATTCGCAACTAAACAAAGCTCAATTGTCAAACCTCAATGAGTGTAGCATCGAGTATCCGCCGACCTTGGGAATACACCAAGGCCGGCAACCTCGCTACGTCCTACTGGCCAAGTTGTGCAATTAAAGGTTCTAAGGTCAGTTGATGCTTCACGACACCACGCGGCGGCCCCGTACTCTCCGGGATTGACTCAAGGGTTACCGATATCAACCAAAGTGCCACATCAACGTAGCTACTGCTTCAACCGTGTCTGTATACCCCGCATAGTTCCCTCATAGTTTATTGCTACTTACCTAAAAGGTGTCCCCAAATCCGGGTGTAGGATTAAAACAAACCCAAACAAAGAACCATAATGTAAAGAAAACAAATCAAACAATGTAAACAAGTAAATGTGATCTAGCCCTAAGGTAACCCCATTTTTAGAATTTTCCCCCAGCAGAGTCGCCAGTTCTGTGATACGGTGGGAGAAATGACTTAATGGTTTTGAGTTTTATCGCAAATGTTGCAGATAGCAAGAGTCGCCACCGACTTTTCTTTTATCCAAAAGGAAAGGTGAAAAAGCACAAGAAAGACCTTTAGAGATGTTTTCTTGAGTTCGGGGGGTAGATTATGAAAAGGGAAGGTCTTAGAACCCTTTTCATCCATGGTTTTCCATGGGCTCTTAGTTACTTGCTAGATCACTTGCTTTTGTTTGAAAATGTGCTTTGTGTGGTTTTTTAAAGTATTTTGTAAAGAGGCCATTGTTTAGGCAATCTTTGTAATGATTCTCGTTCGTAAGAATGTATACAAAGATGTTGATCTTTTGAAAATGTTTTCAAGTTTGAAAGATGTTTGGAAAGTGTATGTGATTGTTTTGAAATGGCAAGGATGTTTGTTTTGAAATGGAGCAAGTAATTAGGAGTAATGTACCTACCCAAATATCTTTCTTGTTTATTTTCTTTTCCTTTGACATTGTTGTCTTACCATTGATTTGGTAAGCAACCTTATCTTTGGATGTAAACGGGACGGGCGTGGGAGGTCTATACAGTCATTAAAAGCAACCTATGGGATGTTTGAGCAATGTCGTTTTAGGGACTAGATCGTTTACCGAAGGCAACATTGAGGGTCATCGAGGGACTACGATCTTTTATCAAGGGTCTTTGCTAAAATGCCCATATTCGAGAGATATGACTATTTTTCGATAGGCCACAAGTGAGATTACCCTAAGGGTGCATGTGTGCAAAGTGTGTTTGATTGCATGCATTTTAGTCTTGATTAGGGTTATCTATTTTTCGATTTCATGTCTTGTCATACACACCCTAATTACTAACAATATATGAAAGCAATAAAAGTGCGGAAAGTAAAGATTCTACGCTATTACAATCATTAAGGGATGGGGGTGCAAATTTACAAATGGGGGTTTGCAAGAATGTAAATCCTTTTTAACTATTACAACCATATTGAAATGTACAATATAAGAAAGAAAAAGAACTCTTTTTAAAAAAAATGGTTTTTTGTCTTTAATGAATAATAAAAAAAAGAAATTAATTAATTAAAAAAAAGAAAATATTTTTATGTCTTTTTTTATATTAATAAAAGGGATATTACTGTTAAAAATGATAAAAAGTGAAAATAACGAGAAAATAGTGTGATACGGTGGCCAGAACCGGAACATATTTTAGGAATGCTGGTTTGTGTTTTGCGTTTGTGTTTGCAAAATGTCGCGGTAAGCAAGAGTCGCCACCGACTTTTATTTTATCCAACAAGGAAAGGAAAAAAGCACAGAAAAATTTCTTTTCCGAGATTTTGAGTACGGGGGGTAGATTATGGAAAGGGAAGGTATTAGCACCCTTTCTATCCGTGGTTTTCCACGGGCTCTTAGGTACTTGCACATCATTTTCAAAATTGCTTATGTGTTTATGTGATTTGAAAATGTTTTGTTTGACTTCGATTTAACCCTTGCTTTTGTCTTCAAGAATGTTACGAAGTGTGTTTGAAATCTTTGTTTTGAAAGGAGTGTAAGTGTGGAAAAGTTTGTTTGGATTGAGCAAGTACTTAAGAACTAATCTACCTACTCGAAAAAAGAATTGTTCTATGTTTGTTTCCTTTAGACAGTGCTATCCCACTATTAGTGAATAGGTAGCACCGTCGTCGGAGTTTTGAGGGTCAATTCGAAAGGGACGTACGATCACTAAAGCAATGTTAGGACGTCTTAGTAGTAACTCTAATGTCTTAAGATCAACATTCGAGGCAACTATATCCGAGGCAACTTTGATCTTTTGGACAAGAGAGCGACCACTAAAATATCCTATACTTAATGACTGTTTACCAAAGGCAACCGAAGTGAGAGTATATCCTAGGAGTGCGCATGTGCGAGTGGTTTGATTTTAAGTTTATTATCTTTGCACATTTATGGTTTGCTAACTGTTTTAAAGTTCATCATACATTCTTGTCATGCATCCCTATTATTCATACATCTAACAGTTAATATTTTGCAGAATTTAAAGTGCGGAAAATAATCTACGCTATTACAAGGCTTCAGGTATTTACATAGCCAAAAACAACCCATAGAAAAAGAACGATAAATGAAAGTAAAAGGCCCTAATTACTCTATTAGAACTTGTAAGAAATTACATTAATATGGGAAAAATAAAATAATAAAGCGCGCGCGATGAGTTAGGAACGATAAGAACTTAGGGTTTTGACCCCGTCTAACCTAATTGAAAGAAAAAAAATTGTTTTTGTTGTTTTTAATTATTTCTAAGAAAAAGAATTAGGTTTTTAAATTAAATACAAAATTAATTAGTAATTAAATTAATTAAAGAAAATAACTAAATGTAACCTATTTTTGTGTTTTTGGTTATTTTAAGAAAAAGAAAATATAATTAAGTTAGAAACAAAAACCCTAATTGTTCTAATTGTTTTTAATTTATTTACAAAAGAAATTAAAGTTACCTAAAATCAAATAACCTAATTAAATTAATATTTGTATAAAAATAAATATCCTAAATCTAATTGGGTGAAAAAAATTATTTTTATGATTTTTTAATAAAAAGAATTATTAATTATGTTAGTAAAATAAATAGATAAATTAAATAAGGGAAATATAAAAAGAAAAGAAAATAGAGACTGGGCCTGAAATAACAATTTTAGAGGGTGTGGATAGAACTTTTTTGGGCCCAAAACAGCTGATCCACGTTGACTCTTTGAATCCCATGCCATGCGTTGACTAGGCATATCATGGTCCCTCAAATGATGACCATCAGATCTGGCCTATGGACATCTGGCTGGTTAGATGATGAGGATGTATGGTGGTCCTTGGCCTTGTGTACACTCCTGATTAGTGAAAGAAAAATATCATGAAATAATAGGGGGACCTGGGATTCGAACCCAAACCCCAAAGCTTTTTCCAAACGCATGGCTACCAACTGTGCTGCACGCGTTAGTTGTACATCAAAGACAAAACAAAAATTAAATATTAAGAAAGCATAATATGTCAAATCAGCGTGCAAATTTTTAAACGAAGCAATAGGAGCTTGCCACGCCATCATCCCTGTCCTCTCTCTGTGGCTAAAAGATGCAGGGACTTTTACCTTTGGACAACGTCCGTCACTACAAACCCTGTAATTTCTCAAAATCAAGCACACACAAGATAAATAAAATCTAAGGCCATGAATTGATTCATCTTGGCCTGTTGAGTACGATGGTACCCCTTTCATGGCCAATTTCACCTGTACACAAAGATCCCAAATCGAAGAAACAAACCCTAACAATGGAAAACTCTAATACAGTCGATGAAAACGCAATTAAATGTTATGGATAGTTTGCAAATACTTCAAGGAGCAAGAATATATGATTATTTCATGCTATAAGTGTCAGAATTATGCAATTCGAATTCAAGAAAAAGCCATTGTCGTGGCAGACTTACAGTGAGTTATGGTGCCGGAAACTCCTTGTTCTTGATTGGTTTCGCTGGCTTGTGATCCTAGGAAGCGATTGGGATGGCTAGAGAGTCTTGAAAATATCTGGAAATAGCAAAACGAATCACCGCTTTTCCTTGTTTTTTTCAAGTTTGTTCCTGCCTTCTCACGCCTCAAAAAGCTTCTTTTTTTGGTCTGCCTTTGTTCAATATATACAAATGATTGAATTAGGGTTGCAAACATGATCTCAATCTTTGCCAATTATTGATTTTGATTTGGATTTGATTCACTTGAAGATCCTTCCAAAAATAGGCCAAATTCAATCTTTTTGTGCACACAAAGGCCTTGCACGAATTCAATCACTTGCCAACTGGATATAGGACCTGAAACATGCACAATATCTTGAGATTTCAATGCTTTGGATTTTTCCATGATTTGTTTTGATTTAAATTGATTTAATTCAAATAAAAATCAAAATAAATGATAAAAATAAGATAATGACAAGTGGGAAGAGCTAGGGCTTGTGGACCATGCTACCAACTCAAAACAAGTGCAAAACGTTAGGCTCATTTAGCAAAAATTGCAATTTGATGCATAGTTGACTTTTGACAATTTTGCAAAAAGGGTCAACTTCACCAATGCATAACTTCCTCAATTTGGACTCTTTGAAGGCGTTCTTGGACTTTTTATAAAGCTCTAGATGTCCTCTAAGCAACCCTTTTGGTATCATCTCAATTAGGTATTCCAGGTTCATGTATGAAGCTTTGACAAAAAAGGTGTTTTTGTTGACTTTTCAAAATGACCTATAATGTCCAAATTCATAACTTCTTGTATGTACATATTTTGAACTTGGGAGATGAAGATGGATTTCATATAATTTCATCCTATTCAAAATGAGCTTTTGATGCGTCATTTATCATAAATTATGAGAAAGTTATGCTTTGTCAAAGTTGAGTTGACTTTTCTTGCAAAACCCTAATTTAGCAACTTTTGGGTTTTGATGAATTATGAGCAATCCTTGATGAATCATGATCAACCCTTGATAAAATGATGAAATATACTACAAAATGAGGATTTTTACCAAAAATCTTGAAGTTTGACTGTATGTGGGCCACATTTGACTTTTGCCCTAGCATAGTCGATTTTTAGGCCTTTGAGCAATTGACTGAGCAAACTTCCTCTGCAAGGCTTGAAATTTGACATGGATGATCTTGAAAACATATTAGGACTAAGATGAGCATTTGGGATCCCTTGGACTCAAGCATATTGATGCAATATGAAACCCTAATTTGAGATAGACTGCCTTAGGAGAGAGCTTGTCTGGTCAACCCTTGGACTTCCTTGAGCAACTTGAGGATCTTTCTTGAAATGTTTTGAGAAATATGAGAGGGAAAATTTTAGGGTACAACAGCTGCCCCTGTTAAATCTTCTTAAACCTGAAGATGTAGATTGGCTTTTCTGCCTTTCGTGATCCGAAGGTGGGAGATGATTGAACACTAGAGTGCCCAAAAATTTGCACTCGCATGAAGTAGTATTTGTCTTGTGATGTTGGGAATGGGCTTACAGATTCCATTTGGAAATGAATGATAGGAGATGGGATTAAAGATGCCATCCTAAGGAGTGTCGATCGCATAAAAGATTCCTTAGCGAGAGTCTGTATACCTGTTGTGGAGGAAGACTACGCTGGGGAGTGTTGATCTCTGTCTTGGGAGAAATAGAAATTTTAGGAGCTTCGGTCGTCCGTTATTATACTGGGGAATCGTCTCTTAGTTGAAGAGGTGAAAATGAACTACTATCTGGTCGTGATCCAGGCTTCATAGTGATAAGACCGACTGCTATCTGGTCGTAATCCAGGCTTTACAGTGACTTACTAGGGAGGTGAGATTAAACTTGCTATCTGGTCGTAATCCAGGCTTCACAATTTCTCAATTCTTATCTGGTCGTAATATAGGCTTCAGAAGGAACTAAGTTGTTATCCGGTCGCATCCGGGCTTCAACTTGAATTTAGGGCACACTAATATCTGGTCGACTTCGGGCTTCTTAGTATCTGTCCAAGTAAAACTGCTATTTGGTCGAAATCCAAGCTTTACAGTGTCCCTCACTGTTATCTGGTCGTTACCCAGGCTTCAGTGTATTTTACCGCTATCTGGTCGTAATCCAGGCTTCACGATGTCTCATACCATTATCTGGTCGAATTGAGGCTTCATGGTGTCTTGTACTGCTATTTGGTCGTAATCCAGGCTTCACAATACCTCACTTCTTATCTGGTCGTAATCCAGGCTTCAGAAGAAATCAAGTGGTTATCCAGTCGCATCCGGGCTTTCATTTAATTTTAAGGCCTACTAATATCCGGTCGACTCCGGGCTTTATAGTAATTGGTCGGGCGAACTGCTATTTGGTCGAAATCCAAGCTTCACAATGTCCCTCACTGTTATCTGGTCGTAATCCAGGCTTCAGTGTCTTTTACCGCTATCTGGTCGTAATCCAGGCTTCGCGATGTCTCATACCATTATATGGTCGAATCCAGGCTTCATGGTGTTCAGAGAAATCAAGATACTATCTGGTCGAATTCGGGCTTCATAACTTGTATTAAAGATATACCACTATCTGGTCGAATCCAAGCTTCGTAGTATTCTTGGCTGCTATCTGGTTGTAATCTAGGCTTCGCGATGTCTCATACCATTATCTGGTCGAATCCAGGCTTCATGGTGTTCAGAGAAATCAAGATACTATCCGGCCGAATCCGGGCTTCATAACTTGTATTAAAGATATACCACTATCTAGTCGAATCCAGGCTTCATGGTCTTGTATTGCTACCTGGTCGTAATCCAGGCTTCATAATAAATTGTTGAGCTGTTATCCGATTGTAATCCGGGCTTCACGGCTTGTGTTTATGATATACCACTATCTGGTCGTAATCCAGGCTTCATGGTACTTGTTGAGCTGCTATCCGGTCGTAATTCGGGCTTCACGGCTTGCTGGGGACTAAAATATTATCCGGTCGAATCCGAGCTTCATAGCTTGCTTTTAAGAGATACCACTATCTGGTCGTAATCCAGGCTTCGTGGTAGTCTGATACTGTTATCTGGTCATTCTTCGGGCTTCACAATATGATGGAGTAATCAAGGTACTATCCGGTCGTACACGGGCTTCATAGCTTGAACTTTGTGAGGATTTGATTGTATCTTTTCCTGAAAGGTAAAAGGTTAGTCGTATGTAATGTCATGATGCATGACAAGTATCAAGCAATGATGTTCTTAAAATAAATGAGACTGTGTTGTATGATGCGTATATGCATGTGTCATGATGTATGGACATGCAATGTTTTTTATGATATTCTCTAGTTGGGGAAAATAAATCCCAGATTGCTGCTGGAGAGTATAAAGATTTTAGCTCGCAGGGGATAACGACCGAATATGGCTGGGAGAATAATCCCGCTGGAGAATACATTGGTGAGAGACTGACTCTATAGGGAAGAGATACTCTGTTAGAAGATCCTCTGACTTTGGAGAAATAACCTTGGCTGTGGATGAATTACTGATGCTGGTGATGAGCTATGTCGGGGATAAAGTGTCTGTTTATGAAAGAAATAAACTCCACTAGGGATGGTCTTCCATATGAACTCTGCTTGGAGAGAATCTTACCGACTTATTCGCGATTGCGAACCTCAGCTGGGGAGAGTTGATAATACTGTATTCTGGGTGTTTTTTACTCTGCGGGGAGTGTATGCATCTTTAGTCATATTCTCCAGCTAGGTTTATCCCTGTACCTGGTGAATAGAGAAACTGTAAGGTTTGGACATTTCTGTTTGCCCCTGTTCCTGTCATTACGAGTAATCGTCTTTTGTTTCGCATGTAAATATTTATGAGCAGCAATTATTGTCAAATGCATATATCAAAATGAACCATTGGACGTTCGTGTAAAACAAAACAGTAAAAAGGAAAATAATTTGAAATTTCTTTGTGAAAATGACTTGTATTGATTTTGAAGTTGGCCTGTAAATAGGCGTTTTTGTACAAGAGGCTGACGTCCTAGTAAGAGAATGCCGCTGAGAGATGAATTATACAATTTGTGAAAAATAAAGAAAAACAGCTATGTGAACAATCCCACTGGGTTCCAACTCTGCTACTGCCTTCATATCTTCGAGCATCTCATCACTTTGCTACTTGGTTGAAGGTAGATCAGGTTGATTGGCGCCGTACGAACTTGATAGTCGATACCGAAGTCTGGTTGCAAGGTGATCCTATGAGACATAGTGTTACGCTTCAATCCCTAATTTTTTCCTGGACCGCCCTTTCGGGTTTTCAGTCCACCGGGATACCCTTTTTTGCCCAAGCCGCCTTTTCAAGTTTTCGACTTGCCGGGTGTACTTTTTTTTCATTTTCATCCCTTACTTTTGCCTGAACCCTTTTGGTTTTCCGGGAAGCCCTATTTTTGCCTAGGCCAGTCAACCTAGCAGATCCTTGATTATGCGTAGTATTTTTTTCACTATGTCTGCATTGACGGGGTGAGGAAGGTCGTCACCATCAATGGTGGTTAGAATCATAGCTCCTCCTGAGAAAATGTTCTTAATCATAAATGGCCCTTCATACGTAGGGGTCCATTTTCCCTTGGGATCACCTCGAGGTAATATGATGCGTTTGATCACCAGATCCCCGACTTGATACTTTTGTCGTCTAACTTTCTTGTTAAATGCCTTGATCATTCATTTTTGATACGTCTGACCATGAGAAATAGCAGTAAGTCTCTTCTCGTCAATTAAATTCAGCTGATCAAGCCGGGTCTAAATCCAATCGTCCTCGCTCAAACCTGTATCATTCATAATCCGAAGAGAGGGTATCTGAACTTCAATGGGAAAAACTGCCTCCATGCCATACACCAAAGAGTAGGGTGTTGCCCATGTTGACGTCCGCGCTGAGGTACGGTACCCATGAAGAGCGAATGGTAATATCTCATGCCAGTCTTTGTATGTCACCGTCATATTCTGCAAAATCTTCTTGATATTCTTATTAGCCGCTTCAACAGCCCCATTCATCTTCGACCGGTAGGGAGAAGATTTATGATGCTGTATCTTGAACTGCTTGCAGAGCTCGGTGATCATTGTATTGTTGAGATTTGTACCACTGTCTGTAATGATCCTCTCTAGTACACCGTACCGACAGATCAAATTATGTCAGATAAACCGCACCATGACGTTCTTGGTTACTGTAGCAAAGGAGGCTTCCTCAACCCACTTTGTAAAGTAATCAATAGCCACCAGAATGAAATGATGCCCATTGGACGCAGTAGGTCTAATCTCGCCGATCACGTCGATGCCCCATATTGCAAAAGGCCAAGGAGCTGTCAAGACATTCAGAGGAACTGGAGGTATATGCACCTTATCAGCATACACTTGGCACTTGTGAAAGGTCCGAGAATGCTGATAACAATCGGCTTCCATAGTAGACCAATAATATCTTGCCCGTAGGATTTTCTTCGCCATAGTATGTCCACTGGAATGAGTTCCGAAAGTACCTTCATGTAACTCCGCCATAATCCTTTCTGCCTCGTTCTTGTCCACACATCGCAGTAAAGTTGAGTCATGGTTATGCTTGTAAAGGATACCATTACTAATGAAGAACTTTGCTGTGAACCTCCTTAGAAACTTCCTATCATTAACAGATGCATCCTCGGAGTATTCCTGAGCCTCAAGATACCTCTTTACCTCATAAAACCAGGGTTTATCTGCTACTTCTTCAGTATCGATGTCACAGTAATGTGCGGTTTCGTCCAACCTCTCAATGGTAATCCGGGGAGCCTCATTGTCCCATCTGACCTTGAACATAGAAGACATAGTAGCTAGCACGTCCGCCAACTGGTTCTCCTCTCTGGGGAAATGTTCAAAGGTTATCTCCTCAAAGTGTGGAAGCGAAGTCAGCACATACTCTTTTTAAGGAATAAGATTTGGGTGCTTCGTATCCTACTCGCCTTTGATCTGACTGATCACTAGAGCGGAATCTCCGAATACACTCAAGAACTTAATCCTCAGGTCAATATCAGCTCGAAGGCCCAGGATGCACGCTTCATACTCCGCCATATTATTGGTGCAGTTAAAACATAATCGGGTGGTGAACAGAGTATGACATCCTTCGGGAGATATGATCACGGCGCCAATGCCATTACCCAAAGTGTTTGAAGCTCCATCAAAGTACATAGACCATCGGGATCCCTCCTCAGGTCCTTCATCTGGTCCAGGTTCTTCACGGTCGGTCACCAACATGATGCTCTCATCCGGAAACTCGAAATTCATAGACTGGTAATCATCCACTGCCTGATGCGCCAAATGATCTTCCAACACACTCCCCTTGATTGCCTTTTGGGTTGTGTATTGGATGTCATACTCAGTCGAGATCATCTGCCATCTTGCTATTCTTCCGGATAAGGCAGGCTTTTCGAAGATATACTTGATAGGGTCCATCTTTGATATCAATAGGGTAGTGTGAGTCAACATATATTGTCTCAACCGGCGAGCATCCCATGCCAAAGCGTAGCAATTTTTCTCGAGCAGTGAGTATCGGGTCTCACAGTCGGTAAACTTTTTGCTAAGGTAGTAAATATCATGCTCTTTTCATCTAGACTCATCACGCTGCCCTATCACGCACCCCATTGAATTGTTGAGTACTGTCAAGTATAAGATCAAAGGTCTTCCTTCAACTAGAGGCATCAGGATAGGTGGCTTTTTGAGATATTCCTTGATCCTTTCGAAAGCGTCTTGACATTCATCATTCCACTTAACCACTTGATCTTTCTTCAGCAGCTTGAAGATTGGCTCACAAGTAGCAGTCAGGTGTGAAATGAATCGGGCAATGTAGTTCAGACGTCCCAAAAAACCTCTGACTTCTTTTTCTGTTCGGGGAGTTGGCATTTCCTGTATAGCCTTCACCTTTGCAGGATCCACCTGAATACCTCTATCACTAATGACGAAACCCAGTAGCTTACCAGAATTTACCCCGAAGGTGCACTTGTTCGGGTTTAACCTCAGTTTGTACATCTTCAATCTGTCAAACAGTTTCTGGAGATGGTCAAGGTTTTCTTCCTCAGTCTAGGACCTTGCAATCATGTCGTCAACGTATACCTCAATCTCATGATGAATCATGTCGTGGAACAAGGCGACCATGGCGCGCTGATACGTTGCCCCAACATTCTTCAATCCGAACGGTATGACTTTATAGTAAAAGGTACCCCACTGCATAATGAAGGTCGTCTCCTCCATGTCTTCGGGAGCCTTCTTAATCTGATTATAACCATAAAAACCATCCATAAAGGAGAAGACCTTATGCTGCACGGTGTTGTCGACCAGAACATCGATATGAGGGAGTGGGAAATCATCCTTGGGACTTTCCTTATTCAGATCCCTATAGTCCATACACATCCACACCTTACCATCTTTCTTCGACACCGGAACCACGTTAGCAACCCACTGCAGGTAAGAAGTAACTGCTAGAAAACCGGCATCAAACTGTTTCATGACCTCAACTTTGATTTTCTCAGACATCTCTGGGCGCATCCGGCAAACTTTCTGCTTCACTGGAGGACAATCTTCTTTGGTTGGCAAGCGGTGTACCACGATATCAGTATCCAACCCAGGCATATCTTCATAAGACCAGGCGAAGATCTTTACATAGTCACGCAACATCTATATCAACCGTTGCTTAACACTAGGCTCCAGATTTGCACCAATCTTGACCTCTTTCTTGTCTTCCTTGGTAACCAAATTCACTGATTCCACTGGCTCTTCATGCGGCTGTATGGCCTTCTCTTCCTGAAGTAACAATATACCAAGTTCCACAGGCACTTCACAATCATCCTCACCTTCGTCCTCGGCTTGGTTGATCGGACTTTCGAAGTCATAACTGGAAGTAGCAAAGTCGTTATCAGTGGGATCCAGAGTGGATGTGGACCTGTATTATGATATGTGAGTGTGTGTAAGACAAATAGCTGTTTTGATAAAGTGCAAGATAGAAAAGAAAACAAGGAGCGCAAAATTTGTGATGCAAGAAAACGTCCAATGCTTTATTGATGATATGTGGAAATGATACATAATAAGCCCTCACAAACAAAGCCATGGTGTCTTGGGTAAGGCACCGGGCCGTAAAGTTTTAAATTGTATGTTACAAATCTCAAAACAAAAGTCTATTACTGTGTAATAAAAGAAACGGGCACGAAGTCCTTCGCCGTCCAATTGTTCAAGCCACCGTTGGTAGTCGGGTAAATCCAGCTGTTGAACTCTGACTCTTCTTCATCGTCTTCAATTGCATTCACTCCAGGATTACTGATACGCAGAGGAGGTCTTCCAATCCGCGCACGCCGAACAAACCTTTGAGCTTCTGAAGTAAAACCCAAACCAAACTTTCAGTTTTGTGTGCGAAGTCAGGGAGTTATCCACAATTTGCACACCTACCTTGATCAATTACATCCATGGCATCCTTGAGGGAAGCCATCTTCATCGGAGATTTGTCAGCAGCAACTTCAGTCGACGGCAAAGTCTGGGGAACCTCTTCAAAGTTATGACACGGGGTTTCAATGAACTCTCCATCCATCTCCACATACCGGAAAGAGTTAAGATGACTCACCATGTACTCCTCTTCACCTTGTACCGTAACAATCTTCCCTTTTACTGGATATTTCAACACCTGATAGAGCATAGAAGTCTCTGCCCCAGCCTTGTGAATCCAAGGACGACCCAACAAGCAAGAATAAGATGGTCGGATATCCATCACATAGAAAGTAGATGCAAAAGTCTGAGAGCCAACTTTAACAGGAACGTCTACCTCCCCGTGCACCATACTTTTGGACCCGTCAAAGGCCCTAACCATAATATTACTTGGCTTTAGAACCAACCCTTCACAGTCTAGTCGGTCTAATGCTTTCTTGGGTAAAACATTCAACGAGGACCCAGTATCCACCATAACGTGGGCTAGAGTAATTCCCCTGCACTCGATCGAAACATGCAGAGCGTCATTGTGATTCCTTTCTTTAGCAGTCAGATCTGCATCTAAGAAACCCAACCTGTTGTCAGCAGTCAAACTAGCCACACAGTCTTTGAATTGATCAGCAGATGTTTCCTGCGGCACATGCGTAGTTTTAAGGAAAGCAATTAAAGCCTTTTCATGGGCTTCCGAGCACAACAATAAGGATAACATGGAGATCTTCGACGGGGTTTGCCCCAGCTGTTCGACTATGTTGTATTCGCTTTTCTTGATAATCTTCAAAATTTCCTCTCTCTCCTGCTTAAAGGTTTCCACTATGATTTTCTTAGGTGCCTTCGTCTGGGCAGGCCCACCTGTAACCTCTTTGCCCCGAGCGTCAGATGACTCGGCGACAGGGGTGTGTTGGCTCCTAAATTTGACACCTTTGTTTTGATTGATGTTAGCCATCCAAAGCTGAAAGATACTTTCGACTGGCCAAGTCTGTCGAAGTGCCCGTCGAAAGAGGGCAAAGTACTTAGAAGATTTCTTCAAAAGAAGAAGGCTGGTTGCCTTCGACGTCGAAGGAGTTTCTCGTCGAAGATGTCTCTTGACGAAAGTGTTCGATGGTTCAGAGTGGAGCAGTTTGAAATTCAAGCGTTTGGAGGGAAAACGGTTTCCAGCAGTTACCACGTGCAAACGTGCAAGGATCTGGAGCGTCGAGCATGGAAAACGTGCCAAGTGGATTGATCTCGAAGCAGTGTAACTGCCCGACGGTTACTTGGGATGTTTTAGTATAAATAGGAGTAGACATGTAGTTTCTCGCGTGTGTTCACAATTCTATACAAAGTCACTCATATAGATTCGAGTACCCAGCGTGTGAGAAAGAATTGTTGAGAAATGTATGTGTGAAACACCAATTCTATCAATTAAAGTCATTTACTTTTCCAGAATTTTACTTGCTTTTCTCTTTACATTTCCTGTCGAAACCCTTTACTTTAAGCCTTGTTTATTTTACCAAATCTTTCCTTCATGCAATTTACTTGAAACCTTTTTATTTAAAGCCTTATCCAATTTAATCAAACTTCAAAATCAACCTATGTCCTAGGATCAATCTGATCGATCCTGCGAGTAACCAAATAAGTAACCATTTGGAGGATCAGCGGTTGTTTACCAAAACCCAAGGTAAACAAATTGGCACACCTGATGGGACTGTGTGTTTGATTGTTGAAAATAATCTCATCTTTTCGAGTTGTATGTTATTGAGGAGTGGTAGAATATACACTAACGATAACAATACTGCCATAAGGAGGGAAGAGATGGCGAATCCGCCAAACAATAACGAAATCCCACAAACGAGTGTGGGAGCAACTGTTAGTATGACCGTAAGTGAAGCGACAAACGTTGGTTCGACACCAGCAGTGTCGGTCACAACCACAGGGCCAATACCTTCGTTAACAGGCCCCAGGATACCTTTGGGAACTCCCCCACCAAGGGGAAATTTAGGCACAAGGCCTGTGGTTCCCCCAGAATTTATTCCATTCTATGGTATGCCAACTTCTGAAGTGGCAAGCCTGACGAATGCTGCGTCCACTTTTTCAGACCCTTTTGTGAGTGCCTCTTCGCCACTCCAAGGCTCTGGAGTAGGCATGGCGAATAGAAATAGGACCCAACTCTTAGGAGGAACGTCCCAAGTAGCCCATGGCCTTACAAATGCCTCGACAACAGTCTTGAGGCAACAGATGGACGAAAGCAACCATGATATGGTGCAAATGTTGGCACAAACTTTGAGTACAGTGCTAAACCCTCTAATACAAAACACTACTCAATCGAATCAGCAAGTAACAGCGCAAATGACGCGTTTGGCTGACTTCTTTGGAGTACCCCAACCTATTCGACAGCCTCAAAGGGCGCAAATAAGGGGAAATCAGGGGATATTTGTAGAGGAAGAAACCACCATTAACCAGGCTCAACAGCCTGTCGAAGAAAACCTTAGGGCACGATTGGAACAGCCTGTCGAGGAACCTAGGGTAATAGCCCCAGAGGTAAGGTTAGTTAACAGAAACCAAAATGCTGACGAAGTGGTTCAGCATATCCAATACCAAAACATGGGTTTGGAAAACAATCTGGCAACCATGATCGAAAGGATCATGACTCAGAATGGGATGAACATGGGCTTTCGAAGGCCCAACTTTACATCTCCATTGTCAGAATACGTGTTACAAACGGACCTACCTCCTAGATGCAAAGTCCCCAAATTTACTAAGTTCTCTGGGGACACGACAGAATCTACTGTCGAGCATGTGGCGAGATATTTGATCGAAGCAGGAGACATTTCGAATAACGAAAACCTAAGGATCAAATACTTCCCAAGTTCTTTAACCAAGAACGCTTTTACTTGGTTTACAACTCTCCCCCCCAATTCGATCCATCATTGGACCCAGTTGGAAAGATTGTTCCATGAACAATTCTACATGGGGCAAACCAAGATAAGCCTGAAAGAACTGGCCAGTGTGAAGAGATGTTTCACTGAACCTATAGATGAATACCTGAATAGGTTTAGGTTGCTCAAGGCGAGATGTTTTACACAAGTGCCAGAACATGAGTTGGTCGAAATAGCCGCAGGCGGTTTAGATTATTCCATTAGGAAGAAGCTAGACACCCAGTACCTAAGAGACATGGCCCAACTGGCCGATAGAGTTCGACAGGTCGAACGCCTCAAAGCTGAAAAAGCTAAGGCAACGAAAACTCACAAGAGAGAAAGGATAGCGTACGTTGAGATGGATGACGAAGATCTAGAATCCTTCGACGATACTTTAACTGTCGAAGAGGGAGAAGTCGATTTAGCAGAACTAAAACAAGGGCCACCATACTCTTGTAAACTGTTAGTCCCCTCAAATGGGAAGAATCCCATTGGTCCAGAAAGGACCAACGATAGGTTCCCAAAAAAGACTTATAGTTTTGACATCACAAAGTGTGATGAAATATTCGACTTGCTAGTTAAAGATGGCCAAATGATAGTACCCCCAGGGGTAAAAGTGCCTCCTCTTGATCAAAGAAAGAAGAGAGGTTTTTGCAAATATCATAATTTTTTGGGCCATAAAACTTCTCAATGTTTTCTTTTCAGGAATCTTGTGCAAGACGCTATTGAGGAAGGGAGATTAAAGTTTGCAGACAAATCCCCCATGGCTGTCGACTCTAATCCACTGAAGGCTGAAGCCCACTATGCTGAACCCTCTGAGGTGAACATGATAGAGGCAACCAGGATCCAGTCGAAGAAGCCAGGAATTACCATGGTCGAAGTCTCAAAGGACCACATCAACATGCCAATCTTTGGCAGTTTTTCTGGAAATTTATCCAGGAAGACAATTGAAGCTGTCCAGAAAGCGGTCGAGAACCCAAAGTCGGAGACTGCTGAAGCACAAAAAACTGGATCAAAGCCCAGTTCCCACTTGGCCACCGTTCAAGGCCAGACGGAGAACCTGGAGATACAAATGAAGCAGTTAACTCTTGCTAACAAAGATACAATGAATATCAACATGGTCGAACTCTCTGACCCAAAAGCATCAGAAGAGGCCATGAGGTAAGAACAGGCTAATAAGACTGCTTTCCCTCGGGAAAACGAAAACTTGGCAGATTTTTTACAAAGATGCCAGAAAAAGAAATCAGAGGTGATGCTGTGTCCAAGATGCAGTTCGATCTTTGATAAAAAAGCTGCTGAGCACATTCAAGGCGTGAGAGCAGCGAATAAGAGAAGGGAGAATGCTGACCTTCGACATGATCCCAGAAGGGGTTCTAACCAAGAAAAGAGGCCATTAACTTTTAGGCCTCCAACAAATGTGCCAGTAGACACTTGGTACAAAACCTCTGGCCGGAAAAGGCCAAGTGAGGAGAAATGGCATTCTTTCGATGTGCCAAGAGGTTCCTCTTTGACTCAAAAGAAAGAGCCTCAAGTTGCTGCACCTAAGGCTGCTCAAGTGTCCAGCAACTACAAGGGTAAAAATCCCATGTCTCGATCTCAATGGAGGAGATATCAAAGGAGACGAAAAGCTGAAAGGGAGGCTGCCAACGAACCCAAGGCAGAAACTAGTTCGAATGTTCCTCAAAGGAAACAAAGGAAGCCTCTAGAGAGAGAGCCAGTTACCAACAGGCTAGTTTGGCCTAACCAAAGTGAAGTCGAAGACGAAGACGATGCTGAGTCCGACGATACTTTGGATATAATGGTGAATATTGTTTCAGTACTGCCCAGAGAATTCAATCGACAGGTAGAAGTCGAAGCAAGTGACTGGGAGGTGGAGCAAGAAATGGACAAACATAGGCCAGTGTGCTATTTTGTCATGGACAATGGCACTACTGAGGAACAAAATGGCTTCTTCGAGCCACCTACAGAGGCGATGAAGAATCACCTCAAGCCTTTGTTCATAAGGGCTAAGCTCGAAGAAACTACTGTGAATAAAATATTGGTCGATTGTGGGGCAACCATCAATATTATCCCCCACTCTATGCTAAGGAAAATTGGCAAAAGGGATGAGGAAATTAAACCTCACAACATGGTCTTGTCGAACTATGAGGGCGGCATAGGGACCACTATGGGAGTGATCCAGCTAGATATCAAAGTTGGGTCTATCCTTCGACCAACGATGTTCATGGTCATATCGGCCAAACCTAACTACAATCTTTTGTTAGGCCGTGAATGGATTCATGGTGTAGGCGCTGTGCCTTCATCGATGCACCAAAGGCTGCTGCTATGGCGTCCAGATGGGATGGTCGAAAACATAGAGGCATATCAAAGCTACTACCTTGGCGAAGTGAATCACTTGGGTGTGGCAGATTTCGACAAAAACTTGGCTCACATAGGGCCATGTCCAACACCTGACTTCGACATGGCGCCAGCGCCAAACACCTTTTGTTCCCTATACCTGCATCCTGAGCATGGTTTCCAATGGGACAGAGAAGACTTGTCCCACATAGACTTCAGTGGGTTAACTGATATCCAACCAACTGGTTGGGGAAGTGAATTCAGTGATAATGACTGAGTCACTATCTTTGAAGCGAATTTCGGCTTATGTAGCCGAAACCAAGATGATAACGGCTCTCGAAGCCGAAGTAAAGTACATGGCCACACAGGCCAATGATCAACAATTATCTGCTGTTGGCCCAGGAAAGGATTTCGATCCAAAACCTCCTGATATCATGCCAGAAGAAATGCAGGAACAGAGGCTCGACGCCATCTATAACGATGAGCCTTTGGGCTTCGAAAAGGACCCCTTGGCGAACAACATTAAAATGTTAGCACAAGACCCTTTAGAAGAAATCAACTTAGGCGAAGGATCAGAGAAAAGGCCAACTTACATCAGCGCCAAAATTGATCCAGAACTTAGGTTGGAAGTAATCCAATTGCTGAAAGAGTTTAAAGACTGTTTTGCATGGGATTATGACGAAATGCCTGGTCTCGACAGAGGATTGGTAGAACTTCAGTTGCCAATCAAACCTGGAAAGAAGCCAATCAAGCAAAATCCAAGGCGCTTCGCTCCAGAAATACTGTCGAAGATCAAAACGGAGGTCGAAAGACTTCTGAAATGCAAATTCATCCGTGTTACAAGGTATGTCGAATGGATTGCAAATATTGTGCCAGTAATTAAGAAAAATGGCACATTAAGGGTGTGCATAGATTTCAGAGATTTGAATGCTGCCACCCCCAAAGATGAATATCCTATGCCTGTGGCGGAAATGCTAGTCGATTCTGCCGCTGGTTATGAATACCTGAGTATGCTCGATGGTTATTCAGGATATAATCAAATATTCATTGCTGAAGAAGATGTGTCGAAAACAGCTTTTCGATGCCCAGGGGCCTTAGGCACTTACGAATGGGTAGTGATGCCTTTTGGCCTAAAGAACGCTGGGGCAACGTACCAGCGAGCAATGAATACTATCTTCCATGATTTTATTAACACTTTTATGCAAGTATATATTGATGATATTGTTATAAAATCTGTTTCCAGGAAGAACCATATTGACCACCTTCGACAATCATTCGAAAGGATGAGAGAACATGGTCTGAAGATGAACCCTTTGAAGTGTGCGTTCTGTGTGAAAGCTGGAGATTTCTTGGGCTTCGTTGTCCACAAGAAAGGAATCGAAATCAACCAGAACAAGACTAAGGCAATTCTGGAAGCGAAAGCGCCATCGAACAAGAAGGAATTGCAATCTCTCTTAGGCAAGATAAATTTCTTAAGGAGGTTTATATCTAATCTAAGTGGGAAAGCTCAGGCCTTTTCACCCTTACTTCGACTGAATAAAGAGGGGTTTGAATGGGGGCAGGAGCAACAAGAAGCCTTCGACAAAATCAAAGGGTACCTCACTAAGCCACCTATTTTGGTGCCTCCTTGTAGCAATAGGAGTATGAGATTGTACATAGCTGCATCTGACAAAACTCTGGGAAGTATGTTAGCCCAAGAGGATGAGAATGGAGTCGAAAGACCCATTTACTATCTCAGTCGAGTTTTGAATGATGCAGAAACTAGATATAGCGAAGTTGAAAAATTGTGTCTATGTCTGTATTTTTCTTGTACAAAACTCAAGCAATATATAAAACCAGTTGATGTTTATGTTTCGTCTCATTTTGATGTTTTCAAATATATGTTGTCGAAACCTATCTTGCATAGTCGAATTGGCAAATGGGCATTAGCATTAACTGAATACTCCTTGACCTTTATGCCTCTTAAGGCAGTAAAAGGACAAGTGGTTGCAGATTTCATAGTCGACCACTCAATTCAAGTCGAGGATATTAATTATGTGGAGATAGAACCTTGAAAATTCTACTTCGATGGTTCCAGCCATAAAGATGGAACAGGGGTGGGAGTCTTGATTATTTCTCCAGATAAAATTCCAACAACATTCAAGTACAAAATAGCAGGTTCTTGTTCAAACAATGAGGCTGAGTATGAAGCTCTAATTACTGGCCTTGAGATATTGTTGGAATTGGGGGCAACTCGAGTCGAAATAATGGGAGACTCAGAGTTAGTCATCAAGCAAATCACAAAGGAATATAAATGCATAAGAGAGAATCTCATTATGTACTTTGTGATAGCAAATCGTTTATTGAAACAATTTGAAGCGATCAATATTCGACACATACCCAGAGTCGAAAATCAAATAGCCAATGACTTGGCACATATTGCATCTGGGTATAAGATTTCAAAAACGAAATTGCAAAGAGCAATCGAAGTTCGAGAAAAGATAAAAGCAACTTGTCTATCACCATCAGACTTGGAATCGACGAGACTAGGATATGCTGATCACAGTAACTTCGAGATTTCGTTCATTGATAATTTGTCAGAGCAAGATTGGAGGAAACCTATTGTGGACTATCTTCAAAATCCAGGAGCTTCGACAGAACGAAAAACAAAATACAGGGCGTTGAGTTTTGTACTCATGGGTAATGAGTTATTCAAGAAGACGCCTGAAGGGGTGTTGCTGAAATGTTTAAGTGAAACTGAAGCATACATAGCCCTTTCGACGACGCATGCTGGGGCATGTGGGGCTCACCAAGCAGGCCATAAGATGAAATGGTTGTTGTTTCGACAAGGACTATATTGGCCCACTATCTCACCAAGCAGGCCATAAGATGAAATGGTTGTTGTTTTGACAAGGACTATATTGGCCCACTATGCTGAAAGATTGTGTTGAGTTCGCCAAGGGTTGTCAAGAGTGTCAAGTTCATACAGGCATCCAACATGTACCAGCAAGCGAACTTCACTCGATAGTGAAGCCTTGGCCCTTTAGAGGATGAGCGTTGGACCTCATTGGAGAGATTCGACCAGCATCATCAAAGAGTCAGAAATACATATTGGTAGGCATTGATTATTTTACTAAGTGGATCGAAGCTGTCCCTTTAGTCAATGTGGACCAAGAAAATGTCATTGAATTTATTCAAAAGAACATTATCTTTAGATATGGAATCCCTGAGACGATAACAACTGATCAAGGGTCAGTTTTCACTGGTCGAAAGATGCAGGAATTTGCTCAAGAAACAGGTTTCAAACTCCTAACATCCACGCCTTATTATGCACAGGCGAATGGTCAAGTCGAAGCAGCTAACAAAGTGGTGATTGGCTTGATAAAGAAACATGTTGGGAAGAAACCAAAGAATTGGCATAAGACGTTAGACCAGATTTTATGGGCTTGTCGAACGTCCCCAAAAGAAGCCACTGGTACAACACCGTATAGGCTAACTTTTGGCCATGATGCAGTGTTACCAACAGAAATTTGTCTTCAATCTGCAAGGGTTCAGAGGCATTATGATATTCCTTCTGAAGTTTATTGGAACATGATGTTAGATGAACTGGTGGATTTAGACGAAGAGAGATTACACGCTCTCGACCTACTCAGGCTTCAGAAGAAAAGAGTAGAAGACTCTTATAATAGAAAGGTAAAGCCTAAGGTATTTTTGCCTGAAGAACTAGTTTGGAAGGTAATTCTTCCCATGGATCGAAGAGATCGAAGCATGGGGAAATGGTCACCCAAATGGGAAGGACCCTTCAGAGTTATCCAAACTTTTTCTTGTGGAGCCTATGAAGTCGAAGAGTTAAATGGAGATAAAAGGCTCTTGAGAGTAAATGGTAAATATTTGAAAAAATACAAACCTATACTTCAAGAGATAAAAATAAAGTAATAAAAGAACAAGTCTAAATTAACCATAAAAATGCCAAAATAGAAATTTTATTAATTTCAGCCAAGATGGCAATTGTTGTCGAATAACGATTACAGAAGATGGTTACAAAAGAGAATCAATCAAAAGGTAAGAGAGTTCCTGAGTCGAAGATACTTGGCGTGCTGCAGCTCCAACCTCTTCTTGCACCAGGAGTTTTCCTGCACTAGTTTGGCAATTTGAGCGTCGAGGCTTTGGGCCCTCTCAGCGAATTCCAGGCCTTGTTTGATCTCAGTCTGGCTCTCAGTGTCTGAGATGGTCGAAAGAAGTTCCTCCTTGAGTACAGTGTTGGCGTTTATCTTCGCCTCTATTTCTGCGATTTGTGCCCGGAAGGAAACATTCTCTCGATCAATGGCATCGACTCTTTCCTGTGCAGACGCTTTTCGTTTCGACAACTCAGCAATTCGAGAAGTCGAATCTGAGACAGCAGTCCACGCAGATGAGCTTTTGCCATACAACACCTCAAGCTGACTGTTAAACCCCCTTTGGCGCCTGTAATCTGCTGAGACTTGATCAATCATAGAGTGTAACTCCATGATCAAGTCTGAGACTTCTGGGGCTACAGCTTCAAAGTCGACAGCATTCAAGACCTCTTTCAAGCATGATGGAGCAGTGGGGTCCCCCTCTAAAGCCTTCATCAAGTCCCTCTTGAAGAACTGGGCCTTAACCTTCGCCAAAGCATCATCAAGGGGAGAAGTTTCAGTAGACTTCCCCGACAGGGTAGGAATTTCCTGACTAGCGTCAGACGAACTCTTACTCTCGATGATGGCATTGAGGTAGCTAACAGGGTCAGTTTGTTTCAAGAGTTCCAAGTCCTCTTTTGACCTGTGCTTCGAGGAGGTAACCCTTGCAATAGTATTATCTTGGGTTTGAGGTTCTTGAGTGTTAGGTGCCTCGACTGGTTGCTCTTCGACTCGGACTGGGGCAGTACCAGTGTCGACTTGTGGTTCTTCGCTAGCATCACCCTGGGGCCCTTCGCCAGCGTCATCTTGGTGTTCTTCGCTAGCGTCACCCTGGTGTCCTTCGCCAGTGCCACCTTGGTTCTCTTCGTCGGCAGCATTTTGATTTTCTTCGACATCATTGCCTTGGTCCCTTTCTTCATGATTCTCTTCTGACAAATCCACCACCTGAACCGTTTCTGGCTGTTGTTCCTCCACCAGAGGTTCCTCTGTTGGTTTCTCCACTGTTTCAGCATTGGCCTCATTCTCAGTATGGGCTTCGTCATTGCCCAAGCCTTTTTCCTGAGGCCTGCTAAGTTCAGCAGATTCCAGCGTTTCTGAGGTCCTTGGCGGAGAACTCTCAGTGGTGTCCTGAAAAAGGAAAGAAGACAAATCTTCAGATGTCGAAAGAAACACAAACGAATATGGGTATCTATGCCTAAGTTATAAAAAAAAAAGGTCTAAGGGAATACCTGTGGATTAACTTCAGCCCCAGGGCTGGAATTGTCACTTTTGACAGGCTTGTTAAGAAGAATGTTTAGTTCCTCCTCAGTTGGCTCCTCGATGATCACTGGAGGTGGCCTAGGCTTTCTCACAGCAACCTTTATTCTGACAGTTCGACCTTCAGGAGCAGGAGCAGGAACAGGAGCATCCTTCGTCAACTTTCGCCTTTTTAAGGGGGCAGGAGGAGAATCGCTTTCTTCATCGCTCCCAGATTCGACCACCAGTGCTGATCGTTTCTTGGGCGAAGGTGCCTAGAAAACCAATAGGAATTCGATTGGATAATTACATCGAAAATCAAAAATCGAAAGCCAGAAGAAAAATGAAGAAAATCTGGTTACCGATACAGAAGGCTTCCTCGAAGAGCCTTCCCCCTGTTGGTTGCTTATGGTCTTCGCTGGCGCTGTAGTCTTCGCCGGCGGTGGAGGTTTTGTTGAAGGGCCTCCTCCTTGTTGGCCTTCTGTAGCCTTCTTGGCTACAGGCTTTCGAACAACTGGAAGTAAATAAAAGTTAACAGGCTAGCAGTCGAAGAGAAAGACAAAAAGTAATGTGAGAGAATGAACTTACATTTCTTTATTTTGTCCAACACAAGGACAAAAGACTTCTGCAACTCATCCATGAAGTCCTTCTCGTCGAAGAAGTACTCAGCATAATAGCTTCTCCACCACTCCTCGAAGGATGGTGAGCAAAGGAAATTGAGCTGGTAGTCAAACAGCGAGAGGATTGTTCGACCAGCATATCTTCCGATATGTTTAATGGCCGCTTCTTCTGTGTAATCATTGCAGAAGTACAACATGGACTTCTCTCTTTGAAAAATCGGAGAAGGTAGGGTTTGGATAATACCAAACTGGCGAGATACCAGATTTGGTTGATAGGCAATCAGACTCAAATGAGTCTTTGAGCTCTTGAATCGAAGAGGCATGATCCTTGGTGTAAGGAACGCCTCCCAAAGTATTGTGTGCTCATCGACATTAGGACCGCTCGACGCCCTTGGATGTGGCCTTGTGAACCATGCTGGCCCCACCCGCCGTTGAGCAAATGGAGCCATAGTTGAAACAAACTCCTTCCTTCGAGCAAACATTAGAACGAAGTTGGTGAAGGTTTGTTGAAACTCCAGTCCATCGTCCGTAGGTGTCAGCAGAGCCAGCCTGATTCCTTCGATGCGTCTATTCGCTATCGCTGGAGCCTGTTCATTTATCTGAACTTTCTTGGGCAAGAAAGATTCGAAAGTGGCATTGAGCCACAGTTGGAGTAGCCAAAAAGGCCCAGCGAGTAGCAAACTGGCCCTGTCCTCGATATGTTTCAGAAGAGTTGCCCCATTGCTGATCGAATCATAGAGGCTAGCCAGAATCAGTTCTGCCAAACAGATGTTTTGGCGGTGATGCAGTTGAGTAGCAAGTGTGACCATCTTTTTGGTCACCTGCAGAGACTTCGAGCAAAACACAAAGTGAGTTAGCCATAAGGCTAGAAACGCTATGTGTTCGACATCCGACACAGCATCTGTCGACCTGTCATGATAATGGTTGATGAAAGTGGTGTATGTTGGTTTGGTCTCAGAGAAGCCAATTTGGTCCTCCGACATCTCCTCCGGATCGAAGTAATCCTCGGTGGGTCGAAGGCCAGTAATAGCGGCCACATCGAAGAGTGTGGGGGTTAGCATCCCACATGGAAGATGAAAAGTAAAATGGGAGTAGTCCCAGAACAACAGTGAAGCTATCAGCATCTCTGGGGAGTAGTTCAAACCCGTCTTCGACAGCATCACTAGGTCGAAGATTCCCATATCCTTCCAGGTCGAGGTTTGGTGCTTCTCCAACTTTGTTAGCCAAGCAACATAATCGGAGGTAAGGTTAGGGCAAGACCTGAAGACCCTAACCCCTCTGTTGAAGAAGCGGAGGTCGATTTTTTCACGAGCAGGGTCTTCGTTGTCTTCTGCGTCTTTCTTGGCGCATGCGACTGGTTTGAGTTTCTCGACTATCGGGAAATAACTCTTGATCTTCAGAGCCTCAGAGATACTTGGATTCATGGGGCCAGACATTGCAAAGATCTGGTTGGAGTATCCAACCGGGATCATCAAGTGGCGTGAGTAGGCGTCGCGAACGGCGATGTCAGAAGGTTCAGGAACTCTTCGTTTGCCTGTAGAGTTTACTACCGGGGCAGTGACGAAAACCTTGGGTTTAGCATGTTCAGTTGGTGCGTTAGCACTAGGAGCAGTAGAAGCAGAGGCCATTGTTTGAAATGAGGTTGAAGATGAAGTGAAAGAGGAAGAGTTTCTGCAAAGATGACAAGCTTGTACGAAAACAAGGAAGTTTGAAGGCTAGATGGTGTAAAAAGTCCCATAATGGGGTACTTACTACTATTTATAGTAGTGGGAAAAATCCCCAATAACGAGGACATTAAATGCCATTTAATGTTGCAGGAGTTAGTGGGACGCGTGGCAGCCCCCTGTTGTTTTGGCCGTTTCTGCAGAAATGGAGGGACGCAGCGTGCGTCCTCGTTTTTGGGAATTGTCATAATGACAAATTCTGAAATGACGTTTGGTACTGCACGCCGTACTGAAAGTGACGTCCTAGGATCAAATCAATGATGGTTTCTTGGGATTGCCAATAGTTGGTAAAAAGCAACAAAAAGTGCACAAGTTAACTTGTGACTAAGCATGGAAAGACAGGTGTCGAATGGCGTTTCAAAGAATGCCTTTTTCTTTCAGAGTCGAAATAAGGCATTCTTGGGGGGCAATTTGTTGGCTCCTAAATTCGACACCTTTGTTTTGATTGATGTTAGCCATCCAAAGCTGAAAGATACTTTCGACTGGCCAAGTCTGTCGAAGTGCCCGTCGAAAGAGGGCAAAGTACTTAGAAGATTTCTTCAAAAGAAGAAGGCTGGTTGCCTTCGACGTCGAAGGAGTTTCTCGTCGAAGATGTCTCTTGACGAAAGTGTTCGATGGTTCAGAGTGGAGCAGTTTGAAATTCAAGCGTTTGGAGGGAAAACGGTTTCCAGCAGTTACCACGTGCAAACGTGCAAGGATCTGGAGCGTCGAGCATGGAAAACGTGCCAAGTGGATTGATCTCGAAGCAGTGTAACTGCCCGACGGTTACTTGGGATGTTTTAGTATAAATAGGAGTAGACATGTAGTTTCTCGCGTGTGTTCACAATTCTATACAAAGTCACTCATATAGATTCGAGTACCCAGCGTGTGAGAAAGAATTGTTGAGAAATGTATGTGTGAAACACCAATTCTATCAATTAAAGTCATTTACTTTTCCAGAATTTTACTTGCTTTTCTCTTTACATTTCCTGTCGAAACCCTTTACTTTAAGCCTTGTTTATTTTACCAAATCTTTCCTTCATGCAATTTACTTGAAACCTTTTTATTTAAAGCCTTATCCAATTTAATCAAACTTCAAAATCAACCTATGTCCTAGGATCAATCTGATCGATCCTGCAAGTAACCAAATAAGTAACCATTTGGAGGATCAGCGGTTGTTTACCAAAACCCAAGGTAAACAGGGTGATAATTGGAATATGACCTGGGGCAGTAGCTGATGTACTGGAAGATGGAATGGCAACAGGCTTTCAAACAATTGGAGGGGAAATCTAAGGAGAGAAGATTCTTCCGCTTCGGGTGACCTTGCTAGCCCCGACAATATTGCTGACATCAGTATCGGTTTCTTCAACCTTTAAGTCTTGTTTGATCCGATGATAATACACATCGGCCCCATAGTGCCACGGGACAACCTTATCCAAAGTGTAAGGGATAGGACCAGGAATAGTAATGATTAATGGAGAAACTCTTGGAAAAAATGTAATCCTAACAGGCTTTCTCGAGGAAGCCTTGGAAGGATTGGAGGAAATGGTTATGATGGAAATATCTTCAACAGGAATCAACGGAATCAAAGTTTTCTCGAACAAGATCTCTTTGTTATCCATCAAGCGCTGAACACCTGATTTCAATAAATGGCAACCAGCAGGCAGGATTAAACATAGGTGGAAACCTTCGCCACAGCCCGGAAATGAACCGGCCGATAATAGATTCTTCTTTACTGTCATCAACGGAGTAGAAATGTCTTCCACAGAGGTCACAAATGAATCATCATCCACAGCATTTACTCCATGCTTGGGCATAAGAGCAGTCATGACATTATGCTTTTCTGGTGCGTCAAACTCAATTTCTTTAGCTTCAATCAAATCTTGCACCTTATTCCTCAAGGCCCAACAGTTGTTGGTATCATGCCTTGGGCTATCAGAGTGATAGGCACAATGGGCATTCGGATTATACAGCGGAGAGGTGGTACTGGGATTCTTCGTAGCTTCCCTCAGAGTTACCGGGTTAGTCTTCAATAACTGCGGTAAAATTTGAGATAAGGTCATACTGAGCCGAGTATACTGTATTTGCAGTCTCTCTACTCTTTGCTGATTGTTGCATTGTGGGGCAACAGTGGGTCTTGATATTACTACCATATTAACTACTTGGCGGCGTTCAGGTCAATTTTGGCTCATTGAGTTGTAAACGACACTGGCTTCTTTCTTGAAAGGCTTCTTTTTTGTACTTGATAAAGCACCTTTCTGTATTTTTCCACTTTTGATACCAGCTTCAACTCTCTCCCCAGTCATAATCAATTCAGTGAACCCAAACGATGAACTACCGATCAAATGATTGAAATATGGACCCGACAAAGTCCCAAGAAACATATCTACCAACTCCCTATCAGACAGAGGGGGTTGGACTCTTCTGACCAGATCTCTCCACTTCTGAGCATAGTCCTTAAAGCCTTCGCTTGCACCCATAGACATACCCTGAAGTTGAGTACGCGTGGGAGCAAGGTCGGCATTATACTGGTACTTATTGTAAAAAGCAGCAGCAAAGTCCTCCCAGTTGCGGACATTAGCTCCTTCCAATTGATAAAACCATTCAAGCTGAGTCCCTGACAGAGTATCTTGAAAGAAATGGACCCACAAATTCCTATCAGCAGTGTAAGGTTGTATTTTTCTGACGTATGAGCGGAGATAGAGCTTTAGGAAGGATGCTCCATCATACTTAGCAAAAATCAGAGCTTTAAACTTGTGAGGAATCACCACCCCAGATGCTAGTCCCAAATCTCTGAAGTCCAAACCGGGAACCTTCTGAATCTCCATAGCACTTAGTCGGTATTCAAGTTATTTGTACCTATCCTCAGCATGAGGGTACTGTTCATCATCAAAATCAGTGTCATTATCAGAGACCACAGGACTTGGACCCTTTCCTTCCTCTTGATTCTCTCCTCCTCCAGATGAATGAGACAGATCAGCTTCCTGTCGCAACCTATTCCCAAATCTGTGACCCATATTCAGTAGAACCACCTTCTTCTTTTTCTTCTTCTTTTCCTTCAGGATGAGAGTCTTCAGATCCTGTTGTCCTTTGGCCAAGTTCAAGAACATCTCCTGGAATTGAGCATTCTGTGCTTGAAGAGCCTTGATGGCTTGATCGGTAGGTGTTTCAGAAGACATTCTGTGCTGAAATAAAAAGCAAAGAAGATAAGAAACCTGTAATGGTACCTGTAATGAGGTGCATGATAATGGAATGCATATGAAATTATTTCAAAGACTTTGGGAGATTCAAATTTGTAAAACAAAATAAAACACACTTTATTAGATTAAACTTGTAACAATGTTTAACAATGACTTCAAGGCGTTACAAAAGAAATAAACTGAAAAGCAAATCTAAACTAGAAACAATAAAAGACATCAGAAATCCCATGGTCGTTTTCCCTTCGTGCTGACATAATCATTGATTGTCCTTTCATTCTCAAGCTGCCTCGTGAGCTTCAAGATCTTCCTTTCCTGCTCATGATACTTCTCCCTGTAGGTATCCCTTTCTTCCTTCAACTGGATCCAAGATCTCTTTAATTCCCCCAGATCAGTAGGCATGTAGGGATAAAGAACCGTATAAGGAACACCTTCTTCATTAGTATGCTCCACAACCACTGGCAAAACAGCTTCATAAGGAATCCCTAGCTTTTGAGCACGGGCTCGAACCCACTGGAGATAAGGTTGCATCGGGAGAGAAGTCTTCCGTCCTAGATCGTGAGGGCCAGACCTGTTCACCCTGCCCCATGCCCGTACAAACCTTCGGTGATGCTCATCCACGTTCCCCTTATAGTCAAAGACAATATATGTAAGCAGCAGCTCATGGGGACCGTCTCTCCGACCGCGACCAAACTATCATAGAGCCAAGCAAGGACTGTAGGTTATTCCCCCTCTAATTCCAAGCAATGGTACATTAGGGTATTCCCCACATCTATCAATGACAGCTACTCTTTCCATGTCTTTAGAACTCCAAAGAATGTCCGTATGAGCAAGGGACATGATTCTGTAAGCCCAACCTAACCCTTCTTCATTCTTCAATACAGACTTGGGGAGGTGCGAAATAAACCACCTCGCCAGCAGCGGCGTGCAACACATGAGAGTCCCCCATTCTTCGCACAGTACGAGTATAGAGGGCATGTAGGATATCACCCAGAAGAGTAGGCACTGGGTTACGAGACATGAAGATCTTGACCGCATTCACATCTATGAAAGAATCTGGATTTGGGAAGAGGACCAAGCCATATATGAGGAGAGCCAATATGTCTTCAAATGCTTGAAAGTCCAAGTTATCCCAGAACAGTTGAGCTTGATCGATCAAAAACTTAGCCAAGAAACCTTTAACCCCACTCTGTGTCTCCCAGTTGGATACTACATCAACCCTTTTTAGATGTAGGGCTGAAGCAATATCCTCTGGCCTAGGAACCTCCTCCAAACCTGTGAAGGGTGTCTGCTCAAGGATAGATATGCCTAATAATTTCTAAAACTCCTCCAAAGTAGGGACTAGCTGATAATCCAGGAAGGTGAAACAATGATGCAATAGATCAAAGAACTGGAACAGCACGCTCATCATTTGCTCATCCAACTTTGAAGTGACCAGGCTAAGGAGATGACCATGTCTTCTAACAAATGAAGAAGTATCAGGAACTTTTGAGACTAACTCTTTGAGCTGAGCAGGTATCTGCACGAAGTTAACTCGAATGGTATTTTTGTGTACTGAAGCCATAATATGCAAAACAGGACAAAGATAAATCCCATTGGTCTTTGAAATGGTTAGTACAATGAAATATGCATGCTATGTCATGATGCATGATGTCATGATAAAACACACAACATGTATAATAGGTGTGATCGGTGGAAATAGAACTGACTGTTTTTAGCTGGTTTCGCGAAATGTTGCGGTAAGCAAGAGTCGCCACCGTCTTTTATGTTCTCCAACATGGAAAGGACAAAAGCACAGCAAAATTCTTTCTTTGAGAATGTTTCTCGGTTCGGGAGGTAAATTTATAGAAAGGGAAGGTGTTAGCACCATTTCTATCCATGGTTATCCATGGGCTCTTAGGTACTTGCTCTTATGTTTTCAAAATTTGTTTGCTTTTCAAGTGTGTGTGGGTTTTGAAAAAGTTCATTTGAAAACTTCTAAGTAACTCTTGTATCAGTCCTCAAGAGTGTATGAAGTGTTTTGTTTGAAAACTTTTTTGAAAGTGTGAGGTGCGAAAAGTTATTTTTGTTTGTTTTGAAAAGAGCAAGTACCCATGAGAATCTACCTACTCTAAGGAATTAAGCTGTGTAAGAGTCCTTTAGATAGTGCTATCCCACCATTGAGAGGTAGGTAGCACCATCGTTGGAGGTGTTCGGGTCAATTCGATTATCGGGACATGTGTGGTCACCGAAGCAATGGTAGGACATCTTAGTGGTAGCCCTAATGTCCTAGATCCTTTTATCTGAGGCAACCGTTTCGAGGCAACGGGATCTTTAGACAGAAGGGCGACCTCTAAGACACCCTATACTTGATGACCACCTTCGAGGCAACCAGTGAGGCGTACCCTAAGAAGTGGCATGTGCTTTGTGTGTTGTTTTTCAGTTAATGTTTTTGTACATGTTATTTGTGAGCTACGGGTTAATTTTATTTACATACATTCTTTCATGCATTTAACAGTTAGGGAGTGCGGAAAGTAAATTGCAGAAATGTAAATTCTAACTATTACAAGGCGCGGGTCTATACATCGCCAAAGACAAAAACCCGTTTTGGTAAATAAGTACGAGAAATTAAATAAAGCGGTAAAAACCTATTTAACTATTACATATCTGGAGACAGTTACATAAATAATCAAAATAAATGCGCGCGAGAATTAAATCGGGAACGTCTTAAGGGTTTTGACCCTTTTAAGAAAAGAATTGAATTTTTTTTGTCTTTTTTGTGATTAAATGAAATTAAAAACTAATTGTTAAACTAATTAATTAATTTATTAAAAGAAAAAATGTTTTTGCGTTTTTATGTTTTTAATGAAAATAAAATAAAGGAATTAAAATTAAAAGTTAATAAACCTAATTCTAAATTTATTTTAATTATTAAGAAAAAAGGTTAAAGTTTGCCTAATTACAATTAATTCAATTTATTAGTATTTATTTACAAAAGTAAAATGAAATTAATGATAATAATAATATTAGTTCTTTTTTTGATTTTTTATGAAAAGTAGTTAGTTATGTTAATAGTTAATAAAAGGGAAAAAATAAAATAAGACAAACAAAATATAAAAATGACAAAATAAAAATTGCAAACCCAAGGGGGTTTTGGGCCAGATTGGGGTGTTTTGATTGGAATCTGAAACCCATCAAGAAACCAGCTTTGTTTGACTTTGGAGATTTCTTGTGCCTGTGTTGACCTGAGAACATGATGCTCCTTCCCTTGTGGCCATTGGATTTGCACTTGGAGACACTTGGCGCTTTGGATTTGTGAGGCGCATGATAAGCCTTCTTTGAAGCCTGCACACAAGTATGTAAGAAAAAATAATATGGGATTTTGAGGGGACCTGGGAATACTTACAGTGCTTGATAATGGACCTTAGGACGTGGCAAGGGTTGCTTTAGCTTCAGGGTATGGCAAAGAAGAGAGTCACGTTCTCCTTTTGGCCTGAAAATGCTTGCAAAACTCCTTTTGATCTCACACTTTTTTTGACAAATTTTGAACTTTGCTCTGGCTGTTTGTGCACTTTTTTTCGTTTTTGAATGAGGCTTGCAAGGCTTGTATATATAGTAATGAGTGAGAATCAGTCACTATTATAAGCTCTTAACCATTGCAATTAAACTTTGGATTTCTCCATAACCACCATTAAAGGAACTTGCCAATTTTGTTCAAAATTTGAATTTTATGCTTAAAATAGACCTTACACGAATTTGGTAGGTGCATTATGCTTCATCAAGGTCATTCAAACCACAAGATATCATTGAATTAATTTTTTTGATTTTTATTTGAATTTTATGGATTTAAAATTAATTAAATCAATAAATTAAATAAAAAATAGAAAAATTAATGTTTAATCCTGAAATTAATCATGGGACACGTGGGTGGCATGACAAGGCTGAACCAAGTGGAAAAAAGTGGGCCCTTTTGTCAAAAATTGAAGTTTCAAGGATAGTTGACTTTGGCCATTTCACAAAAATTTCCCAACTTCTCCAACGCATATCTTGCTCAATTTTGATCATATGAACATGTTCTTGGACATTTTGGAAAGGTCTTGAAGTCCTCTAACCAATGCCTTTGGTCCCATGTCATTTTGATTTACCAATCTCAAGTTATGGTCTTTGAATTAAAGTGCCTTTTTGTTGACTTTTGAAAATGACCTATAATGTTGAAATTGATAACTTTTTGTGAGAGCATTTCTTGGAGTTGGAATGTGAAGATGAGTTGTATGAAATGTCCTCCCCTTCAAAATGAGCATTGGATGGGATTTTTCTGATGAACCATGAAAAAGTTATGCCTTGGTCAAGTTACAATTGACTTTTCAGCTGTCCAAAAATAGAAACTTTTGACACCTTGATGATTTTTGAGCCATTCTTGTGAAATCATGGTCAAGATTTGACCAAATGATCATTGTGGCTTCAAAATAAGATGTTGACCAAAATTTTTTACTTTTGACTGCCAAATAACCATTTTGCCCCTGTAGTTGATTGTGAAGCAATTAGGATTTTTGACTGTGCAACTTGACCTTGTGAGCCTTGAAACTTGACATGTAGGTGCTTGACAATGTATATGAGCATATGGGACTTGATTGAGCCCTTGAAAACCTCAACTTCCTTGCAGGAACCAAAACCCTAATCTTGACTGGCTTAGGAGGATGGTTTGACTATGCAGCCCTTGAGTAGACTTGAGATGATGCTTGTCAAAACTTTGAAGAATATGGGAGGGCAAATTTTGAGGTACAACAGTTGCCCCTGTTCAATCTTCTTAGACCTGAGGATGTAGATTGGCTTGTGTGCCTTTCGTGATCCGAGGGTGGAAGATGATTGAACACTAGAGTGCCCAGAAATTTGCACTCACATAGTAGAGTATCAGCAGTGTGATGTCGGGAATGGGCTTATAGATGCCATTTGGAGAGATGGTGGATAGGGGGATGGGCTTATAGATGCCATCTGGAAGTGTGACAAAACCTTGTCGGGAATGGGCTTATAGATGCCATTTGGAGACTGTTGGTATGTTGATGGGCTTATAGATGCCATCTAGGTGTCGATCGCGTAAGAGATTCCTTAGCGAGAACTTGCGTACCTGAGAAAGATAATTTCCTGGCCTGTTACAGGTGTTGATCCTTAATCAGTCGCTCACAGACATGCCCTGGCTAGATACAGGTATTGAATCTGGAACTTCAAAAGGTTGATGGGTTGTCTCTACTGACAGGTTATCTCAGAAAAATCTTTAGGGTTTAACTAAACCAGAGGAGGTTTTGCCTTTCTTGACGAGTTGTCTCTTTGGATGGGTTGTCTTCATGGACGGGTTGTCTTCAACGACGAGTGATCTTCAATGACGAGTCGTCTTCAATGACGAGTCGTCTTCAATGACGAGTTGTCTTCAATGACGAGTTGTCTTCAATGACGAGTTGTCTTTAATGACGAGTTGTCTTAAATGACGAGTTGTCTTAAATGACGAGTTGTCTTCAATGACGAGTTGTCTTCAATGACGAGTTGTCTTCAATGACGAGTCGTCTTCAATGACGATTCGTCTTCAATGACGAGTTGTCTTCAATGACGAGTTGTCTTCAATGACGAGTTGTCTTCAATGACGAGTTCTCTTCAATGACGAGTTCTCTTCAATGACGAGTTCTCTTCAATGACGAGTTGTCTTCAATGACGAGTTGTCTTCAATGACGAGTTGTCTTCAATGACGAGTTGTCTTAAATGACGAGTTGTCTTCAATGACGAGTTGTCTATAATGATGGGATGTCTTCAATGACGGGATGTCTTCAATGATGGGTGTCTATACTGACGGGTTGTCTTCAATGACGGGTTGTCTTCAATGACGAGTTGTCTATAATGACGGGTGTCTATAACGACGGGATGTCTTCAATGACGGGATGTCTTCAATGACGGGATGTCTTCAATGACGGGTGTCTATACTGACGGGTTGTCTTCAATGATGAGTTGTCTTAAATGACGAGTTGTCTTAAATGACGAGTTGTCTTCAATGACGAGTTGTCTTAAATGACGAGTTGTCTTCAATGACGAGTTGTCTTAAATGACGAGTTGTCTTCAATGATGAGTTGTCTTCAAAGACAAGTTGTCTTCAATGACGAGTTGTCTTCAATGACGAGTTGTCTTCAATGACGAGTTGTCTTAAATGACGAGTTGTCTTCAATGACGAGTTGTCTTGAATGACGAGTTGTCTTGAATGACGAGTTGTCTTAAATGACGAGTTGTCTTCAATGACGAGTTGTCTTCAATGACGAGTTGTCTTCAATGACGAGTTGTCTTTAATGACGAGTTGTCTTCAATGACGAGTTGTCTTCAATGACGAGTTGTCTTAAATGACGAGTTGTCTATAATGACGGGTGTCTATAACGACGGGTGTATATAATGACGGATTGTCTTCTTTGACTTTAGGAAGTAATTTAACTGGACCTGTCTTCTTTGACTGGATGAGCATCAGAAAAACCTTTGGGATTTAACTGGACTTGTCTTCTTTGACTGAATCTGTCTTCTTTGACTGGATTGGTCTCTTTTGACTGTATTTGTCTTCTTTGACTGGATTGGTCTCTTTTGACTGTATCTGTCTTCTTTGACTGGATTGGTCATTTAACTGTATCCTTCCTGAAAGGTAAGGTCAGTCACATGCAATGCATGACATAGATCAAGCGATGGTGTTCTCAACATAAAATGAGATTGTATGATGTGTATATGCATGTATCATGACGATGCGATGTTTATTAATGTATTCTCGTCTAGGAAAATAAATCCTTGACGGATTCCGGGAGCTTATTGAATCCTGGGCTTGATGTTTGAAGAGTAGAGTTCTTCGTTTCCGCTGGGGATGATGGTTGCAAGAATAAACCGGTAGGAGAAGATGACTCCGTTGGGGTAATAAACTTGTTGGAGAGATTACTATGCGGGGAATTACTCTGCGGGGAATTACTCTGTGGGAGGAGATACTTCGATGAGGTCTTGATGATAACTCCGCTGAGGATACCGTTGATATGTTTTGTTGAAAGATTTGATGAACTCCGCTGGGGGATAGGAAGAACTTCGCCGAGGACGATCCTTCTGTGGTAATTAGCTGAGGATAACCCGGTTATAGGCTCTGGTGGGGAATAACCTTTGAATAGAGCCGGGGAGATGCGTTCGTACTCTGCAGGGGATAAGCTTCCAGAATCTACTGGGGATAAGCTTCCAGAATCTACTGGGGGAGATGGTTCAACTCTCCTGGGGAGACTTTTTGAGACTGTACTGGGGAGTGGCTCCACAAGGGTGTTTGGTATTCCGCCGGGGAACAATCTTAGATTAAGACTGCCGGGGATGCTTGTTAAGGAATATCTGCATACTCCGCTGGGGAATATTGAGATCTTCTGGGGATATCCAACTTCATTAGGGTTGACAGTAGCTTAACTCTTCTTGGAGAGAGTGTTGCTGACTTGCTGGAGGTATTGTGCCTTTTCAGGGCTGATTGGGAGACCAACTCTGCCTGGGAAGAGGGTATTGATGAGTCTTGTCTTATTCTGCGGGGAGTGGAGGTATCTGGGTTATGTTCTTCAGCCGAACCTACCTTGGTACCTTGGTTGACAGAGCAACTAGACCGCTTGGACAACTCATTATTGCCCCTGTTTCTGATGCGGGAGAAGAAGATACCTTGTGGAAGTGCTTGATAACTGCTGATCGACAAATCTTCTTCTGGTAGGCAAGCAACGAGATGACGGGACATAGTCGTACGCTTTTGATCCCTAACTTTTGCCTGGACGGCCCTCTCGGGTTTTCAGTCCATCGGGATACCCATTTTTGCCCAAGCCGCCTTTTCAGGTTTTCGACTTGCCGGGTGTACAGATTTTTCTATTTCATCCCTTATTTTTGCCCGAACCCTTTTGGTTCGCCGGGAAGCCCTTATTTTTGCCTAGGTGTGTCAACCTAGCGAGTCTTTGATTATGCGTAGTATTTTTTCGACTATGTTCACGCTCTCAGAATGTAGGGAGATGCCCCTGTTGTTGTGTTGCCATGCGACCAGAAGATGTTTGATCATGCAAGATTCGTTGTTGGAATTCATGTCCAATGCCCCAAGTGACTCAGGAGGAGATTTGCCCCAAGTTGGCCGGCCTTTTGAGAGATTCTCCGAATCTTGACTTAATTGCCCCAGATGATGGACCATGATCATGTCTGCCCCTTGGTTGGAAGTACTTTTGTTCACTTAGATATTCGTCGTGCGAATTTCTCTGTTGTTCGAACAAATAGTCATATGCAAACAGTGTTATTAAAAATGCAAAGCTTATGTCTGTCTTGACGTTTTTGAAAAAGCATTTTCAGTAAAAACAAGTCAATTTTTTGTAAACTGTGATGTCAACTCGTTATTTTACCACAAGCCTTAAAGAGTCAGGATACCTTTCGTAACAATATGCTTTCGAACTAACCCATGCTTCAGCTAGGACTTTTGAGGGTTGTAACGTGGCCTGGTTCATGGTTTAAGAAACAAAGGAAAAGGCTCAAATTTTATTTGTACCCACCCGCTCTTCGTGATGTTCGTCAAACCTAAACTCAGTTGATCGTGCGTTAGACCTTGTTTGAGTCTTTGTCCTGATATTCCGGTGATGGTTTGGATGCTGACAATTTATTTTGAATAGGCAGTCATTTCTTCTTTTGTTGAGGGTTTGTAGGACCTCTTTCTTTTTGATTTCCTTATCCCTGTCTTTTGCCTGAACTGTTTCTTTTTTGGATTACAGTCAGCGGGATGCCCTAGTTTTGTAAGTCTCCTTCATAGGTTTTAACTTAATGGGCTTTTGTCTTGAAAGATAATGACTGCCTGTCCTTATGATTATTGGAACCATCACTGTCTTTTGTTTTGTAAGGACTTTTTTGGTGCCATTCATTGGGCACTTGGATCAATTGAGAGAACTACCCTGCCCCATGTTATGATTAAGGGTTTTAATTTTTGAAAAGAAAAACTCCTACTTCTTTGGCTCAAAGGGGTTGACGAGGGATTATCTTCCTTATCACTCCAGTGTTTAGGAATTGAAACAATGCCTGTACCTCATCAGCGGGGTCTGTTCAAAAGCATACTGTAGATTGCGGTATCGTTTTCGTCATCCTCCCTCAAGAGGCTTAGAATTTTAAATCGAGAGTTTGACATCACAAAAATATGAAAGCAATTTGAATATAGCGAAGGCGGATATATTGATTCAAAACAGACATATGCGATGTATTAATGAAATAACAACGTTTGACATGAATAAAATGTTTGAACAATCAAAAGAAAATTACAACTTGAAAAATCCTAATGAACAAAAAAAAGTGCTTTCTATCCTAGCCATGTTTTGGCAAGGGAGCAGTGATCACATTGGGAGCCTCGGGCTCCTCGAACTGGACCTCCTTTGCGTCGATTAGATCCTGAACCTTGTTCTTCAAAGTCCAACAATCCTCTGTAGCATGCCCCGGGCTGTCAGAATGATAAGCGCAATGGACGTTGGGGTTATACCTTAAAGGTGTCCTGTTGGGATTCTTAGGAGGGTCCCTTAGAGTTACCAAGTTGGTCTCCAGCAACTGTGGCAATATCTGGGCCAAGGTCATACTGAGGGGAGTGAATTGCCTTTTAGGTCTCTCTTCCCTTTGTTGGTTGCGATGTTGAGGAGCACCGGCCGGTTTTGAAATAACCACCGCGTTGACAGCTTGGCAGTGTTCAACACTGGATTCTTTCTTGAATGGCTTCTTCTCATTGTTCGAGGAGTCACCCTTTGGTATCTTCCCAGACTTGATACCGACTTCTATTCTTTCCCCGGTCAAGATCAAATCTGTAAACCCAGCAGAAGAATTCCCAATCAGATGGTTGAAGAAGGGCCCAGACAGGGTCCCCAAGAACATGTCAACGAGTTCCCGGTCAATCAGAGGTGGTTGCACCCTTCCAGCAAGGTCTCTCCACTTTTGCGCATACTCCTTAAAACCTTCAACCGTTCCTAGTGACATACCCTGGAGTTGGGTACGCGTAGGAGCGAGGTCAGCATTATACTGATACTGCTTATAAAAAGCAGTAGCCAAGTCCTCCCAGTTACGAATAGTGGTTCCATCCAGCTGATAGAACCATTCGAGTTGAGTCCCTGAAAGACTCTCCTGGAAGAAATGGATCCATAGATTCTTGTCTGTCGTGTAGGGCTGGATCTTCCTTGCGTATGAACGGAGGTGCATCTTAGGACAAGAAGCCCCGTCGTACTTCACAAAGGCAGGCGCCTTGAACTTATGCGGGATCACTACCCCAGAAGATAAACCTAAGTCCCCAAAGTCCAACCCAGGCAAACGTTGAATCTCCATAGCATTCAGTCGGTCCTCTAGTTGCTTGTACCTGTCCTCAGCAGGAGGGTACTGTTCATCATTGAAATCTGTCTCGGTGTCAGAGACTACGGGACTAGGAACCCTTCCCTCTTAGTGAATGCCTTCCCCAACAGATGGAGTAGTCCGCTCAGCTTCATTCTGTAGTGTATTCCCAGATCTGCGTCTAGGGTTGAACAAAATAGTCCTCTTCTTCTTTTTCTTCAGAAGCAGAGTCTTCAATTCCTATTGTCCTTGGGCTAAGCTCATGACCAGCTCCTGGAACTGGGTGTTTTGGGCCTGGAGGGCCTTGATAGCTTGTCCATTGGATGATTCAGGATTCATGATGACTGCTGAAATAAACAGCGAAGAAGGTAAGTGCCCTGCAACAAGTGTACCTGTAATGCAATGATATGTATGATATGCATGCGATGTTTTCAAGGATCTCGCGGGGTAAACAAGAAAATTGTTAGAATTTGAATTTTGTAGCTTGATGGAAGGGACTTCATGTTGATGAGTGTCCTTCTTCAAGAGTCAAGGCTCACCATATCGAGGGAGTCATAGCCCCTGACTCAAGTCATTAACCTTGGCTAGAGGAAAATAAATCCCCTTTACCCCTTGCTGGACATTTGATTCATCATGACCTGCATCACAAAACCCTTGAGGTCCTTGAAATGGATTAGTCCTTATGTAGGATGCATGCAATGGTATGATGGTATGATGTTATGCTATGCGTGGAGTAATGTAGGTAAACCCTGTTATGAGTCCAGATTAAGGACTGTAGACAAAACCTGCAAGAAACTCAAGTGTCAGATAACAAGTATGCAAGTAGTCAAGTTTGAAGGCACACAAGTCACACAAAGAGCCCTTAGAGTTTAGGCCAGCATGAAGTTTGGGATACTACCCTCTTGAAGTTGGTGGGCTCAAAACCTGTCCTATCAAAAGTAACCGGGTTCTAAGGAGCTCAATATCATAGGGTTGTTTTCTATGTTCATTGTTTTGATTTAGCCACTGAACTGGCGATCAAAATATTCCAAGAAAACAACCCTCAATGAGTGTAGTATCGAGTATCAACCAACTTCAGACTGCACCAAAGTCAGTCATCTCACTACCCCTAAAGAGGCCAGGATGGTCAAGTAAGGTTCCTAAGGTCAGTTGATGCTTCACGACACCACGCGGCGGCCCCGTACTTTCCTTGACTTGACTCAAGGGTTACCGGTACTCACCAAAGTGCCACATCAACGTAGCAAACTGCTTCAACCGTGTCGGTATACCCTGCACAGTTCCCTCACAGTTTGTTGCTACTTTCTAAGAGGTATCCCCCAGATCCGGGTTAGGATCTATGAAACTCCCAAAATAGGCCCGCAATTTTAAAGCAAACAGATCAAGCAATTGAAAACATGATGATGAACTATTCCTAAGGTACACCTCACTTTATACAGTCCCCAGCAGAGTCGCTAGTTCTGTGATCGGTGGAAATAGAACTGACTGTTTTTAGCTGGTTTCGCGAAATGTTGCGGTAAGCAAGAGTCGCCACCTTCTTTTATGTTCTCCAACATGGAAAGGACAAAAGCACAGCAAAATTCTTTCTTTGAGAATGTTTCTCGGTTCGGGAGGTAAATTTATAGAAAGGGAAGGTGTTAGCACCATTTCTATCCATGGTTATCCATGGGCTCTTAGGTACTTGCTCTTATGTTTTCAAAATTTGTTTGCTTTTCAAGTGTGTGTGGGTTTTGAAAAAGTTCATTTGAAAACTTCTAAGTAACTCTTGTATCAGTCCTCAAGAGTGTATGGAGTGTTTTGTTTGAAAACTTTTTTGAAAGTGTGAGGTGCGAAAAGTTGTTTTTGTTTGTTTTGAAAAGAGCAAGTACCCATGAGAATCTACCTACTCTAAGGAATTAAGCTGTGTAAGAGTCCTTTAGATAGTGCTATCCCACCATTGAGAGGTAGGTAGCACCATCGTTGGAGGTGTTCGGGTCAATTCGATTATCGGGACATGTGTGGTCACCGAAGCAATGGTAGGACATCTTAGTGGTAACCCTAATGTCCTAGATCCTTTTATCCGAGGCAACCGTTTCGATGCAACGAGATCTTTAGACAGAAGGGCGACCTCTAAGACACCCTATACTTGATGACCACCTTCGAGGCAACCAGTGAGGCGTACCCTAAGAAGTGGCATGTGCTTTGTGTGTTGTTTTTCAGTTAATGTTTTTGTACATGTTATTTGTGAGCTACGGGTTAATTTTATTTACATACATTCTTTCATGCATTTAATAGTTAGGGGGTGCAGAAAGTAAATTGCAGAAATGTAAATTCTAACTATTACAAGGCGCGGGTCTATACATCGCCAAAGACAAAAACCCGTTTTGGTAAATAAGTACGAGAAATTAAATAAAGCGGTAAAAACCTATTTAACTATTACATATCTGGAGACAGTTACATAAATAATCAAAATAAATGCACGCGAGAATTAAATCGGGAACGTCTTAAGGGTTTTGACCCTTTTAAGAAAAGAATTGAATTTTTTTTGTCTTTTTTGTGATTAAATGAAATTAAAAACTAATTGTTAAACTAATTAATTAATTTATTAAAAGAAAAAATGTTTTTGCGTTTTTATGTTTTTAATGAAAATAAAATAAAGGAATTAAAATTAAAAGTTAATAAACCTAATTCTAAATTTATTTTAATTATTAAGAAAAAAAGTTAAAGTTTGCCTAATTACAATTAATTCAATTTATTAGTATTTATTTACAAAAATAAAATGAAATTAATGATAATAATAATATTAGTTCTTTTTTTGATTTTTTATGAAAAGTAGTTAGTTATGTTAATAGTTAATAAAAGGGAAAAAATAAAATAAGACAAACAAAATATAAAAATGACCAAATAAAAATTGCAAACCCAAGGGGGGTTTTGGGCCAGATTGGGGTGTTTTGATTGGAATCTGAAACCCATCAAGAAACCAGCTTTGTTTGACTTTGGATATTGCCTGTGCCTGTGTTGACCTGAGAACATGATGCTCCTTCCCTTGTGGCCATTGGATTTGCACTTGGAGACACTTGGCGCTTTGGATTTGTGAGGCGCATGATAAGCCTTCTTTGAAGCCTGCACACAAGTATGTAAGAAAAAATAATATGGGATTTTGAGGGGATCTGGGAATACTTACAGTGCTTGATAATGGACCTTAGTACGTGGCAAGGGTTGCTTTAGCTTCAGGGTATGGCAAAGAAGAGAGTCACATTCTCCTTTTGGCCTGAAAATGCTTGCAAAACTCCTTTTGATCTCACACTTTTTTTGACAAATTTTGAACTTTGCTCTGGCCGTTTGTGCACTTTTTTCGTTTTTGAATGAGGCTTGCAAGGCTTGTATATATAGTAATGAGTGAGAATCAGTCACTATTATGAGCTCTTAACCATTGCAATTAAACTTTGGATTTCTCCATAACCACCATTAAAGGAACTTGCCAATTTTGTTCAAAATCTGAATTTTATGCTTAAAATGGACCTTACACGAATTTTGTAGGTGCATTATGCTTCATCAAGGTCATTCAAACCACAAGATATCATTGAATTAATTTTTTTGATTTTTATTTGAATTTTATGGATTTAAAATGAATTAAATCAATAAAATTAAATAAAAAATAGAAAAATTAATGTTTAATCCTGAAATTAATCATGGGACACATGGGTGGCATGACAAGGCTGAACCAAGTGGAAAAAAGTGGGCCCTTTTCTCAAAAATTGAAGTTTCAAGGATAGTTGACTTTGGCCATTTCACAAAAATTTCCCAACTTCTCCAATGCATATCTTGCTCAATTTTGATCATATGAACATGTTCTTGGACATTTTGGAAAGGTATTGAAGTCCCCTAACCAATGCCTTTGGTCCCATGTTATTTTGATTTACCAATCTCAAGTTATGGTCTTTGACTTAAAGTGCCTTTTTGTTGACTTTTGAAAATGACCTATAATGTTGAAATTGATAACTTTTTGTGAGAGCATTTCTTGGACTTGGAATGTGAAGATGAGTTGTATGAAATGTCCTCCCCTTCAAAATGAGCATTGGATGGGATTTTTCTGATGAACCATGAAAAAGTTATGCCTTGGTCAAGTTACAGTTGACTTTTCAGCTGTCCAAAAATAGAAACTTTTGACACCTTGATGATTTTTGAGCCATTCTTGTGAAATCATGGTCAAGATTTGACCAAATGATGATTGTGGCTTCAAAATAAGATGTTGACAAAAAATTTTGACTTTTGACTGCCAAATAACCATTTTGCCCCTGTAGTTGATTGTGAAGCAATTAGGGTTTTTGACTGTGCAACTTGACCTTGTGAGCCTTGAAACTTGACATGTAGGTGCTTGACAATGTATATGAGCATATGGGACTTGATTGAGCCCTTGAAAACCTCAACTTCCTTTCAGGAACCAAAACCCTAATCTTGACTGGCTTAGGAGGATGGTTTGACTGTGCAGCCCTTGAGTAGACTTGAGATGATGCTTGTCAAAACTTTGAAGAATATGGGAGGGCAAATTTTGGGGTACAACAGCAGGTATCAAACATGGTAAAGGAAAACAAGTCACACAATAGCCCTTAAGTTTAGGCTTGCATGAAGTCTAGGTACTACCCTCTTGAAGTTCAGTTGGTTCAACCTGTCCTCATAATAGTAACTGGGTTCTAGAGGTTCTCAATATCACTGACCATCCTCCATCGGTCATGGTTTCAGCTCACGCAATCTTTTCTTGTAGCCGGAACTATCTCGAGAGTATGGTCTCAATGAGTGTAGCATGGAGTATCAACCAGTTCTCAGCTCTATACCGAGGCCGGCTATCTCACTACTTCCTATGGCCAAGTTGGTCAATTATAGGTTCTAAGGTCAGTTGATGCTTAACGACCCACATAACAACCCCGTATTCTCCTTGTTCCTCCACAAGGGATACCGGTACCAACTAATGTGCCACATCAATGTAGCTACTGCTTTAACCGTATCGGTCTATGCCGTACAGTTCCCTCACAGTTTATTGCTACTTACCTAACAGGTGTTCCCCAGATCCGAGTTAGGATCTATAGTAACTCCGATACAAAGCCCACAAAGATAAAGCAATCAAATCAAACAATAGAAGCAATATGATGAACTATTCCTAAGGTATACCCCACTTATTAATTTTCCCCAGCAGAGTCACCAGTTCTGTGATACGTTGGCCAGAACCGGAAAATGTTTTAGGAATGTTGGTTTGCGTTTTGCGTTTGTGTTTGCAAAATGTCGCGGTAAGCAAGAGTCTCCACCGACTTTTATTTTATCCAACAAGGAAAGGAAAAAAGCACAGAAAAATTCATTTTTCGAGATTTTGAGTATGGGGGGTAGATTATAGAAAGGGAAGGTATTAACACCCTTTCTATCCGTGGTTTCCCACGGGCTCTTAGGTACTTGCTCATCATTTTCAAAATTACTTCTGTGTTTGTGTGATTTGAAAAGTTTTTGTTTGACTTCAATTTAACCCTTGCTTCTGTATTCAAGAGTGTTACGAAGTGTTTTTGAAAACTTTGTTTTGAAAGGAGTGTAAGTGTGGAAAAGTTTGTTTGGATTGAGCTTTACTTAAGAACTAATCTACCTACTCGAAAAAAGAATTGTTCTATGTTTGTTTCCTTTAGACAGTGCTATCCCACTATTAGTGAATAGGTAGCACCATCGTCGGAGTTTTGAGGGTCACTTCGAAAGGGACGTACGGTCACTAAAGCAATGTTAGGACGTCTTAGTAGTAACTCTAATGTCTTAAGATCAACATTAGAGGCAACTATATCCGAGGCAACCATTCCGAGGAAACTTTGATCTTTTGGACAAGAGAGCGACCACTAAAATATCCTATACTTAATGACCGTTTACTGAAGGCAACAAAAGTGAGAGTATATCCTAGGAGTGCGCATGTGCGAGTGATTTGATTTCAAGTTTATTATCTTTGCACATTTAGGGTTTGCTAACTGTTTTAAAGTTAATCATACATTCTTGTCATGCATCCCTATTATTCATACATCTAACAGTTAATATTTTGCGGAATTTAAAGTGCGGAAAATAAGCTACGCTATTACAAGGCTTCGGGTATTTACATAGCCAAAATCAACCCATAGAAAAAGAACGATAAATAAAGTAAAATGCCCTAATGACTCTATTACAACTTGTGAGCAATTACATTAATATGGAAAAAATAAAATAATAAAGTGCACGCGATGAGTTAAGAACGATAAGAACTTAGGGTTTTGACCCCGTCTAACCTAATTGAAAGAAAAAAATTGTTTTTGTTGTTTTTAATTATTTCTAAGAAAAAGAATTAGGTTTTTAAATTAAATACAAAATTAATTAAAGAAAATAACTAAATTTAACCTATTTTTGTGTTTTTGGTTATTTTAAGAAAAAGAAAATATAATTAAGTTAGAAACAAAAACCCTAATTGTTCTAATTGTTTTTAATTTATTTACAAAAGAAATTAAAGTTACCTAAAATCAAATAACCTAATTAAATTAATATTTGTATAAAAAATAAATATCCTAAATCTAATTGGGTGAAAAACATTATTTTTATGATTTTTTGATAAAAAGAATTATTAATTACGTTAGTAAAATAAATAGATAAATTAAATAAGGGAAATATAAAAAGAAAAGAAAATAGAGACTGGGCCTGAAATAGCAATTTTGGAGGGTGTGGATAGCACTTTTCTGGGCCCAAAACAGTTGATCCACGTTGACTCTTTGAATCCCATGCCATGCTAGGCATATCATGGTCCCTCAAATGATGACCATCAAATCTGGCCTATGGACAGCTGGCTGGTTAGATGATGAGGATGTATGGTGGTCCTTGGCCTTGTGTACATGCCTGATTAGTGAAAGAAAAATATCATGAAATAACGAGGGGACCTGGGATTCGAACCCAGGCCCCAAAGCTTTTTCCAAACGCCTGGCTACCAACTGCGCTGCACGCGTTAGTTGTACATCAAAGACAAAACAACAATTAAATATTAAGAAAGCATAATATGTCAATTCAGCGCGTGAATTTTTAAACGAAGCAATAGGAGCCTGCCACGCCATCATCCCTGTCCTCTCTCTGTGGCTAAAAGATGCAAGGACTTTTACCTATGGATAACGTCCGTCACTACAAACCCTGCAATTCCTCAAAATCAAGCACACGCAAGATAAATAAAATCCAAGGCCATGAATTGATTCATCTTGGCATGCTGAGTACGATGGTACCCCTTTCATGGCCCAATTTCACTTGTACACAAAGATCCCAAATCGAAGCAACAAACCCTAACAATGGAAAACTCTAATACAGTCCATGAAAACACAATTAAATGTTATGGATATTTTGGAAATGCTTCAAGGATCAAGAATATATGATTATTTCATGTTATAAGTGTCAGAATTATACAATTCGAATTCAAGAAAAAGCCATTGTCGTGGCTGACTTACAGTGAGTTATGGTGCTGGAAACTCCTTGTTCTTGATTGGTTTCGCTTGCTTGTGATCCCAGGAAGCGATTGGGATGGCTAGAGAGTCTTGAAAATGTCTGGAAATAGAAAAATGAATCACCGCTTTTCCTTGTTTTTTTCAAGTTTGTACCTACTTTCTCACGCCTCAAAAAGCTTCTTTTTTGGTCTGCCTTTGTTAAATATATATCAATGATTAAATTAGGGTTGCAAACATGATCTCAATCTTTGCCAATTATTGATTTTGATTTGGATTTGATTCACTTGAAGATCCTTCCAAAAATAGGCCAAATTTAATCTTTTTGTGCACACAAATGCCTTGCACGAATTCAATCACTTGCCAACTAGATATAGGACCTGAAACATGCACAATATCTTGAGATTTCAATGTTTTGGATTTTTCCATGACTTGTTTTGATTTAAATTGATTTAATTAAAATCAAAATCAAAATAAATAATAAAAATAAGATAATGACAAGTGAAAAGAGCTAGGGATTGTGGACCATGCTACCAACTCAAAACAAGTGCAAAAATTTAGGCCCATTTAGCAAAAATTGCAATTTGATGCATAGTTGACTTTTGACAATTTTACAAAAAGGGTCAACTTCACCAATGCATAACTTGATCAATTTTTACTCTTTGAAGGTGTTATTGGACTTTTTAGAAAACTTGAGATGTCCTATAAGCAACCCTTTTGGTCTCATCTAAATTTGATATTCCATGTTCATGTATGAAGCTTTGACAAAAAATGTGTTTTTGTTGACTTTTCAAAATGACCTATAATGTCCAAATTCATAACTTCTTGTGAGTACATATTTTGAACTTGGGATCTGAAGATGGATTGTATAGAATTGCATCCTCTTCAAATGAGCTTTGGATGGGTCATTTATAATAAAGTATGAGAAAGTTATGCTTGGTCAAAGTTGAGTTGACTTTTCCTACAAAACCCTAATTTAGCAACTTTTGGGTTTTGATGAATTATAAGCAATCCTTGATGAATCATGATCAACCCTTTATCAAATGATGAAATATACTTCTAAATGAGGATGTTGACCAAAAATATTTAAGTTTGATTGTATGTGGGCCACAGTTGACTTTTGCCCTAGCACAATCGATTTTTAGGCCTTTGAGCAATTGACTGAGCAAACTTCCTCTGCAAGGCTTGAAACTTGACATGGATGATCTTGAAAACATATTAGGACAAAGATGAGAATTTGGGATCCCTTATACTCGAGTATCTTGATGCAACATGAAACCCTAATTTGAGATAGACTGCCTTAGGAGAGAGCTTGTCTGGTCAATCCTTGGACTTCCTTGAGCAACTTGAGGATCTTTCTTGAAATGTTTTGAGAAATATGGGAGGGCAAATTTTGGGGTACAACAAATAGAATCAGTATGTTGCTGAAAGCAAAACAAAGGAGATCAAAAATTCTGATGCTAGGCGCGCTGTGGTTCAGAAAGAAACGTCAGTGGGAATCAAAAGTTCTGGATTGATATACTCTGAGGCCCTGCAAGAAATGTCAGAGGAGAAAAAAAACAAACAAAAGTTCTGGGTTGGGCTAAAGCAGTGAGTGAAAGTCAGAAGTTTAGTGTGTATTAACAGTAAGAAAAATCATGGGAATTCTGTGTGTCAAAATAGTGAAGAGGACTCAAGTTCTGCATGCTTAAACAATGAGAAAATCATAGAAGTTCAGTGTGTTAAAATGGTGAGAAGAACCCATAAGTTCTATATTATGCTAATGCAGTGAGTGAAAGTCAGAAGTTCAGTGTGTTAAAATGGCGAGAAGGACCCAGAAGTTCTGTATTATGCTAAAGCAGTGAGTGAAAGTCAGAAGTTCAGTGTGTTAAAATGGTGAGAAGAACCCATAAGTTATATGTTACATTTTAACTCTTTCCTCATATTAATCAGCACATCAACAATTTATTCAGTTCTTAACAGCAAATCAGCAGGGTAAAAGCACATCAGTTTATAGAAGTTCTAATTCTAGTTATGGGCCTAACTTTATTCAAGAAGTTCTGATCTATAACTTTTTCTTACTTATGCAATAATATGGACAAAATCAATACTGTGATATTTACATATCTGATGATTTTCTGAATGAAAAGATGCAAAGTCAGAAAGACTTACCTTGAATCCAGAGTGTGTGCTTGGAGCTTTGAGTTGCTGCTTTCAGATGTTCTGGTGTCAGCGATAGTAACGGAACAACGATTATGTTCTTTGATTCAAAGGGGAGAACAAAGGTTTTGTTTAGGATTTGCGAAGGTTTTTACTATTTCCTTTTCTCTCTTTGATAATTCTCTCTCTCCAAAAGCCATCCCCTTGAAAATGTGATGGAGCAACTTATTTATAGGTGAAGTTGTTGTAATTTTTAGGGGAAAAACAGATGGGATTTGAACACCTTTTAGCATCCTGTTCCATTGGTTTTTTATCACCATTTTCATATGCTAGTTTGGTGCAATTATGGGATGAAGGCATAGACTGAATTAGCTGTTGGTTATAGGACTGTGATGTAGCAGTGCAACAGGTTATATAAACGAGGTTTTGGGATTCGGTGATGTTCTGACCGAAGCATTGAATATGGCCTTCATATGCTAGGGTGCTGCCTTGTTCTTGAAGCAAGTATGGTGGTTAGCAGGTTTAGCAGCACCTAAGTTGGTTTTGTCAGCGGGAATTAAGGAAAGGTAACCTCAAAAGCAAAAGAAAAATATGGGTCCAACACACTTTTGTACAAAAGTTTGCTTTTCCAAGACAGTAAAGGTACACGTGGGGGAAATCCTTTGGATAAAAACCCAAAAGTGGTTGTGAGAATTAAATGATGATGAGTCTTATCAAGCCAGAAATCCTGCAATGTGAGATTCTGTATTATTTCTCAATTCTAGATCAGAAGTTCAGCTTCAGCATAATTTAGAATAGACATCTAACTTCTGATCTTTGAATCTCTTTGTTCCAGCATTTTTTGAAAGAGCTCTCAGACTTTCAGGAAGCTTGCAACATGCTTTGCAAACCTTTTTTGAATTACCCTTGCAGACTCTGACTGAATCTTTGTGAAAAACTATCCCAGAAGTTTTGACCAAACTCTGTCTTGGAAGTGTCCAGAATTTGCTAAGTGCTTCAGTTTCCTGGACGTGTCTTTGAGGAGTCATAACTTGAAATCCCAACATTTCTAAGAGAAGTTTTGTTCTGCAATATTTCAGATCTTGTTTGAGTCCATAACTCTTGTGTTAGAAGTTAATCCAGAATCAGCTTGCATCATGGTGATAATCTGATCAGAAGTTCTGAGCTTGTTATGTTTCTTAAACACTTAGAAAAAATTCTAAGTATTTTAGAATTTTGACTTTTCCCAAAGTAAATTGACTTTTGATTTTCTTGATGAAACAAACTTCATATTTCAACATGTCTTGATGAAATATGATTCTTGAAACTTGGTTTTGGTCCAAAAGTCAAAGTTTGACTTTTCAGTGTGCAAATGACCATTTTGCCCTTGTGAGTGATTTTCTTGGAAAATTTGTAGTTCAAGGCTTGAATTGGATGGAAGCAAACTTGAGGATCCATGGTGATTCTTTGAGAAATGAGAGGGCAAATTTTAGGGTGCAACAGAGAGTATCCGAGAAAGATACCTTCATCGGCTTTTGAGTCAAATTTGCCAAGATTTTCTTTACCATTATTTAATACAAAACATTTACAACCAAAGACATGGAGATGAGAAATATTTGGTTTTCTACCTTTCAAAAGTTCATACGGTGTTTTGTTGAGCATAGGACGTATCAAGATCCTATTTAGCACATAGCAAGCCGTATTAATGGCATCGGCCCAAAAGTATTTTGGAAGACCATGTTCATTGATCATAGTTCTCCCAAGTTCTTCTAGAACACAATTTTTACGCTCAACAACTCCATTTTGTTGAAGTGTTCTAGGAGCAGAAAAATTATGATCAATGCCATTTCTTTCACAATATTCATCAAAAAAGTGATTTTCGAATTCCCCTCCATGGTCACTTCGGATGGTAACAATTTTTGTATTCAACTTGTTTTGAGATAATTTGGCAAATTTTTCAAAAGCATAGAAAGTATCACTTTTGTTTGCTAAGAATATCGTCCAACAAAATCTAGAGTAGTCATCAACTATAACGAAGCCATAATAATTTCCACCTAGACTTTTAATTCTAGATGGTTCAAATAAGTCCATATGGAGGAGTTCAAGTGGTTTCGTTGTAGAGATGACATTTTTAGATTTAAAAGAGACTCGTGTTTGTTTACCCATTTGACAAGTATCACATAGATGATCTTTTGAAAATTTGATTTTGGGTAAGCCAATCACAAGGTCTTTAGATATGATTTTATTTAGCAAATCAAAGTTAACGTGTGCTAATCGCCTATGCCAAAGCCATGAGTCTTCACTCATGGAGACTAAGCATTTAGCACCTGTTAGGGACACATCATTCTAGTCAAGCATATATACATTATTTACCCTCAAGCCCTTAAACACATCCTCTTTCTTATCGTTATGTTCGATTATGCATTCATCCTTTAGAAAAGAAATTTTATAACCTTTGTCGCATAATTGACTAATGCTAATAATATTGTGTTTAAGGCCTTCAACTAATAGGACATATGAGATAGTGGTGGATGAGGGATTACCTACACTACCTTTACCGAGTATTGCTCCCTTGTTGTTATTACCATAAGTAACAAAACCTTTCTTCTTTGCCACAAAGTCAAAGAATAGAGAAATGTCACCTGTCATGTGTCTTGAGAAACCACTATCGAGAAACCATCTTCTCTCTAGAGGCTCAAGACATTCCACCTGAAATATCAAACATGGGAGATAGGTACCCAACATTCATTGGGTCCTTGAGTGTGAGTTGAACATTTGTTGCCTTTGGGGAACCATTGGTATATGCCTTTAGGAATTAAGAGTCTTCTAAATCGACATTTACTAATGGTATGTCCTTTCTTGCAACAATATAGGCAAGACATATTTAAGTGAGATCTACTCTTTCTATCTTGATCCCTTACTTCATAGGTATATTTTTGATATGGATTAATCATACTTTTTTTATGAATTTTGAGCGATCGATAGCATACGTAATCTTAGGTTGTAAAGCTTTGTCTAGTTTGGCTTTGAGAGTTCTAACTTCTTTTTGACAAACATGACAAGTTTCACATCCATGCCAATTAAACCAAGGTCTCTCTTCTTTTTCACACTTTCCTTCAATATTTTCTATCATAGATGCTTTAAGAGCTTCTAATTCCTTTTCGGAATCGGAAACCTTTTGTTCTAGATATGAAAAGATTTTCTTGTTTGAGGCTAAGCATTTGAAAGCTTTCTTAGCCTCTTAATGTAAAATATTGAAGGAATTTAACAATTCTAAATAAGACATTTTATCAACACGATCATACTTAGCATGACTTACATTCTTTCTCTTATCATGATGAGCCATGAGACAAAGGTTGACCATTTCTTCTTCATCACTTGAGAAACATTTACTTGAGGAATCACTATACCTCTCCCAAGCAATGTATGCTCTTCTAGCTTTGGTTGGTTTCTTTTGATTTTTGGCCTTGACTTTGTCTTTCTTCAAATAGGGGAAATACGGCTTGTAATGATCGGGTTTGCCACAATGTTAGCATGATCCTCGTGACTTAGGCTTCTTACATTCATCTTGCTTGCTTGGTTGAGAGTGGCGTCTATAATTGATGAGATTCTTATCCGAATGCTGAATTTAGTTTTTCCGAAGAAATCTATTGTATTTTCTTACGAACAGACCCATATCCTCATCCAGACTCTCATCATCATCACTTGATTCACTTGCACACGAAATTGAGGTGGATGACTTAGAGCTTGAAGTCTTTAGTGCTATAGACTTCTTTTCCAAGTCCCTTGACTTTTCCTTCTTCTCTTTCTTTTCATGCTTCCCAAGGCTTATAAGCTCTTGCTCATGTTCTTGAAGCTTACTCCATAGTGTTGTGAGATCCAAAGTATTTAGATCATTGGCTTCCTTAATTGCCGTAACTTTAGGTTGCCATTCCCTGCTAAGACATCTCAAAATTTTGTTAGTAGCAACAGAATTGGCAATTACATGACCAAGTGTATGCAAGCGATTCATTATATGAGAAAATCTCTTTTGCATGTCGGCGATGGTTTCACCTTGGTCCATGCGAAAGAGATCAAACTCTTGCGTCAAAGTATTGATTCTAGCCAATTTTACATAATTTGTGCCCTCATGGGTGACTTGCAAAGCGTCCCACATTTCCTTAGCCGTAGCACAATGTGAGACCCGAAAATACTCATCATCTCCTAGAGCTTCTATGAGCATGTTTCTTGCTTTCCAGTCATAGGCATTATTTTTCTCATCTTTTTCATCCCATTGTGCTTCCGGTTTAGGAACGGTTATCCCGGCAGAATTTTGCATAGTTATTGTAACTGGCCCATCTTGGATAACCTTCCATATTTTCCTATCAACATACGTGATATGGACACGCATACAATCTTTCCAATAATAATAATTTTCACCTGTGAAAAGGGTGCTCTATTGTACGCCCCTTTTAGATCACAATCCATTTCTAGAAGTTGTATGTGAAGCATTGGATAAACCTGTGCTCTGATACCACTTGTTAGATGATGTGACGGATCTAGAATGGGGGGGGGGGAGGTTGAATAGATACATTTTAAAATTTTTGCGTGTTTTGTAAAATTGTTTTTATCAGAGAACGACAACCCTGAATCTGATCGTCTAAACTTTACGTATTGGAAAGATCAGATATTCAAACCAATTTGATGAAAATGATGAGAATAGAATCATAAGTGAAAATGAATATGATGAATCACTTTAGAAAGTTTAACAAGGTGTAAGTTATTACAAATTAGTTGCGGAGAAGATAAAGCAAATTTGTGAGTTGTAAATTCACCAAACACTTGGTATACGTACTACACAAGGTTTGGTTATACTCAAATTGTAGTGATTATAGCGATTCAAATGAATGCTATATGAGTTTTAAATTTTAGTTTATCACTACAAATATTTTGTATGAATGAGAAAATTGATAACTCACAAATTTAAGCAAATAGAAATCAAATGTAGAAAACTAAAATGGACACGGTATTTGTTAAGGCAGTTCACCCCGTCGTCCTCGCGTGGGCTACTCTGCCCCCAATTCTAGAATCTAGAATTAGGATATGAAATTAATTTTGCAAAGTTTATAAGAGAAGATACAATCACCATAATTCAAAGTCACTTGATGAATCTTATATGTTGAACTCCTCTTCCCTTAATTCTAGATGAACCAAGTATGCCAAATCTTGAACAAAAACTCCTTCTACCTTGAATGATTTTATACTCAAGAAAATTGGCCCCAAATCCTTCTTCACAATCCTCCGGTTACCGCTATCCGATTGAACACTCCACGGTCTTCCAATACCTTAGCTCGACTGAATTCAATGAAGTAAAGATTTGTGATAAAAACCCCCAATTTTGGAGGACAAAACCCCAATGGTTTTATTCAAGAAAAAACCACAAAGATCTCTACCCAAATCTGAAATTGCACTTTCAATTCGGACGTTATCAACATAATCCCAAGAACTTGATCAACAAAAATGATTGTGTGTAGTTGTTGATAATTGATGAGAGGTTCAAGATGAAGAGAACTCTTGTGTATATCTTTCACTTTTTCTTGTTATCATGAAAATAGAGGCCAAAACAATATTTAATAGTGATTCCCATGATGTAACAACATATCAGAAAAATGAGACAATATAACGATGAGTCGGCTCATGTAGGGTATACAGAAGGCATGCGTCTTTCCGAGCGAGAGAGAGGTTGAAATTCTTTCAGTTAAGCGTCGACTCATTGTTTGATGCGCCAGCTCATGTTTTTCCAGAGCTATGCGTCGATGCATAGAGAAGGTGTGCGCCTTCCCGAGCGAGAGAGGTTGAAATTCCTTCAGTCATGTGCCGACTCATTCCCTGATGCGCCGACTCATGTTCTCCCAGAACCATGCATCGATGCATAGAGGAGGCGTGCGCCTTCCTGAATGTTTCCAAGCTAAAATATTCTTCTCATGAGCCGACCTAAGGTTCCATGAGCCGGCTCATGCAGTTTGTTTTGAGAAAAATGCTTGTTTTTTATATTTCTCACTTGCACCTGTTTGAAGCATGACATATTTTCACAGATAGGTTTTTGACAATCATTAAAACTCAATTCTTTCACTTTTGCCTACTTTTGCCCTCACAGATTGTTATCTAGTCGGATTCCAAGCTTCACAATAATTTTCCGAGAAAATGAAGTTAATTGTGATCTGGTCGAATTCCAGGCTTCACAACAACTTACTGAAGTTAACTGTTATCTGGTCGGTTTCCAAGCTTCGTAGTAACTTGCTAGAGATTGTAGAGCAGTCTACTGGGGAAGAGAAATTGTGGTACCTTGATTTGTAGCAGTCAGATAGGCAAACTCAAGCTGGGGAATATGTAGTTTGTTGGGGAAATAAACCATATCGCCATTCTGTTGGGGAGGTGTCTTCTTTTGGCAGAAATCCTCGAGGATTCTTGAGATCAACTTAGTTGGGGAGAAGTTTTCAGAGATTGAAACCCTGGCTGGGGGTCACCCTATGAACAGGATTTTGGGGGAGATTTGTCACTACCCCTGGTACCAGGTGTTGCCACACTGCCATAAGATGTTTGTTTGAATGTACACGATTCGTTGCTTGAACTCATGTCCAACTCCCCAAGTGATTCAGATGGAGACCTGCCCCTGGTATATTCAGCATTTTTTGAGAGATTTTTTGGAATCTTGATTGGACTGCCCCAGGTGTGTTGGATAGTGACACGTCATACCCACTTGCTTATAGGAGATCTATTATTGGAAGCGTCTTCCCACTTGAAGTAATTGTGTTCATTGAGAGGTTTCTTTGTTCACTGGATATTCATCGTGCGAATTTCTCTACTTTCAAACAAATAGGCATATGCAAAAAGCGATATTCAAATAATGATAACTTTATGCTTGTCTTTGAAGTTTTGAAAATGCGTTTTAGCAGATAAAAGAATTTTTGTAAGAAAATTCAACTCAAGATTTAGAGTAAAGCCTTATAGGAGTCAGGATACCTTTTGAAACAGTATGCTTTCAGATTAACCTGTGTTTCAATTAGGACTTTTGAAGGGTTGTAGCGTGGCTTGGTTCACGGTTTAAGAAACAAAGGATAAGGCTCAAAGTGTATTTGTACCCGCCCATTCTTCGTGATGTTCTTCACTCCTAAACTCAGTTAATTGTGCGTTTGAACTTCTATTGAGCCTAGAATGAAGTTTTGGTGATGGTTCAGACAGGTTAAGTTTGTCAGAAGGCAACCATTTTTGTGACTTTTTTCATGTTGTTGAGGATTTGCAGTGACCTCTTTTTTGATTTATTATCCCTGATTTTTCCTGACTGTTCTTATTTTTTGAGATTACAGTCAGCGGGATGCCCCAGTTTTTCTTAAGTCTCATTCGTAGGTTTTGACTTAAATGGGCTTTTCTTTTTGAGAGATAATGATTGCCTATGTGATAGGGAACCATCACCGTATTTTGATTCCAGAGGAATATTTTTGATGTCATTCGTTGTATTACGAAGTGAAAGTTTGCGACTGAACGCGCATTTGAATTAACTGACAGACAACCCGGCCCCAAGTTTTGATTAAAGGTTTCAATTTGTGTGAAAAAAAAACTTCTACTTCTTTGGCTGGAAGGGGTTGACTAGAGATTATCTTCCTTATAACTCCAGTGTTAAGGAATGGAAAGAACGCCTATACATCGTCAACAAGGTCTGTCCAAAAGCATACTGTATGGGATTAAAGCATTGTTTTTGTCATCCTCCCTTTAAAGGCTTGCAACTTTTAAAACAAGAGTTGAATGTCACCAAAAGGAAGTAAAGAACAGTTTAAGTATAGTGAAAATTAATGGATTAATTCAAGACAAACATATGAAATGCATTAATGAAACAAAGTTTAACATTAATAGATAAGTGTTTAAACAACAAAAGAAATTAAAATTGAAAATTCAAAATGAACTGGAACGCTCAATGATTTGGCATGGGAGCAATGATCACATTTGGAGTCTCAGGACGACCGAACTCAATCACCTTAGCGTCAATCATATTCTGAATCTTGTATTTTAGCGCCCAACAATCATTAGTATCATGCCTGGGACTGCCGAAATGATAAGCACACATTGCATCAAGATTGTAATTAGGGGAAGGAGTTTTGGGGTTTGGATGAGGTCCTATTAATGTGATTAGTTTCATCCTTAACATGTGTTGAAATGCTTCTGCCAGTGGCATGTTGATGTTGGTAAACTGTCTCTTGGGCTCTTCTTGCCTTCACTGGTTTCCCCATTGTTGTTGTCACACTGATGCAGGACTAGAGATCAGGACTGCCCCCACATGTTGGTCGTGGTTATTCTTGTTATGACTCTTTTGACCATACACAACATATGACTCTTTCTTCCCATTGTATGGATTTTTCTGAGTATCAGAGGATATAGCTCCTTGGATCTTTCTGCTTTTGATGCCAACTTCGACCCTTTCACCACTCAATATTATCTCGGTGAAACCGACCGAGGAGCTTCCGATTAGGTGATTAAAGAAAAGTCCCGTCAAAGTTCCCATAAAGATGTCAATCAGCTCCCTGTCAGTTAAGGGTGGCTGCACCCTACCTTCCAGCCAATTCGTTGGAACGCATGGTCATATTCTGAAACCGCACACGAGTTGGTGCAAGATCAGCATTGTATTGGTATTGCTTGTAGAAAGCAGTAGCTAGATCTTCCCAAGTGTGAATGTGGGAACTCTCCAAATGATAGAACCACTCAAGTTGCGTCCCAGCTAAACTCTCTTGGAAGAAATGGATCTAAAGCTCATGATCAGTTGTGTATGGTTGAATCTTGAGGACATAAGACTTTAGGTGCATCTTAGGGAAAGAGACCCCATCGTACGTGACAAAGGTAGGGATTTTGATTTTTGGTGGGATGATCACCCCATAGACCAAACCCATGTCTCCTAAGTTCAATCCAGGCACAACTTGGACCTCCACATCTTTTAGTCTGTCTTCAAGCTATTTGTATTTTTCATTCGCTGGTGGATACTGCTCCTCAATAGAATCATCATCATCAGTAGATATATTAGCTCTAATGCTTATAGCTTCCTCTTCTTGTCTGTCTTCTTCTTCAGAAGAAGCATCTTCTTTTTGAGCTAGCTGGGCATTCCCCTTGGACCTTCTTCCCATGTTGAGGATGACAACCCTTTTCTTAGTCTTCTTCTTGCTCTCTTTGGTGAAGAGTGTTTTCAGATCTTCCTTCCCCTTTGCCAGAGCTAGGAACATTTGTTAGAATTGAGAGTTTTGTGCTTGGAGATCCTTTACCATCTGTTCCATATCCATCTTACTGAAATAAACAGTAGGAAGATAAGGAGACATGTATGGGAGAAACCTGTCATGATATGATGCATGTAATATGGATGCATGTTTTCAAGGATCTCATGGGGTAAACACAAGAAAATGTTAGAAGTTTGAATTTTGATCGCAAACTTTGATTGGAGAACTACGTATCGTTGGATGTCCTTCCACGAGAATCAAGCTCACCATGTCAAGTGGGTCATAGCCCTTGATTAGAATTACCGTGCTTTGGTCTTGACGACATTTGATTAGAGAATGAATCCTTTTGCCCCTTGATAGGCGTCTGGTTCAACATGACCCTTCATCATAGGCCCTTGAGATCCTTGAAATGGTTATTGAAAATGCTATGGTATGATGTTATGATATTATGTACAAGTATGCAAAGTAAGCAAGTTGTTATGTACAAATAGATAGTCACAAAGCAGACAAGTCCTTAGGTTTATGCTTGTATGGAGTTTGTAGGTAAGTACCCTCTTGAAGTTTAGTTGGCTTAAGATGTCCTAGTAATAGTAACTGGGTTCTAAGGGATCTCAATATCATTGATCTTTCCTCATCAGGCATTATTTCAGCACAAACCTCTTTAATGGCGACCGAAATATCCCAAGAAGTCCGATCTCAACGAGTGTAGTATCGAGTATCAACCAACTTTGGACTGCACCAAAGTCGGCTATCTCACTACTTCCTAATGGCCAAGTTGTTCAAGTAAAGCTTCTAAAGTCAATTAGTGATTCACGACACCACATAGTGGCCCTGTATTCTCCTTGACTACCTAAGGGCTACCGGTACCAACAAATGTGTCACACTAATGTAGCCATTGCTTCAACCATGTCGGTATACCCCGCATAGTTATAACAATCTATTGCTACTTACCTAAAAGGTGCCCCAAATCCGGGTAGAGGATAAAAAACAAGCCCAACCAAGGAACCATAATGTAAAGCAAGAAAATCAAACAAGGAAAGCAAGTAAAGGTGATCTATCCCTAAGGTAACCCCACTTTTAAGCCAATATTCCCCAGCAGAGTCGCCAATTCTGTAATACGGTGGGAGAACTGACTTGGGTGTTTTGAGTTTGATCGTAATTGTTGCGGATAGCAAGAGTCGCCACCAACTTTTCTTTTATCCAATGAAGAAAAGGGTGAAAAGAATAGGAAATACCTTTTGAGATATATTTTCTTGAGTTCGGGGGGTAGATTATGAAAAGGGAAGGTATTAGCACCCTTTTCATCCATAGTTATCTATGGGCTCTTAGTTTCTTGCTAGATCATTGCTTTTGTTTGAATGTATGCTTTGTGGTGTGGTTTTGAAAGTATTTTTAAAACGTGCCTTTGTAATGGTTATCGTCTCTATAAGAACGCATACAAAGTGTTGTTTGAAAAATAGTTCAAAGAAGTGTTTTTTTTAAAGTGATTCTGAAAAGGTGTCTTTGTAATGATTCTCGTCTCTATAAGGACGCATACAAAATGTTATCTTTTGAAAATGTTTCAAAATGAAATTGTAGGTGTATAAAATGTTTTTGTTGTGAGCAAGCGAGCAACTAGGAGCAACCTACCTACTCAAAGGTTTTTAGTGTTCTTTTCCTCCTTCGTTAGATGTTGTTATCTTACCATTGATTTGGTAAGAAGCTCCATCATTGGATGTGAAGGGATGGGCGTGGTTCATCGTATAGTCATGATAGCAATATTGTGAGATATCTTAGTATTTCTCTTTGAGGGACTAAGATCATTTGTAAGGCAACATTCAAAGTGTCATCGAGGGACTATGATCTTGTATTTTGTTTTTGCTAAGACATCCCGCATGCATAACATGACCATTTTTCATAAGGTAACAAGTGGAATTACCCTAGGGGTGCATGTGTGAATGGTGTGTTTGATTTGTATGCATTTTTGTCTTTTGATCAGGGTGGTCTACTTGTTGATTTTATCTTGCCATACACCCTAATTACTAACATTTTTCATAAAGTCAAAAGTGCAGAAAGATAAAATCCTACACTATTACAACCTTATTGAATTTCATGAAAATATAAAGGAAAAAATATGGTAAAACAAGAAAAATGGTTCTTTCGATTTAGGGAAGCAAACCCTTCGATTCTGCACTTTCTGGCTCTCTTTGATCTGTCCTGAAAAGGGGGTGAAGGGGTGGCTTTTGATTGGGGCCTGGAGGTTAGCATGTTGTATCTTTCGATTGGGGCCTGGAGGCCAGCCTGTTGTGTATTTCGATTGGGGCCTGGAGGCCAGCATGTTGTGCTTTTCGTTTGGGTTTTAATAGCAATATGGCCAAAGGCCATGCCAACATTACCTTAGGGCCAGGTTAGTCTTTAAAGCATGTTTAAATATACAAAGGGCAAAAACAAAGAAGGTTGTTAACTATGAAACATATTAAAAGGATGGAAATGAAAAGAAGAGAAATAGTATGCACATGTTTGAAACAAAGAGGAACTATATTTACATGTTATGCAAGAAATAAAAAGTTCAAGGTTTATAGCAACTTACCTTGCTGGAGGCTGGAGCGTGTGCTGGACTTTTAAGTGGTTGAACTAGATGCTCCTGGATTCGAAGGAAAGAAACAGGTGTGGTGTTCCTTTGATTATATTCAAAGGTCGGGAAGTGTGAGGGTGGTGTTTTTTATTTCTGGATTCGAAGGAGAAGAACAGGTGTAATGTTCTTTCTACTGGATTCGAAAGAAAAAACAAAGTGCAGAGATTGTTTCAGATTCGAAAGAGAAAAAGAAACTAGTGTTGTGTTTCTTTAGATTCTAGGTTTGTGTTTAATGTTTGAGGATCTTAAGAGCTTAAGAGCTTTGAGAGTTTGATGATTTTTTTGAATATTCCTTCCACACAGCCAAAATCTACCAGAGTTTTCTCTTGTTGCCTTTCGGCTTCTTAGCGTCTCCAGCCCATTTTTGATGTGTAAATGAACTCTCTATTTATAGGGAAAAAAATTTGGAATGAGCATCTTTGTGAAAGAATAAAATATAGTTTCTTTGAAAGGCCAACATCCACTTGTGTTAACTTTTTATAATCCCAAGATAAAAGTATCAAAATCAATGGTTTAGATGGGTGACTCCTAGTTTATAGGGGGAAAATGTGCAGAAGAGACATACACAAGGCTCAAAAACTTCCTAAAAAGGCAGTGATGTCATCAAGAGCAAGTTGACTTGAAGAACAATTTAATATGGAGTGAGGCATAAGTTGGAGGCCTATGTATCCTGACCTATGGACAACTTGACCCTTTGAATAGAATCCTTCATCTTTCCATAACCTTCGACCAGACTCAACAAAAAAGCATTTGTTTCCACCAGTTGTGTATCCTTCGAATGGACCAACTGTGTGTTCTTCGAATGGCCCTTTTCAGCTAAATATGCCACTTTGAGTCCTCTTGCTTTCGATCACTTAGGCCCAAACCTTCGAACAGACTCCAAAGTAAGCAAAAACCAATTATTCCTCAACTATGGCAAGTCCTTCAGATGGGCCACCGAGTTGTGTGTCATAATGCAGTACTATGGTGTATTGAAGGGTTTGCAGATAGATTCAAAGGTGATATGAAGGCGCGTTTGAAGCAAACATGAAGATTAAATCAAAAGTCACAGGAAGGTAGTTATTCATCCAATTTAAAACTTTTGAATCCAAGGCAAACAGGTGAGGGGCCAATGGTGCAACCGAAGCTTGCAGGCAGGAGCCATTGTCCAAATGTAGCTTGCATGAAGGAGCTATTTTAGTGCATCAAAGCAAACCTGCAGGAGGTCAAATGCCCACATGAAACTTATTGACCGAAGCTTGATCAAAGAAGCCAGATGCTCAATCGAAGGATGTAAAAAAAACTTGCATCGAAGGAGGCCCAAATGTTCAATCGAAGCGTGAGGACCAAAGCTCGCTCGAAGAAGGCAAATGCTTAATCCAAGGGGCATACGATGGTGAAGAAAATCATTCGGGAATGCTATTATTGGTGTACCATGGAAGCAGAATGCTATCAACACTCCCGAACCTATCATAAATGCCATATCTATGCCAACAAAGTGCATGTACCCCCGGTTCCTCTGAATGTCTTGACGGCTCCTTGGCATTTTGCTATGTGGGGAATTGATATGATTGGGGAAATCAAGCCGACAGCCTCCAATGGACATCACTTCATCCTAGTGGCCATTGACTATTTTACAAAGTGGGTTGAAGCAGCCTCCTTCGCCTCCGTTACCAAGAATGTTGTTGCCCTCTTCATCAAGCAAAACTTTATTTTCCGGTACGGTATCCCGAAAAGGATCATGACTGGAAATGGTACAAATCTCAACAACACTATGATCACCGCATTGTGCGAGCAATTCAAGATTCAGCATCACAATTCTTCTCCCTATCGGCCAAAGATGAATGGTGCTGTCGAAGCTGCAAATAAAAACATTAAAAATATCATACAGAAAATGACAATCACATACAAAGACTGGCATTAGATGTTACCATTCGCTCTCCACGATTATCGTACCACGACTCGCACATCAACCGGGGCAACACCCTATTCTTAGGTTTACGGCATGGAGGTTGTCTTGCCTATTGAGGTTCAGATCCCCTCTTTGAGGATTATGAAGGATGCATGTTTGAACGAAGACGATTGGATCCAGACTCGACTTGATCAACTGAATTTGATTGATGAGAAGAGACTTACTGCTGTTTTCCATGGTCAAATGTATCAAAAACGAATGATCAAGGCTTTTAACAAGAAAGTCAGACGCCAAGTGTATCAAGTTGGGGATCTAGTAATCAAGCGCATCATCTTTCCACAAAGTGATCCCAAGGGAAAATGGACTCCTACCTATGAAGGACCATTTGTAATAAAAAAACATCTTCTATGGTGGGGCAATGATCTTGACCACCAATGATGGCGACAACCTGCCACACCCTGCAAACACGGACATAGTCAAAAGATACTACGCATAAGAGACCCGCTAGGTTGACATACCTAGGAAAAATAAGGGCATCCCGGTGAACCAAAAGGGTTCGGGAAAAATTAGGGATAAAAAAAACTGTACACCCGATAAGTTGAAAACTCGAAAGGGTGACTTGGGCAAAAAAGGGTTTCCCGGTGGACTGAAAACCAGAAAGGGCGGTCCAGGCAAAAGTTAGGGAATTAAAGCGTATGACTATGACCCGTTGGATCACTTTACGGACAATCTTTGGCTTCCACTGACAAACTCAGAGGTTCTGATCAATTCAATCATCTTCGGACGAGACAACAAATAGACAAGATGCTCAGAGATATGAAGGCTATAGCAGAACAGAAACCCCACGGGATTTTTATACACATAGCTATCTTTTCTTTGTATCAAAATTTTCATTTTTTACGACAACATTCTCTTACTAGAATGTTTGTCCCCTTGTACAAAAAATACTTATTCAAATTCAATACAAAATATTCCTTTGAAAGTGAAAAAACTATTTGTCTTATCTTTACACTAGTTTTGTTTACAAAAACATCCAATGATTCATTGTTGAGCATATGCATTTGATTATAATTACTATTTAAAAATAAACGAAATGAAAAGAGGAAATTACTGAAAGGCTGAAAGGATAGGAAAGTATCTCTAGGCTATCCCATAAGTAGTCCCCGCAGTACGTCATTTAATTCCCAGTGGAACAAAACTCCCAGTTATCAATCCCCAGCAAAAGTCGTCAAATTTCTCGGGACTCCCCAACAAATTTTACAAGCAGTACATGGCATTGCCCTTACGACAAAGTTTATTTCTCTCGGAAGAAACTCACCAATACTTTAACTTCAAGACGTGAAGACTTACATATCCTCAACAGCAGTCAGGGATTTATTTTCCCTAAATCAAACAGCTATGCAGCAAATCAAATCACAAACGCATACATCACATTCATATATCATAAACATTGATAAACACGAATGCACACAAAATAATCCCATTATACATACATTTCATGTATCATGACTTGACATTTTAAACTAACATTTTACCCTTTTCAGGATAAGATTAACAGTTATCATTAACAATGTTCAGAGTTTTCAGATACAATTCAGATACGCTCCAGATACGGATGCCATCCTGATACTCATTCAGATTTAACCTTTTGATACAGTTCAGATATGCTCCAGACGTGGATGCCATCCGGAAACTCATTCAATTCTCGGATACACTACATATACGCTCCAGATACTGATGTCATCCTGATACTTATTCAGATTCAAAATTCAGATACAGTACATATACGCTTCAGACACGAACGCCATTTTGATATTAATTCAAATGTAACTTTTAGATGCAATTCAGATACGCTCCAGACACAGATGCCATTCTGATACTCAGGCAAAATCAGCTTCCAGATACAGCTCGGATACGCTCCAGACACAGACGCCATTCTGATGCTCATTCTTCCAGCTTACAAATTACAACTCAACAAACATTCTGGGATGGCATCTACAAGCCCATCTCCAACAAGATCCTATCACCTCTCCAAATGGCATCTTTAAGCCTATTCCTTCTTTCATCGCATCATCGAGTGCAAATGTATGGGCACTCTAGTGTCCAATCATATTCCACCTTCGAGTTGCGAATGGCAAAACTCGCCAATCTAACTCTCTAAGTTTAAGAAGATTGAACAGGGGAAGCTATTGTACCCCAAAATTTTCCCTCTCATTTATCAAGATTTTTCTTACAAGATCTCATTGACTCAAGACTGGATTAGCGTTTGACCAGCTTAAGACATCTCATCATGCACTGATGACCAAAATTAGGGTTTGATTTTGCACAAGGATTTTTGGACTATAAATGCTTCATTTGACTTTCAAGGATCATTATGGACTCCCAAGATTACTCATGCCAAGTTTCAAACCTTGAATCACATTTTTGATCCGTCAATTGGACAGTTGACCTAAAAATCTTCTGTATTGGGGAAAAAGTCAACCATGGCCAATTTACAGTCAAACTTCATAATTTTTGATCCAAATCAACATTATAAACTCATATGTATCATTTTATCAAGTTTTTACCACAATTCCTCAAGAAATTTGATCAAATCATCAAAAGGGAAAAATGGTCAAAATTAGGGTTTTGACTGAGAAAGGGCAATTTTTTATTTTTGACCTAGCAAATGGTTATTTGGTTTGAGGTATGATCTTAAGAGTTCAATTGCATCATTTTGACCTAATGATATGATTCAAAACATTACAAATTCATTGGATTGACAAATGAATTTTTCAGTTAACTAATTAAAAGTCAACTGTATACTGAAAAGTGAAACTTTGACTTTTTGGTCAAATTCAAGTGCCAAGGATCACAATTCATCAAAACATGTAAAAATTTGAAACTTGTTAATCAAGAAATAAAGGATTGAATATATTGTTTTGAAATTTGAAATTTCTTAACTTAGAAATTTTTCTAAGTATAGAAAATTTCTTATTTTTTCTCAACTTTAGGCCAAATTTTAACCATGATACAAGATGATTCAAAGGAATTTCACAACATGAAAGTTGTATATCTCAATCAAATATACAACTTTTCTTCATACAATTTCTCCTAAAGATGCTTGGATCTCAAGATATAATTTTGTGAATACATGCTCATGAACTAAAATAACTTAGTGAAATTTTGCCCTAGTTAGGCGGGTTTTTGACCTAACTTCATGCCAATTTTTCACATAGTTCCAAGGGGAATCTTGGAAAGCAATACAAATATGAGTTGTATAGAACATTTCAAGCTTTCCAAAATGTCCAATAACTCTTTGAGATCATTCTTGAGTAAGGAGAATCGAAGATATGAAGTTGGAAATTTCTCACTTTGATTTCAAGCCATTTCATGAAGAACAAGTTTTCAAATTTGCAAATTGGCTGTACAATCTTCACTTTTCAGGCCTCAAACTCATTTGTCACTCCACCATTAATGGATTGCACAAGATTTCATTCCCTAAAGCCAAGCATTCAATGCATTATACAAGAAAATAACCATTTTTTGAAGAAAGGCAACATTGCCATTTTGGAAAAGCATGCTTTTTGCATTTTTCCATTTCTTGAGCCTTGGACTTGTTCTTTCTGCACAAACCAAATCTCTAAACCTGAACAAAACGTGTTTAAAGCTTCAAGCCACCCTACAAGATCAGAATCATGCCTTAAGAAGTCACCTCTCACACTTGCTTCAAAAACAAGAAATGTAGCAAGACACGTGATCTTGTACTTCTGAGCAAGCACAAGTCCTCCAACCTTTTGCTCTATATAAAGCCATCATTTTGCAACTAAAACCACGAATTCCCAAGCCTTGAAACACCCTAGAATCAGAAATTGCATATCAAGCCTCCAAACTTGCCATTTCTGACTTGTGAACTGAATCTTCCATTTCACTCGTTCGTTTTCAGGCCTTTTGCTTTCCCAAGCTTCCTTACCTTACAAGTAAACCATCCAACACCCTGAAATATCACTGTAACTCCATCTTCCCCATTGTTGAAGTTCAAAAACAGAGAAACACAGGTGGACTTCTCCAGACCATTACCGCCACCCTCAAGACAAGCTAAGCATTGCATTAGCTTCCTAGAGGTTCAAGGAAGCTAACCTGATCATCACAACATCCTAAAGCAAGCTCATTTTCAAAACACGGTTTCTATTTTCAAGGTGATTTTTCTTTTTTTCTAACTCTTAATACATGCATAGTTAGCTTTCCATTTGTGAATATAAAATGTAGACATCATTGGTACGAAGCTGTACATATCCATAACTTGCATTTATTTGGCTTAAGTTTAGAGAATTTTGAGTTTGAAGTTTCTGAAAAAATTAGGTTAAGAATTAGGGCCAACAAAATTCTCTCTGATCTTGGACTTATAGTTTTAGTTATGCACATGGTTAGAATCGTGAAGTAAAATGCTATAATGTTCATGTTATCACTTTCCATTTTTGTTGAGAAATGAAAGAGTTACTGGGGGTTCGGCTGGCTAGAGGTTGAAGATGAAGTACATGGCAAGGCAATGTTTTGTGTTATGTGTTTGTGCTTTCACTTAGACTAACAGATGCACAGCCACCCCAGTGGTAAGGCAGCACGCAAAATTGCCATAGGTCGTGGGTTCGAGCCTTGGCGCCTTCCTTTTGCAATTTTCCACATTTTTTCCACATTTTTTGGTTGTTTGCAGCGTGGGCTTCTGGACATTGGGCCCTATATTTTTGCTAACTTCCTGCCTCCCATTTACCTTCAGCACCCCTGGCCCAAATATTTTATTTACTTATTTTATATTAATTTTATTTTATCAAATATATTTTCTTAATAATAAAAAATCATAAAAAATATAAAATGATAAATATTTTATTTTTGTTTTATTTTATTTTCTCATAAAAAATATTTTTTTTATTTAAGTTATATACCATCTTTTTTTAATAAACTTGTAAATTAATTTAGAACTAGTTTTAATATTCATTTTTCTTCATATTTATTAAATATATTATTTTAATACTAAAAAGACCAAAATACCTCATAAACGCCATGTATTATTTTTTAAGACAAAAAAATACAAAAAAATTTATTCTTTCTTGAAGAAATTTGTTTTCTTGTAATCAAGTAGAATTAGGGTTTTCTTAAAAAAATATTTTCTTAAATAATTCTTTTCCTTAATTAATCTAAGTTAATCTTGATTTACTCATTTTCTAATTAGGGTTTAGGTTAAAAAAAATTACATAAAAAACCAAACAAAATCTTCTTTTGCATTTACATATCTTTGCATATTTAATTTATCTTGTACATTATTTTTCCAATATTTGTAAAAATTCAATTTGGTTGTAATATGTTGTACCCCAAAATTTGCCCTCTCATTTCATCAACATTTCTCATCACAAGACTCTTGGAACTCAAGATCAAGCCAGGGTTTGCTCTGCTCAAGACACCTCCTTGCACGGTTGACCTAAATTAGGGTTTGAGTTTGCACATGGATGTTTTGACCTAAAATGCCCAAAATGACTTTCATACTTGCTGTTGGACCCACAAGTTTGTCCATACCAAGTTTCAAGCCTTGAATCAAATTTCTGCCTAGTTAATTGGACAGTTGACCTAGAAATCAGCTGTATTGGGAAAAAAGTCAAATGTGGCCAATTGACAGTCAAACCTTATGAATTTTGACCCACATCAACATTATGAACTCATATGAACCATGTGATCAAGTTTGGATCACAATTCCACAAGAAATTTGATCAGATCACCAAAAGGGCAAAATGGTCATTTTAGGGTTTTGACTGTGCAAAGGCAATTTTTGACTGTTTGACCTAGCCAATGGAAAATCAAGCTCAACCATGGACTCAAGGACTCAATGACATCATCTTGACTCATTCAAAAAGTTCAAAAGGTCTCAAATGCATAAGATTGACAGATGAATTTTTCAGTCAACTGATCAAAATTTGATTGTACACTGAAAAGTCAAACTTTGACTTTTTGGTCAAAATCAAGTGCCAAGAGTCATTTTCCATCAAAACATGTCAAATTATGAAAATTGTTCATCAAGAAACCCAAAATTGCAAATTAGGGTTTAAAATGGGAAAATTTCATAACTTAGAAATTTTCTAAGTTATGAAATTTTCTTAATTTTCCCTAACTTTGTCCCACATTTTCACCAAGATGCAAAAGGATTCAAACAAAACTTACAACATGAAAGTTGTATTCCATCACAAAGTATACAACTTTGATTCATAAAGTTTTCTCAAAAGAAGCCTGGATCTCAAGTTATGATTTTTGGAACAAGGGTCCCTAAAACTTTTAACTTAGAGAATTTTTGCCATAATTTAGGCAGGATTTTGACCCATCTTCTTGGATATTTTTCACATAGTTCCACTTGGAGTCTTAAGTTGCATTTCAAATATGGATTATATTACATGTTGCAATCTTCCCAAATTGTCCAAGAACTCCTCAAACACCTTTGTGGTTAGAGAGAATCGAATGGTTGAAGTTGGCAAAAACTCACTTTGTAACCATGGCCAATACATGTTCATACCAAGTTGCAAATCTGACCAAACTAGCTTAGTACATGATTACAGGCCTCTAAACCAATTTACACTCCAAAATTGAATATAAATACATTGGACATTGGCATTATTCTGATCAAGGGAGCTTTGTACATTGAACATTTCCATTTTAAGCATAAAGATGGCACTTCCATTTTCATAAAGACCACTTTATGTCAAATGGCATTTTCTTGAGCCTTGGACTTTTTCCCTTGCAGCAAACAAGTTCCCTAATCTCAGGCATAGTACACCAACTTGAGCATGCTTTCAGCTAGCCTGTACAGGCCATAGCTTGGTCACTTCACATCTTTGCTTTCAAAACAAGTCAAATGGCAAAAAGCTCATAACTCACACATCTGATATATTGAACTCAAGAAAAGTTTTCAAACAAGTTTCTCATATCCTTGTAAGCCAGAAACACGAGTCTTTGACCTCTAAAACCCCCTTGTGTACAAAATCTCCATTTCTGCCCAAAACAGGGCAAGTTCTGCAAGTCACAAGCCACAACCAAATCCCCTCGTGCGTTTGGTCCAAAATCAGTTCAAACACATTCTAAACAATACACCTAAGATGTCCAGATCATTCACAAGTTGTTGTAACTCCATTTACACACATCACCATTTTTGTTTGGAAGCTTTGCAGGTTGAGTTTTGTAGCACGATTCAGGCCACTTCAAAATAAACTAAGCATTGGGAAAGGTTCAGGGGACATCAAGCAATCTCAAAAGAACCTCAAGCCCCATTGAAAGTTGTTGTACTGACCAACTCGAACTCAACTGAAACAAGTGTTTCATGAACTTCTATCTCTCTATTTAGGAACATTTAGCCTTAGGTTTGTGAATGAAAGATGTTGTACTCATTGCCCTGAAACCATACATATGCTCAGTTTTCATTTATATTAATCGTGCTAGGAAAATTTCATCCATGAACTTTCTGAAAAAACTAGGTTAGAAATTAGGGCCAGAGAAATTCTCTCCGGTCTTTGAGAGTTAGCTTAAGTTTTTTATATGGTTAGATTCGTGATTTGATGCTCTACAAGTTTCATGTTTTGAGTTTTGTCAAAAGATCACAAATACATGAGATACAAGTTTGTACAGGCATGCGCGCGTTTTTCAAATTTCTGGATGTTGAAGATGAAGTCTGGGCTGGGCCTGGATTTCTTTGCTTCCAACACCTCCCAGCTTACTTTCAGCATCCCCTGGCCCATTTCTTTGTATTTTCATTATTTTTGCATTTTAATTTCTTTTCTGACTTTGATATTTTATTTTCAAATATAAAAAATATTCTAAAAATATTTTCACAATTTTTTTCATTTATTAGATATTTTATTTTAAGTTTTACTAATATAAACAACAATTTAAATATATATATATATATATATATATATATATATATATATTATATTACTATATATATATATATATATATAGTATATATAATATATATATATATATATATATATATATATATATATATAATATATATAATATATATATATATATATATATATTATATATATATATATACTATATATATATATATATATATATATATTATTTTGTTTAAAACTTGAAAATAATGCAAATAATACTCTTATTTTCATTTCTTTTTTTATTTACACCAAAAAATATTTTCTTGAATATATTGCATTTTTGTAAATAACTTTTTTTTACACACTTAATATATATATATATATATATATATATATATATATATATATATACTATAATATAGTATACTATATATATATATATAGTATATATATACTATATATATATATATATATATATCTATAATATATATATATATATATATATATATATATATATATCTATATATATATATCTATATATATATCTATATACTATATATATATATATAATACCATTCTTTAAGGAATTAGGGTTTACCCTAAAAATAATTAAAATTAACTTTTTATTTATTTCTTTACATTTCTTTCCATTGAAAATACTTTACATACCTAAAAAACCTTTTTTTTTCATAATACATTTTTTTTAATATTTATTTATTGTATTTATTTAAATATTGTATATTTAAATATTATGCCTTGCAAATTCAATTTGGTTGTAATAATTTAGGGTTTAATTTCTTCCAAAATAATCCCCTATTCAAATTTGTACCCCCCTCCCTATATCATGTTGTAATAGTTTAGAATTTAAATTCTCGCACCTTTAAGCTTTCAATTATGCCATGATTAGAGAATTAGGGTTTGTATGAAAAATCAAATTAACAAATAGTTTGACCTAATCAAAGGCAAAAATGCATGAAAAACAAACACAATGCACACTTGTACCCCTAGGGTTACAATCCACTTGTTGCCTTCAAAAATGGGCCATGGTATGCATGTCAAGTACTTTGGTAAAACAAAAACAAAACAAAAGATCATAGTCCCTCGATGACGTGACGCTATCAAGGTTTCCTAAACAAAATGATCAAGTCGCTTAAGAAAATTGCCAAAAATACTTGACACAATTGCTTTCATGGTCTATACGATGACCCACGCCTGTCCCGTTTAACATCCTAACACAAGGTTGTTCACCAAATACAATGGTGAAGTAACACTGTTAAAAGGGTTAAAAACATAAGAAAGACCTTTGAGTAAAATAGGGTAGATAACTCTTAGTTACTTGATCAAAAATTTGCAAAAAACCTCCTTGCCATTTTCAAACACATTTCACAACACAACTTCAAAAACAATTTCAAAACAACTTTCAAAACATTTGAAACTCTTCAAAAGACAAAAACACCTTTGTATACATTCAAACAAGAATCATTACAAAGGTTGCCACAACGATGGCCTCTTTTCAAAACATCTTTCAAAATCACACACAAAGCACCATTTCAAAAATTGAAGTGCACCATTTCAAACAATTGAAAAGCAAAGCAAGTGATCTAAACAAGTAACTAAGAGCCCATGGATAACCGTGGATAGAAAGGGTGCTAATACCTTCCCTTTATATAATCTACTCCCTGAACCCAAGAAAAAATCTCAAAGGTCTTTCCTGTGCTTTTTGACCTTTCATTAGGATAAAATAAAAAGTCGGTGGCGACTCTTGCTAAACCGAAACATTTGCGAACACAAACGCAAAATCTCAAGTCAGTTCTCCCACCGTATCACATAACTGGAGACTCTGCTGGGGAAACATAACTTAAAAGTGGTGTAACCTTAGGGTTTAGATCACCCTTTGCATGAATATATTGTTTGCTTTGATTGCTTTACATTTTGGTTCTCTTGTTTGGGTTTGAAATCCTCTACCAGGATTTTGGAAACATTCATAGGTAAATAGCAATACATTGTGGAAACTGTGCGGGGTATACCGACATGGTTGAAGAAATAGCTATATTAGTGCGACATATTTTTGAGTACCGGTAGCCTTTGAGTCAATCAAAGTGAATACGGGGCCGCTGAGTGATGTCATAAAGCACTAATGAACTCTTAGAACCTTACTTGACCATCTTGGCCTTTTATTAGGGGTAGTGAGATGACCGACTTTGGTGCAGTCCGAAGTTGGTAGATACTCGATACTACACTCATTAAGGGTTGTTTTCTTGGAATATTTTGGTCGCTAGTTAAGTGGATAAACCAAAACAATGAACATAGAAAACAATCCAGTGATATTGAGCTCCTTAGAACCCGATCACTATTTATAGGACAGGTTTGAGCCAACTAAACTCAAGAGGGTATTTACCTATGAAACCCCATGCAAGCCTGAAACTAGGGTTTTGTGTGACTTGCTTGTACATGTTCTTATGCATACATCATGAACATCATAAAGCATCATATGCATCCACTAACCATTTCAAGGGTTTGGATCTTCATCTTTGTTCTTGTTTTGTAGGTCATGGAATCTCTTCGCAGGAAAACAATTCAAGTCAACCTTGTGAGAATCCCTCCCCAACTCAAGGAGCTTACATCCAGGATTCCAGAGAATTCTCTCTTCAGTGAAAAACATGGTAGACTTCTCAACTTGGTCAACTCCAACATTGAAGAAGACTTGGTGAAAGTTCTCTTCCAGTTCTTTGACCCCCTACACCACTGTTTCACATTTCCTGATTACCAACTAGTACCCACTCTAGAGGAATTTTCTCAACTCCTGAGAATTCCTATTCTTCATCAACTATCCTACAACATTACGAAAAAAGAACCAAAGCCTGAAGATGTTGCTCAAGCATTACACTTGCAACCATCTGACATCAAGGGACATTGGGAAACCAGAAGTGGTGTCAAGGGTTTCTTGGCAAAGTTTTTGTTTGAGAAGGCACAAGACTGCTGGAATTCTCTTGATCTACAAGCCTTTGAAGAGATTGTGGCACTCCTTATCTATGGGTTGGTCCTGTTCCCAAACCTTGATCAACTTATAGATGTGAATTCTGTCAAGATTTTCATATCTCGAAATCCTGTGCCTACACTGCTTGGGGACATCCTACACTCATTTTACACACGAACAATGAGGAAAATAGGTGTTCTCATGTGCTGTACTCCTCTCCTAGCAAGGTGGTTTATTTCTCACCTTCCACAATCAGTTTTGAAGAATGAGCAGGGTTTAAGGTGGTCACAACGGTTGATGACCCTCACACATTCTGATGTACATTGGTGTTCTCGGTCCAGAGAAAATGTCATCATCATTGATCATTGTGGGGAATTCCCTAATGTCCCACTACTTGGCATCAGGGGAGGCATTACCTACAACCCCTGTTTATCTCTAAGACAGTTTGGATATGCTCGGAGGGATGGCCCTCATGACATGCTGATTCCTTATTTGGTTTTTTAACTTCGACAACGATGCGCGAGGACTTCGACAAAGATTCATCAGAGGTTGGAGGATGCCCAACAAAGTGGATAGTAAGACACTGGGGAAAAAGAATTCCATCCCCCTTGAGCCTTATCTCAAGTGGGTACGAACCCGCGCCCAGAATCTTATGATGCCATACCCTCACATTCTCCCCTTGATCAAAGAGCATGTTATGAAGGGAGAGGTTTCATACACCCTCCTACATCCTGACATGCCAACATCATGGGAAGAATTGCAAAAGAGTTGGATCCAACTCAAGGAAGAACGGAATACTTTTGAAGCCAGCTTCTATGCCAGTGAGAAGAAGGTTTTGGAGCTCACCCGCCGACTTCATGAGGAGGAAACTCTCAACACTTACATCGCACCAAAAACGATGCGCAACGTCTTTTTACATTAAGAGTTTTGTAATATTTTGCCCATGGGGCACTTATGTACTAACAATTTCTTCTTAATATGACGTGTGTTCCTTTTTGTTTGCAACAAATTTGAATTTCTGAATCCTTGAATGAATTACATAAATAACATACCATTCATCATATGCATAAAACAGGTCTTCACACCAGGTTTTCTTATCTTTCTGCTGTTTATTTCAGCAAGATGGATTTGGAGCAGATGGTTAAGGATCTGCAAGCACAAATTCTCAATTCCAGCAACTCCTCATGACCTTAGAAAAGGGTCAAGAGGACCTTAAAGCACTGTTGGAGAAAAATAAAGAGAAAAAGAAGAAAAGGCCCGGAGTAGCCACTTTTGGAAGAAGGTTTGAAAGCAAAGCTAGAAAAGTTCTCGAGTTCCCCTCAACGTCTGATGAAGGGGCTGGTAAAGGAAAGGAGCTGCGGTACCTTCTAAATCTGAAGTTGAAGAGGAAGAAGAGGAAGAGACGAAGACTACTCTGAACAATAATATCCCCCGGCGGACGATAAATATAAGAATCTGGAGGATAAATTGGCAGTCATGGAGTTGCAGGGGGTACCTGGTTTAGATTTTGAAGAACTAGGGTTGGTCGCTGGGATCGTCATTCCCCCCAAGTTCAAAGTACCAACATTTTCTAAGTATGACAGTCTGTCCTGCCCAAAGATGCATCTGAGATCCTATGTCAGAAAGATCCAACCCCACTCATCTGATAAAGACCTCTGGGTACACTATTTCCAAGACAGTTTGTCAGGCACACAATTGGACTGGTTCTATCAACTTGAGAGATCTGAGGTTCATAACTGGGAAGACTTAGCTGCTGCTTTTTACCGTCAATACCAATACAATGCTGATTTGGCGCCCACTCGTACTCAGCTACAGAGTATGGGTATGGCTTCTAATGAGGGATTTAAAGAGTATGCCCAGAAGTGGCGTGATCTGGCTGGAAGGGTGAAGCCACCATTATCGGATAGGGATTTAGTTGACATGTTTTTAGGGACTCTGTCTGGCCCTTTCTTCAATCATTTAATCGGGAGTTCTTCCGTAGGATTCACCAAACTAATTTTGACCGGCAAAAGGGTCGAGGCCGGTATTAAAAGTGGTAAGATTCAGAAAGATGCCTCCGCGTCCACTGCTGTTAAGAAAACCTTCCCAGCTAATAAGGAAGCCTCTGCTATCTATTCTCAGAAAAGTCAAGGAAGAACCGAGCACCGGCCAACTGTGGGGGCTGTGATGATTCAAAACTCTTCAAATGATCAACCTCACGGCAATCAGCCAAGACCTAATCAACAACGGGTAGAAAGGCCACAACGGCAGTTCACCCGAATCAACATGACTCCAGCTCAAGTACTCTCTCATTTGTTAAAGCTGAACCTTACCAGTTTAAAGGAAGCGCCGAAGAACCCTAATACCTCCTCTCTATACTACCACTCCAATGCCAAGTGTGCTTACCACTCTGATAGTGCAGGGCATGATACCAACAACTGTTGGGCTCTTAAGAACAAAATCCAAGACCTGATTGACGCCAAGGAAGTAGAATTCGATGCTCCCGAAAAGCCAAATGTGATTTCTGCCCCAATGCCCAAGCACGGTCATAATGTTCATGCCGTTATGGAAGACCTTCATGTTACCAATGTTGCTGACCTTTTGACTCCCTTACCAGTGATTAAAGTGAATTTGATGAGAGCCGGGATATTCCCAGGCTGTGGAAAAGACTGCTACTTTTGTTTAAACATACGAGCTGACTGCCCAATGTTGAAATCAGGTATCCAACGCCTGATGGATACCCAAGAGATACTCTTCCAAAAGACCCCTGTTGATACCTTCACTCCTGTTACTCCTGCTACTTTTGCTACTTCAACCAGTGATATTGCAATAATAACCATCTCCGACAATCTTCCCAAGGCTTGCAAAAGGCCTGTCAAGATTACACCTGATCCTGAGTTTGTACCATTAAAAATCACCATGCCGGGGCCTGTCCCGTATCAATCTAGCAAAAAGATACCATGGAACTACGGAGGAGAAATCTTCTATCATGGTATCAAAAAGATTGAATCAGTCCAAGAGAATTCTGAAGAGGAAACCCCTGATATAGGGAACATTGCGGGAACAAGAAAGATAACCCGTAGCGGCCGGATTTTTTCTCCGGAGATTGCTCCCCCTCGAGCAGTTTTTGGACCCTCGAAAGCTTCTGTGCCTGTTAAGCCATCTGTGCAAGACCCGATAATTGAAGAATTGGATACTCCTGAAGTTAGACCCTCTGTTGATACTACCGATAAGGGTAAGGGGATACTAGAAGCGCCTGTCAGGATGAAGGCTCAGACTGTGGTAATCCCCAAAACCACCCAGAAAGAAATGGAAGAAATCTTGAAAATAATCAAAAGGAGCAATTTCGACGTCGTGAAACAGCTAGGGCAGACCCCTTCCAAAATATCCATGTTGGCTCTTCTACTCTGCTCTGAGGCCCATGCTAAGGCCTTAATCAAATTTTTAAAGACGGCACACGTGCCCCAAGAAACTTCGGCTGACCAGTTTCAGGAATGCATGGCCAGCCTTACTGCTGATAATGGTCTTGGCTTTTCCGACGCTGATTTGACTCCCAAGGGAAGGAAACACAACGACGCGCTACATGTCTCAGTTGAATGCAGGGGAACCACCCTGACCCATGTCTTAGTTGATACCGGTTCTTCCTTGAATGTGCTACCAAAGAAAGCGTCGGACTGTTTGGACTGCGAAGGATTGACCCTCAAACCTAGTAACATCGTTGTTAGGGCCTTTGATGGGTCCAAAAGAATGGGTCACAGAGAGGTTGACATTCCTATCAAAGTGGGCACAGAAGTTTTCAACTCCACCTTTTATGTGATGGACATTCTTCCTTCATATTCGTGTTTCTTGGGAAGACCGTGGATCCATTATGCTGGGGCGGTTACCTCCTCTTTACACCAAATGCTGAAGTATCTTGTTAAGGGTAAGATTATAATGATGCACGGCGAGGAAGAGTACATGATAAGTCACCTCAACTCCTTCCGCTATGTGGAGTTGGATGGCGAGTTCATAGAAATGCCTTTCCAACATTTTGAGGAAGTTTCTCCTGAGATCGCAGTTGCGAAGACAATGGTTGAGGTGCCTATCGTTCCCAAGCATGTATCTAGGATGGCATCTCTCAAGGACGCAAAGGCTATAGTCAAAGAAGGAAAGAGCACAGTGTGGGGCCAACTGCCTGATTTTCCCCATAAGACGGATAAGTTTGGACTAGGGTTTATTGCTGCAGGCCAGAAAGTTATGCGTCGCTCCAAGGCTGGAGGACCACCCATCAAAATCACTCACCATGGAATTAATGTTGTAGAAGATGATGATGAAGAGGACAACTTTGAAGATTGGATCTTTCCAACCGCCGAAGGGGGTTTAAGAAACTGGGAAGCAAAGGATTTCATTCCCATCACCTTCATCAACCAGTAAATTTATCTTTGAACAATTTCCTATTTTGGTCTGTAATAACTAAACAATTCGTACACTATTTTCACCTTATGCCTTTCCCGGGGCATATAGGTCCATTTGTAAGGGCTTGATTTTCTTCATTATCATATGCCATGTTTTAATGAATCATTGGACGTTTTCATCTATAAACTGTTGTGTTCATTTTCTTTCTTTTTGCATTTTGTTTTGTTTAAGGATGGCTATCCCTTACACACACCCACACTCACCAATGAAGGTACCCATCCACTCCGGATTCCATGTGTGACTATTCTGCTTTAGCCTTGGGTGACTCTGGGGATTTGGTCAATCATGCTGAGTACGAAGTTGACGAAGATTGTGAAGTACCGGGAGAGTTAGCCAGACTTTTGCAACAAGAAGAGAGGGTTATTCTGCCCCATGAAGAGTTGCTAGAAACCATCAACTTGGGAACAAAGGAAGACAAGAAAGAGGTAAAAGTGGGTGCCAACCTGGAACCAAGTGTGAAAGAACGCTTGGTGTAGTTGTTAAACAAATATGTTGAGATCTTTGCCTGGTCCTATGAAGACATGCCAGGATTGGACACAGATATCGTGGTTCACCGTCTCCCTACAAGAGAAGACTATCCACCGATCAAGCAAAAGGTATGCCGAATGAGGCCCGACATGTCTGAGATGATCAAAGCTGAGGTAATGAAGCAATTCAACACTGGCTTTCTGGCTGTTACTTCCTATCCATAATGGGTTGCTAACATTGTGTCCGTGCGTAAGAAAGACGACATAGTCAGAATGTGTGTGGACTATCGAGACTTAAACAGGGCTAGCCCTAAGGATGATTTTCCACTGCCACACATCGACATCTTGGTTGACAACACAGCTCAACACAAGGTTTTTTACTTCATGGATGGATTCTCGGGGTACAACCAGATCAAAATGGCCCCCGAGGACATGGAGAAAACTACTTTTGTCACGCAATGGGGTACCTTCTGCTACAAAGTGATGCCGTTCAGACTGAAGAATACAGGGGCAACCTATCAATGCACCATGGTAGCTTTATTTCATGATATGATACATCATGAGATCGAAGTTTACATAGACGACATGTTAGCTCGATCACAGACAGAAGAAGAACACCTTGATCATTTGCAAAAGCTGTTTGCCAGGTTGAAGGAGTATAAGCTCAGACTGAACCCAAGCAAGTGCACTTTTGGAGTTAGGTCTGGTAAACTTTTGGGATTTATTGTCAGCAACAAAGGCATTGAGGTTGATCCAGCTAAAGTAAAGGCTATACAAGAAATGTTGGCCTCCCGTTCTGAAAAGGAGGTTAGAGGATTCTTGGGACGCTTAAACTATATTGCGAGGTTCATCTCTCACCTGACATCTACCTGTGAGCCAATCTTCAAGTTGCTGAAGAAAGATCAGGTAGTTGAATGGAACAATGATTGTCAAGTTGCTTTTGATAAGATCAAGGAGTATTTATTGGAACCTCCTATTTTGATGCCACCCGTCGAAGGAAGGCCGTTAATCATGTATCTGACTTTTTTGGATAACTCAATGGGGTGCGTATTGGGCCAACATGACGAGTCTGGCCGAAAAGAGCATGCCATTTATTACCTTAGTAAAAAGTTTACCGACTGTGAGACTCGCTACTCACTGCTTAAGAAAACTTGTTGCACTTTGGTATGGGATGCTCGCCGGCTAAGGAAGTATATGTTGACTCATACCACTTTGCTGATTTCCAAGATGGATCCGATCAAGTATATCTTCGAGAAGCCTGCTTTATCTGGAAGAATCTCTAGATGGAAAATGATCTTGACTGAGTATGATATCCAATATACTACCCAAAAAGCTATAAAGGGGAGTGTACTAGCTGACCATTTAGCTCATCAAGCCGTCGAAGATTACCAATCTATGAGATTCAACTTCCCTGACGAGGACATCATGACATTGGACAACATTGAAGGTAACAGACTGTATGACGGACTTGAAAAAGGATCCCGATGGACCCTGTACTTTGATGGTGCTTCAAATGCACTTGGCAACGGTATCGGTGCGGTACTCATTTCTCCGGAAGGTTGCCATACACCCTTCAATGTCCGACTTTGCTTCAGCTGTACCAACAACATGGTTGAATATGAAGCTTGCATCTTCGGTCTCAAGGCTGCTATAGACTTGGGAATCAAATCTTTGGTCGTATTTGGGGACTCGGCTTTGGTTATCAATCAAGTCAAAGGAAAGTGGGACACTAAACATCCTAATCTTATCCCATACAGAGAACATGTCCTGACATTGTTGCCTCATTTCGAGCAGATTACCTTTGAGCACTTCCCGCGAGAAGAAAATCAGTTAGCTGATGCTCTGGATACAATGTCTTCCATGTTTAAACTCAACTGGGATAACGAGGCTCCCCAAATCACCATCGAGCGAATGGATGAACCTGTGCACTGTCATGAGATTAATACCGAAGAAGTAGTGGAACAACCCTGGTTTCATGAAATCAAAAGGTATCTCCAGACTAGAGAATATCCTGAAGGAGCTTCAGTCAATGACAAAAAGTTCTTAAGGAGATTTGCTTCCAAGTTCTTCCTAAGTAATGGGATCCTTTATAAGCGCAGCCATGATTGTGTTCTACTTCGTTATGTGGACAAGGTTGAAGTAGAGTTGATCATGACCGAGATACATAGTGGCACATTTGACACCCACTTGAGCGGACATACGATGGCTAAGAAGATTCTAAGGACAGGCTACTACTGGTCTACCATGGAAGCTGATTGTCATCAATATTCCCGCACTTGTCACAAATGCCAAGTCTACACCGACAAGGTACATATTCCTCCTGTTCCTCTCAACGTTCTGACAACTCCTTGGCCATTCGCAATGTGGGGCATTGACATGATTGGAGAGATCAAGCCTACGGCATCCAATGGACATCGCTTCATCTTGGTCGCTATTGATTATTTTACCAAGTGGGTCGAAGCAGCTTCCTACGCCTCAGTTACAAAGAATGTGGTTGCCCGCTTCATCAATCAGAACCTCATATGCCGGTATGGTATCCCCGACAGGATTATCACGGACAACGGTACAAATTTGAACAACACTATGATCACCGCTCTATGTGAACAGTTCAAGATTTATCATCATAATTCATCTCCCTATCGGCCGAAGATGAATGGTGTTGTTGAAGCCGCGAACAAAAATATCAAGAAGATCATTCAAAAGATGACAGTCATCTACAAGGACTGGCATGAGATGTTACCGTTTTCTCTGCATGGACATCGTACCATGGCACGTACTTCAACAGGGGCAACCCCATTTTCTTTGGTATATGGCATGGAAGTTGTTCTACCCATGGAAGTTCAAATTCCTTCCTTGAGGATTATGAAGGATGCCGGTTTGAGTGAAGATGATTGGATTCAGACCCGGCTTGATCAACTTAACTTGATCGACGAGAAATGACTTACTGTTGTTTGTCATGGTCAGACGTACCAAAAACGGATGATCAAGGCTTTCAACAAGAAAGTCAGGCGTCAGGTATATCAAGTCGGAGATCTTGTAATCAAGCGAATAATCTTACCGCAAAGTGATCCCAGGGGAAAGTGGACTCCTACTTACGAAGGACCATTTGTGATCAAGAGCATCTTTTCTGGTGGGGCAATGATTCTGACCACTATGGACGGTGACGACTTGCCGCACCCTACGAACGCAGACATAGTCAAAAGATACTATGTATGAAACGACCCGACAAGTTGAAAACTCGAAAGAGCGACTTGGATAAAAATGGGCATCCCGGTGAATCGAAAACCCAAAAGGGAGGTTCAGGAAAAAATTAGGGATAAAACAAAAAATCTGTACACCCAGCAAGTTGAAAACCCGAAAGGGCGACTTGGGCAAAAAAGGGTTTCTCGGTGGATCAAAAACCCGAAAGGGAGGTCCAGGAAAAAGTTAGGGAATTAAAGTGTATGACTATGTCTCGTCGGACCACTTTAAGAACAATCTCTTCACCAACAAGCTCCAAGCTTCTGATCAATCCAATCATCGGCGGACGAAGGAACGAATGGACAAGATACTCAGAGTTTTGAAGGCTATAGCAGAATGGGAATCCCATGGAATTGTTACACATAGCCATCTTTCTTTTTGAATAAATTTTTTTCAATTTTTATAACAACATTCTCTTACTAGGATGTCTGTTTCCTTTGTACAAAGATACTTACGAAAGTTAATACAAAGATACTTCAAAGTGCAGAAATTTGCTTGCCTTTCTTTCTTTTTACACTTATGTTTTATTTGAAAACGTCCAAAGTTTTGTTAAATAGGCATATGCATTTGAATAAAATCACTGCTTACAAATGAAACGTAATTGAGAAAGGATAATTATTGATAGGTCGAAGGTGTGGGAAGATATATTTATGCTATTCCAGAAGAAATCCCCCACAGTACATCGTTCAGATCCTCAACAAAGCCAAAGTCTTAAAGTAGGTGTCCCCAGCGGAGTTAAAATTCAAGACCCCCAGCGGAGCCCAAAAAACTATGAAATACATATCTCCAGTGGAGCCAGAATATCCTAAACCCAATTTCCCCAGCAGGCTGTCTTAAAAGTCTGAGAACCAAGCAAATAACAGTTAACTTCTTGGCTTATCCCCAACTAGGATGCTTCCCCAGTAGTTTGGCATACAACCCAAAGCTCCTGATTTCACCGACCGAGTAAACATTCTCCCCACAGAGTTATCTCCCAGCAAGATCGAAGATTCTCGGTCTCATTTCTCCAAGCAGAAGCCTCCCAGGTTTTAATTCCCCAGTAGAGATTTTCAGAGTTTTCCCTATTTCCCAGGAAAGTCATGAAGGATTCTCATTCCCTGCAGAAGTTGTAAAAGCCTTTGTTAATCCCCACAAGTCATCAAGGATTTTCAATCTCCAACGGTGGTCCCCGGGATTTCTCCTTCTCAAACAAACAAAGATATTTAATCCCCAAGCAGGCAGCAAGGATCTCTCATCTTCAGTAATCAAAGATTTTTTGAATCCTCAACATCAGTCAAGGATTTACTTTCCCCGGCAGTAGTCGAATATTTCATTATCTCTAGTTATCAAGGATTTATTTTCCTCAGCAAGACATCCACTCGGCTTACATGCCCATCCATTACATTCATATATCATAAACATTGATGAAACACAGTTCATTGCATCATACATATCATGCAACATAACTTTGTGTTTTAGCTAAAATTTTACCCTTTTTCAGGATAAGATTAAAAGGATATCGTTAACAATTTTCCTGATGCAGTATGGATACACCCCATACACGGAGGTCATTCTATTACTCATTCACAATTTCAAGTCAAAATACAGTACGGATACATCCCAGACACGTCGGTCATTCTACTACTCATTCAGACTTCAGCAATCTGATAGACTAGATACGCTCCAGACACGGCATCCATTCTATCTCTCATTCAGATTCAACTATCAACTACAAGTTCAGATACACTCCAAACACGGATGCCATTCTGGCCCTTACACCATAAGTTTGATTCTCCCAAGTGCAGTCACCATGGAAGTCATTTTGTCACTTATTTAGATCCCAGTTACAATTTCAGATGCACTCCAGACACGGAAGTCATTATGTTATTCATACAGATCTCAACTTCAGTTACGGCTAGGTTACGCTCCAGACACGGACGCCATTCTTTTGCTCATACAGACTCAGTCTCCAAATACAGTTCAAATGCATTCCAGACACGGATACCATTTTGATACTCATTCTTCTGACCTACAACATTGCAATTCAACAAACATTCTTGGATGGCATCTTTAAGCCCATCTCCAGCAAGATTCCACCATCTCCAAATGGCATCTTTAAGCCCATTTCCTCAGCTATATTTTGACGAGTGCAAATTTACGGGCACTCTAGTGTCCAATCCTCTTTTACCTTCGAGTCGTGAAAGGCAAACTTGCCAATCTAACTCTTCAGGTTCAAGAAGATTGAACAGGGGAAACTGTTGTACCCCAAAATTTGCACTCTCATTTCATCAACATTTCTCATCACAAGACTCTTGGAACTCAAGATCAAGCTAGGGTTTGCTCTGCTCAAGACACCTCCTTGCACTGTTGACCTAAATTAGGGTTTGAGTTTGCACAGGGATGTTTTGACCTACAATGTCCAAAATGAATTTCATACTTCCTGTTGGACCCACAAGTTTTTCCATACCAAGTTTCAAGCCTTGAATCAAATTTCTGCCTAGTCAATTGGACAGTTGACCTAGAAATCAACTGTATTGGGAAAAAAAGTCAAATGTGGCCAATTGACAGTGAAACCTTATGAATTTTGACCCACATCAACATTATGAACTCATATGAACCATGTGATCAAGTTTGTATCACAATTCCACAAGAAATTTGATCAGATCACCAAAAGGGCAAAATGGTCATTTTTAGGGTTTTGACTGTGCAAAGGCAATTTTTGACTGTTTGACCTAGCCAATGGAAAATCAAGCTCAACCATGGACTCAAGGACTCAATGAAATCATCTTGACTCATTCAACAAGTTCAAAAGGTCTCAAATGCATAGGATTGACAGATGAATTTTTTAGTCAACTGATCAAAATTTGATTGTACACTGAAAAGTCATACTTTGACTTTTTGGTCAAAATCAAGTGCCAAGAGTCATTTTCCATAAAATCATGTCAAATTATGAAACTTGTTCATCAATAAACCCAAAATTGAAAATTAGGGTTTAAAATAGGAAAATTTCATAACTTAGAAAATTTCTAAGTTATGAAATTTTCTTAATTTTCCCTAAATTTTCCCCACATTTTCACCAAGATGCAAATGGATTCAAACAAAACTTACAACATGAAAGTTGTATTCCATCACAAAGTATACAACTTTTATTCACAAAGTTTTCTCAAAAGAAGCTTGGATCTCAAGTTATGATTTATGGAACAAGGCTCCCTAAAACTTTTAACTTAGAGAATTTTTGCCCTAATTTAGGCAGGATTTTGACCCATCTTCTTGGACATTTTTCACATAGTTCCACTTGGAGTCTTAAGTTTCATTTTAAAGATGTATTATATTACATGTTTCAAGCTTCCCAAATTGTCCAAGATCTCCTCAAACACCTTTGTGGTTAGAGAGAATCGAATGCTTGAAGTTGACAAAAACTCACTTTGTAACCATGGCCAATACATGTTCATACCAAGTTGCAAATCTGACCAAACTAGCTTAGTACATGATTACAGGCCTATAAACCAATTTACACTCCAAAATTGAATGCAAATACATTTGACATTGGCATTATTCTGATCAAGGGAGCTTTGTACATTGTACATTTCCATTTTAAGCATAAAGATGGCACTTCCATTTTCATAAAGGCCACTTTATGTCAAATTGAATTTTCTTGAGCCTTGGACTTTTTTCCTTGCAGCAAACAAGTTCCCTAATCTCAGGCATAGTACACCAACTTGAGAATGCTTTCAGCTAGCCTGTACAGGCCATAACTTGGTCACTTCACATCTTTGCTTTCAAAACAAGTCAAATGGCAAAAAGCTCATAACTCACACATCTGATATATTGAACTCAAGCAAAGTTTTCAAACAAGTTTCTCATATCCTTTTAAGCCAGAAACACGAGTCTTTGACCTCTCAAACCCCCTTGTGCACAAAATCTCCGTTTCTGCCCAAAACAGGGCAAGTTCTGCAAGTCACAAGCCACAACCAAATCCCCTCGTGCGTTTAGTCCAAAATCACTTCAAACACATTCTAAACAATACACCTAAGTTGTCCAGATCATTCACAAGCTGCTGTAACTCCATTTACACACATCACCATTTTTGTTTGGAAGCTTTGCAGGTTGAGTTCTATAGTACGATTCGGACCACTTCAAAACAAACTAAGCATTGGGAAAGGTTCAGGGGACATCAAGCAATCTCAAAAGAACCTCAGGCCCCATTGAAAGTTGTTGTATTGGCCAACTCGAACTCAATTGAAATAGGTATTTCATGAACTTCTATCTCTCTATTTAGGAACATTTAGCCTTAGGTTTGTGAATGAAAGATGTTGTACTCATTGCCCTGAAACTATACATATGCTCAGTTCTCATTTATATTAATCGTGCTAGGAGAATTTCATCCATGAACTTTTTGAAAAAACTAGGTTATAAATTAGGGCCAGAGAAATTCTCTCTGGTCTTTGAGAGTTAGCTTAAGTTTTTTATATGGTTAGATTCGTGATTTGATGCTCTACAAGTTTCATGTTTTGAGTTTTGTCAAAAGATCACAAATACAAGAGATACAAGTTTGTACAGGCATGCGCGCGTTTTTCAAATTTCTGGAGGTTGAAGATGATGTCTGGGCTGGGCCTGGATTTCTTTGCTTCCAACACCTCTCAGCTTACTTTCAACACCCCCTGGCCCATTTCTTTGTATTTTCATTATTTTTGCATTTTAATTTCTTTTCTGACTTTGATATTTTATTTTCAAATATAAAAAATATTCTAAAAATATTTTCACAATTTTTTTCATTTATTAGATATTTTATTTTAATTTTTCCTAATATAAACAACAATTTAAATATATATATATTATTTTGTTTAAACTTGAAAATAATGCAAATAATACTCTTATTTTCATTTCTTTTTTTATTTACACCAAAAAATATTTTCTTGAATATATTGCATTTTTGTAAATAACTTTTTTTACACACTTAATATATTATATATATATATATATATATATATATATATATATATATATATATATATATATATATATATATATATATATATATATATATATATATATATATATATATATATATATATATATATATATATATATATATATATATATATATATATATATATATATATATATATATATATATATATATCCATATATACTTTATTTTATTAAATGCATAGAATAAAAAACACAAAAATAATACATTTTTATTTTTATTGATATTTTATACTAAAAAAAGAATACTTTTTCAATATACTTTTATTTTTGTACATATTGATACATTTTTGTAAAAATAATAAATAATACCATTTCTTTAAGGAATTAGGGTTTACCCTAAAAATAATTAAAATTAACTTTTTATTTATTTCTTTACATTTCTTTCCATTGAAAATACTTTACATACCTAAAAAACCTTTTTATTGCATAATATATTTATTTTTTGCATAATTTAGGGTTTAATTTCTTGCAAAATAATCCCCTATTCAAATTTGTACCCCCTCCCTATATCATGTTGTAATAGTTTAGAATTTAAATTCTCGCACCTTTAAGCTTTCAATTATGCCATGATTAGAGAATTAGGGTTTGTATGCAAAATCAAATTAACAAATAGTTTGACCTAATCAAAGATAAAAATGCATGAAAAACAAACACAATGCACACTTGCACCCCTAGGGTTACAATCCACTTGTTGCCTTCAAAAATGGGCCATGGTATGCATGTCAAGTACTTTGGAAAAACAAAAACAAAACAAAAGATCATAGTCCCTCGATGACGTGACGCTATCTAGGTTGCCTAAACAAAATGATCAAGTCCCTTAAGAAAATTGCCAAAAATACTTGACACAATTGCTATCATGGTCTATACGATGACCCGCGCTTGTCCCGTTTAACATCCTAACACAAGGTTGTTCACCAAATACAATGGTGAAGTAACACTGTTAAAAGGGTTAAAAACATAAGAAAGACCTTTGAGTAAAATATGGTAGATAACTCTTAGTTACTTGATCAAAAACTTGCAAAAACCTCCTTGCCATTTTCAAACACATTTCACAACACAACTTCAAAAACAATTTCAAAACAACTTTCAAAACATTGGAAACTCTTCAAAAGACAAAAACACCTTTGTATACATTCAAACAAGAATCATTACAAAGGTTGCCACAATGATGGCCTATTTTCAAAACATCTTTCAAAATCACACACAAAGCACCATTTCAAACAATTGAAGAGCACCATTTCAAACAATTGAAAAGCAAAGCAAGTGATCTAAACAAGTAACTAAGAGCCCATGGATAACCGTGGATAGAAAGGGTACTAATACCTTCCCTTTCTATAATCTACTCCCCGAACCCAAGAAAACATCTCAAAGGTATTTCCTGTTCTTTTTGACCTTTCATTAGGATAAAATAAAAAGTCGGTGGCGACTCTTGCTAAACCGAAACATTTGCGAATACAAATGCAAAATCTCAAGTCAGTTCTCCCACCGTATCAGATAATAGTTTAATTAGGTTTATATTATTGCAAATACCCATTCATAAATTGTATACCCCCTCCCACAAAGTGTTGTAATAGCGTAGTAATCTTTAAATTTCGTAATTTATCGCTTTTATTTATATGCTAGTAATTAGGGTTTGTATGGCAAGATAAAACCAATCAAATAGAAAATCCTAATCCAATACAAAAACCAAGCATGAAAATGGCACACTTTCACACAAAACACCCCTAGGGTTATCCCACTTGGTTGCCTTATATAAAATGACCATATTACGCATGTAAAGTGTCTTAGCAAAAATAAAACAAATACAAGATCATAGTCTCTCGATGACGCTATCTAAAGTTACCTTACAAAATGATCTTAGTCCCTCAAAAAAATGCTAAGATACTTTGTAACATTGTTAATCATGACTATACGATGACCCACGCCCGTCCCGTTTACATCCAAAGATAGGGTTGCTTACCAAATCCATGGTAAGACAACAATATCAAAGGAAAAGAAAATGAACAAGAAAGACATTTGAGTAGGTAGGTTACTTTTAGTTACTTGCTCCATTTCAAACAAATATCCTTACTATTTTCAAAACAAACACACACATTTCAAAACATCTTACAAACTTGAAAACATTTTCAAAAAAGACAAACATCTTTGTATACATGCTTACGAACGAGAATCATTACAAAGAATGCCTAAACAATGGCCTCTTTTACAAAATACTTTCAAAACCACACAAAGCATAATTTCAAACAAAAGAAAGTGATCTAGCAAGTAATTAAGAGCCCATGGAAAACCATGGATGAAAAGAGTGATAATACCTTCCCTTTTCATAATCTACCCCCTGAACTCAAGAAACAATCTCAAAGGTCTTTCCTGTGCTTTTTCACCTTCCCTTTTGGATAAAAGAAAAGTCGGTGGCAGCTCTTGCTAACCGTAACATTTGAGATAAAATGTAAAACCTCAAGTCAGTTCTCCCACTGTATCACAGAAATGGCGACTCTGCTGGGGAAAATTCTAAAAACTGGGGTTACCTTAGGGATAGATCACATTCACTTGCTTACATTGTTTGATTTGTATGCTTTACATTATGGTTCTTTGTTTGGGTTTGAATCCTCTACCCGGATTTGGGATACATTATATGTAAGTAGCAATACGTTGTGGAAACTGTGCGGGGTATACCGATATGGTCTAAGCAATAGCTATGTTAGTGCGACATATTTGTGGGTAACTGATCGGAAAAATAGCAAGTGTACTATTTTCACCGATGTAGTTATAAAGGGTTTTACCCCAAGTATCGATCACGAGGATTGCGTAGGAAAATACAAGTTATTACACTAAGTCAATTAAACAAAAGAGCATAAGGGTGTTGTTTCAAATGATTAACGAAATAGATTAAAATACTAGGAATTAACTGAAATTAAAACTGAGCTTTTGATAATATGAAGATAATGCTAAGGTGGGGTGTGTGATTCATTCTCTAATTCCTCTGGATCAAGATCTCTTTAACAAGTTTACAGAATTCAATTATTTATTCTCAAGGATGCTTTTCCTAAGTCCTTAGTGAAAACCTTTTGGTTTAAAATCCGATTACCTAAGTCCTTAGAGAAATAGAAGAAAACCAAATCATTCAATTATCAAGAATTTCTAAATAACCTTACTATATCCCTAGTCCTAGGTGATAATTATAAGGTTCAATTGTATACAAACCTTAACAATCGTAGTCCTACGAACTGTTAACCACATAACAATCCTTATTGATCAGTTAAAGAAAGCATTAAAAACATTATACAATCGAATTGAATACTACAAACATTAAATCAATGAAATACCTAATCCAGAGTTATTACAGATCGAATCAGGGACACCCCCCTAGCATTGGGGGGTTTAGCCTCTCATAATATTCAAGAAACACAAGTGTAAAAGTTTAGACATTATAAATAATTGGGAGAACTCGGATCTTCAATGGTGTCCACCGTTGAATCTCTTCGTCTTCCAAAACCTCGTTTCCGTCCTCTTTTCTTCTCTGCAATTCTATCTTATGATCTCTAAAAAGTCCCCCTCTCTCTTGTTCTAAAGTTGTTTTTATATCCTCCGTCCATTCAGGTTGAAATCCTATGCCAAAAATACCCTTAATGATTCCCTTTGAGTGAGAAAACCTGGAAACAAATATTCAGCACGCGCTCATCAACACGGGCCGTGTTTCTGCACACGGGTGCCCGTGTTGATCTTCTGTTCTGGCAAAAATAACACATTTCTAGGCACTTTCTCACACGGTCCGTGTCTGTGAACACGGTTGCCCGTGTGAATTCTCTGTTTCAGGTTCAAACTTGCTTTTCCAGCCACATTTCAACACGGGCCGTGTTGCTCCACACGGGTGCCCGTGTTGACCTCTGAACTCAGCTTTTCCCGGCTTCTTTTATCCACTCGTGCGCGCCACAAGTTCCTATCTTTCCATTGCATCACCTGGACAACAACACTACCAACCAGCGCATAAAAAGACACTTTTTGTAACACTCATAAAGTAAAAATATGCGACAACTTCACACAAACGAAAATAAGAAAACTTACTTTAAAACACATGCAAATGCCACTTAGTGTTACCAAGACTATGAGTTCTTGTCGGAAAAAGGTGCGAAACTTACTAGAAATGGTGACCGATCACAACCCCACACTTATCTCATTGCTTGTCCTCAAGTGATGTATCGAGACGAAACAAAGGTCACCGACGAGATTCTTTTTCTTCACAACACAATCAGGTTATTCGCAAAACACCTTCACTTATCAATCGAGTCTATGGTATCCTTCGTCAATCTATCGACCACATTATCACTTCCGAGCACTTGTTCACCTGCAAGCTTTTTCACAGTCTCACAAAATCTCTCCGGGTTAAAGTGTTTACACTCACAGTACCAAGGCATGCACATTACTTTTAACTTTGGAAACATTCTCGAATCACTACACACAAAGATTACACACACATTCAAGAGGTCTTTGGGTTGAAACATGGCTTGGGTTCGGTGGGGTAAACAAGGAATTGGATAACAAAGGGTTTTGGTGCTCGGCATTCATGTTGGTTTCACATATCTACTCTTAGTGGTTTGAATCGTAAGAAAGGGGTTAAGACCTTCGACATCTTGTTTTTAGCTTTTTAGAGTCATTCATATGGTCTTTCGGACAAGTGGGCAAGTGTTGCGGAATTTTTCTTCGTTTTGTTTTTCAAACTTTCTCTTTGGATTTTCACAAAAAAAAAAAATTTCTTGCCCCTTTCTCAATGGTTCACAACCCCACACTTAGATTCTTTCGTGTATTTCAAGAGAATAACATTAATGCCGAGCGATAATATGAATAGTGAATATGTGGGTGGTAACAAAATAACAACAATGAACAAAACAAAAATTACGGCTCAAAGGGGGTTGACTATGGACATAATGCATACAGGATGGCTAGAAAGGCTCGGGGCTACAGAAAGAAAATTGCCTCAGTGTGCGCTTTCGTAGTGTGCTTGTGTTATGAGAACATACGCAAAATCAAAGTGAATAGTGCCATACCTGACTGAACTCTCATGTGGACTTATGAATTTGGCTCTGAAATCTCACCGGGTAGGTTAAGCTTACATGCTCCGAGGTGCTCTTGGTGTCATGCGGTTTCCTTTCATCTGAAATATACCATACAACTCTCTTGGTTCCGTGTTGATGCTTTGCGTCCTACCTTCTCCTCTTGATTGTGACAACTTCCGTGGTGCCTGCGAAGATCAAGTATGTGGTGTGTTGTTCAACCACTAGCTATTTGTTTGCTCCCCTCCGATTTCTATCAATCACCTGGTAACACCATGACAGCACTGCACCATAGAAACTTGAACAAAACCACTTTAAAAAAAAACAAAAGTAGTACAAACAAACCAAACAAACTAAACTATGAATTCAAAAACAAAAAGCAAAGCAATAAAATAAAATAGAACCTCCCCCACACCTGAACCAAACATTGGCCTCAATGTTTTAATTCACATGTGACGGAGATTACCTGGCTTACTGATACTGCGGTGGAGGAGGAGGATCCTGTGGAAAGTGCAACATAAGACGTCGTATCATATCCTGGACATCGTCCACCACAGTTCCTTGTCGAAACAGCTCAACACAGAATTAATAAAATTAAATTTTTAAAATTCTGACCCGCACGCATCACACGGGCCGTGTTCCTGCACACGGGCGCCCGTGTTGAACTTCTGATAAGAACAACACGGGCCGTGTTTCCCCACACGGGTGCCCGTGTTGATGCCTCTGTAGGTTCCACAAAAAAAATTGTTTCCTCTTGGCTCTCACACAACACGGGCCGTGTTTCCCCACACGGGTGCCCGTGTTGATGCTCCTGTATGCACCAATCGTGAATTATCCTAGTGCTTTTTGACTCACGTCGCACCTACCGATCCAAACCTATGACCACCTAAAATGAAATAAAATTGAACAAAATAATAGAAAATGCGTTAGAATAACATGAGCGTGGGTTGCCTCCCACGAAGCGCTTCGTTTAACGTCGCATGGCTCGACGGTCTACACCTCATCCGGTGAGACGCAAATGATCGATCACTCCTGCTCCTACTCTAGTGTAGTAGGGCTTCAACCTTTGTCCATTCACTTTGAATACATCCCTATTGTTTGGATTTTTAATTTCTACCGCTCCGTGAGGAAATACTGTCTGTACCACAAACGGACCAGACCACCGGGATTTCAACTTCCCAGGAAAAAGTTTAAGCCTGGAGTTAAATAGAAGCACTAACTGGCCTTCCCATCGGCTGTGGCTAGAATTTTTGACAAATGATGTTGTTTCCATCATGGCTAAAACTTCACTATCTTTTTTCATCAACTATCTCCTCTTCTCTAAAGATTGATAAACTCAAAACTCTCTCCAACGGTAACTTTTGTGTTGTCAAAGAATTTCCTTCATCACAAATTTGATCAATTACCTCAATGTGTTGACTTGTGGCAATGTCATCTTTGTACTTCATGGTGTTTCGCACATCAATCTTTAATTCCTCATCATAAACTTTCAAGGTCATAGTACCTTCCTCTATGTCGATCAAGCATCTCCCGGTCTCTAAAAATGGTCTCCCCAATATGATTGGTATCTCTTCATCTTCGGGCATCTCTAGAATAACAAAATCTATAGGGAACACGAACTTGTCGATTTTCACCAGCACGTCTTCTACCACTCCGTAAGGTCTTTTCACCGATTGGTCAGCAAACTGAAGTGTCATTCGTGTATCTTGTACTTTACCTATTCCAAATCTTCTGTAGATGGATAATGGCATAAGACTTACACTTGCTCCTAAATCAATTAGAGCTTTCTTGAAAGACCTATCACCGATGGTGCATGGAATAGTTACTGAACCTCGATCTGTCTTTTTAACCGGAATCTTCATGCCCTGCAAAATAGCACTACACGTTTCAGTTAGAATAATCGGATCACTCGCGATGATCCGATTCTTTGAAATAATATCCTTCATGAATTTTGCATAGGTTGGCATTTGCTCAAGTGCCTCTAAGAAGGGAATGCTCAGCTCAAGTTTCTTGAACATTTCCAGGAACTTCTCGAAATTCTTCTCATGTTGTTCTTTCTTCTTATTTCTTGTGGGGAAAGGAAGCTTAACCGCCGGTTTAGGTGTAACTATTTTTTCTTTTACCACCCTTTTATCCCCCGTGGCCTCTTGACTTACAACCTCATTTTCTTTAATCTCTACATCCACCTCAATCAACATATCTTCTTCATCAAAATTCTTCTCAGGTTTGTCATTGGATTTACTGCTTCTTGTAGTCACAGCGTTCACATGATTATTGTCTCTGGGATTCGTAACCGTAGCACTAGGTAGAGCACCCTGTTGTTGAGAGTTAGTCATTTATTGTGCAATCTGACTCATTTGGATTTCCAGATTTTTGATAGAGGCCCCTATATTCCTCAGGTTGCTCCTGGTTTCTTCCTGGAATTGAGAATTTTGAGCGGCCATTTTTTCAATCGCTATCTCCCAGTCTGCCTTCTTCGGTGTCTGTTGTTGACTTTGAGATTGGAACTGTTGTGGGTGGTGTTGAAATTGTTGCTGGTATGGAGGTTGTGGTTGCGCTGGAGCTTGAAACTGGTTTGGTCCTTGCTTTTGGAAGTTTCCTTGTTGATCCTTCCATGCGAAATTTGGATGATTTTTCCAACCTGGATTGTATGTATTGGCGTATGGATTATTTTGCCTCAACATATGAATTTGTTCCACCTGTTCTTGCGTTGCCACACAATGCATAGCAAAATGCGGCCCACCACATATTTCACACAACACTGAAGTGATTGGCTCAACCTGTGCTACTTTCTTTTCACCAATATTCATCTTCTTTAACCTTCTTTCCACTTCAATCGCAATCTGTTCCTCCATTTTAACCACTTGGTCTGCCAGCTTCAAATCAATTTTTCCTTCTGGTTGGCTTATTGCCCGATCATATAACTCGATGTGCTCGTTCTCGGAAATAGCTTCTATAATTCTCTTGATACCAGTGGCTGTTGAGAAATTAGTTGAGCCACCGGCTGCAGTGTCGATCAGTTGTTTTGTTTTAACTCAGAGACCATTAACAAACGTCTGCATTTGTTCGGTTGAATCCATGTTATGAGTAGGACAAGCAACCAAACACCTCTTGAATATTTTATATGCATCTCCTAGCAGTTCCCCTTCTTTCTGCTTGAAATTAACGATATCGTATCTTTTACGAATGAAGACCGAAGCTGGGAAGTACTCATTAAGAAAAGCAGTTTCCATTTGTTCCCATGTGGTGATACTTCCAGCTGGAAGTGAGTAAAACCACTCTTCCGCATCTTCGGATAACGTGAAAGGGAACATCAAAAGTCTCTTTGCTTCTTCGGAGTGGCCTTCTATCTTCAATGATGTTGTTGTGGTCAGGAATCTCTGTAGATGCTTATTCACATCTTCATTGATTCTCCCCACAAAGGGCTTGCTTTCTAACTGTCGGATAGTGGAGGGATGTAGTTGGAAGTGTGCCACGTTAACTGGTTGATTCACTATGGTCATTCTTCCAAGCGGTGCATTCGCCCTTCCATAATCCCCCAAAAGTCTCTCTGGAGGGGGTGGATCAGCTGCCATAGTTTCGGGCTCGGATTCTGACTGTTCGGATGAAATAGATAGTATTTCTTCATCTTCTGATTCTGAAACTACCGGTGATTCTTCTTTTGAAGCCAGTCTTTTCCGCTTAACTTCTCGAAGTCGTGCTCTCAATAATCTTTTTGGTTCTGCGTCAAAAAGAAGTTCAGCTGAGGCCTTACCTCGCATACAAGATTAGACGATGATTAGTTGGGAGCAAAAATAAATAAATAAAAATACGCAAAATATAATTTTAATTGCAGAGCAATAAAATTCTAGTTGACTAGATAATGACTTATATTTTGGCAATCCCCAGCAACGGCGCCAAAAACTTGATCGGAAAAATAGCAAGTGTACTATTTTCACCGATGTAGTTATAAAGGGTTTTACCCCAAGTATCGATCACGAGGATTGCGTAGGAAAATACAAGTTATTACACGAAGTCAATTAAACAAAAGAGCATAAGGGTGTTGTTTCAAATGATTAACGAAATAGATTAAAATACTAGGAATAACTGAAATTAAAACTGAGCTTTTGATAATATGAAGATAATGCTAAGGTGGGGTGTGTGATTCATTCTCTAATTCCTCTGGATCAAGATCTCTTTAACAAGTTTACATAATTCAATTATTTATTCTCAAGGATGCTTTTCCTAAGTCCTTAGTGAAAACCTTTTGGTTTAAAATCCGATTACCTAAGTCCTTAGAGAAATAGAAGAAAACCAAATCATTCAATTATCAAGAATTTCTAAATAACCTTACTATATCCCTAGTCCTAGGTGATAATTATAAGGTTCAATTGTATACAAACCTTAACAATCATAGTCCTACGAATTGTTAACCACATAACAATCCTTATTGATCAGATAAAGAAAGCATTAAAAACATTATACAATCGAATTGAATACTACAAACATTAAATCAATGAAATACCTAATCCAGAGTTATTACAGATCGAATCAGGGACACCCCCCTAGCATTGGGGGGTTTAGCCTCTCATAATATTCAAGAAACACAAGTGTAAAAGTTTAGACATTACAAATAATTGGGAGAACTCGGATCTTTAATGGTGTCCACCGTTGAATCTCTTCGTCTTCCAAAACCTCGTTTCCGTCCTCTTTTCTTCTCTGCAATTCTATCTTATGATCTCTAAAAAGTCCCCCTCTCTCTTGTTCTAAAGTTGTTTTTATATCCTCCGTCCATTCAGGTTGAAATCCTATGCCAAAAATACCCTTAATGATTCCCTTTGAGTGAGAAAACCTGGAAACAAATATTCAGCACGCGCTCATCAACACGGGCCGTGTTTCTGCACACGAGTGCCCGTGTTGATCTTCTGTTCTGGAAAAAATAACACATTTCTATGCACTTTCTCACACGGGCCGTGTCTGTGAACACGGGTGCCCGTGTGAATTCTCTGTTTCAGGTTCAAACTTGCTTTTCCATCCACATTTCAACACGGGCCGTGTTGCTCCACACGGGTGCCCGTGTTGACCTCTGAACTCAGCTTTTCCCGGCTTCTTTTATCCACTCGTGCGCGCCACAAGTTCCTATCTTTCCATTGCATCACCTGGACAACAACACTACCAACCAGCGCATAAAAAGACACTTTTTGTAACACTCATAAAGTAAAAATATGCGACAACTTCACACAAACGAAAATAAGAAAACTTACTTTAAAACACATGCAAATGCCACTTAGTGTTACCAAGACTATGAGTTCTTGTCGGAAAAAGGTGCGAAACTTACTAGAAATGGTGACCGATCAGTAACGGTAGCCTTTGAGTTAACCAAAGAGAATACGGGGCCGTTGAGTGATGTCATGAAGCACTAATGAACTTCTAGAACCTATACTTGACCAACTTGGCCTTTAGGATGTAGTGAGATGACCGGCTTTGGTGCAGTCCAAAGTTGGTAGATACTCGATACTACACTCATTGAGGTTTGGTTTCTTGGGATATTTCGGTCGTCATTAAAGAGGCTTGAGCTGAAACAATGACCAAGGAAACAATCTAGTGATATTAAGCTCCTTAGAACCCGGTTACTATTACTAGGACAGGTTTAAGCCAACTAAACTTCAAGAGGGTACTTACCTATAAAACTCCATGCAAGCCTAAACTAAGGACTTGTTTGCTTTGCTTGTATATGCATACTTGTACATAACATCATGGACATCATGAACATCATATACATCCACTAACCATTTCAAGGATTTTGGGGATTCATCTTTGTTCTTGTTTTGTTTGATATGGATTCGCTTTGCAGGAAAACTATTCAAGTTAACCTTGTAAGAATTCCTCCACAACTTAAGGAGATAGCTTCAAAGATTCCTGAGAACTCTCCATTCACCGAGAGACATGGTCGCCTACTCAAATTGGTCACCTCCAACACAGATGAGGATATGATGAAGGCGCTCTTTCAGTTCTTTGATCCTTTGTACCATTGCTTCACATTTCCCGACTATCAACTTGTGCCTACTTTGGAAGAGTTCTCCCAACTCTTGAGGATTCTCATTCTCAATCAACTATCTTTCAACGGTACGGAAAGAGATCCAAAGTCAGAAGAGATTGCTCGAGCTCTACACTTGCACTTATCTGATGTTACAACTCATTGGGAAACTAAGAGTGGTGTCAAAGGCTTCTTAGCAAAGTTCCTGTTTGAGAAAGCCCAAAGCTTTTGGAATTCCTTAGACTTGCAAGCCTTTGAGGAAATTGTGGCTCTTCTCATCTATGGGATGGTTTTGTTTCCAAATCCTGACCAACTCATAGATGTGAACGCTGTCAAAATCTTCATGTCACGCAACCCGGTGCCAACATTGCTAGGAGATATCCTACACTCTTTTCACATGTACACAATAAGGAAAATAGGTGTCCTCATGTGTTGCACTCCTATCTTGGAAAGATGGTTTATTTCTCATCTTCCCCAATCAGTCTTAAATAATGAGCAAGGTTCAACATGGTCATAAAGGTTGATGACGCTCAAACATTCAAACATTCATTGGTGCTCCCGATCCAAAGAGAATGTTATCATTGTTGACCATTGTGGAGAATTCCCTAATGTCCCTCTACTTGGCATTAGGGGAGGCATCACCTACAACCCATGCTTAGCCTTAAGACAATTTGGTTACGCCCGAAGGGATGGCCCGCACTAGATGTTAATTCAAGGTTTGGTATTCGACTACGACAACAACGATCAAGGTCTTCGCCAGAGATTTATCCGAGATTGGAGGATGCTAAACAAGGTGGATAGCAAGACTTTAAGGCACAAGAATTTCATCCCTCTTGATCCTTACCTCAAATGGGTACGAACTCATGCTCAGAGTCTTATGATGCCTTACCCCTCCATTCTCCCAGTAATCATTGAGCCTGCCAAGGAGGGAGATATTCCATACATTATCCTACATCCTGACATGCCCACATCTCTTGAAGACCTACAAAGGGATTGGATACAACTCAAAGGAGAGTGAGATACTTTCGAAGCCCAATTCTACGCAAGCGAGAAGAAGGTTTTGGAACTCACTAAGCTACTTCATGAGGAGCAGACTCTAAATGCCTACATTGCACCAAAGAGGATGCGCACTACCTTTTTATCTTAGAGTTTTGTATTATTTTATCCAAGGGGCATTGATGTACTCAAACTTTATCTTATTAATATAACGTGTGTTTCTTTTTGTCTAAAGCAAAATTGAGGGGAAGGCAAGGAAACAGCTGTCCCGTCAGAATCATAAGAAGAGGAGGAAGAGGAAGACTACTTTGAGGAACAGTATCCTCCAACTGATGACAAGTACAGACATCTGGAAGAGCATTTGAGCGCGATGGAAATACAAAAGGTGCCAGGCTTACACTTTGAGGAATTGAGACTAGTGTCGGGGATTGTGATTCCTCCGAAATTCAAAGTTCCTATGTTTGCAAAATATGATGGAGTGTCATGCCCTAAAATGCATCTTCGGTCATATGTGATAAAAATCCAACCCCACACCGCTGATAAAGACTTATGGGTGCACTTTTTCCAAGAAAGTCTATCTGGAATACAACTCGACTAGTTTTACCAACTAGAAAGAGCCAACGTCCATAATTGGGAAGATCTTGCCGCAACTTTCTACAAGCAATATCAATACAATGCTGATTTGGCGCCTACCCGTACTCAACTCCAGAGTATGGCTATGGTTTCCAATGAAGGTTTCAAGGATTACGCACAAAAATGGAGAGATTTGGCTGGAAGAGTTCAACCGCCTCTGTCTGAAAGGGAATTGGTGGACATGTTCTTAGGCACCTTATCTGGCCCTTTCTTCAACCATTTAATCGGAATTTCATCTGCAGGCTTTACTAAACTAATATTGACCGGAGAGAGGGTGGAAGCTAGCATAAAAAGTGGAAAGATTCAGAAGGATTCATCTTCTTCTACAGCTGTAAGGAAGCCTTTCATCAGGAAGAAGGAGATAGCTGTTGTATATCCGCAAAGAAACCAAGAGAGGGCCGAACACCGACCAATAGTGGGGGATATTATGATTCCCAAGCCTACATCTGATCAACAAAGAAGTAATCAACCAAAGGTGGAAAGGAAAGTCAGGCAATTCACCAGAATTAACATGACTCTGTCTCAAGTATTACCGTATCTTCTGAGATCCAATTTAGTAACTTTGAAAGAAGCTCTGAAAAACCCCAATATAACATCCCCTCATTATCACCCCTATGCCCGTTGCGTATATCACTCTGAAAGTCCTGGTCACGATACTAATAACTGTTGGGCCTTGAAAAACAAAATACAAGACCTCATTGAAGCAAAAGAAATTGAGTTTGATGCGCCCGAGAAGCCAAATGTCATTTCTGCTCCTATGCCAGACATGGTCACAATACCAATGCTATTGAAGAATATTTGTTTGTTACCACAATTGATGAACTCATGACTCCACTTCCAACCATTAAGATAAACTTGTTGAAAGCCGGTGTGTTCCTGGGCTGTAATAAAGTTTGCCATCTCTGCTTGTCCTCACCAACTGATTGCCCTTTGTTGAAAGCAGGCATTCAGCGCCTGATAGATAACAAAGAGATTTTGTTTGAAAGTACCCCTGTTTCACCTATTCCTATTGAAGATGTTTCAATCATTACCATATCCGCCAATTCTTTCAGGGTCTCCACCAAAAGACTCGTTAGAATTACATCGGTTCCGAAAGCAACTCCTCTAATAATCACAATGCCAGTCCCAGTCCCATATGAATCAGACAAAACTGTGCCGTGGAATTACGGAGGGGACATTTACTACCATGGCATCAAACAAGACTGACCGGCCGCCGAAGAGATAAACTCCGAAGAAGAAGATTCTGACATCAGCAATATTGTCGGAACTAGTAAAATTACCTGAAGCGGTAGGATCTTTTCTCCAGAAATTGCTCCCCCAAAAGTAGTTTCTGGACCCGTGATCATCCCTGTGGCTTCTCCAAAGGTTACTTCCGTACCCATAATCATCTCTGCAAGTGCTCCTATTGACATAGCTGTCACAACTCCTGTTATCATTCCTACTAACACTCCCGCTACCGAGACTTGAGGAAAGAGTATTCAAGTGGAGTCTGTCTGGGCGAAGGCTCGACCACTGACTATCCCTGAGACATCGAAGAAAGAAATGTAGGAGATCCTAAAAATTATAAAGAGGAGCGACTACGATGTAGTTGAACAATTGGGGAAAACTCCCTCCAAGATCTCCATGCTGGAATTACTACTGTGTTCAGAGGCACATGCGAAAGCCTTGGTGAAGTTCCTAAAAACAGCCCATGTGCCTCAAGAGACATTTGTTGATCAATTCCAAGACTGTGTGGCCAGCTTGACAACGGATAACGGCCTAGGCTTCTCGAATGCTGATCTGACACCGAGGGGAAGAAAGAACAATGAGGCATTACATGTCTCTGTGGAATGTAGGGGCACAACTCTGGCCCATGTTTTGATGGACACTGGCTCATCTTTGAATGTATTACCGGAAAAAGCTCTTGACATACTTGACTGTGAGGGGCTAACGTTAAAGCCAAGCAACATAGTAGTAAGGGAATTTGATGGCTCGAAGAGGATGGTGCACGGGGAAGTGGATATCCCCATAAAGGTTGGAACCGAAACTTTCAATTCAACCTTTTATGTAATGGACATCCGCCCTTCGCATTCATGCTTTCTAGGCCGTCCATGGATCCATGATGTTGGCGCTGTTACCTCTACATTGCACCAGATGCTGAAGTATCCGGTTCAAGGAAAGATTATCATTGTCCATGGAGAGGAAGAATACATGATCAACCATCTCAATTCCTTCAGATATGTGGAATTGGAAGGCGAATTCATTGAAACTCCATTTCAACACTTTGAAGAGGTCCCCCAAGAGGCGGTAGTGACCAAGATTGTGTCCCAAATTCCCAAGATTACAAGACCTCCACTCCGGATGTCATCACTAAATGACGCCAAAGCAGTGGTAGAGGAAGGTGGATGCACCATCTGGGGGAAACTTCCGGATATCCCGTATGAGTCTAACAAGTTTGGCCAAGGTTTCACTTCAAGTGCTCAAAAGGTTGTACGCCATGCCCGTGCTGGAGGGCCACCCTTAAAGATTAGCAACTGTGAGGTCAACGCGGTAGAAGATGGTGAAGATGATTGCAACCTGGAGGATTGCATCTTTCCGAATGTCAATGGAGGACTCAGTAATTGGGAGGCTAGAGACTTCGTCCCAATCACTTTTATCCCACAGTAATTTATCTTTACATTTTGTTGGATCTATAATATTAAAAAACAATTTGCACTCTTAAAAGCTTGTGTCATACCCGAGGCACAATGGTCCATTTGTAAGGGTTATTATTTCATCTTCATATGACATCAATGAATCATGGACGTTTTCGCATACAAACTTTTGTGCTCATTGTTTTTCTTTTACATTTTATGTTCTTTCAAAGATAGATATATCCTTACACACACCACACTCACAATGCAGGTATCCATCCATTCTGGATCCCATGGGTAACGATACCACTATTGCCTTTCGTGACTCTGAGAATCTAATCTACCAAGCCAAAGACGAAGGTGAGGAAGATTGTGAAGTACCAGGGGAACTTGCCAGACTGCTACAACAAGAGGAAAGAACCATTCAGCCTCACGAGGAACCCGTGGATACAATCAACCTGGGTACCGAAGAAGACAAAAAAGAGGTCAAGGTAGGTGCCAATCTGGAACCCAATGTCAAGGAGCGTCTGATTCAGTTGTTACACGATTATGTTGAAGTTTTTTCCTGGTCATATGAAGACATGCCAGGACTTGATACAAACATCATGGTACATCATCTGCCTACAAGAGAAGATTGTCCGCCAGTAAAACAAAAGGTTCGCCGCATGAGGCCTGATATGTCATAAAAGATTAAAATAGAGGTCATGAAACAATTCAACGCTGAATTCTTGGTTGTCACCTGTTACCCTCAATGGGTTGCCAACATTGTACCCGTACCTAAAAAAGATGGCAAAGTACGAATGTGTGTGAACTACAGAGATTTGAATAGGGCGAGCCCTAAAGATGATTTTCCAATCCCCCACATTGATATCCTAGTTGACAATACGGAACAACACAAAGTGTTTTCCTTCATGGATGGATTCTCAGGTTACAACCAAATCAAAATGGCACCTGAGGACATGGAGAAAACAACATTTGTCACACAGTGGGGCACATTCTGCTACAAGGTGATGCCATTCGGACTGAAGAATGCTGGGGAAACCTATCAGCGCGCCATGGTAGCTTTATTTTATGACATGATACATCATGAAATAGAGGTCTACATAGACGATATGATAACCATATCGCAAACAGAAGAATAGCATCTTGACCACTTACAGAAGCTGTTTGAGAGACTGAAGAAGTACAAGCTGAGTTTGAATCCAAACAAGTGCACATTTGGGGTACGGTCTGGTAAACTCCTAGGTTTTGTCGTCAGTAACAAAGGTATTGAGGTCGATCCCGCCAAAGTTAAAGCAATACAAGAAATGCCTGCTCCTCGTACTGAGAAGGAAGTTAGAGGATTCTTGGGACGTTTGAACTATATTTGCTGATTCATTTCTCACCTGACAGCTACTTGTGAGCCAATCTTCAAGCTATTGAAGAAATATCTAGTTAAATGGAATGATGAGTGCCAAGTTGCTTTTGACAAAATCAAAGAATACTTACAAGAGCCTCATGTATTGATGCCACCAGTCGAGGGAATACCATTGATCATGTATCTAACTATTTTAGAAAACTCAATGGGGTGTGTATTGGGGCAGCATGACGAGTCTGGCCAAAAAAAGCATGTTATTTACTACCTGCGCAAAAAGTTTACCGACTGTGAAACCTGATATTCACTGCTCGAGAAAACTTACTGCGCTCTGGAATGGGCTTCTTTCCGGCTAAGACAGTATATGCTGACTCATACTACCTTGTTAATATCTAAAATGGATCTGATAAAATACATCTTCGAGAAGCCTCCTCTTTCTGGGAGAATAGCAAGATGGCAGATGATCCTGATAGAGTACGACATACAGTATACTACCCAGAAGGCTATAAAGGGAAGTGTGCTAGCTGATCACCTTGCTCACTAAGCTGTAGAAGACTATCAGTCCATGAAGTTTGAATTCCCGGATGAAGACATCATGACATTAGACAACTGCGAAGAAATCAGGCCATATGACGGACCTGAACAAGGATCCCGATGGACCCTGTTCTTTGATGGAGCATCCAATGCACTTGGTAATGGTATCAGTGTTGTACTCATATCTCCGAAAGGGTGTCATACTCTCTTTACTGCCAGACTTTTCTTTAATTGTACAAACAACATGGTAGAATACGAAGCGTGTATATTTAGTCTCAGAGCTGCCATAGACTTGGGAATCAAATCCTTAGATGTGTTTGGGGATTCAGCCTTGGTCATCAGTCAGATCAAATGGGAATGGGACACCAAACATCCTAACCTTATCCCTTATAAAGAACATGTTTTGACATTGCTACCACATTTTGAGGAGATTACCTTTGAGCACTTCCCGCGAGAAGAAAATCAGCTAGTAGACGCTCTAGCCACAATGTCATCTAGGTTTAAAATCAATTGGGATAACGAGGCTCCCCAGATCACCATTGAACGAATGGATGAACCAGCGCACTGTCACGAGATTAATACTGAAGAAGTAGTGGGCCAGCCTTGGTTTCACGAAGCCAAAAGGTATCTCGATGCTCAAGAATATCCAGAAGGAGCTTCAGTCAATGATAAGAAGTTCTTAAGGATATTCTCTGCTAAGTTCTTCCTTAGTAATGGCGTCCTGTACAAACGCAATCATGACTCTGTATTGCTTCTGTGCATAGATAAGGTTGAGGCTGAAAGGATCATGGCTGAATTACATGAAGGTACTTCTGGCACCCATTCCAGTGGGCATATGATGGCGAAGAAAATCCTACGGGCAGGCTATTATTGGTCTACCATGGAAGCAGATTGCTATCAACACTCTCGAACCTGTCATAAATCCCAGATCTATGTCAACAAAGTGCATGTTCCCCCGGTTCCTCTGAATGTCTTGATGGCTCCTTGGCCTTTTGCTATGTGGGGAATTAATATGATTGGGGAAATCAAGCCGACAACCTCCAATGGATATCGCTTCATCCTAATGGCCATTTACTATTTTACAAAGTGGGTTGAAGCAGCCTCCTTCGCCTCTGTTACCAAGAATGTTATTTCCTGCTTCATCAAACAAAACCTTATTTGCCGGTACAGTATCCCGGAAAGGATCATCATTGACAATGGTACAAATCTCAACAACACTATGATCATCGCATTGTGCGAGCAATTCAAGATTCAGCATCACAATTCTTCTCCCTATCGACCAAAGATGAATGGTGCTATCGAAGCTGCAAATGAAAACATTAAAAAGATCATACAAAAAATGACAATCACATACAAAGACTGGAATGAGATGTTACCATTCGCTCTCCATGGTTATCGTACCACGGCTCACACATCAACCGGGCCAACACCCTATTCTTTGGTTTACGGCATGGAGGTTGTCTTGCCTATTGAGGTTCAGATCCCCTCTCTGAGGATTATGAAGGATGCATGGTTGAACGAAGATGATTGGATCCAGACTCGACTTGATCAACTGAATTTGATTTATGAGAAGAGACTTGCTATTGTTTGCCATGGTCAAATGTATCAAAAACGGATGATCAAGGCTTTTAACAAGAAAGTCAGACGCCAAGTGTATCAAGTTGGGGATCTAGTAATCAAGCGCATCATCTTTCCACAAAGTGATCCCAGGGGCAAATGGACTCCTACCTATGAAGGACCATTTGTAATCAAAACATCTTCTCTGGTGGGGCAATGATCTTGACCACCATGGATGGCGACGACCTGCCACACCCTGCAAACGCAGACATAGTCAAAAGATACCACGCATAAGAGACCGCTAGGTTGACATACCTAGGCGAAATAAGGGCATCCCGGCGAACCAAAAGGGTTCGGGCAAAAATTAGGGATAAAACAAAAAAAAATTGTACACCCGACAAGTTGAAAACCTGAAAGGGCGACTTGGGCAAAAAAGGGTTTCCCGGTGGACTGAAAACCCGAAAGGGCGGTCTAGGCAAAAGTTAGGGAATTAAAGCGTATGACTATGACCCGTTGGATCACTATACGGACAACCTTTGGCTTTCACTGAAAAACTCAGAGGTTCTGATTAATTCAATCATCTTCGGACGAGATAACAAATAGACAAGATGCTCAGAGATACGAAGGCTATAGAAAAATGGAAACCCCATGGAATTTTTATACACATAACTATCTTTTCTTTGTATCAAAATTTTCATTTTTTACGACAGCATTCTCTTACTAGAATGTTTGTCCCCTTGTACAAAAAATAATAATTCAAAGTCAATACAAAATATTCCTTTGAAAGTGCAAAAACTATTTGTCTTTTCTTTACGCTTGATTTGTTTACTAAAACGTCCAATGATTCATTGTTGAGCATATGAATTTGAACATAATTCCTGTTTACAAATAAACGAAATGAAAAGAGGCAATTACTGATAGGCTGAAAGGATAGGAAAGTATTTCTAGTCTATCCCATAAGTAGTCCCTGCAGTACGTCATTTATTCCCCAGCGGAACAAAAATCCCAGTTGTCAATCCCCAACAAAAGTCGTCAAATTTCTCGGGACTCCCCAACAGATTTTACAAGCAGTACATGGCATTGCCCTTACGACAGAGTTTATTTCTCTCGGAAGAAACTCACCAATACTTCAACTTCAAGACGTGAAGACTTACATATCCTCAACAGCAGTTAGGGAGTCTTGACGGCTCCTTGGCCTTTTGCTATGTGGGGATTTGATATGATTGGGGAAATCAAGCCAACAACCTCCAATGGACATCGCTTCATCCTAGTGGCCATTTACTATTTTACAAAGTGGGTTGAAGCAGCCTCCTTCGCCTCCGTTACCAAGAATGTTGTTGCCCGCTTCATCAAGCAAAACCTTATTTGTTGGTACGGTATCCCGGAAAGGATCATCACTGACAATGGTACAAATCTCAAAAACACTATGATCACCGCATTGTGAGAGCAATTCAATATTTATCATCATAATTCTTCTCCCTATCGGCCAAAGATGAATGGTGCTTTCGAAGCTGCAAATAAGAACATTAAAAAGATCATACAAAAAATGACAATCACATACAAAGACTAGCATGAGATGTTACCATTCTCTCTCCACGGTTATCGTACCACGGCTTGCACATCAACCGGGGCAACACCATATTCTTTGGTTTATGGCATGGAGGCTATCTTGCCTATTGAGGTTCAGATCCCCTCTCTGAGGATTATGAAGGATGCAGGGTTGAACGAAGAGGCTTAGATCCAGACTCGACTTTACCAACTGAATTTGATTGATGAGAAGAGACTTACTGTTGTTTTCCATGGTCAAATGTATCAAAAACAGACGATCAAGGCTTTTAACAAGAAAGTCAGACGCCAAGTGTATCAAGTTGGGGATCTAGTAATCAAGCGCATCATCTTTCCACAAAGTGATCTTAGGGGAAAATGGACTCCTACCTATGAAGGACCATTTGTAATAAAAAACATATTCTCTGGTGGAGCGATGATCTTGACCACCATGGATGGCAACGACCTGCCACACCCTGCAAACGCGGACATAGTCAAAAGATACTACGCATAAGAGACCCGCTAGGTTGACATACCTAGGCAAAATAAGGGCATCCCGGCGAACCAAAAGGGTTCGGGAAAAAATTAGGGATAAAACAAAAAAAATCTGTACACCCGGCAAGTTGAAAACCCGAAAGGGCGACTTGGGCAAAAAAGGGTTTCCCGGTGGACTGAAAACCCGAAAGGGCGGTCCAGGCAAAAGTTATGGAATTAAAGCATATGACTATGACCCTTTGGATCACTTTACGGACAACCTTTGGCTTCCACTGACAAACTCAGAGGTTCTGATCAATTCAATATTCTTCGGACGAGACAACAAATAGACAAGATGCTCGAAGATACGAAGGCCATAGCAGAATGGAAACCCCATGGGATTTTTATACACATAGCTATCTTTTCTTTGTATCAAAATTTTAATTTTTTACGACAGCATTCTCTTACTAGAATTTTTGTCCCCTTGTACAAAAAATACTTATTCAAAGTCAATACAAAATATTCCTTTGACGGTGCAAAAACTATTTGTCTTTTCTTTACGCTTGTTTTGTTTACAAAAACGTCCAATGATTCATTGTTGAGCATATGCTTTTGAACATAATTACTGTTTACAAATAAATGAAATGAAAAGAGGCAATTACTTATAGGGTGAAAGGATAGGAAAGTATCTCTAGGTTATCCCATAAGTATTCCCTGCAATACGTCATTTAATCCCCAGCGGAACAAAAATCCCAGTTATCAATCCCCAGCAAAAGTCGTCAAATTTCCCGGGACTCCCCGACAGATTTTACAAGCAGTACATGGCATTGCCCTTACGACATAGTTTATTTCTCTCGGAAGAAACTCACCAATACTTCAACTTCAAGACGTGAAGACTTACATATCCTCAGTAGCAGTAAGGGAGTCTTGACGGCTCCTTGGCCTTTTGCTATATGGGGAATTGATATGATTGGGGAAATCAAGCTGACAACCTCCAATGGACATTGCTTCATCCTAGTGGCCATTGACTATTTTACAAAGTGGGTTGAAGCAGCCTCCTTCGCCTCTGTTACCAAGAATGTTGTTGCCCGCTTCATCAAGAAAAACCTTATTTGCCGGTATGGTATCCCGGAAAGGATCATCACTGACAATGGTACAAATCCCAACAACACTATGATCACTGCATTGTGCGAGCAATTCAAGATTTATCATCACAATTCTTCTCCCTATCGGCCAAAGATGAATGATGTTGTCGAAGCTGCAAATAAGAACATTAAAAAGATCATACGGAAAATGACAATCACATACAAAGACTGGCATGAGATGTTACCATTCGCTCTCCACGGTTATCGTACCACGGCTCGCACATCAACCGTAGCAACACCTTGTTCTTTGGTTTACGGCATGGAGGTTGTCTTGCCTATTGAGGTTCAGATCCCCTCTCTGAGGATTATGAAGGATGTAGGGTTGAACGAAGACGATTGGATCCAGACTCGACTTGGTCAACTGAATTTTATTGATGAGAAGAGACTTACTGTTGTTTTCCATGGTAAAATGTATCAAAAACGGATGATCAAGGCTTTTAACAAGAAAGTCAGACGCCAAGTGTATCAAGTTGGGGATCTAGTAATTAAGCGCATCATCTTTCCACAAAGTGATCCCAGGGGCAAATGGACTCCTACCTATGAAGGACCATTTGTAATCAAAAACATATTCTCTGGTGGGGCGATGATCTTGACCACCATGGATGGCGACGACCTGCCACACCCTGCAAACACGGAAATAGTCAAAAGATACTACGCATAAGAGACCCGCTAGGTTGACATACCTAGACCAAATAAGGGCATCCCGAAGAACCAAAAGGGTTCGGGAAAAATTAGGGATAAAACAAAAATAATTTGTACACCCGATAAGTTGAAAACCCGAAAGGGAGACTTGGGCAAAAAAGGGTTTCTCGGTGGACTGAAAACCTGAAAGGGCGGCCCAGGCAAAAGTTAGGGAATTAAAGCGTATGACTATGACCCATTGGATCACTTTACGGACAACCTTTGGCTTCCACTGACAAACTCAGATTCTGATCAATTCAATCATCTTCGGACGAGACAACAAATAGACAAGATGCTCGGAGATACGAAGGTCATAGCAGAATGGAAACCCCATGGGATATTTATACACATAGCTATCTTTTCTTTGTATCAAAATTTTCATTTTTTACGACAGCATTCTCTTACTAGAATGTTTGTCCCCTTGTACAAAAAAATACTTATTCAAAGTCAATACAAAATATTCCTTTGAAAGTGCAAAAACTATTTGTCTTTTCTTTACGCTTGTTTTGTTTACAAAAATGTCCAATGATTCATTGTTGAGCATATGCATTTGAACATAATTACTGTTTACAAATAAACGAAATGAAAAGAGGCAATTACTGATAGGCTGAAAGGATAGGAAAGTATCTCTAGGCTATCCTATAAGTAGTCCCCACAGTACGTCATTTAATCCCCAGCAGAACAAAACTCCCAGTTATCAATCCCCAGCAAAAGTCGTCAAATTTCTCGGGGCTCCCCAATAGATTTTACAAGCAGTACATGGCATTGCCCTTACGACAGAGTTTATTTCTCTCGGAAGAAACTCACCAATACTTCAACTTCAAGACGTGAAGACTTACATATCCCAAGCAGCAGTCAGGGGTTTATTTTCCCTAAATCAAACATCAATGCAGCAAATCAACTCACAAACGCATACATCACATTCATATATCCTAAACATTGATAAACACAAATGCATACAACATAATCCCATTATACATACATTTCATGTATCATGACTTGGCATTTTAAGACAACATTTTACCCTTTTCAGGATAAGATTATCAACTATCATTAACAATGTTCAGAGTTTTCAGATACAATTCAGATACGCTCCAGATACGGATTCCATCCTGATACTCATTCAGATTAAACCTTTTTATACAGTTCAGATACACTCCAGACGCGGATTCCATCCTGAAACTCATTCAATTCTCGGATACAATACATATACGCTCCAGATATGGATTCCATCCCAATACTCATTCAGGTTCAAAATTCAGATACAGTACAGATATGCTCCAAACACGGACGCCATTCTGATACTCATTCAGATGTAAATTTTAGATACAGTTCAGATATGCTCCAGACACGGATGCCATTCTGATACTCAGGCAAAATCAGCTTCTAGATACAGCTCGGATACGCTCCAGACACGGACGCCATTCTGATGCTCATTCTTTCAGCTTACAAATTACAATTCAACAAACATTCTGGGATGGAATCTACAAGCCCATCTCCAACAAGATCCTATCACCTCACCAAATGGAATCTTTAAGCCCATTCCTTCTATCATCGCATCGCCGAGTGCAAATTTCTGGGCACTCTATTGTTCAATCATCTTCCACCTTCGAGTCGTGAATGGCAAAACTCGCTAATCTAACTCTCCAGGTTTAAGAAGATTGAACAGGGGAAGATGTTGTACCCCAAAATTTTCCCTCTCATTTGTCAAGATTTTTCTCACAAGATCTCTTTGACTCAAGACTGGATTAGGGTTTGACCAGCTCAAGACATCTCATCATGCACTGATGACCAACATTAGGGTTTGAGTTTTCACAAGGATTTTTGGACTATCAATGCTTCATTTGACTTTCAAGGATCATTATGGACCCCCAAGATTACTCATGTCAAGTTTCAAGTCTTGAATCACATTTTTGATCAGTCAATTGGACAGTTGACCTAAAAATCAACTGTATTGGGGAAAAAGTAAACCATGGCCAATTTACAGTAAAACTTCATAATTTTTTATCCACATCAACATTATAAACTCATATGTATCATTTTATCAAGTTTGTACCACAACTCCTCAAGAAATTTGATCAAATCATCAAAAGGGCAAAATGGTCAAAATTAGGGTTTTGACTGAGAAAGGGAAATTTTTTATTTTTGACCTAGAAAATGGTTATTTGGTTTGAGGTATGATCTTAATAGTTCAATTTCATCATTTTGACCTAATGACATGATTCAAAACATTACAAATTCATTGGATTGACAGATGAATTTTTCAGTCAATTGATCAAAAGTCAATTGTATACTGAAAAGTCAAACTTTGACTTTTTGGTCAAATTCAAGTGCCAAGGATCACAATTCATCAAAACATGTCAAAATGTGAAACTTGTTCATCAAGAAATCAAGGATTAAAGATCTTGTTTTGAAATTTGAAATTTCTTAACTTAGAAATTTTTCTAAGTATAGAAAGTTTCTTATTTTTTCTCAACTTTGGGCCAAATTTTAACCATGATACAAGATGATTCAAAGGAAGTTCCCAACATAAAAGTTGTAGATCTCAATGAAATCTACAACTTTTCTTCAAAAAATTTCTCCTAAAGATGCTTGGATCTTGAGATATAATTTTATGAATACATGCTCATGAACTAAAATAACTTAGTGAAATTTTGCCCTAGTTAGGCAGGTTTTTGACCTAACTTTATGCCAATTTTTCACATAGTTCTAATGGGAATCTTGGAAAGCAATTCAAAGATGAGTTGTAGAGAACATTTCAAGCTTTCCAAAATGTCCAAGAACTATTTGACATCATTCTTGAGTAGGGAGAATCAAAGAGATGAAGTTGGCAATTTCTCACTTTGATTTCAAGCCATTTCATGAAGAACAAGTTTTCAAATTTGCAAATTGGTTGTACAATCTTCACTTTTCAGGCCTCAAACTCGTTTGTCACTCCACCATTAATGGTTTGGACAATATTTCATGCCCTAAAGCCAAGCATTCAATGCATTGTATAAGAAAATAGCCATTTTTGGAAGAAAGGCAACATTGCCATTTTGGAAAAGCATACTTTTTGTATTTTTCCATTTCTTGAGCCTTGGACTTGTTCTTTCTGCAAAAACCAAGTCTCTAAACCTGAAAAAACATGTTTTAAGCTTCAAGCCACCCTACAAGATCAGAATCATGCCTTAAGAAGTCACCTCTCACACTTGCTTCAAAAACAAGAAATGTAGCAAGACATGTGATCTTGTACTTCTGAGCAAGCAAAAGTCCTCCAACCTTTTACTCTATATAAAGCCATCATTTTGCAACTAAAACCACAAATGCCCAAGCCTTGAAACACCCTAGAATCAGAAATTGCATACCAAGCCTCCAAACTTGCCATTCTGACTTGTGAACTTAATCTTCCATTTCACTCGTGCGTTTTCAGGCCTTTTGCTTTCCCAAACTTCCTTACCTTACAAGTAAACCATCCCACACCCTGAAACATCACTGTAACTCCATCTTCCCCATTGTTGAAGTTCAAAAACAGAGCAACACAAGTGGACTTCTCTAGACCATTCCAGCCACCCTCAAGACAAGTTAAGCATTGCATTAGCTTCCTAGAGGTTCAAGGAAGCTAACCTGATCATCACAACATCCTAAAGCAAGCTCATTTTCAAAACACAATTTCAATTTTAAAGGTGAGTTTTCTGTTTTTCTAACTCTTAATACAAGCATAGTTAGCATTCCATTTGTGAATATAAAATGTAGACATCATTGGTACGAAGTTGTACATATCCATAACGTGCATTTAATTGGCTTGAGTTTAGAGAATTTTGAGTTTGAAGTTTCTGAAAAAATTAGGTTAAGAATTAGGGCCAACAAAATTCTCTCTGATCTTGGACTTATAGTTTTAGTTATGCATATGGTTAGAATCGTGAAGTAAAATGCTATAATGTTCATGTTATCACTTTCCATTTTTGTTGAGAAATGAAAGAGTTACAGGGGGTCCGGCTGGCTAGAGGTTGAAGATGAAGTACAGGGCAAGGAAATGTTTTGTGTTATGTATTTGTGCTTTTATTTAGACTAACGGATGTACAGCCACCTCAAGAGTAAGGCAGCGCGCAAAATTGCCATAGGTCGTGGGTTCGAGTCTTGGCGCCTGCCTTTTGCAATTTTCCACTTTTTTCCCACTTTTTTTGGTTGTTTGCAGCGTGGGCTTCTGGACATTGGGCCCTATATTTTTGCTAACTTCCTGCCTCCCATTTACCTTCAGCACCCCTGGCCCAAATATTTTATTTACTTATTTTATATTCATTTTATTTTATCAAATATATTTTCTTAATAATAAAAAATCATAAAAAATATAAAATGATAAATATTTTATTTTTGTTTTATTTTATTTTATTTTCTCATAAATTTTTTTTTTTTATTTAAGTTATATACCATCTTTTTTTAATAAACTTGTAAATTAATTTAGAACTAGTTTTAATATTCATTTTTCTTCATATTTATTAAATATATTATTTTAATACAAAAAAGACCAAAATACCTCATAAACGCCATGTATTATTTTTTAAGACAAAAAATGCAAAAATATTTCTTCTTTCTTGAAGAAATTTATTTTCTTTTAATCAAGTAGAATTGGGGTTTTCTTAAAAAAAAATCTTTTCTTAAATAATTCTTTTCCTTAATTAATCTAAGTTAATCTTGATTTACTCATTTTCTAATTAGGGTTTAGGTTAAAACTTTTTACATAAAAAACCAAACAAAATCTTCTTTTGCATTTACATATCTTTGCATATTTAATTTATCTTGTACATTGTTTAATCCAATATTTGTACAAATTCCATTTGATTGTAATAGTTTAATTAGGTTTATATTATTGCAAATCCCCATTCATAAATTGTATACCCCCTCCCACAAAGTGTTGTAATAGCGTAGTAATCTTTAAATTTTGCAATTTATCGCTTTTATATGATATGCTAGTAATTAGGGTTTGTATGGAAAGATAAAACAAATCAAATAGAAAACCCTAATCCAAGACAAAAATCAAGCATGAAAATGGCACACTTGCACACAAAACACCCCTAGGGTTATCCCACTTGGCTGCCTTATACAAAATGGCCATATTACGCATGTAAGGTGTCTTAGCAAAAATAAACAAATACAAGGTCATAGTCCCTCAATGACGCTATCCAAAGTTGCCTAACAAAATGATCTTAGTCCCTCAAAAAAATGTTAAGATACTTTGCAACATTGTTAATCATGGCTATACGATGACCCACGCCCATCCCGTTTACATCCAAAGATAGGGTTGCTTACCAAATCCATGGTAAGCCAACAATATCAAAGGAAAAGAAAATGAACAAGAAAGACATTTGAGTAGGTATATTACTTTTAGTTACTTGCTCCATTTCAAATAAACATCCTTGCTATTTTCATAACAAACACACACATTTCAAAACATCCTACAAACTTGAAAACATTTTCAAAAAAGACAAACATCTTTGTATACATTCTCATGAACGAGAATCATTACAAAGAATTCCTAAACAATGGCCTCTTTTACAAAATACTTTCAAAACCACACAAAGCACAATTTCAAACAAAAGCAGGTGATCTAGCAAGTAACTAAGAGCCCATGGAAAACCATGGATGAAAAGGGTGCTAATACCTTCCCTTTTCATAATCTACCCCCCGAACTCAAGAAACAATCTCAAAGGTTTTTCCAGTGCTTTTTCACCATTCCTTTTGGATAAAAGAAAAGTTTGTGGAGACTCTTGCTAACCGTAACATTTGCGATAAAATGCAGAACCTCAAGTCAGTTCTCCCACCGTATCACAGCCCAGTTTTTCTTAAGTCTCCTTCGTAGGTTTTGACTTAAATGGGCCTTTCTTTTTGAGAGATAACTATTGCCTATGTGATAGGGAACCATCACCATCTTTTGATTCCAGAGGAATGTTTTTGATGTCGTTCGTTGTATTACGAAGTGAAAGTTTGCGACTGAACGCGCATTTGAATTCAATAAGAGACTACACAGCCCCAGGTTTTGATTAAAGGTTTCAATTTGTGTGAAAAAGAAAACTTCTACTTCTTTGGCTCAAAGGGGTTGACTAGGGATTATCATCCTTATAACTCCATTGTTTAGGAATGGAAAGAACGCTTGTACATCATCAACAAGGTCTGTCCAAAAGCATACTGTATGGGATTAATGCATTGTTTTTTCATCCTCCCTTTAAAGGCTTGCAACTTTTAAAACAAGAGTTGAATGTCACCAAAAGGAAGTAAAGCACAGTTTAAGTATAGTGAAAATGAATGGATTAATTCAAGACAAACATATGAAATGCATTAATGAAACAGAGTTTAACATTGATAGATAAGTGTTTGAACAACAAAAGAAATTACAATTGAAAATTCAAAATGAACTGGAACGCTCAATGATTTGGCATGGGAGCAGTGATCACATTTGGAGTCTCAGGAGGACCGAAATCAATCACCTTAGCGTCAATCATATTCTGAATCTTGTATTTCAGTGCCCAACAATCATTAGTATCATGCCCGGGACTGCCAGAATGATAAGCACACATTGCATCAGGATTGTAATTAGGGGAAGAAGTTTTGGGGTTTGGATGAGATCCTATTAATGTGATTAGTTTCATCCTCAACATGTGTTGCAATGCTTGTGCCAGTGGCATGTTGATATTGGTAAACTGTCTCTTGGGCTCTTCTTGCCTTCACTAGTTTCCCCATTATTGTTGTCACACTGATGCAGGACTAGAGATTAGGACTGCCCCCACACGTTGATCGTGGTTATTCTTGTTATGACTCTTTTTACCATACACAACATATGACGCTTTCTTCCTACTGTATGGCTGTTTCTGAGTATCTGAGGATGTGGCTCCTTGGATCTTTCCGCTTTTGATGCCATCTTTGACCCTTTCACCAATCAATATTATCTCGGTGAAACCGGCCGAGGAGCTTCCGATTAGGTGATTAAAGAAAAGTCCCGTCAAACTTCCTATAAAGATGTCAATCAGCTCCCTGTCAGTTAAGGGTGGTTGCACCATGCCTTCCAGCCAAGTCGTTGGAACGCATGGTCATATTCTGAAACTTCACACGAGTTGGTGCAAGATCATCATTGTATTAGTATTTCTTGTAGAAAGCAGCAGCTAGATCTTCCCAAGTGTGAATGTAGGAACTCTGCAAATGATAGAACCACTCAAGTTGCGTCCCAACTAAACTCTCTTGGAAGAAATGGATCCAAAGCTCATGATCAGTTGTGTATGGTTGAATCTTAAGGACATAAGACTTTAGGTGCATCTTAGTGAAATAGACCCCATCATATGTGACGAAGGTAGGGATTTTGAATTTTGGTGGGATGATCACCCCAGAGACCAAACCCATGTCTCCTAAGTTCAAGCCAGGAACAACTTGGACCTCCACAGGTTTTAGTCTATATTCAAGCTATTTGTATTTTTCATTCGCTAGTGGATACTGCTCCTCAGAAGAATCATCGTCATTAGTATCTATATTAGCTCTAATTCTTATAGCTTCCTCTTCTTGACTGTCTTCTTCTTCAGAAGAAGCATCTTCTTTTTGAGCTAGTTGGGCATTCCCCTTGGACCTTCTTCCCACGTTGAGGATGACAACCCTTTTCTTAGTCTTCTTCTTGCTCTCTTTGGTGAAAAGTGTTTTCAGATCTTCCTGCCCCTTTGCCAGAGCTAGGAACATTTGTTGGAATTGAGCGTTTTGTGCTTGGAGATCCTTTACCATCTGTTACATATCCATCTTACTGAAATAAACAGTAGGAAGATAAGGAGACCTGTATGGGAGAAACCTGTCATGATATGATGCATGGTATGTGGATGTATGTTTTCAAGGATCTCGCGGGGTAAAGACAAGAAAATGTTAAAAGTTTGAATTTTAATCGACAATTTTGATTGGAGAACTTCATATCGTTGGATGTCCTTCCACGAGAATTAAGCTCACCATGTCAAGTGGGTCGTAGCCCTTGATTCAAGTTACCGTGCTTTGGTCTTGACGACATTTGATTAGAGAATGTATCATTTTGCCCCTTGATAGGCGTCTGGTTCAACATGACCCTTCATCATAGGCCCTTGAGATCCTTGAAATGGTTATTGAAAATGATATGGTATGATGTTATGATATTATGTACAAGTATGCAAAGTAAGCAAGTTGTTATGTACAAATAGTCATATAAACAAAGCAGACAAGTCCTTAGGTTTAGGATTGTATGGAGTTTGTAGGTAAGTACCCTCTTGAAGTTTAGTTGGCTCAACCTGTCCTAGTAATAGTAACCGGGTTCTAATGGATCTCAATATCATTGATCTTTCCTCATCGGGCATTGTTTCAGCACAAGCCTCTTTAATGGCGACCGAAATATCCCGAGAAGTCTGATCTCAACGAGTGTAGTATCGAGTATCATCCAACTTCGGACTGCACCAAAGCCAACTATCTCACTACTTCCTAATGGCCAAGTTGTTCAAGTAAAGGTTCTAAAGTAAGTTAGTGCTTCATGACACCACACAGTGGCCCTGTATTCTCCTTGACTACTCAAGGGCTACCAGTACCAACAAATGTGTCACACTAACATAGTCATTGCTTCAACCATGTCGTTATACCCCGCATAATTTCAACAATCTATTGCTACTTACCTAAAAGGTGCCCCAAATCTGGGTAGAGGATAAAAAACAAGCCCAACCAAGCAACCATAATGTAAAGCAAGAAAATCAAACAAGGAAAGTAAGTAAAGGTGATCTATCCCTAAGGTAACCCCACTTTTAAGCCAATATTTCACAGCAGAGTCGCTAGTTCTATAATACGGTAGGAGAACTGACTTGGGTGTTTTGCGTTTGATCGTAATTGTTGCGGATAGCAAGAGTCGCCACCGACGTTTATTTTATCCAATGAAGGAAAGGGTGAAAAGAACAGGAAATACCTTTTGAGATTTATTTTCTTGAGTTCGGGGGGTAGATTATGAAAAGGGAAGGTATTAGCACCCTTTTCATCCATAGTTATCTATGGTCTCTTAGTTGCTTGCTAGATCATTGCTTTTGTTTGAAAGTATGCTTTGTGGTGTGGTTTTGAAAGTATTTTGAAAACGTGCCTTTGTAATGGTTATCGTCTCTATAAGAACGCATACAAAGTGTTGTTTGAAAAATAGTTCAAAGAAGTGTTTGTTTTTGAAAGTGATTTTGAAAAGGTGTCTTTGTAATGATTCTCATCTCTATAAGGACGCATACAAAGTGTTGTCTTTTGAAAATGTTTCAAAATGAAAGTGTTGGTGTATAAAATGTTTTTGTTATGAGCAAGCGAGAAACTAGGAGTAACCTACCTACTCAAAGGTTTTTAGTGTTCTTTTCCTCCTTCGTTAGATGTTGTTATCTTACCATTGATTTGGTAAGAAGCTCCATTATTGGATGTGAAGGGATGGGCTTGGCTCATCGTATATTCATGATAGCAATATTGTGAGATATCTTAGTATTTCTCTATGAGGGACTAAGATGATTTGTAAGGCAACATTCTAAGCGTCTTCGAGGGACTATGATCTTGTATTTTGTTTTTGCTAAGACATATCACATGCATAACATGAACATTTTTCATAAGGCAACAAGTGGAATTACCCTAGGGGTGCATGTGTGAATGGTGTGTTTGATTTGCATGCATTTTTGTCTTTTGATCAGGGTGGTCTACTTGTTGATTTTATCTTGCCATACACCCTAATTACTAACATTTTGCATAAAGTCAAATGTGGAGAAAGATAAAATCCTACACTATTACAACCATATTGAATTGCATGAAAATATAAAGGCAAAAATAAGGTAAAAGCAAGAAAAATGGTTCTTTCGATTTAGGGCAGCAAACCCTTCGATTCTGCACTTTCTGGCTCTCTTTGATCTGGCCTGAAAAGGGGTGAAGGCATGGATTTCGATTGGGGCCTAGAGGTCAGCATTTTGTGTCTTTCGATTGGGGCCTAGAGGCCATCATGTTGTGTCTTTCGATTGAGGCCTGGAGGCCAGCATGTTGTGCTTTTCGTTTGGGTTTGAATAGCAATATGGCCAAAGGCCATGCCAACATTACCTTAGGTTCAGGTTAGTCTTTAAAGCATGTTTAAATATACAAAGGGAAAAAACCAAGAAGGTTGTTAACCATGAAACATATTAAAAGGATGGAAACGAAAAGAAGAGCAATAGTATGTACATGTTTGGAACAAAGAGGAACTGTATTTACATGTTATGCAAGAAACGAAAAGTTCAAGGTTTAGAGCGACTTACCTTGCTAGAGGCTGGAGCATGTCAGGTACTTTTAAGTGGTTGAACTAGATGCTGCTGGATTCGAAGTAAAGAAATAGGTGTGGTGTTCCTTTGATTAGATTCGAAGGTCAGGAGGTGTGAGGGTGGTGTTTGTTATTTCTGGATTCGAAGGAGAAGAACAGGTGTAGTGTTCTTTCTACTGGATTGGAAAGAAAAAACAAAGTGCGGAGATTATTTCAGATTCGAAAGAGAAAAAGAAACTAGTGTTGTGTTTCTTTAGATTCTAGGTTTGTGTTTAGTGTTTGAGGATCTTAAGAGCTTAAGAGCTTTGAGAGTTTGGTAATTTTTTTGAAGATTCCTTCCACACAGCCAAAATCTACCAGAGTTTTCTCTTGTTGCCTTTCGGCCTCTTATCGTCTCCAGCCCCCTTTTAATGTGAAAATGAACTCTCTATTTATAGAGAGAAAAATTTGGAATGAGCATCTTTGTGAAAGAATAAAATATAGTTTCTTTGAAAGGCCAACACCCACTTGTGTCAACTTTTTATAATCCCAAGATAAAAGTATCAAAATCAATGGTTTAGATGGGTGACTCCTAGTTTATAGGTGGAAAATGTGCAGAAGAGACAGACACAAGGCTCAAAAACTTCCTAAAGAGGTAGTGATGTCATCAAGAGCAAGTTGGTTTGAAGTACAATTTAATATGGAGTGAGGCATAAGTTGGAGTCCTATGTAGCCTGACCTATGGACAACTTGACCCTTTGAATCGAATCCTTCATCTTTCCATAACCTTCAACTAGACTCAACAAAAAAGCATTCGTTTCCACCAGTTGTGTGTCCTTCGAATGGACCAACTGTGTGTTCTTTGAATGGCCCTTTTTAGTTGAATATGCCACTTTGAGTCCTCTTGCTTTCGATCACTTAGGCCCAAACCTTCGACCAAACTCCAAAGTAAGCAAAAACCAATTATTCCTCAACTATGGCAAGTCCTTCGAATTGGCCACCAAGTTGTGTGTCATAATGTAGTATTATGGCGTATTGAAGGGTTTGCAGATAGATTCGAAGGTGATATGAAGGCGCGTTCGAAGCAAACATGAAGATAAAATCGAAAGTCACAGGATGGTAGCCATTCATCCAATTTAAAACTTGTGAATCCAAGGCAAACAGGTGAGGGGCCAATGGTGCAATCGAAGCTTGTAGGCAGGAGCCATTGTCAAAATGAAGCTTGCATGCAGGAGCTATTTTAGTGCATCAAAGAAAACCTGCAGGAGGTCAAATGCCCACATGAAACTTATTGACCAAAGCTTGATCAAAGAATCTATATGCTCAATCGAAGGATGTAAATCAAAGCTTGCATCGAAGGAGGCCCAAAT